>CM055116.1:79185752-80385752 GCA_029206835.1 Rana muscosa | reverse complement strand
CAGCTCTAGCACACTAGAGGGTGTTACAATGCTAAAAGCAGCTAACTGCTAGACGCGTTTAGCACTTTAGAATTACAGTGGAACCTCGGATTGCGAGTAAAGCGGTTAACGAGCGTTTCGCTATACGAGCACTGTATTTCTAAAAATCCTAACTCGGTTTGCGAGTGTTGTCTCGCAAAACGAGCAGGATTCAGGCCAAAGCGGTTTGCAGTACCGCTTTTGGCCTGAGGTGGGGGGCGCCATTGCCGAACGGCGCCGATCGCAGCCGATCGTCGCCGTTCGGAAATGCACGGAAAGGCCAGAGGACAGTTCGGCCGACCTTGGCAAACCTCGAAAAGGCTCGTGAACCATGAATCAGACCGAGACAGTACAGTTAAATCACACTTGTTTATTAATAATAATAATAATAATAATAATAATAAAAAGATAAACAGAGTAAACATAGTCAAAACATAGCCAGAGTTCAGGAACCAGATCGGATAGTCAGACAAGCCAAACATCAGGGAGCCAGAGATAAACGTAGTAGAACAGCAAGCAGGATGTGGAGCCAGAAGGAATGTCAGTCAAGCAAGTCTTTAACAGGAAAGCAGGAACTGCCTTCACCTTGGTCAACATCACAGAGATCATCTGAGCTGGACGGCTTAAGTAGGCAGGACTGACGAGCAGGAAATCATCAACAAGCTAGTCACTGTGGAGAGATAGGAGCTGGCAATTAGCCGACAGCTGAGCGGCCAGCTCAGAGAAGGAAGAGCTGAGCCCAGCCCTGACACTCTATATACTAATTAGGTGACTTCTGAAGACAATTGGCTCCGCTAGATTTTAGTTAGGGGTATCAGAGTAAAGGGGGCTGAATACAAATTCATGCCACACTTTTCGGATATTTATTTGTAAAAAATGTTGAAAACCATTTATCATTTTCTTTCCATTTCACAATTGTGTGCAGTTTTGTGTTGGTCTGTCACATAAAATTCCAATAAAATACATTTACGATTTTATTTGTAACGTGAAAAAGTGTGGAAAATTTCAAGGGGTATGAATACTTTTTCAAGACACTGTACATGGACAGCAGCTACATTTAGCAGAGTATCTAAAGGGTAAGGAAACTTTCCCACTATGTTTCCCTACCCTTTTGCCCCCACCCCTCCAAACAGGTGTAGCGCACCCTTCCTCCTTTAAATTACTATACTTACCTAGATCTTGTCTGCATGGTTTGGCTCCACCGAGTTCTATGGGACTGGTAGATGGATAGGAGTAAATTTGTCTACTAGGCCCATTGGAGCAAGATCTAGGTGGGAGGAGTGGGGCTACACTGGACTTGACGCAAAAAGGTAACAAAACTTTTTTGGAAAGTTTCCTTGCCCTTTTAACCAGCCATTCCCAACTAGATTTCCTCCAAAGGTTGCTGGAGGTTTCTTGAGTGGTGGCTGATTGATCTTCCATCTGATGGTGTCTGGGACCAACACCAATTGGCATAGCTAGCGAACCAATGACACCAATAATCTTTTGAGTTGTCTGTAAGGGTGGCATTTTGACCACCAATGTAAGGCTTCTTGTAGACTGGCAGCTCCTAAACTTGAGTTTAGGAGCTTTTGGCATTTGTTTGCCAAAAATCCTAAACCCAACTCCATAAAAGCCGATGTGTCCATGTACACATAGACTTTTAGCAGAGTTTAGGAGCCGATGCGTTTAGGCAAGGTTAAACCTCCCTCTCCTGAACATGTAAGAATCGTGTTTAGGATAGGAACGTTTTAAATCACCGCTTTGGGGAAACGCAAATTGCAATGAAATTGCGATTTTGTCGCGTTTTGCGTTTTCTGACGACCATGGTCAGGGCAGGCTAGTGTACAGTACTTGTAACCTAAGGGGCATTCTTTGCACTGGTCACCAATGAACTGGTTTGGGCAAGGGTTCCCGGACACCTCAAAATTATTGCAAGGGTTCCCCTTAAGTAAAAAGGATGAGAAAGGCTGCTTTAATCTACCGGTATATGTGTGGTTACATATCCTTGAATTGAAAGATTGAAAAATAGAAACGTTTTACACGTTAAGGTGGAATTAAACTCAGCTACATTTTTTTTAACGGGGCCTCAAGTGGTTCATGGTTGAAGTTGCAATATTTTAAAGCTATGATTAACGCCTGGCAGCCAAAATGTGTTAGTGTATTTGCACTGTATCTGACCATATAGCCAAAAAAATACCTTCATGTTTAGATGATATTGTGTTGCCACCTTGATCTTACCCCTGGGTGTTATACAAATGCGGAGACACTGAAGTCTGGTCACCATTCTTTCCAGCTCGTAGACTGGTCATGGTTGAGCGATCCCCATGACCAAGCTCTGGGGGGGGGGAGAAACACATTAGGGGCGTGGCCTGGCGGGAGCCCAGGCTGAGGTTGTCTCTCTCAAACCACCATAGGACTCCGTTGAAATGTGGATCTTTCCTCTCTTCCTTCCAGTGACTACAGGAGCTGGGACGAGCTCCATCCCTTGCTGGCACTCCTGTAGTGGTTGCAGCATCATCCACACTACTCCCCACAGTGATCGGGCCTGAGCGGCACACTAAACAAACCGTGGGTCACCATGGTTGAGCGATGCTAACTTGTCTCTGTGGGCCCCAGGTGGTTTATGCTATAAGCTGACCAGCTTTGGATATGAAACTGTGTTCCCTCATATGTTGGAAAACCAATAAAGAATTTTTGAAAAAAATAGATGATCAGCTCCAGCTGGTTCCAGGTACCTCCATCTTCTCCTGCCCTTTCTTCTGGGTTCATTCTGTTTGTTTGCTTGAATGGCGAGGCCACAATGACATCACTCCAGCTCATGTGCACAGGAATTACATCACCACGGTAGAGAGCGGTGCCGTAAACGTACTCTGAAGTGCGTATGCGTGGCTTAGTGTACATTACTGCTAATGGGCAGAGAGAAGCATTTATGACAGAAGAGACCATTAGGGTCTCTTCTGTTATAAAAAACCTGCCTTCGGCAGTTTTTGAAAATTGTGAGTTTAAGTCCGCTTTAATGTAATTTCCAGTATTTTTAAGCCTGCAATTTTCTAAAATAACACCTGATGATCCTGACATGAAAGCCGGACTGGGATTAAAAACCAGCCCTGAAAAAAATGTCATACCAGCCCCATAGCATTATTATACCAGCCCAACAGCATAACGTCATTTTTTTCTTGTTCATGAAAGGGAAAACCATACATTTTAACCACATTTGAAGAGTGTATTATATATAGATAAGACAGATATGAAAGCACATATGGATTTATATATATATATATATATATATATAACAGCAAATTCCAGTTAAAAGTGGAGCAATCATAAAGGGGACACCAGGGACGTTGGGAATGTGGGGAATGACAACTCTGTTGACCAGAGACCACCTTCCGCAGAAAGAATACACTAAGGTAAGGGGGGGTGGGTTACAGATATAAGGGGGAAACCTTTATATCAGTGCCTCCTTACATTATTGTATTCACTCCCCCTTACATCAGTGACCCCCCCCCTAGACTGGCCTGGCGGCGCTGTCCCTGACCTCCTCTAAGGTGCGCCATGCAGGGCTCAGTCAGTCAGCTCCAGCTCTAGTTTTATCCTATAGTCTCCGCTCCACAGTCCACACACCTCTGACTTCTCCCATGACCCCCATCCTGGCGGCACTCCCACTCTTGACTCCTCTCCAGACTCCCTCAGAGACTGCAGACATGATATAAGACAAGAGATGGTTAGAGGCTGCGGACATAATACAAGAGATGGTCAGAAACTGCAGACATGATACAAGAGATGGTCAGAGACTGCAGACATGGTACAAGAGATGGTCAGAGACTGCAGACATGGTACAAGAGATAGTCAGAGACTGCAGACAGACATGATACAAGAGATGGTCAGAGACTGCAGACATAGTACAAGAGATCAATGCAGCCTCACCAGTGCTCATCAAATGCAGCCTCATCAGTGCCCATCAAATGCAGCCTCACTGTGCCCATCAATGCAGCCTCACTGTGCCCATCAAATGCAGCTTTACGGTGCCCATGAATGCAGCCTAATTGTGCCTATCAATGCAGCCTCACTGCCTATCAATGCAGCCTCACTGTTCCCCTTCAAATGCAGCCTCACTGTGCCCATCAATGCAGCCTTACTGCCCATCAATGCAGCCTCACTGTACCCATCAATGCAGCCTCACTGTGCCCCTGAAAGCAGCCTCACTTATCCCATCAATGCAGCCTCACTGTGCCCATGAATGCAGCATCACTATGCCCATGAATGCAGCATCACTGTGCCCATGAATGCAGCCTCACTGTGCCCATCAAATGCAGCCTCACTGTGCCCATCAAATGCAGCCTCACTGTGCCCATTAATACAGCCTCACTGTGCCCATGAATGCAGCCTTACTGTTCCCTTGAATGCAGCCTCACTGTTCCCATCAATGCAGCCTCATTGTGCCCATAAATGCAGTGTCACTGTGCCCATGAATGCAGCCTCACTGTCCATCAAATGCAGCTTTACTATGTCCATTATTGCAGCCTCACTGCACATCAATGCAGCCTCACTGTGCCCATGAATGCAGACGTCTGAGACATACTTCCCCTGACGAAGCCCCAATGGGGCGAAACATGTTGGGTCTGTGTATGATCCTCTCAGTTGAACATTGATGCAACCACCATTTTTGTAATTACCCTACTGTGAAATCTGTGATATTGCTCATATTTTTTGTAATTTTGTATAAATTATTAATAATAAAAAATACTGTATACTTTTTTACCAATTGGTAGTCGAGTCTTCCACTGTGTTCAGTACTAATTTACTAGCACTGTTATAGTCCCGTTTACTTTTTCTTATGTTTTGTCTAAACATTTAATTTAGTTAGAGTTTACATCTGCTTGAAAAGAATTGCTCGCATTTTCCTGGAGTTCTCATTCGGAAAGAAAAATATTTTGCTTGTTACGCTTTAAACATAATGCAATATTTGATCAATTCATTTCTTGGAACAATCGACTTTCTTTTTGATCTAGCGGAGTTGCTCAATAATACAAATGGGAATAATCTCAGAGATCAGAAGCTGAGAAAGTAATGTAAAAAAGTCCTTCAATAATATTTTAGTCTAAACACACTCAGCATATGACAACCCTGGTTATGAAGTGCCCTGCCATGGCATAGACACCAGCTTTGTGAGTTGTCAGACATTGTGATTAAACAGCAGATTCTTGTAACTACATTCTGGCTTTATTATCCGCAATGGATGACTCTTTTTGTTTGTGGCTTTGGCTTGCAGCTTTAGTTTGGATGATGAATCTTTAACCACATATCTACCAGGACAATTTTTTTGTTTTTTGCACATGTAGCGGTACCCTCTTGAGGGCTGCTGAGTATTGTAGTCCGTCTGTCACACTGCCCAGCCAGGTACACAGTTCTCATTCACCCTCGGGCAGAAAACCAGTCCTTGAACTTTGCTTTGTATTTTTATGGGGGGGGGGGCAATAAACTTGGGTAGGGATGGGATATTCATGAGATACCCTCCTGGAGACTCTGCCTGATAGTGCTCTCTCGCTGTCCTTCCTTGCTCCCGTGCCACCTGTCCAGGACACCTCTGTGTGTGTCGTGAGAAGGGTCCTGTGCACACCCGAGTCACAGGCTCATGGTCACCCCCTCCCCATACTGGGGAGCTCCCTCAAAGGCCCCGACAGCCTAACACTCCATCTCCAGCTTCCACTCAAACAACTCCTCCCCCCACTGGGCTGACCCTGGGTATTTAAGGAGGCCTGCCTCCTGCCAATCCAGGTTGGGACCTCCCCTCTTCTCCTTCCTTTCCAGAAAACACTAGAACATTCTGGAAAGAAGTGGGAGGTCTTGGTGATGCTGCCTGTGACTTACCCAGCTCTACTCTGAGTCACTCCCAACCCAGATCAAAACACACCCAGGCTTGGCTGCCAGCCAAGCCTGGAAATACACCTACTCTTAAGCCCTGTACACATGGCCAGGATTCCCGGGGGTATAAAGTCCGCCAGGAATCCCGACAGGAAAACTGCGGGGAGAGCTTTGGCCGGGAATCCAGGCCGTGTGTACAGGGCTTATGCTCCCTCGGCATCGCCTCACAGTGTTTGCCAGTGGCAAGTGTAGTAAATCCAGCGGAAAAAAAACCCGCTGAGAATCCCGACGGGAAAATAGAGAGCAGGTTCTCTATTTTCCCCGCCGGGATTCCCGGCAGTTTTCCAGGTGAGGGAGCATACACACGCCCGGTTTTCACTGCAAAAAGCTCTCCCAGCAGTTTTCTTGCCGGGAAGCTTTACAAAAACATGCACTATCCTTCTAGTACCCTAGAGGGTGCTACACACATATGTTAAGAATCTGCATTTTTTGATAGAAAGCGGAGACCCTGGAGAATAAAATGGTTGCAGTTGCAATAATTTATGTTGCACAATATTAGGGCAGCTATTTATGCAAAAGCGTATTCAAATTTAGGCAAAAATACACTACAATTATTTTATTGCCAACAAACACAACAGTATACCATTTTTTTTTTTTTTTAAAGGCAAAATATAAAAGATTGAGTTGTGTCACGTAAATAGATACCAAACATGTCAAGCCTGTGTAATCTCAAAAAACGATGGCACCCAAAATATTTCATAGGCAAGACTTTAACAGCCTTTCCAGGTTATCAGTTTAGAGTTAACCATGAATTAGAGCCCTAGAATTATTGCTCTCACTTTGATGCCTGTGACATGTTTGTAATATATCACATGTGTGGCACAATTGATTTTCATATACACCTGGTTTTAATATAAGGTGTGTACAGGGGTGACAGGGGTGCTTTAAACATTTTTAAGTATTTTTAGTTTTTCCATATAACTTTCTTTTGCTACTTTATTGCTATCACAAAGGGGCTAATAAGCCCCTTATGTGATAGCATGGGCAAGGGACAGGTAGTCTTAAAGACATCAGAGGAGGAACAGAGAGCATGGGAACCACTGTGGGTACCTCCAGGGGGGGGGGGGGGGACTTTAGGAGCCCCACTTTTATCAGAAGGCCCTTTGCTGGCTGTTAAAGCCAGTACCAAACCTCACAGCTTCAGCAGTGGTGAGCTTGATTTAACCACTTGTCTACCATGCTGTTAATAAACACAGCTTGATAGACAATGGGTTAAAGTTGACCTAAGATTAAATTCAGCTACCTAACATGTATTGTTTAAAGCATAGAAAGAACACAGTAAAAAACATATAACTGAAGCATGTTATTCTTGATAAATAGAGATAAGCAAACATTTGTGATATTGCCTTCACTTGCTTTAAAACTTGGTGAAATTTGCTTAAAAAAAATGACATGGCTTTGCTTTAACAGAAAGCTATTCTATCACCATATCAAAACCATTCAAATCACCATTTCAAAACCTGAAAATAAATGTCCTACTTCTGACGTTCATGGCGATACCATATACATCATGTGTGTGTTCAATGTTGTTTGTAGGTCTCAAAAATAGTAATGTGCATTTTTTTCTTTTGGTTCTCACTCCTGCCCGAGCAGAGCGATGCTGACTGTCAGTGAGCATCGCTTCTGTTCTACTTCTCATCGCTCATTGGAGCGCTGAGCCGTGAAGGGGCAGAGGAGCGGCCGTCTCAGTGGCACGCTGAGAGGCTGAGACTGCCATCAATCAAGGCAGCTTGTAGATCCAGACTTGGAAGTCGGGATGACGCGCTGCCCCGACTGATGGCAGTGACGTCAGGGGAGAGCGGACTTCCGACCTCTCTCTGCTGAAAACGGGTCACAGGAGTGCAAAACAAATTACACTCCTGTGACCGAGAGGAGAAGCCCAGCCTAAAAAGCTCAGGCTGGACTTCTCCTTTAACCACTTGCCGACCATCGGCCGCAGTTTTAGCATGGCACGGCTGGGCGAAATGACGCTATGTTACGTTGATTCGCCATGTGGCCACCTTGTGGCGGGCGCGTGTTAACCCCTTCCCTGCCAGTGACATTTTTTACAGTAATCAGTGCATTTTTATAGCACTGATTGCTGTAAAATTGTCAATGGTCCCAAAAATGTGTCAAAAGTGTCCGATCTGTCTGCCATATTGTCACAGTCACACAAAATCGCAGATCGCCGCCATTACTAGTAAAAAAAAAAAAAAATAATAATAAAAATGTCATAATTCTATCCACTATTTTGTAGACGCTATAACTTTTGCGCAAACCAATCAATATACACTTATTGCGATTTTTTTTTTTACCAAAAATATGTAGAAAAATACATATTGACCTAAACTGAGGAAAAAAATGTGTTTTTTT
Organism: Rana muscosa; assembly: GCA_029206835.1. Classification (NCBI taxonomy): domain Eukaryota; kingdom Metazoa; phylum Chordata; class Amphibia; order Anura; family Ranidae; genus Rana; species Rana muscosa. The sequence continues at coordinate 80,377,475 of CM055116.1, read as the reverse complement.
TTTTTTTTTTTAAATGGGATATTTATTATAGCAAAAAGTAAAAGATGTATTTTTTTCAAAATTGTTGCTGTTCTTTTGTTTATAGCGCAAAAAAAAAAAAAAAAAAACTGATGTGATCAAATACCACCAAAAGAAAGCTCTATTTGTGGGAAAAAGAGGACGCAAATTTTGTTTGGGTACAACGTCGCACGACCGTGCAATTGTCAGTTAAAGCAACGCAGTGCCAAATTGTAAAAAGTGCTCTGATCAAGAAGAGAGTAAAATCTTCCGGGGCTGAAGCGGTTAAAAAATGTAGAAAAACCATTTGGAGGAAGAGATCAAACAAGAATCTTAAAACGATCCACATTCACTAGAGAATACATGACCACACACATCTTTTAAATTGGCGACCAGCAAATTCAACTGGTTTGTAGTTCCCCCATCCACCATACATCCCAGACTTCTCACTTCCACTTATTCATGCCAATGGGACAATGATTTGATGATATGGACGAAGTGAAATTGGCTGTAAAAAAGTGGGTGCAATAATGCACACCTGATTTTTTCCAAAGAGGATTCAAGAGTTGGGTTTAGCGATGGTGAAAATGCATTGCTTGTGATGGAGACTATGCTGAGTAGTACCTTTGTATAAAGGAAGAGTTAATCTAAGAACATGAAATTTGAACAACCTATGTTAAGTAAAACCCCTTGCCACTCAAGCCAATTCTGGCATTTCTCTCCTACATGTAAAAATCATATTCTTTTTGCTAGAAAATTATTCAGAACCCCCAAACATTTTATATATATATATATATGTACATATGTAGGGCCCACCCCATTTAGGGGTGCTATATACCCAAATTTAGGGGCTGGTCTGAGATGGTAGTTAGGCTCAGACCGTTCTCAATTTATAGGTTGTGCTGCTTTGTTTCCAGGATAGTATACTGGTGTGCAGTTCCCTGTGGCCTATAGGTGGCACTGCCATAATGGGTCAGGGTTGAACCGCTGGTATTAGTGCTGTGCCTTGGGTGTCCTCTCTCGGCAGCGGTACAGTGGGTGTGGTCAACCTGCTGTGCATGCTGGGAGAGGATACATGAGGGGCAGACGCCGCCTGGAAAGGGGTCTTCATCTTCGCAGGAGGAGAGGAGTCCAAGTGCGTGGCATGGCCCTCCAGGCCATGGGGCCACGTGTGCACCAGTCCCAGGCACCTTTAGTCCTGGGGCTGCATCTTTATCACTGGGCCCAGCACCTTTATCTGGAGCCCACTTCTAAGAAGAGGAATCCCAGGGTGTCCCTCGCGAGGGAGCCCGCTTCTAAGAAGAGGAGTCCGGGGGAGGACCTTTCTGATGGACCGGTGAGAGTTCACGATGAAGGGAGGGGCCCGTTAACTCTCTGGCGGGATTCTTCTATCCACCAAGGGCCTAGTAATGTGCTGCTGCCGGCACCTGTCCTTAAGTACCCAGAAGCTAAGAGGTTCGGGGTCTGATAGATTCTGTGGCAGAGAGTCTCCCGATCGCATCTAGGAAAAGAACTTGATCAAATGTCCGAGCATCACTTCGGCTGCTAGGATCCACTTTGTAGGAGACTATCCGGGTGAGCTAAAACCTACTCAGGGATAGAGTAGAGATTGTGATATCCATTGTGCCTGGACTAACCTCCCAAACCTTGCTGTCCTGTCTCTCTTCCACCCTTTCCTATCTATTGAACATTAAGAAAATAAACTCAACGTTGGAGTTTGAAGTGGTGTGGACATTGGAATTACTGGGGGGAAACAGAGACTTGTCCCTATATCCTAGGAGGCGAGAACCAACTGACGGAAGAACCTAGCTGTGGGACCCAAATACATAACACCGCTTAACCTCCTCATCCAGGAGGGTACGGGCATATAGTACGGTGTGCCTTTTTCCTGCAAGTAAGCTAAAGCAAGGGAAAAGGGTCCGTGTGCTACATATATATATATATTAGCAGAGACCCGAGGGCAGGGGTCAGGAACCTTTTTGGCTGAGAGAGCCATGAACGCCACATATTTTAAAATGTAATTCCGTGAGAGCCATACAATATGTTTAAAACTAAATACAAGTAAATCTCCCCTACTGTAATATCCACATCTCCCCCACTGTAATATCCACATCTCCCCCACTGTAATATCCACATCTCCCCCCACTGTAATATCCACATCTCCCCCACTGTAATATCCACATCTACCCACATCTCCCCCACTGTAATATCCACATCTACCCACATCTCCCCCACTGTAATGTCCACATCTCCCCCACTGTAATATCCATATCTCCCCCCACTGTAATATCCACATCTCCCCCACTGTAATATCCACATCTACCCACATCTCCCCCACTGTAATGTCCACATCTCCCCCACTGTAATATCCATATCTCCCCCCACTGTAATATCCACATCTCCCCCACTGTAATATCCACATCTACCCACATCTCCCCCACTGTAATATCCACATCTACCCACATCTCCCCCACTGTAATATCCACATCTCCCCCCACTGTAATATCCACATCTCCCCCCACTGTAATATCCACATCTCCCCCCACTGTAATATCCACATCTCCCCCACTGTAATATCCACATCTCCCCCCACTGTAATATCCACATCTCCCCCACTGTAATATCCACATCTCCCCCACTGTAATATCCACATCTCCCCCACTGTAATATCCACATCTACCCACATCTCCCCCACTGTAATATCCACATCTCCCCCCACTGTAATATCCACATCTCCCCCCACTGTAATATCCACATCTCCCCCACTGTAATATCCACATCTACCCACATCTCCCCCACTGTAATATCCACATCTCCCCCACACTGTAATATCCACATCTCCACCCACTGTAATATCCACATCTCCCCCACTGTAATGTCCACATCTCCCCCCACTGTAATATCCACATCTCCCCCACTGTAATATCCACATCTCCCCCACTGTAATATCCACATCTCCCCCCACTGTAATATCCACATCTCCCCCACTGTAATATCCACATCTACCCACATCTCCCCCACTGTAATATCCACATCTCCCCCCACTGTAATATCCACATCTCCCCCCACTGTAATATCCACATCTCCCCCCACTGTAATATCCACATCTCCCCCACTGTAATATCCACATCTCCCCCCACTGTAATATCCACATCTCCCCCACTGTAATATCCACATCTCCCCCACTGTAATATCCACATCTCCCCCACTGTAATATCCACATCTACCCACATCTCCCCCACTGTAATATCCACATCTCCCCCCACTGTAATATCCACATCTCCCCCCACTGTAATATCCACATCTCCCCCACTGTAATATCCACATCTACCCACATCTCCCCCACTGTAATATCCACATCTCCCCCACACTGTAATATCCACATCTCCACCCACTGTAATATCCACATCTCCCCCACTGTAATGTCCACATCTCCCCCCACTGTAATATCCACATCTCCCCCACTGTAATATCCACATCTCCCCCACTGTAATATCCACATCTCCCCCCACTGTAATATCCACATCTCCCCCACTGTAATATCCACATCTACCCACATCTCCCCCACTGTAATATCCACATCTCCCCCCACTGTAATATCCACATCTCCCCCCACTGTAATATCCACATCTCCCCCCACTGTAATATCCACATCTCCCCCACTGTAATATCCACATCTCCCCCCACTGTAATATCCACATCTCCCCCACTGTAATATCCACATCTCCCCCACTGTAATATCCACATCTACCCACATCTCCCCCACTGTAATATCCACATCTCCCCCCACTGTAATATCCACATCTCCCCCACTGTAATATCCACATCTACCCACATCTCCCCCACTGTAATATCCACATCTCCCCCCACTGTAATATCCACATCTCCCCCCACTGTAATATCCACATCTCCCCCACTGTAATATCCACATCTACCCACATCTCCCCCACTGTAATATCCACATCTCCCCCCACTGTAATATCCACATCTCCCCCCACTGTAATATCCACATCTCCCCCCACTGTAATATCCACATCTCCCCCACTGTAATATCCACATCTCCCCCACTGTAATATCCACATCTCCCCCACTGTAATATCCACATCTACCCACATCTCCCCCACTGTAATATCCACATCTCCCCCCACTGTAATATCCACATCTCCCCCCACTGTAATATCCACATCTCCCCCACTGTAATATCCACATCTCCCCCCACTGTAATATCCACATCTCCCCCACTGTAATATCCACATCTCCCCCACTGTAATATCCACATCTACCCACATCTCCCCCACTGTAATATCCACATCTCCCCCCACTGTAATATCCACATCTCCCCCCACTGTAATATCCACATCTCCCCCACTGTAATATCCACATCTACCCACATCTCCCCCACTGTAATATCCACATCTCCCCCCACTGTAATATCCACATCTCCCCCCACTGTAATATCCACATCTCCCCCACTGTAATATCCACATCTACCCACATCTCCCCCACTGTAATATCCACATCTCCCCCCACTGTAATATCCACATCTCCCCCCACTGTAATATCCACATCTCCCCCCACTGTAATATCCACATCTCCCCCCACTGTAATATCCACATCTCCCCCCACTGTAATATCCACATCTCCCCCACTGTAATATCCACATCTCCCCCACTGTAATATCCACATCTCCCCCACTGTAATATCCACATCTACCCACATCTCCCCCACTGTAATATCCACATCTCCCCCCACTGTAATATCCACATCTCCCCCCACTGTAATATCCACATCTCCCCCACTGTAATATCCACATCTACCCACATCTCCCCCACTGTAATATCCACATCTCCCCCCACTATAATATCCACATCTCCCCCCACTGTAATATCCACATCTCCCCCACTGTAATATCCACATCTACCCACATCTCCCCCACTGTAATATCCACATCTCCCCCACACTGTAATATCCACATCTCCCCCCACTGTAATATCCACATCTCCCCCACTGTAATGTCCACATCTCCCCCCACTGTAATATCCACATCTCCCCCACTGTAATATCCACATCTCCCCCACTGTAATGTCCACATCTCCCCCACTGTAATATCCACATCTCCCCCCACTGTAATATCCACATCTCCCCCACTGTAATATCCACATCTACCCACATCTCCCCCACTGTAATATCCACATCTACCCACATCTCCCCCACTGTAATGTCCACATCTCCCCCACTGTAATATCCATATCTCCCCCCACTGTAATATCCACATCTCCCCCACTGTAATATCCACATCTACCCACATCTCCCCCACTGTAATGTCCACATCTCCCCCACTGTAATATCCATATCTCCCCCCACTGTAATATCCACATCTCCCCCACTGTAATATCCACATCTACCCACATCTCCCCCACTGTAATATCCACATCTACCCACATCTCCCCCACTGTAATATCCACATCTCCCCCCACTGTAATATCCACATCTCCCCCCACTGTAATATCCACATCTCCCCCCACTGTAATATCCACATCTCCCCCACTGTAATATCCACATCTCCCCCCACTGTAATATCCACATCTCCCCCACTGTAATATCCACATCTCCCCCACTGTAATATCCACATCTACCCACATCTCCCCCACTGTAATATCCACATCTCCCCCCACTGTAATATCCACATCTCCCCCCACTGTAATATCCACATCTCCCCCACTGTAATATCCACATCTACCCACATCTCCCCCACTGTAATATCCACATCTCCCCCACACTGTAATATCCACATCTCCACCCACTGTAATATCCACATCTCCCCCACTGTAATGTCCACATCTCCCCCCACTGTAATATCCACATCTCCCCCACTGTAATATCCACATCTCCCCCACTGTAATATCCACATCTCCCCCCACTGTAATATCCACATCTCCCCCACTGTAATATCCACATCTCCCCCCACTGTAATATCCACATCTCCCCCACTGTAATATCCACATCTCCCCCACTGTAATATCCACATCTACCCACATCTCCCCCACTGTAATATCCACATCTCCCCCCACTGTAATATCCACATCTCCCCCACTGTAATATCCACATCTACCCACATCTCCCCCACTGTAATATCCACATCTCCCCCCACTGTAATATCCACATCTCCCCCCACTGTAATATCCACATCTCCCCCACTGTAATATCCACATCTACCCACATCTCCCCCACTGTAATATCCACATCTCCCCCCACTGTAATATCCACATCTCCCCCCACTGTAATATCCACATCTCCCCCCACTGTAATATCCACATCTCCCCCCACTGTAATATCCACATCTCCCCCACTGTAATATCCACATCTCCCCCACTGTAATATCCACATCTCCCCCACTGTAATATCCACATCTACCCACATCTCCCCCACTGTAATATCCACATCTCCCCCCACTGTAATATCCACATCTCCCCCCACTGTAATATCCACATCTCCCCCACTGTAATATCCACATCTCCCCCCACTGTAATATCCACATCTCCCCCACTGTAATATCCACATCTCCCCCACTGTAATATCCACATCTACCCACATCTCCCCCACTGTAATATCCACATCTCCCCCCACTGTAATATCCACATCTCCCCCCACTGTAATATCCACATCTCCCCCACTGTAATATCCACATCTACCCACATCTCCCCCACTGTAATATCCACATCTCCCCCCACTGTAATATCCACATCTCCCCCCACTGTAATATCCACATCTCCCCCACTGTAATATCCACATCTACCCACATCTCCCCCACTGTAATATCCACATCTCCCCCCACTGTAATATCCACATCTCCCCCCACTGTAATATCCACATCTCCCCCCACTGTAATATCCACATCTCCCCCCACTGTAATATCCACATCTCCCCCCACTGTAATATCCACATCTCCCCCACTGTAATATCCACATCTCCCCCACTGTAATATCCACATCTACCCACATCTCCCCCACTGTAATATCCACATCTCCCCCCACTGTAATATCCACATCTCCCCCCACTGTAATATCCACATCTCCCCCACTGTAATATCCACATCTACCCACATCTCCCCCACTGTAATATCCACATCTCCCCCCACTATAATATCCACATCTCCCCCCACTGTAATATCCACATCTCCCCCACTGTAATATCCACATCTACCCACATCTCCCCCACTGTAATATCCACATCTCCCCCACACTGTAATATCCACATCTCCCCCACTGTAATATCCACATCTCCCCCACTGTAATGTCCACATCTCCCCCCACTGTAATATCCACATCTCCCCCACTGTAATATCCACATCTCCCCCACTGTAATGTCCACATCTCCCCCACTGTAATATCCACATCTCCCCCCACTGTAATATCCACATCTCCCCCACTGTAATATCCACATCTACCCACATCTCCCCCACTGTAATATCCACATCTACCCACATCTCCCCCACTGTAATGTCCACATCTCCCCCACTGTAATATCCATATCTCCCCCCACTGTAATATCCACATCTCCCCCACTGTAATATCCACATCTACCCACATCTCCCCCACTGTAATGTCCACATCTCCCCCACTGTAATATCCATATCTCCCCCCACTGTAATATCCACATCTCCCCCACTGTAATATCCTCATCTACCCACATCTCCCCCACTGTAATATCCACATCTACCCACATCTCCCCCACTGTAATATCCACATCTCCCCCCACTGTAATATCCACATCTCCCCCCACTGTAATATCCACATCTCCCCCACTGTAATATCCACATCTCCCCCCACTGTAATATCCACATCTCCCCCACTGTAATATCCACATCTCCCCCACTGTAATATCCACATCTCCCCCACTGTAATATCCACATCTACCCACATCTCCCCCACTGTAATATCCACATCTCCCCCCACTGTAATATCCACATCTCCCCCCACTGTAATATCCACATCTCCCCCACTGTAATATCCACATCTACCCACATCTCCCCCACTGTAATATCCACATCTCCCCCACACTGTAATATCCACATCTCCACCCACTGTAATATCCACATCTCCCCCACTGTAATGTCCACATCTCCCCCCACTGTAATATCCACATCTCCCCCACTGTAATATCCACATCTCCCCCACTGTAATATCCACATCTCCCCCCACTGTAATATCCACATCTCCCCCACTGTAATATCCACATCTACCCACATCTCCCCCACTGTAATATCCACATCTCCCCCCACTGTAATATCCACATCTCCCCCCACTGTAATATCCACATCTCCCCCCACTGTAATATCCACATCTCCCCCACTGTAATATCCACATCTCCCCCCACTGTAATATCCACATCTCCCCCACTGTAATATCCACATCTCCCCCACTGTAATATCCACATCTACCCACATCTCCCCCCACTGTAATATCCACATCTCCCCCCACTGTAATATCCACATCTCCCCCACTGTAATATCCACATCTACCCACATCTCCCCCACTGTAATATCCACATCTCCCCCCACTGTAATATCCACATCTCCCCCCACTGTAATATCCACATCTCCCCCACTGTAATATCCACATCTACCCACATCTCCCCCACTGTAATATCCACATCTCCCCCCACTGTAATATCCACATCTCCCCCCACTGTAATATCCACATCTCCCCCCACTGTAATATCCACATCTCCCCCCACTGTAATATCCACATCTCCCCCCACTGTAATATCCACATCTCCCCCACTGTAATATCCACATCTCCCCCACTGTAATATCCACATCTCCCCCACTGTAATATCCACATCTACCCACATCTCCCCCACTGTAATATCCACATCTCCCCCCACTGTAATATCCACATCTCCCCCACTGTAATATCCACATCTCCCCCACTGTAATATCCACATCTCCCCCACTGTAATATCCACATCTCCCCCACTGTAATATCCACATCTACCCACATCTCCCCCACTGTAATATCCACATCTCCCCCCACTGTAATATCCACATCTCCCCCCACTGTAATATCCACATCTCCCCCACTGTAATGTCCACATCTCCCCCACTGTAATATCCACATCTCCCCCACTGTAATATCCACATCTCCCCCACTGTAATATCCACATCTACCCACATCTCCCCCACTGTAATATCCACATCTCCCCCACTGTAATATCCACATCTCCCCCCACTGTAATATCCACATCTCCCCCACTGTAATATCCACATCTACCCACATCTCCCCCACTGTAATATCCACATCTCCCCCCACTGTAATATCCACATCTCCCCCCACTGTAATATCCACATCTCCCCCCACTGTAATATCCACATCTCCCCCACTGTAATATCCACATCTCCCCCCACTGTAATATCCACATCTCCCCCACTGTAATATCCACATCTCCCCCACTGTAATATCCACATCTACCCACATCTCCCCCACTGTAATATCCACATCTCCCCCCACTGTAATATCCACATCTTCCCCACTGTAATGTCCACATCTCCCCCCACTGTAATATCCACATCTCCCCCACTGTAATATCCACATCTCCCCCACTGTAATATCCACATCTCCCCCCACTGTAATATCCACATCTTCCCCACTGTAATATTCACATCTCCCCACTGTAATATACACATATCCCCCACTGTAATATCCACATCTCCCCTACGATTGTCTGCTTGCTTACCACTACACAAGCAGGCAGATCCACGAGCAGTTGAGGCGGGCGATGATGACGTTAGAGCGCCGCTCATCTAGGCCGCCGCCGGGTGTACCAAGATGGCCACCGCTCCGGAGCTAGGCCGAAGCTGCGGCCTTTCCTATGGGCTCAATCCGTGGATCGGCACACCACGCGATCCGCGGATTGAGAGGCGAGAGCCAGATGCAGCCATCAAAAGAGCCACATCTGGCTCGCAAGCCATAGGTTCCTGACCCCTGCCCTAGGGAATAAAATGGTGGTCGTTCCAATATTTTTGTCACACTGTATTTACGCGGCAATATTTCAAACGGAAAAAAACACTTTCATGAATAAAAAAAACAAACAAAACACAATAATTACCCCAATTTTTTTATATAATGTGAACAATGATGCGCCGAGAATGTAAACATCCCTTGTAATAGGAATAGGTGAGGTCCTCTTTACGGAGAGATTTGGAGTCAATAAGTCCCCACACCTCTCCTCTATGCTGGAAAGCCTGCAAAAAAAAATAAAAAATCTCAGGCTTTTAAGCAAAAGAAAAAAACAGCAGTGTTTACATCTGCCAACGCCGGAAGTGACACCAGGGCGTCGCTTTTTGGCCTCCGAGGGTCATGGAGCTGGCCGGGGACCACCTGGTCCCCGGCCAGCTCTATGGTAAACTGCCGTTGGCGGCAGATTCATTCTCCGGCTCCCTGGTAGAGACCAGAGAACCACCGGAGAAGCACCGGAGGGCTGTGGGAAGGGGGAGACCCCTCCTGCTGCCTGTAAAAGCAATCAGGTGGCTAAACAGCAGCTAAAGGCTTTTACAATGTAGGGAATCACCGGCTGAAAACAAAGATGTCTGGATAATGCCTGTAGCTGCAGACATCATCAAGATATCTTCACTCAAAGAAAATTACGTTATATGACGTCTACCTGGGAGAAATGGTTAAAAAAGAGTTCAGCCCTCATAATCTATCATTGAGGACAAATAGATGGTACATAATGTAATGTATGGGGCCATTAAAAAGGATGATTACACTATAGAAATCTGGGTAAGGATATGTAGCGCCCTGCTCCCAATGACTGGGCGCTATGTTCAATTTAGAGGGTATCTGAGCCAATAGTTAGGCTCAGATGTAAATAATTAATGTTAAATTAGCCTCTGTTCCGGCTATGGCTGTGTTGGAAAACTTCCCACTGTTTGCCTGTAGGTGGCGTTACTACCTTAGGCCAGTGTGGAAGATTGACAGGCATTGGGTACCTTCCCCCGGGAACAGTTCAGTGGGCGTGATCTACCCGCTGAGCATGCTGGGGAAGGGTACTTAAGGGGCAGACGCCATCTTTTGGGGTCCTTCGTCCGCTCGCGGCCCTCCTGGCATGAGGGGTGTATTCTGCGATTTTTGGCCTTGGAACCATGCTGGTCCGAGGCCACAACTCCAACCAGTAGGCCCAGTTATGCTGACTGGGCCTACACTTTGAAGGTGATCCTGTGCTGTCCGTCCCACGGGAGGAAGCCACTCAATGGAGGAAACCAGGGGAGGACCTGTACTGGAAAAGACAGAGCGGAAGGCTGGTGTCTTGAGGAGGGCCTGGTAATTCTATTGGAGGATGCACCGCAGCTAAAGTTCACCTTGCAGTCTGCCATGTTGGCTTAAAGGCTCTTGACTGCTTGGCTGGAAGTCCGGGCATTAAGTCCTGTGGCAGAGGACCCCGGATTATCCAATTTTGTCCACAACCGGTCTGTGGCAGAGACTGGTCCTGATCATTGTTCATGCATCGTTACGGCTGCTAGGCCAGGTGAGAGGGGCCTATCCGGGTGAGCAATACCCACTCGAGGAAGAGTGGTGAATGACTGGATAGTTGAGGGGGTTTCCCCAATGATCTGTACGGTGTACCTGAACCTACCCCTTCCCTTTACCCTTGTACCACTTTTCAAATGTTTTATGCAAAAAGGAAAATAAAACCTAACTGCTTAAGGTTTTACATCTTGTGTGGACAATGGAGTTTCTACAGACTTTCTTCCCCTAGACAATGAATATAAGGTAACGTGCAAGGCCCAAATTTAAACCAGCAGCTCCTACGGGGGTGTGCTACAGATAGAAGGATAGAGTTGAGCGCCGGCGGTGCTCTTGTGGTTGGGCCCTTCTGGTTGGACAAAATCAAAGGTTTTACTGATATGTAAACAAATGGTATAGGTACATGATGTAAGATAAAAATGTCAGGGATCATAATTTAGAATTGATGTTTTATAAATTGTAACATGATGTTATGTTGTTGTAATATATCACCTCCATACATTTATATCTTTAAGAAGTGGGCATTTGCTCCACGAAATGCGTTAGGACTGCAAAAATCCTGCCTCAATATGCTTTGGTTGTAACCAAAGTTCATGTTCGTGTAAAGACGGGCGCCCCAATACTTTTGACAATATATTGTATATGATACTAATTAAGGTACAGAGGGGATGTACAATCCATTAGGGATGACAAGGAGGATTATAATACAGGCTCTCATCAATCATAGATGTGATTATAGTATAGCGGTACTATGTCTGTAATAAGCTCATGTCTTCTACCAGTAGCAATGAGCCTGTAGACAAGTATTGACCTCTCACCAGATTAAAAGAGAAGCTCATTTCCTAGACTGGTGAGTGAAATAGGAGGTGGTATTGATTTGCTCCAGTATAAACACAGATGTTTCATCTTCAGACCACTCATCACCTACAGTTAAGACAGACATTGAAGGCAATAAGAGCGAATAAATTAAATCTTTGATTTATTACTAAAGAACATATTAGTAGAAGGTGAACAAGGTTTAGCTTTCTGCCGTACAAACATAAACAGAGAAAGAATCATCAATACCGGCTACTGGAACTGATCAATGGCATAAATAACTAATACTTATCTGGATATAGCTTTACAGAGGCACAGAAGCAACATGAATATAAGAAAAAGTTTTCAGGGCTTTAGAAGTTCAAACTTTTAAAGTGACGCAAAATTTTATCTGAATAAAAAATATCCATAATATACTATGTATTGACTGTGTAATCTATTGTTCATGAACTCGTTTCTTACTGTGTTTTTCTCCCTTCTTGTAAAGTCCTCTGAACCTGAACCTTTCCTTTTCATTTCCAACTCCATTTAATTGGAATGTGCAGGACACGTTTGTTGTTGTCTTTTGTATTGCTCTATGCACACTACACACCCCATAGTCCATGTTGGGAGTGATCAAGAGAGGGGGGGGGGGGGCTACATCCAGTTGGACCATGGACATAAAGAATCTTCCAGTGGGGGCACCTGTTTTGGTACATTTGTGTAAGTTTGTGTCAATGCAAGGTGGTTTAATGCAAAACATGACAGTAGAAACCAAACCAGGCAGTGGTTCCCTCTACTATTAAAAACTGGAAAAATTGTCTTGTAGGGTAACACCTGCTCGGAGCGCGGTTACTAATGCCGGGACCAGGCAGAGACTGCAGTCATGTGAACAATCAAACATTAAGACAGTTTCCCGACTTAGAGATGAGCTTTCACTGTGTGCAGCAATAAAGTGCTGAGCACCTAGCGTGGACCTCACTTAACTCCTTCCTTCCTGTATAGGGTGACCACATTTCCAAACTACCATTCAAGGACACCCCCCCTTCCCAAAAATCAGCTTGCGCTGTAACGAATCACAGCACAGTGATTGGACACAAGAGGCGGGATTTATGATTTCTCCAATCACAATCAGGGGGTGGGGATTGTGCTCCTCCAGGCATTCCTGGCCAGGGCAAGTACTGTCAGTGAGTAAAGCAGTGATGTGGCGGCTTTTTTTGGGGGCATCTGATTGGCATGGGGGGTAGCTGTGTCAATTTTATTCCAGGACACTGTATTGTCCTGGAATGAATGTGCCCGGGACAGACCTGCAAAATGCGGGCCTGTCCCGGGCAATCCGGGACACGTGGTCACCCTATTCCCGTACCATATGACTAGGCCTTAGATCTCTGTAAAGCTAGTCTGCTCCCAGTTACTATGGGAGACAGACTGCTAGGGAGGGAGCCAGAACACTGACCCCTTCGCTACTGGGGGACCTGCCACCTTACCAGGTACCACGCTTCACGACTGGTTGCTGTAGCTTGTTCTTTTCTTTGGTTACCCAAAGCAGCTACACTCCTCTTCTTGCCTTTTCTAAGTTAACCCTCTGTAGTAGTGTTACTTCATACCCCATATGTGCTTTACATGATCCAAGTTCTTTGGAATATGCCAGAACCAACATGCGCCCATTTGAATAACTTCAGACCAGGCTTAGAACGGTTAACATAGCTTTAGGCTCGGTTCACACCTATGCGAATTGGATGCGGCTTACAAAGCATCCAATTCGCAAGACATTTTAAAATACATAGATTTGTATAAGGCTGGTTCACATATCTGCGGGGACTTCGCACTGCGCAGTGCAGAAAAAACGTGTGAGTTTTCTAGGCATTGCATTCTGGCTCAGGTGCGAATTCAGGCCCATTGTCTTCTATGGACACGCATCTGATTAGCAGATGCATTCTGTTGTGAACAGGCATTCTCTCCTCCTGCTCACTACACCTCCCCCTCTCCCTGCTTATCTGATCCGCAGCTACAACGCAGAGGAACCGCTGAACAGCTGCTTCTTCTCTTCGCACAGAGAACGGAGCTGGAATTTGCAACGGACTGGTGTGAACCCAGCCTGATAATACAATGCACCATGACAATACAGAATGAACAATGTCGTTTCCCTAATCCTAACTATCATAATTTAGTGGCCTCGGCATTGCTCTGTGAGGTGAGAGTCCATATAGGTATTGTCCATGACTTGGATGCTGTCCGTGACTCCTGGTGTCTTCTTCCGATGTTGCTGACCCTGCAGCTACAACTGCAACTGCCACCGCAACACAAAAAGCCCGGGAACTAGGCCCAAAGTACTTTAACCCTTTCCCAGCCTGGACCGGTTGCAGGAAACTAACTAAACGCATTTCAATCTGCCTGAAGACTTCTCCTGTTCTTGGTGAGAGAATAAAGAAAACTAGTGAGTGCTGTTGGCAAAGTGTTCCCTTATTAAATGAGGTGGAGATCATGACATCCCTAGCCCGCCTCTCCACCTCATACAATGGAAAAACATTTTGCATTATGTGGCAGGGATAAGCCCTGTCACTATTAAAAAATTATTGTTGACCCAGGATTCTCATCTGGGCAGGTTGAGGGGCTCCAGGGAACTTGTGTCATTCAGAGGAACCTGATTTTTTTGTTTCCTCAATGGTTGGTAACATCTGGTTTGGGACCTGGAGCCTAGAGATTTCATACAGATATGGGAGGGATGAAGTCTCCAATCCTCGGTCTGTGTTTTGAGAACCACAAGCACACTAATTGGGCAGGTGTGTGCTGAGCTTTTAGGAGAGACCTGACTAGGGTTTGGGGCTTCACCCCGGCAGACATAGGAGGTCTCTGTCCAGGAGAACAGATGGGAGCCAGAGCGGTAAGAGGTTTCCAAGTGCATGGGTCAAGGATTTGGTAGAGGTACCGAGTGGTACTGGGTCACGGTCTGTGAGATCAGACTAAAGACCAGGAGGCTTAACGCTGTTTGTTCTTTGGATGGAAGATAAATGCTGATCAGTTTGGTTTGTTGAACTTGTGCAGTTCTAAAAAGAAGATTAAGCCAGTGGCTATGTCCTTAAAGCGGAGTTCCACCCATTTTTTTTACTTTGTCTGTTTCAGCTAAGGACATGCAGCACTTTTCACAATGGGCATTTTTTTTTTTTTGCTTGTAAATAGCTTATTTTATTATTTCTCCATTACTTCCTACTTTCCCCCCGCCTAGGCGATTGCGTCACTTGGCGATCCGCAAGGGTTCCTGGGATAGCAACGTCATGTATCCCAGGAGTCCTTGCAAATTGCCTACTGCCAAAATCTTGCATTATTTGGAAGTAGGCAATGATGCGAACAGGAATTAGCCCAGCTGAGTGCATGCCGGGAGCTGTAGGCAATGGGGAGGGAAGAAAATCCTGCAGGAAGCATAGGAGAATGGGAGGAGGAGGGGGCGATCGGGGGAAACATTCTAACAGCCCCCCCCCCCCGTTACACCACCACTGCTGTTCTGCAAAATACTGCTGTCACCAATTCACAGCAACGCCACGGTACACAGTACACCCGGCGGCAGCTGGAGAGAATTGTAAACTTCCTCTCCTCTCCTGTCCTCTGATTTACAGGTTGCTATAGCAATGGGTCCGGAATTTGTGCCGACGCTGACGTTGCTATAACAACCTGTCAGGAAGAAGGACGGCCTCGCTAGGGCAATAATGTGTGGGATCTAGAGGTGCATGCTGGGTAGTCAGCCGCACAGAAATACAGGAAATTAACACAGGAGGGCTTCAGATGCCCACAGCTAAAATGGAACCTGCCTGCTTCCGAGATCAGTGAGTAACTAACCAATTTTAAAGAAAGTAAAAGTGCAAAAAACATGAAATGTTCATCTACATGTTATGACAATTCCAGAGCTGTCCTTAAAAAAAAAAAAAAGTTTGGCGGACTGGTACTCCGCTTTAACGTGCTACCACTTGAAGCTAGTTCGCACAATTCATTGAAGATATGCAAAACCTTCTCTGAATTGCGCCTATGCCAAGCGGGTGACCTCCTGTGTTCAGAATGCAGCAGGGCAGTCACTCAGCACAAGACTCAAGCAAGTGAAGATCACTAGAGTAGCGATGTCTACTGCAGTGATTTCCTGCCTTCAGGGGGATCCCACAGATATGGTATACTGCATAGCTACATTGATCCAAGCTGGACCAATATAACTATGAAAAAATTTCCATAGCTGGAATTCTTCTTTAACCACTTAGTGACCGCTCTATAGCAGTGTCACTGCTACAGGGCGGCAACTGTGCGCACGATCACGTATATATACATTATCCTGCACTTCCGGGTAGGGGGGCACGAATGCACACTGTCAATGTCTGCTGGCACCCGACGATCGTCAGCCACAGAGACAAAACTGTGATCTGCCTATGTAAACAAGGCAGCTTGTTGTTCTATTAGTAGGGAAGGCATGGATCCTGTGTTCCTGAAAAGCAGAGACACAGATTTATGTCTTCCCCTAGTAAAAGCACCTCCCCCACAGTACACAAGCACTGGCTAGGCACACAGTTAACCCTTTGATCGCCCCTGATGTTAACCCCTTCCCAGCCAGTGTCATTAGTACAATGACAGTGCATATTTTTAGCAATGATCACTGTATTAGTCTCACTGGTTCCCAAAAGTGTCAGTTAGTGTCAGAATGTCCGCCACAATATTGCAGTCGCTAATCGTCGCCATTACTAGTAAAAAAATAAATAAAAATATCCCATCGTTTGTAGGCGCTATAAACCAATCAATATATGCCTATTGGGATTTTTTTTACCAAAAATATGTAGCAGGATACATATTGGCCTAAATTGGGGAAGAAATTCGATTTTTTTCTATTTAAAATAGCAGAAAGTTACAAAAATAGTCAGCCTTTTTTTTGTTTATAGCACAAAAAATAAAAAACACAGAGGTGATCAGATACCACCAAAAGAAAGCTCTATTTGTGGGAAAAATAAAACAAACATTTTTTTTTGGGTACAGTGTCGCTCGACTGCGCAATTGTCAGTTAAAATAACGCCGTGCCGTATCGCAAATGGCCTGTTCATGAAGAGGGTTAAAGCCCTGTACACACGATCGGATTTCCTATGGATTCTAATCCGATAGATTTTTCCATCGGAAATCCGATGAAGCTGACTTCCATCAGTCTTGCCTACACACCATCAGTCAAAAATCCGACCGTCCCAAACGCTGCGACGTAAAACACTCCGACAAGCCGAGAAAAATTAAGTTCAATGCTTCTGAGCATGCGTCGACTTGATTCTGAGCATGCGTGGGTTTTTTGTCCGATGGATTTCCACACAGACGATCGGAATTTGCTATCGTTTTTTTTCCCATCGGATAAATTTAAAACATGTTCTATTTTTTCTCACCGATGGACAAAAGACCGATGGGGCCCATACACGATCGGTTTGTCCGATGAGAAAAGTCCATCGGACTGTTTTCATCGGTAAAACCGATCGTGTGTACGCGGCATAAATCTTCTGGAGGACAAGTGGTTAAATATCCAATGTTGATAGTCATGCAAATAAACCAAAAACCTCATAAAATAGCCTAATGGACCAAACTGTTCTTACATTGTCCTTATTTCACCATAAAACAGTACTAGGTAATTTGTCAGACACGTTTAAGGAGAAAGTCCCTGTCGTCTCCCACACAAAGGCTTTATGTACCTAATTTATTCGCTTTCTCTGCCTGGGCGGATTTATTTCTTTCCTTACTTGTTCTCTGAGCTCGTTTTGGTATTTACATGAAGTTTAATGAGTTTGAGAACTTTCTTAGATGCTCCTCTTATGTAATGTATTTGTTTTCCGGTCTGATTATTTTCTCAATACTTTAGTTCCACCTTAGAGCTTATTTATGAGAATTTATTTTGCATAGAAGAATAGGCAAAAATGTCACTCTCTAGATGTGCAAAGTCGGTAGAGACATCCCCAAAAACACCTGCAGCTGTAATTGCAGAGAAAGGTGATTCTACAAAGTATTGACTCAGGGGGGCTGAATACAAATGCACGTCACACTTTTCACATATTTATTTGTGTAGCGCCTGCCCCTCTCCTCTCTCCGTGCGGCTCGCACTGTCTCTTGTCTAGGGGTATCTGGTAGGGTGGAGAGAGAGAGAGCGGGTGGGCTACGCCTAGCCTCCACCACGAGGGAATACCTGTGGCATCAGCAATGTCTCATTTACCTTCGGGTCTGTGTTGTGCACCCGGATCCTCCCTCCAAGAGTCACCGTGAACTCCGTCCGCCAGGAATTGAGCCTCACACCATTAAAGTCCCACACTCCTTTATTATAACGCACCATACAGGGACTCCCTTGATAGATAGAACAGAAAAGGAGGTGTGAGTGTGAATAGGCCCAGACACAAACTCGCTCCTCCACTCTCCTCCCGAAGAGCGGGATATGGTCTCCGCATGAGAGGAAGGGGATCCTTCTGGACGGTCTCCGACAAGAGACTCACCCGTCACCGGCAGTCTGCTGCACCAGGTCCTCGAGTGAGGAGCTTTCCCCGGTCCACCGCGTCTTACTCAGATTCAGGCCTCCATCCCTGAAGTGCCCCAGGACCCCTCCCTCGCGGAACTCAGCGCTGGGCACTGAGCTCCGGACCCCCCTGCAAGTACCTCACCCCAGGGCTGAAGGTGCCTGGGGTGGAACACGATCTCCGGTGGTCCCCTAGGCCGAGGCCTCCTAGAGGACGCGCACGAACCCACGTCCGCAAGCTGAAGGTGCTTGGGACGAAGACCCCGTGACCAAGATGGCCGGCCCCTTTATCCCCTCTCCCAGCAAGCATGGCGGGTTCCCCGCCCCACCATACCGCTGCCGAGAGAGGACAAAAAGGGCCTCGGCACACAGTGATATTCATCCCCCCGGCCACGGCGACAGCGCCACTTAGTGAACCGCAAAAAATGCACCCGGGAAAGTAAGTACCCGCTACACATTCCCCCCTGTCTTTTGACACTGGACCGCAGTGTCTGGAGTGAATCACGCCCTCAACGGCTGACATAATCCAATCCAGAAACCAACTAACAATTTGAAAAATCAAAAAAAATTTAGGAAACTATCCTAACGGAGAAGTTGTGTCTGAGCCCCTGCAACAAAAGAGGAGTGAAAGACAACATTTAAAACATTATACTTTTCCCTCCCATCCTAACTAAGAACCACCACAGGTTCCATAATCTTGACGGGACGCTCTCCTGCAGAGGGAAGAGAAAAGAAACAATAAAACCCTGACACATGTGTATGTGTGAGAGAAAAAGAAACTCCTCCGAAGAGAAATATCTTTTCCTCCAGTGTGAGTGTGTACAATGTGTAAAGTTGCACAAGACTGCCACCTGGTGACAGCCTCGCGGTAACTGCACCCGTTGAACCATCTTTTCTTTTCTTGCTGCTTGACTCCGGGCCCTATCTACCCCAAAGTCTGCAACTTCTCACCGGAGAGGAAAGAACAACAACTGGAACAGTTCTTCCTTGGAATGACACAAGCATCCCTCTTGCGGGGCAAACACTGATGATAGCACCAACAAGAAAGTCAAACAGCAAAGTTCAGGGGGTGCAAAGTCCTTTTGAAACAAAGCAAACAAATGGAGTCTCTTTCTCCTCAGAGGTAGAAGCGGGGATGCGGCAGAACAATAGGTTTTAGATGCCGATCCATGGTCTCCAAATGGTACTCCACATCCTCACCTTCTTTGCGTCGGATCAACACCTTATCCGCATGGATGTGTCTTCCCCTCATCCACTCTGCCTTGCAGTCTTTGAACCACTGTGCTGTCTTTGGAGAGCATGTCAAATACCTGCAGGTGTGTGGGACCTTAAGGTGGGTCCACACAAAGTCATTATACCAGCGCTCTCGGTACACCTCCACTTCGTAGAGTAACTCCTTGGGGAGGTACGGGTATTCCCACCCGTAGTCAGAAGCAACTTTCTGGCAGAAGAGTCTCTGAAGCCTTGACAGCGGAGGCATTGTGGCTTTGTCCCCTTCGCCGGGTAGAACTATAGAGTCCGGATGGCGAGGGGCCTTAACCACTTCTGGTTGGGGCATAGGTGCCCGTAGTATCAACCCCTGCTCCCCAGCACCGAGGCAGGCGGCACCGGAGATGTAGATGTGGGCTGGGGACAGGACCCTTGTTCAGGCGCTGGTGCCTCCACCCGGGGTGTACTCTCCCCCGTGGACATGGGTGAATCTCGAGGCCTTCGGAACGAAGCTAGCGGCACTTTGTCCCAGCCCTTCTCTGCAAACAGTTCGTCAATGGCTGTGTCATCTCCCATATCAGAGAGCGACTCCAGATCCGAAGTATCACACTCCTCCGCGGGTATGTAGCCCGCTGTAGAGACGGAGCTAACACCTCCCGCAAGAGTACTGGGCCATGCCTTCCCGACACCTCCGCCCATGCACCAAGTCTCTTTGCCCGGCTCACCTCGGCCTTTACTTGAAGCAGGATGTCCGGAACACTCGTCAACGGATCCGTCTAGGCCTGGCGTAAGCTGGCGAGATGGTCCGCCACCACCACTGGTCGGGGCCACCATGCTGATTCTCTTCTTCAGTGGCGGACGCTGTGAGACAGTGGTGACTGAGTCAGCATCCTCGGATTTCTCCCGTTGAGTTTTAACGACCTCCTCCTCGGTCGCTGCAGTGTGCGCTGGGATGGCTTTTACAGCAGTAATTCCTCCTCTGCGAGTAGTGTTACCTGAAGCCCGGCCTGGGTAGATGGTTCTCAGCCTTTCAACTACCGGATCCACCTCGAACAGGAACTCCCCACAGGCCTCACATTGTCCGAAGGGCTTCAGGTGGCACACCAGTCCCGAGCACCCGGGACAAATTACACCCAGGGCCTCTACGTCCATGCACGAATACAGGGCGAATCGACCCCTTGGCTTCGCCCGGATCCCGGTATCCGTTATCGGAGCAGCAGCAGTCATCGTGGTAGTAGCAGGGTGAACTGGAATCCATGAAGTATGTCCAAACATGGTGACTTGTTGCTGGTCCATCGCACACTGCAGAGTTTTCGCGCCAATGTCCCACGTGTAGCCCTCTCACGTATTGGACTCCTCCCCTTTGCTCCAGTTTGCGGGCTTTTTCACTTTCTTTGGTTGAGCCACGCCCACGAACTAAGCCGCAGGGGTTGTGTCTGTTGGCGCAGTGCAATTAGAAGCCCCCACGTGTAGTACCTCACACGGCTGGGCCTCCCCCCGTTCACCGCTCTTCCTGCGCGGGCCTTTCCCTGGTCTAGGGTCAATTCCACGACTTCGAGCAGGGCTGCAATTTGGCCTATTCAGTTAACTCATCCAGCAGACTTGTTCCATACTGTGATGCACAACACAATACCGGACCCGAGCCCCCACGTGTAGCGCCTGCCCCTCTCCTCTCTCCGTGCGGCTCGCACTGTCTCTTGTCTAGGGGTATCTGGTAGGGTGGAGAGAGAGAGAGCGGGTGGGCTACGCCTAGCCTCCACCACGAGGGAATACCTGTGGCATCAGCAATGTCTCATTTACCTTCGGGTCTGTGTTGTGCACCCGGATCCTCCCTCCAAGAGTCACCGTGAACTCCGTCCGCCAGGAATTGAGCCTCAAACCATTAAAGTCCCACACTCCTTTATTATAACGCACCATACAGGGACTCCCTTGATAGATAGAACAGAAAAGGAGGTGTGAGTGTGAATAGGCCCAGACACAAACTCGCTCCTCCACTCTCCTCCCGAAGAGCGGGATATGGTCTCCGCACGAGAGGAAGGGGATCCTTCTGGACGGTCTCCGACAAGAGACTCACCCGTCACCGGCAGTCTGCTGCACCGGGTCCTCGAGTGAGGAGCTCTCCCCGGTCCACCGCGTCTTACTCAGATTCAGGCCTCCATCCCCGAAGTGCCCCAGGACCCCTCCCTCGCGGAACTCAGCGCTGGGCACTGAGCTCCGGACCCCCCTGCAAGTACCTCACCCCAGGGCTGAAGGTGCCTGGGGTGGAACACGATCTCCGGTGGTCCCCTAGGCCGAGGCCTCCTAGAGGACGAGCACGAACCCACGTCCGCAAGCTGAAGGTGCTTGGGACGAAGACCCCGTGACCAAGATGGCCGGCCCCTTTATCCCCTCTCCCAGCAAGCATGGCGGGTTCCCCGCCTCACCATACCGCTGCCGAGAGAGGACAAAAAGGGCCTCGGCACACAGTGATATTCATCCCCCCGGCCACGGCGACAGCGCCACCTAGTGAACCGCAGGGAACATAGCACTGATGTCACGACCAGATTCAAAAAATGCACCCGGGAAAGTAAGTACCCGCTACATTTGTAAAAATGTTGAAAACCATTTATCATTTTCCTTCCAATTCACAATTATGTGCCACTTTGTGTTGGTCTATCACATAAAATCCCAATAAAATACATTTACGTTTTTGGATGTAACATGACAAATTGTGTGAAATTTCAAGAGGTATGAATACTTTTTCACGGCACTGTATGTCTAAAGGCCCATACACACGATCTGACTTTTTGACAACAAATGTCCGACGGACCTGTTTTATCGGACAATCCGTCCGTGTTTATGCTCCATCGGACAATTGTTTTCACTTTTTCATCAAACAAATGTTCGCTGCGAATGCTCTCAAACTTTTCGGCCATCAGACTAAAGTCCAAATTCCAAACACGCATGCTCGGAAGCAATGCTAACCATAAGACAACATTAGCAGAAGTTGCCCAAAGGGTGGCGCTAAAGAGCTGAAAAACCACGTAGTTTGTCTACTACGTCACTACGTTCGTTGGCTGAAAATGTTCTATCGTGTGTATGCATACCAAGTTCACGGACAACGCCCTTCGGACAGAAATCCACGGAAAAGTCAGATGGAAGTCCGATCGTGTGTACGAGGCTACAGAATGATAATCTATAAATTGTATTTGAAAGGGCCAACTAGAGCAAGAAATAATGGATTTGTACTTGTACTTAGCCAAATGAGCACTTTACCCATGCAATCTTAAGAGTTCATGCACACAGACTAAAATAAGTATTTTATATGATTAGCATAAATCTTCTGGGGCTTTTTATTAGTGTTTACCTGTGCCTGCACATCCAACGTTTTTTCTATCACGCTCAGGAGACACATTGGTTGAGCATTCAAGCACTTTTGTGTTTAATCGCTTGCCGACCAGCGCACGCCGATATACGTCGGCAGAATGGCACGGACAGGCAGATGGGCGTATAGGTACGTCCCCTTTAAGAAACGGCATTGTGGGCTCGTGAATTCGACAGCGGGTCCCGCGGATTCGATGTCTGCAGGGATACCCGCGATAGTCTCACGGAGAGGAAGAACTGGGAAATGCTGATGTAAACAAGCATTTCTCCATTCTTCCTAGTGACAGGACACTGATCACAGCTCCCTTTAATCAGGAGCGGTGATCAGTGTTGTGTCACACGTAGCTCATCCCCCCTACAGTTAGAACACATCCCTAAGACACACTTCAGCGCCCCCTCCTGGTTAACCCCTTCACTGTCAGTCACATTTACGCAGTAATAAGTGCATATTTATAGCACTGATCGCTGTGTAAATGTGAATGGTCCCAAAATAGTGCCAAAAGTGTCCAATGTGTCCACCATAATGTCGCAGTCACGATAAAAATCGCTGATCGCCGCCATTACTAGTAAAAAAAAAAAATATTAATAAAAATGTCATAAAACTATCCGCTATTTTGTAGACGCTATAACTTTTGCGTAAACCAATCAATAAATACTTATTGCGTTTTTTTTTACCAAAAATATGTAGAAGAATACGTATTGGCCTAAACTGAGGAAAAAATAAATAAATTATATATTTTTTGGGGATATTTATTATAGCAAAAAGTAAAAAATATTGCTTTTTTTTCAAAATTGTCGCTCTTTTTTTGTTTATAGCGCAAAAAAAAACAAAACGCAGAGGTGATCAAATGCCACCAAAAGAAAGCTCTATTTGTGGGAAAAAAAAGGGCGTCAATTTTGTTTGGGAGCTACGTCGCACGACCGCGCAATTGTCAGGTAAATCGACGCAGTGCCGAACCGCAAAAAGTGCTCTGGTCTTTGGCCAGCCAAATGCTTAAGTGGTTAAAGGAGTACAGCCATGTACAGCCGATTACTAAAATGATGGGCTGAATATGGAACATGCAGCTCCCCGAGTGTGGGAAAGTATTTGGAGATTTAGGCTAGGCATCAAAAAATTACCTATTTGGTCATTAAAACCCAAAAAACTAAATTTATTATATTGCAGCTTACCAATTCTTAGATGTGGTGGCTTCATTCTAGAGCTGCAACGACGCGTCAACGTAATCGATTATGTCGACTATGGAAATACGTCGGCATGCATGAAAAGGCGTTGCGAGTTGCTTTGGCCAGGGCAGGTCAAACACCCCCACCACGGCTTTCAGCGATGATCGGTGCTTCTCTCCCACATACGATCACCGCTGACTGTCCCCTATCCTCCTCCAGTCCCCATCCGTCCTTCTCCATGCTGCTGTCCCCCTCCATGCTGCTGTCCCTCTCCATGCTGCTCCGTGTCTCCCTCTCTCCTCCGTGTTCCCCTCCGTGCATCTGTCCCCCTCTCTCCTCCGCGTCCCCCTCCGTGCATCTGTCCCCCTCTCTCCTCCATGTACCCCTCCGTGCATCTGTCCCCCTCTCTCCTCCATGTCCCCCTCCGTGCATCTGTCCCCCTCTCTCCTCCGTGTCCCCCTCCGTGCATCTGTCCCCCTCTCTCCTCCGTGTCCCCCTCTGTGCATCTGTCCCCCTCTCTCCTCCGTGTCCCCCTCTGTGCATCTGTCCCCCTCTCTCCTCCGTGTCCCCCTCTGTGCATCTGTCCCCTTCTCTCCTCCGTGTCCCCCTCTGTGCATCTGTCCCCCTCTCTCCTCCGTGTCCCCCTCCGTGTATCTGACCCCCTCTCTCCTCCGTGTCCCCCTCCGTGCATCTGTCCTCCTCTCTCCTCCGTGTCCCCCTCTGTGCATCTGTCCCCCTCTCTCCTCCGTGTCCCCCTCTGTG
This sequence comes from Rana muscosa, assembly GCA_029206835.1. Classification (NCBI taxonomy): domain Eukaryota; kingdom Metazoa; phylum Chordata; class Amphibia; order Anura; family Ranidae; genus Rana; species Rana muscosa. The sequence goes on along the minus strand of CM055116.1, from coordinate 80,352,155 downwards.
CATCTGTCCCCCTCTCTCCCCCGTGTCTCCCTCTGTGCATCTGTCCCCCTCTCTTCTCCCCCTCTGTGCTGCCGTACCCCTCGGTATCTCAGGATGGAGAGCGGAGGTAGGAGCCAGTAAACCCGGCTCCTTCGTTTTCTGAATGGACAGAGTCAGTGATCACTGTCTCTGTCCATTCACCGCCTGTGATTATGATGTCTCAGTTAATGAACGAAGAGAAGCCGCTGTCTTCTCTCCATTCATTATCAGTGCAGTGGAGGCTGCTGAGAAAGGGACTGGAGAATCTGTGTCCCTAGTCCCTTTCTCTGTCTCAAATGGGAGATGTCAGAGGTCTGTTAAGACCCCTGATATCTCACCATAGCCCCCCAACAGGACTGATAAAAAGAAATAAAAATTGCAATAAATAATAAATAAAAAAATTGTAAAAAATAATAATAATAAAAAAAACACACTGACACTGCCCCCCCCCCCCCCTTAAAAAAAGAAAGCATTGTAAAAAAAAAAAAAAAATACGGTAAAATAATAATAAAAAAAAAAATACTGACACATGTGCCACTGTCACATGAGATTAAATAAAAGTATCGGTAATCGGTATCGGCGAGTACTTGAAAAAAAAAGTATCGGAACTTGTACTCGGTCTTAAAAAAGTGGTATCGGGACAACCCTAAACATAACAACCAAAGATGTTCTAGGACCAGGATGCACAGCGTCAATCATTGGTATGGTGATGGCGGACACCATACCAATAAAAAGAACACTAGATTAAGTAAAAAAATAAAAAATAAATAATCGTTAGAGTAGTCGACTAATCAAAAAAATAATCGCTAGATTAGTCGACAGACAAAATAATCGTTAGTTGCAGCTCTACTTCATTCGTTTTATTTTTTATTTTTTTCCCAATGATACTCATACATAAAGGTTATTGCTGCTGTTTGATTAACAAAGTGCAAGTGTAAATGTGGACTGGCATGATCTATAAACCAGGCTCGGTTTTTATTCCCAAGTCCAGTACAGCTTTATGACCGTGCTTGTAACTAGGAAACTTTCCTCTCAATTTTTCTCTTCAGAGACTCAATCATTCCATAAAATGTCCTTTAAAAATTCAGGATGCTGAATATGTACTTTGGAGAGATTGCTAAAAGTGACATCTTCAGCATTTTCCAAGAAAACTTGGATTCAAAAACAAAAGTGTGCATTAGGCATATTTGGTGGGATAGTCCATTGTGCCAAACTCATTAAGAAATTATTTTCAAGATCAATGCCGTGTTGTGTCAAGGTTCTGCTAAACTCTTTTAATATTTAAAGTCATTATAATAAAGACTGACACTTTACTGCATAATGATGTATTAATCTGCATTTGCATCCTACACTTTTGATTTTAGCTTTGCATAGAGTAGGGAAGGGTTAAAACCTGTGTTTTTTTTTTTTCTTGTTTCATGTATCTCATTGAAGAATCAACAGAAAGCTAAAGGAAGGGGTTGATTTACTAAAACTGGAGAGTGCAAAATCTGGTGGAGCTGTGCATGGTGGCCAATAAGCTTCTAACTTCAACCTATTAAAATAAGCTTTGACAAAAAAAGCTGGAAGCTGATTGGTTTCAATGCAAGACTGCACCAGATTTTGCACTCTCCAATTTTAGTAAATGAACCCCAAAGTCTCTGAAAAATTATTGATATGATTCTACAGTATTTATAAAGTCCAACAACTTTCTCAGCACTTTACAATATAAAGGGAGACAGTGCAGTTACAATACAATAAAATACAAGAGGGTTAAAAGAGCCCTGCTCATAACAACTTACAATCTAATAGGGTGGGGCAAGTGGTACAAAGTTAATAACTGTGGAGGATGAGCTGGTAGAAGATTTGTTAGTTGGAGGTGTGATATACTTCCCTGAAGAGATGAGTTTTCAGGGATCGCCTAAAGATGGCCAGAGTAGGAGATAGCAGGACAGATTGAGGTAGAGAGTTCCAGAGGTTGGGAGAGGCTCTGGAGAAGTCCCGAAGGTGAGCATGGGAGAAGAAGACAAAAGGGAGAGTACGGTTTGGGTGATATTTGGAGACAAGATTGGGGATGTAGCTCAGGGCACAGTTGTGGATGGCCTTGTATGTTGTTGTTAGCATTTTTAATTTAATTCGCTGGGCAATCCAGTGTAGGGATTGGCAGAGAGGTGGCAGACACTGAGTGGTTGGTAAGGTAGATGAAAGGAAGAGCAGTTGTCAAAAAAGAATGTGTCCCTATTGTAAGATTTCTCCTATTTCCTCTATTCATCATGTATCTTATCCAAGACCGATCCAGAAGTGTACTGTATATCTTGCAAAGAATGACAGCTACACTCCCAGTCCTACCTACCGTCCTACCTTCATGAAACCAAACACATCATTTAGCAGTTGGAGGGTCTCCCTTGGTCGGATGATTTAAAATGGATAACCGGTGATGTACAATCTTTGTACTCATGCATTCCACATACTTCTAGTCTTCAGGCCTTATGCCATCATATGGATTTATGTAAATACAAGAAATAAAAAAGTTTATCCTGAAAAGTGTATATTTTCTACTGAGACAAAACTACTTTTTTTTTTTTGGACAAACAATACTATCTACAAAAACAGGGAGCCTCAATGGGGGCCAGGTTTGCGCCCACATATGCCAACCTGCCCATGGGCAATTGTGCAGGTTTTCATCTTTGGAGCCCACAATCCTTATAGACACTTGATAAAGACATATTTTCGCTACATTGATGACATTATGTTTATAGTTAATAAAAATCTGGATTTGGAGGATCCTTTCACTTATTTTAACAATAATTCACTAAGGCCCCTTTCACACTGAGGAGTTTTTCAGGTGTTTTGCGCTAAAAATAGCGCCTAAAAAATGCCTGAAAAACTCCTGCCCCTGCAGTCTCAATGCGAAAGCCCGAGTGCTTTCACACTGAGGCGATGCGCTGGCAGGACGAGAAAAAAAGTCCTACAAGCAGCATCTTTGGAGCGGTGAAGGAGCGGTGTGTATACCGCTGCTCCACCGCTCCTGCCCATTGAAATCAATGGGACAGCGTGGCTATACCGCCCACAAAGCGCCTCTGCAGAGGCGTTTTGCGGTTGTTTTTAACCCCTTCTCGGCCACTAGCGGGGGTTAAAACCGCACCGCTAGCAGCCGAATAGCGCTGCAAAAACAACGGTATAGCGGCGCTAAAAATAGCGCTGCTATACCGTCAGCGCACCTCCCGCCCCAGTGTGAAAGCGGCATTAGACCCCTTTCACACTGCAGCGTTTTACAGGCGCTATAGCGTTAAAAATAGCGCCTGCAAACCGCTGCTAAACTGCTGCCCCATTCACTCCAGTGTGAAAGCCCGAGGGCTTTCACACTGGAGCGTTGCGCTAGCAGGACGGTAAAAAAAGCCCTGCTAGCTGCATCTTTGGAGCGGTGAAGCAGCGGTGTATTTACCACTGCTCCACCGCTCCTGCCCATTGAAATCAATGGGGCAGCTCGGCTATACCGCCGGCAATGCGCTGCTTCTGCAGTGCATCGCGGGCGGTTTTAACCCTTTTGCGGACGCTAGCAGGGGGTAAAAGCGCCCCTCACTAGTGGCTGAATTGCGCCGCAAATCCGCCCATAGCGTCGGCGTAAAAAATAGCGGCGTTTTACCGCCGACGCTATGGGCGCTCCAGTGTTAAAGGGCTCTAAATTTAAAGTTTACTGGGGAAGAACAATCCATCAAAGTCAATTACTTAGACATCACTTTTAGCAGGCTCCCTTCAAGAACATATGGTAACAGTACGAGTGTATGGGAAACCTACATCAAAAAATTCACATGCCTCAAGTTGTCATCCTCAGCATTTAATAAGAGCTGATCCTAAGGGCCTATTCGTTCGACTAAAATGCAACTGTTCTATCCTCACGGAATTTGAAGAGGAAGCTGATACCATTGAATACTTGTTTCAAGAACGAGGTTATAACAAATACGTTATCAAACAAGCACGCACCTCTGCAAGTGACACATCCAGGGAAACACTTTTACAAGGAAAGAAACCCTCAAGATTTCCATCAGGCATTGATACTACATCAGTAGTTTTTTCAACACGCTTTAGTAATCAATTTTTTAACATCAAACATATCCCCTCCCAGTATTTACCCATTTTATATGGGGATTCGGAGTACAAAGTAATACTTTCTAAAGGAGTAAAGTACATTGTTAAAAAGCACACACAATAGGTAACATTATTTTGCCAAGTCTTTCTACTTCCAAACAACAAGCATGCACATGGTTGCATACTGTTAGTTTCTTCAAATGCAATGCAACGCAGTGTTCAAGTTGTCGGTATGCCGGGGACCCTCACTATTTAACATCTAGTTCAAATGGCACCACTTATGAAATTAAACAGCTAGTTAGCTGTCAAACAAGATATGTAATATGTGTGATTACCTGACCCCACTTTATTATTCAATAAGTGGGTTATACCACAAGACGCTTGTGTGACAGGTTATGGGGTCACATCTCGAACATCAATACCAATAAGGACACCAACATTGCCAAACATTTTAGGTCCTTTCATACCTCAAAAATTCAGATTGTGGAAAGAGTGGACACTCTCCTTGGGGGAGGAGATTACTTCTCTCTTCTTTGTAAGAGATAAGTCTTTTGGATTTTTAAACTTGAATCCCATATCCCTAAAGGACTTAATTTTGAACAGATGTGACTGACTTTTATGAGTAGATATCCAAAAAGTTCATTTTTCTTGGGCTCTTCCTACCTGTCAAATTACATTCTGGGATCTACCTCCTCTCCTTCCTATGGCAGCGAAGAGCAGTTTTCAATGCTGGCATCAGTGCAGCTTTATGCAGTGTGATACTGTGAACCCAGGGCTATATGGTGATGAATCCTCAGAGGGTGTGTCCATGACAGCCTGGGCTCACATGAAGTGGGCTGAATGATGCTGGCCACCATTCAACCTGGAATAGGACTGGCAGCAGAGCTAAGTTTGTTTGGGGGACAGCCCTGGAGACAAGGCGCGTCAGCAGTGAGAGGTGTATTTATTATTTTAAAAAGTCTGGGCAAGTTATTTGTAAGAAATAGGACTGGAAATCTGTTTTAAACTTTCAGCCACAATTGGTCAACTCATGGAACCTATTTAATAATGTTTTCAGTCAAGATTCACACAACTTTTACATAAGACCCGGTTCACACAGGGGCGACTCCGGACGTGACTTCTGGTCGCCCCGAGTTGCCCCAAGTCGTGCTATTTTTAAAACTAATTGAAGTGAATGGAGATGTTTTAATGCACACGACTGTAGTCGCTCCGACTTCAAAAAAGGTTCTTGTACTACTTCAATCCGACTTCTAGGCGACCTGTAGGCAACTTGTACCATTGATTTCAATGGAATTTGTTTAGAAGTCTGATCAGTGTTCATTTTGAAGGCAACTTTACGGGAAGATAACATACATTTCTCAGGCAAACCCCTCCCTCCCCCTCCCTCCCACTGAGCTGATTCTTGTTTTATTGGCCACTGGAATGTCTCCTGTCCTGGAGGCAACTTCAGTCGTGTTGTAAATCACCACTTAGTCGCGCTGTGATTCATGCTCAAGTCGTGTCTGAGTCGTGTTGAAGTCTGAAGTCGCGTTGAAGTCGTGTTGCCCCTGTGTGAACCGGCTCTTAGAGTCACACATCATTATCCTGTTAAAATTCAATCTGAAAAATGTATGAATCTTGGGTGAACGTTGTCTGAACCCTGGGTGAAAGCTTTAGTACAGTAAATAGACCCCATAGACTTTCACTGTGTAAGGAAAAGAAAAGTAGGAAGTGCAGCCTGCCTATGTAATGTGTAAATATATATGTATATAATTACAAAATATACATAGATTTTTTTTCCAACTGTGGGCCCTAGGCTCTACCCCTCCAGAGGACCCCCCCCCCCAGTCGTCCCCACCCCCTTTCCCTGAGCTTCCCCAAATGTATTTTATGCTTTTTTTAGCGTACCATTTTTGAGATGTCTTCTGGCTAGTCATATGACGTGCTGGATCCTCTTCTTTGCCATTAAGCATTCCTGGATAATGCAGAGAGCAGCGCCATGCTCAGGAGGTATCATTCAACCCTGAAATCTCAGGACATCTTTTGGCAGAGAAGAGTGATGGGAGACAGCTTCAAATTGACTGGAGGATATAAAAAAAAATTCAACCTGGAGTTGAGCTTTAAATCCATAACACGGATTGATTTATAGTATTAGGCTGATCTCTTTTACACCAATAGCTCAGGACCGTATGTCCCCTTTAAATATAGGAAATAATGCTCATTTATCTAGCTTGTTTCCTGATGATGAAAGACTCGTGTTAACATCAGTAGAACGCACACAATTGAAGGTTTTTAAATGAGGCTGTTTTCACCGTTGACTGAGAAAAATAGAAAAATTGAGTGTCATGATGGCTACATCCATTAAGTGATATGTTTTGATACATTATAGCTTCTACAATTGATAACTGCCTGGGAAACTATGGTGGAAAGTGAAATGACTCATTCTAGCCAAACACTAAAGATAATAGCTAGCGTAAACTTTTAAATATTCAGAAGCACTGAGATAACCGATGACAACTGAACATAGAACAGTCATAAAACAAACATGAACCTGAAAACAGTTTCTCTTCTCTGTATGTGGGAAATTGAATAAAACCAATATTTAAAAAAAAAATGGAGAAATCTAAGCAGGTTTAATTCTGTTGATTGGTGGAAGTTTGAGGACTGGGGTAATTAGCCCTCCAATCAAAGTGGGTCTTTTTTTCTAATTATATATAGCTAAAGTTAATTAAAAATCTGTCAGACTTTACAGTGACACTAAATAATATACTTTTTTTTTTTTTTAAATAATCCATAAACATCCGCTACTTAACCACTTCAGCCCCGGAAGATTTGGCTGCAAAATGACCGGGCCACTTTTTGTGATTCGGCACTGCTTCGCTTTAACTGACAATTGCGCGGTTGTGCGACGTGGCTCCCAAACAAAATTTACGTCCTTTTTTTCCTACAAATAGAGCTTTCTTTTGGTGGTATTTGATCACCTCTGCGGTTTTTATTTGTTGCGCTATAAACAAAAAAAAGCGACAATTTTGAAAAAAAGCAAAATTTTTGCTATAATAAATATCCCCAAAAAATATATATAAAAACACATTTTTTACTCATTTTAGGCCGATACGTATTCTTCTACATATTTTTGGTATAAAAAATCGCAATAAGCGTATATTGATTGGTTTGCGCAAAAGTTATAGCGTCTACAAAATAGGGGGTAGTTTTATGGCATTTTTATTATAACATTTTTTTTTTACTAGCTATGGCAGGCGATCTGCGATTTCTACCGTGACTGCGACATTATGGCGGACACATCGGACACTGTTGATGCTATTTTGGGACCATTGTCATTTGTACAGCGATCAGTGCTATAAAAATGCACTAATTACTTTGTAAATTACACTGACAGTGAAGGGGTTAATGACTAGGGGGGCGAGGAAGGGGTTAAGTGTGTCCTAGGGAGTGATTCTAACTGTGAGGGGGCTGGACTACATGTGACACGACACTGATCACTGCTCCCGATTACAGGGAGCAGACGATCAGTGTCCTGTCACTAGGCAGAACAGGGAGATGCCTTGTTTACACAGGCATCCCCCCGTCAGGGCCGTTTGAAGCAATTTGGGGGCCCCAAGCAACAATTTTAAAGTTGAGAAGCGAGACATCAACTTGTTGAGCGGGGGGGGAGGTGGGGGGGTGCTACCGAGGGACAACAAGGACACACCAAGTTGTTGAGCAGGGGGGGTCGACATTGACACCGTTCGTGGGAGGGGGGGCCCGTTCACGGGAGGGGGGGAGATCGCATAGTATTACAGTGGAAATGCGGGGGGGGGATGTCTTACCTCCTCCACCCGTGCAGCCTCCTCGAGTCCTCTGGCTGTGCTGCTCTCTGCTGCCCTCTGCTGGGGCCCCAGGACAAGTCGGGGCCCCAAGCAGCTGCTTGGTTTGCCTGTCCTGTTCCAACGGCCCTGCCCCCTGTTCTGCCTCTTCTTGACACGATCGCGGGACACCAGCGGACATCAAGTGTTAGGCGGCAGATTCAAAGCAAAGTACCTGTACGTTGCTTTGCCTGCCCGTGCCATTCTGACGACGTATATGTGCTTTAGGCAGTCGGCAAGCGGTTAAAGTAGAACTTTTTTTTTCATTTTGGATAGAGCAAAGAAAGGTTATAACCCATGTCAGATTTTTCTTTCGCCATCTGTGTCCTAATATGGAGATTTCCCTTCACTTCCTGTCGCAAAGTCGAATTTATGGAAATCCCTTGGGAAACCCCAGGTCACCAGAACTAGTATCCCCATTGGAAGATTTCCCCTCCCAAAATGTAGGATTTTCTTTTACTTACCCTTTTGAATGGTAATAGTAAAGAGGACAAATAGAGATGGTGAATCTCCATAATGGGTATACAGACAGCAATAAAAACTGACACATTTTCTAATTCATCTCTACTCTATCCAAAACTAAAGAAAAAAGTTTTGCCTTTAGTTATGCTTTTAATCCTATGTGCGGCCAAAATGGAAAGCTAAAAAAACAAGCACAAGGGACATACAGTGGATATAAAAAGTCTACACACCCCTGTTAAAATGTTAGGTTTCTATGATGTAAAAAAATAGACAAAGATAAATCATTTCAGAACTATTTCCACCTTTAATGTGACCTATAAACTGTACAACACAGTTGAACAACAAACTGAAATCATTTAGGTGGAGGGAAGAAAAATAAAAAACTAAAATAATATGGTTGCATAAGTGTGCACACCCTAAACGAATACTCTGTTGAAGCAACTTTTGATTTTATTACAGCACTCAGTCTTTTTGGGTATGAGTCTATCAGCATGGCACATCTTGACATGGCAATATTTGCCCACTCTTCTTTGCAAAAACACTCCAAATCTGTCACATTGCGAAGGAATCTCCTGTGCACAGCCCTCTTCAGATCACCTCACAGATTTTCAATGGGACTCAGGTCTGGCTCTGGCTGGGCCATTCCAAAACTTTAATCTTCTTCTGGTGAAGCCATTCCTTTGTTGATTTGGATGTATGCTTTGGGTCGTTGTCATTCTGAAAGATGAAGTTCCTCTTCATGTTCAGCTTTCTAGCAGAAGCCTGAAGGTTTTGTGCCAATATTGACTGGTATTTGATAATTTTCATAATTCCCTCTACTTTGACAAAGGCCCCTGTTCCAGCTGAAGAAAAACAGCCCCAAAGCATAATGCTGCCACCACCATGCTTCACTTTGGGTATGGTGCTTTTGGTGATGTGCAGTGTTGTTTTTGCGCCAAACATATCTTTTGGAATTATGGCCAAAAAGTTCAACATTGGCTTCATAAGACCATTACACATTTTCCCACATACTTTTTGGAGACTTCAGATGTGTTTTGCAAAATTTAGCTGGGCTTGGATGTTTTTCTTGGTAAGAAAAGGCTTCTGTCTTGCCACTCTACCCCATAGCCCAGACATGTAAAGAATATGGGAGATTTTTGTCACATGTACCACACAGCCACATGGGCATCCGCTCCATAGGGCAAGGGGGGTCAATTGCCCCCCCCTGGAGACACACTATATTTATATGGACATGGAGTGAAGCGGAATTATCCTCAAGAGCTATTTCACACTGCCAGCTGGCCACGTTATCGGTAAAGCGCCACTAGTTTTAGCGGCGCTTTACCATCGTTTTAGTGGCGCTATTCGGCCGCTAGAGGGGGGGGGGTTAAAAAAATATAGAAATTGCTAATCAAACAATGGCAGCTTGATCCTTCTATTAAGCTTTTGCATCAGGTTTCTCAAACCTTTGCATGCCTGTGCTTTATGTCATAATAACTAAGCCCCTACCCTTCATGACATTGTCAAAAAGGGACCGAGCATGGATGACTTTAAAATGATGCCCCCCCCTGAAAAAAGTTCAGCGGACACCCATGCACAGCCAGTACTTGTCAGATATTCCTGCAGCTCATTTAATGTTGCTGCAGGCCTCTTGGCAGCCTCCTTGACCAGTAGGGATGAGCTTCGTGTTCGAGTCGAACATACGTTCGTCTCGAACATCGGCTGTTCGATCGTTCGACGAAGATCGAACGATTTGGGCCGTTCGCGCCAAATTCGAGTGACGCGAACGGCCCACAATGCACTACGCCATCGCAGTGTCATCCAGGCGCTGTGATTGGCCAAGCATGCACTGTGACCCCGCATGCTTGGCCAATCACAGCGCCGGCAGCGAGGAGAGCAATGATTGGCCACAGGCAGGATGCCTGTGGCCAATTATTGCTGAGGGTGTTTAGTACACGCCCCACACTATAAAAGGCCGCCAGCACGGCGGCCTAGTGTAGTGTGTTCCGGAGCAGGGAAAGAGAAGCATAGGCAGGGACAGTGACATTTATTTTTTTCTTGCTTAACCTGGATTCCTTTAGTTTAGGGAAAGAGAAGGATAGGTAGGGAGAGTGTCAGTGTGTTTTACTGTGCGAATCCTTGTTTCTTGGGACAGGGAAGGACAGTGAGGGAATTCTCCTTGTGCTATAGTGTGCTTTAAAAAAACATTTTTTCTAGGGACAGAAAACTATAGGTAGGGAGAGTGTCAGTGTGTTTTACTGTGCGAATCCTTGTTTCTAGGGACAGGGAAGGACAGTGAGGGAATTCTCCTTGTGCTATAGTGTGCTTTAAAAAAACATTTTTTCTAGGGACAGAAAACTATAGGTAGGGAGAGTGTCAGTGTGTTTTACTGTGCGAATCCTTGTTTCTAGGGACAGGGAAGGACAGTGAGGGAATTCTCCTTGTGCTATAGTGTGCTTTAAAAAAACATTTTTTCTAGGGACAGAAAACTATAGGTAGGGAGAGTGTCAGTGTGTTTTACTGTGCGAATCCTTGTTTCTAGGGACAGGGAAGGACAGTGAGGGAATTCTCCTTGTGCTATAGTGTGCTTTAAAAAAACATTTTTTCTAGGGACAGAAAACTATAGGTAGGAAGAGTGTCAGTTTCTTTCACTGTGATAATCCTTGTTTCTAGGGACAAAGAAGGAAAGTGAGGGAAATTCTCCTTGTGCTATAGTGTGCTTTAAAAAAACATTTTTTCTAGGGACAGAAAACTATAGGTAGGGAGAGTGTCAGTGTCTTTTACTGTGCGAATCCTTGTTTCTAGGGACAGGGAAGGACAGTGAGGGAATTCTCCTTGTGCTATAGTGTGCTTTAAAAAAAAAATTTTTCTAGGGACAGAAAACTATAGGAAGGAAGAGTGTCAGTTTCTTTCACTGTGATAATCCTTGTTTCTAGGGACAAAGAAGGAAAGTGAGGGAAATTCTCCTTGTGCTATAGTGTGCTTTAAAAAAACATTTTTTCTAGGGACAGAAAACTATAGGTAGGGAGAGTGTCAGTGTGTTTTACTGTGCGAATCCTTGTTTCTAGGGACAGGAAAGGACAGTGAGGGAATTCTCCTTGTGCTATAGTGTGCTTTAAAAAAACATTTTTTCTAGGGACAGAAAACTATAGGTAGGAAGAGTGTCAGTTTCTTTCACTGTGATAATCCTTGTTTCTAGGGACAAAGACGGAAAGTGAGGGAAATTCTCCTTGTGCTATAGTGTGCTTTAAAAAAACATTTTTTCTAGGGACAGAAAACTATAGGTAGGGAGAGTGTCAGTGTCTTTTACGGTGCGAATCCTTGTTTCTAGGGACAGGGAAGGACAGTGAGGGAAATTCTCCTTGTGCTATAGTGTGCTAAAGCATTCCTCATCAACCATCTTTGAAATCCTTGTTTTTTTGGACAGTCAGGGAAATTGTCGTTGTGCTATTCTGTGCAAAAGCAATCATCCTCAACCATATTTAGAAATCCTTAAGTAAAGGGACAGATAAGGACACCTGAAGGTAGCCCTTATTGCTTTTTTCCCATCTCCCTGCAGGCCATCTATTAGAATGTCTGGAAGGCAAACAAGGAGAGGCAGACAGTCAGGAGGCAATAAAAGAGGGCAAGCAGGCTCTGTGTCTGGGGGCAACAGTGCTGGTCGTGGACGCGGTGCATTGTCATCAGCACATGGCCATGGGACACGCTTGTCCTTCTTTTCGGCAGCTGGACATGTTGAGCCACATCATGCCGAAGACTTGGTAGAGTGGATGACCAAGCCCTCCTCCTCCTCCTCATCCTCTCTCACCCAGGCTCAGGGTACTGGAAAAGCAGCTGCCAAAGCGTCCTCTTCCCTGGTATCAATGTCAGACTCATCATCAGTCACTCCTTCCCTAGACCCACCATGTCCTCCTCCTGAGGAGTCCCCCGAACTGTTTGAGCACAGTGTTGGGTACATGCTCCAGGAGGATGCCCAGCGTTTCGAAGGGTCTGATGATGAAACCCAGCTACAGGAAGGCAGTAGCGTGAGAGCAGACAGAGGACACCAATCTGGCAGTCATGTTCCAGCAGCTGCAGCATACTGCCAGATTGGCTCCAGTGATGAGGAGGGAGGGGATGATGAGGTCACTGACTCCACGTGGGTGCCTAATAGGAGAGAGGAGGAGGAGGAGGATGAGGAGGAGGCACATCTCCAACGAGGCAGGATGCCCTTTGGTGGCCAGCGTAAGGGCAGTACACCGACGGAATCACACCGCAGAGCTCCGCCTGTGCAGGGCGCTGCCTCTGCCCGTCATTCAAAAAGTTCTTTGGTGTGGGCCTTTTTTGAGGCTAGTGCATCAGATCGCACAGCTGCTGTTTGCAACATATGTCTCAAGCGTATATCGCGTGGCCAAAACATCAGCCGCTTGGGTACCACATGCCTGACCAGACATATGTTGACCTGCCATGCAGCTCGTTGGCAAGCCTACCTCAAAGACCCACACCAAAGAACAAAGCGGACCTCTCCTTGCACCGCATCAGCTGGGATCTCCAACCCCACTATAACTTCAGTCCTCTCTGAAACATGCACTGAGAGGAATGAAGGTGTAGAATTAGGTGTGTCACAGCCAAGTACTTGCGGCCACTCTGCTAGCAGTACACCGACGTCCGATTCTAGCAGGCAAATTTCCCTGCCCCAGCTGCTGGACCGTCGAAAGAAGTTCATTCCCAGCCATCCACATGCCCAGCGGTTGAATGCTAGCTTGGCTAAATTGCTAGCGCTTCAACTGCTGCCTTTTCAGTTGGTAGACTCGGCCCCCTTCCGTGAGTTTGTGCAATGTGCGGTTCCTCAGTGGCAGGTTCCCAAACGCCACTTTTTCTCACGGAAGGCTATTCCGGCTCTCTACCGGCATGTGGAAGGCAATGTCTTGGCCTCGCTGGACAGGGCGGTCAGCGGTAAGGTGCATATTACCGCTGACTCATGGTCCAGCAGGCATGGACAGGGACGTTACCTTTCTTTCACGGCCTATTGGGTCACTCTTTTGGCAGCTGGGAAGGATGCAGGACAAGGTGCAGTAGTGTTGGAGGTTGTTCCACCGCCACGCCTCCAAAATGCTACTACTGGTTGTGACACACCTCTCTCCTCCACCCCCTCCTCTTCTTCTTCCTCCATGGCCTCTTCCTGTGGTTTGTCCTCGGAACCAGCGGTGCTCCGTAGGCGTTCAAGGGGCTACGCAAGTACGCAGGCAAAAAGATGCCATGCCGTGCTTGCGCTGGTGTGTTTGGGGGACAGAAGCCACACTGGGGCAGAGGTCCTGTCTGCTCTGCAGGGCCAGGCCGAGAGGTGGTTGACGCCACGCCAGCTTAAGCCAGGAATGGTGGTTTGCGACAATGGCACCAACCTCCTCTCCGCCCTCCGACAGGGACAACTGACCCATGTGCCCTGTGTGGCTCACGTCCTTAACCTGGTGGTGCAGCGGTTCTTGGGCAGGTACCCGGGCTTACAGGATGTCCTGAGGCAGGCCAGGAAAGTCTGTGTGCATTTCCGCAGATCTTATAATGCCAGTGCTCGCCTGGCTGAGCTGCAAAAGGAGTTGAACCTGCCCAAGAACCGCCTTATATGTGACATGCCCACCAGGTGGAACTCAACGTTGGCCATGCTGCAGCGGCTGCACACGCAGCAGAGGGCCATCAATGAGTACCTGTGCGACTACGGCACCAGGACAGGGTCAGGGGAGCTTGGTTTTTTTTCTCCACGCCAGTGGGGCATGATCAGGGATGCATGCACTGTCCTGGCACCATTTGAGGAGGCCACGAGGATGGTAAGCAGTGACAGTGCATGCATCAGTGACACTGTACCTCTTGTCCACCTGTTGGAGCACACGCTGCGTGGAATAATGGACAGGGCACTTGAGGCAGAACAGAGGCAGGAAGAGGAGGACTTCCTTGCCTCTCAAGGCCCCCTTTACCCAGACAGTGTTCCTTCTGTCCCACCCATCGCACAGGAAGAGGAGGAGGAGGAGGAGGATTGTGTCAGCATGGAGGTGGAGGCTGGCACTCAGCATCATCAGCAGCAGTCTTTTAGGGATGATTTACAGTCCCAAGAAACCAGTGGACTTGTACGTGGCTGGGAGGAGGTGGCTGCGGATCATGTCGTCCTTAGTGACCCAGAGGACTCCGGAGCGAATGCCTCAGCAAACCTACGCTGCATGGCCTCCCTGATCCTGCAAAGTCTGCGGAAGGATCCTCGTATTCTTCGGATCAAGGAGAGGGACCATTACTGGCTGGCCACTCTCCTTGATCCACGGTACAAGGGTAAGGTTGCGGACCTTATGTTACCGTCGCAGAGGGAGCAGAGGATGAGACAACTCCGGGAGGCCTTGCAGAAAGGTCTGTGCAACGCGTTCCCAGAGACTGGGAGGTTACAAACTCCTGGTCCTGGACAACGAGTTGCTGAGGCTTCGGCCAGTCAAAGAAGGAGCGGTGGGGAAGGTGGCCGTCTGACCGATGCGTTCAGACAATTCTTTAGTCCGCAGCCCCAAAGTATGATCGGTTCCAGCAACCATCGCCAGCGTCTGATAAACATGGTGCAGGAATATCTAGGGGCAAGGTCAGACTTGGACACCTTCCCCACCGAAAATCCTCTGGCTTACTGGGTCTTGAGGATGGATCACTGGCCAGAGCTTGCACAGTATGCAATTGAGCTACTGGCCTGTCCTGCATCCAGCGTTCTTTCGGAACGCACATTCAGTGCTGCTGGAGGATTTGTCACGGATCACAGGGTGCGCCTGTCCACCGACTCGGTTGATCGACTGACTTTCATCAAGATGAACCAGTCTTGGATCACCACCAGCTACCACACACCTGATGCTGATATAACAGACTAATTGATTTTAACATGTCACATCCCTTCAAGACTGATGCTGAGTGCCTGTGCTGTTATGTTGACTGGCTATCCTCCTCCTCCGAGTCCTCAATGATACGATTGATGATGATAGCTTGGAAGATCATTTTTGTTTATGGGTGCCGCCACCAGTGGCTAAGGCCCAATTTTTCAGCCCCTGTTTTACAGGGGCGTGTAATTACAATTTTTTTAGCAATAATTTGCCATAGGGCTCATTGCTGTGCTCCAAGTACAGTATCTGTGAGGGGTTGGAGTGTTGTGGCACCAGTGCCTAAGGCCCAATTTTTCAGCCCCTGTTTAACAGGGGCATGTCATTACAATTTTTGAAGCAATACTTTGCAACAGGGCTCATTGCTGTGCTCCAAGTACAGTATCTGTGAGGGGTTGTAGTGTTGTGCCACCAGTGCCTAAGGCCCAATTTTTCAGCCCCTGTTCAACAGGGGCATGCAATTACAATTCTTGATCTAATAATTCACAGCAGGGCCCATTGCTGCACCCACCAAGAGTAACTCTGAGGGCTTACAGTGTTGTGGCAACACCACCACCACCACCACCACGAAAGGCCCAATTTTTCAGCCCCTGTTCAACAGGGGCATGCAATTACAATTCTTGATCTAATAATTCACAGCAGGGCCCATTGCTGCACCCACCAAGAGTAACTCTGAGGGCTTACAGTGTTGTGGCAACGCCACCACCACCACCACCATGAAAGGCCCAATTTTTCAGCCCCTGTTCAAAAGGGGCATGTAATTACAATTCTTGATCTAATAATTCACAGCAGGGCCCATTGCTGCACCCACCAAGAGTAACTCTGAGGGCTTACAGTGTTGTGGCAACGCCACCACCACCACCACCACCACGAAAGGCCCAATTTTTCAGCCCCTGTTCAAAAGGGGCATGTAATTACAATTCTTGATCTAATAATTCACAGCAGGGCCCATTGCTGCACCCACCAAGAGTAACTCTGAGGGCTTACAGTGTTGTGGCAACGCCACCACCACCACCACCACGAAAGGCCCAATTTTTCAGCCCCTGTTCAAAAGGGGCATGTAATTACAATTCTTGATCTAATAATTCACAGCAGGGCCCATTGCTGCACCCACCAAGAGTAACTGTCAGGGCTTACAGTGTTGTGGCACCAGCACCACCATCAAAGGCCCAATTTTTACTACCACTGTTCAACAATTATATGTAATTAAAATTCCTGATATAATAGTTGACAGCAGGGCGTTCCAGCACCAACCAAGAGTAACTGTGAGTGCTTACAGTGTTGTGCCAACACCAACAACTAAGGGGCCTATTTCTGCAGAGTATATACGGCAGGTCCCTACTTTCAAACATCCAACTTACAAACGACTCCTACTTGCAAACGCAAGAAGACAACAGGAAGTGAGAGGAAATCTACCACTAGGAAGGAAAATTCTCTCCTGTAAGAATAAATATGGGAGAAAGGTGTCTCCTCTGTACTGATGCTTTATCAGCAATCCTTGTTTCAAGAAAAACACCACATTTCAAAAACAGTTGTCATTGGGACGGAAAGTGAGGTGAAATGTTCTGAACAGGGGCACAGACAGCAAAACAAATGTTACAGGGGTGATAACCCTTACCTATGTTTTCCAAAAAGTTTAAAAATAGATTTTTGGGCTGGAGCTACACTTCAACAATGTACCTGTTCAAAATTACAAACAGATTCTACATAAGAACAAACCTACAGTCCCTGTCTTGTATGCACCGCCTGTATACGGCTGTTCAGAGTATATAGGGCCTTTTTTATTTTATGTGCGGGGTTCCCCTTAATATCCATACAAGACCCAAAGGGGCTGGTAATGGGCTGGGGTAGGGGGGGGGGGGGTCATGGGGTAGCTATGCCATTTTTCTTAAAGATTTTCATCCATATTACCGGGACCAGACATTACATTAAAGCCGCAAGCAGTTTTAAATGGCTTTTTTTTCCTTTAGAAGTGTCATTTTGTGCAGGGACAGTTCTAAACACGGGAAACACGTGGCACTTCACAGGCATACTTTAGACACCCCCCAGGTACGATATTTAAAGGAATATTTGACTTTTTTTTTCACTTTATGCATCATTAAAATGACTGCTCCCGAAAAACGACCGTTTTTAAAACTTCTTTTTGCATTGATACATGTCCCCTGGTGCACAACCCGGGTTCCCAAACCCTTTTTAGGACAATAACATGCATAATAGTTGTTATAATTAGCACTTTAGAATTCGAACGTTCGCATCCATTGTATTTAATAGGGTTCTAATGTTCGTACGAACTTTCGGTCCGTTCGCGGGTTCTGGTGCGAACCGAACCCGGGGGTGTTCGGCTCATCACTATTGACCAGTTTTCTTCTCGTCTTTTCACCAATTTTGGAGGGAGGTCCAGTTCTTGGTAATGTCACTGTTGTGCCATATTTTCTCCACTTGACGATGACTGTTCCATGGTATATCTAATGCGGTGGAAATTCTTTTGTACCCTTCTCTTGACTGATACCTTTTAACAATGAGATCCCTCTGATGCTTTGGAAGCTCTCTGCGGACCATGGCTTTTGCTGTAGGATGTGACTAAGAAAATGTCAGGAAAGACCTACTAGAACAGCTGAACTTTATTTGGGGTTAATCAGAGGCACTTTAAGTGATAACATGTGTGTACTGACTCCTATTTAACATGAGTTTGAATGTCATTTCTTAATTCTGAACACAGCTACATCCCCACTTATGCAACCACATTGTTATTATTATTATTTTTTTACTTTGTCTCATTTTTTCACATCACAGAAACCTGACATTTTAACAGGGGTGTGTAGACTTTTTATATTCACTGTAACTTACAGTCAGTAGAATGTGTCCCATGTGCTGGTTCCTCTTCTTTGTAGAATAAAGTCTCCTCCATCCTGTCCCCCCCACCCTTGCTACCATAATTTTCCAATGTGGTGGGGGTTAATACAACTAAGGGGCTGTCACAAGCTCTCATCAAGAGTGCCCGACTATGCCTGCCTTTTCCACCCATCTACTCCTTCACAGAAAACAAAATAGCTGCTTTTATGTATGAAATAGGATCTGTCCTGACCCAAGCAGTTGCCATGAACAGTACCAAGTACCAACAGAATCAAGTTTGGGTGATTTTCTCCCAGATATTGGGCTACTTTAACGCATTAGGGAGAATTACTAAAGCTGGAGCACTCAGAATCTGGTGCAACTGTACACAGTAGCCAACAGTGGCGCATGGGCGCCGCCCCCCCCTATTCATGCGTCCGGCCCCCTGATCTACATGCAGGGACGCTGCACGCACTTAGGATTGTTTGCCGCCCCCCCCAAAAAAAGTACACTAGTAGCCAATCACTTTTTTACTTCAGCTTGTTCAATTAAGCTCTGACACTAAAACCTGGAAGCTGATTGGTTTCTTTGCAGAGCTGCACCAGATTTTGCACTCCCCAGTTTTAGTAAATCAACCCTATTGCATCTTAATGCATGAAAATGAGTTGGGCTTTCTAAAAGTCATCCAATTCGGGTTTCGAGGTCCTTTAAGTACTTGTGAATCTTTATGTAGTTTTAAATGAAATGGGTTCTTTAAAATCCTATTCCCAGAGACAGTGAGATACCGAGACATTCTCATGAGCACATGAGGGTATTTTTCATGATTACAGCTCAACATTCTGTGTAAAAAATGTGAACTATACAAATTTCTTCAAATTGAGTTCAAATCTACTCTTCAGAGCCATACAGAATAACACAGTATATCTATATATAGGTCACAAAGCCCCATGTAATCGTATGGAAACATAAAGCAAGAAACCAAGATGCTTGAACTTTGGCCAAGCCTTCATACATCTCATGCTCCTGCTGCACTCAGTGGGGTTCCAGCCTTGGCAAAGACTTGGCCAGATCACTTGAAGGTCTCATGTCTTTTATCACTTTGAGGGGTTATAGACATTGTGACAGGCAGGGCTTATCATATCCAAAATTCAACTGCGTGAAATGTATATTTGCTCCGCTATTGTGGGCTTTAAATACAACTCTGTTAAAGTGGTTGTAAACCCACTTGTTGGACGTCAACATATAGGTAAGCCTAGAAGAAGGCTTACCTATAGGTAGTGGAAATATCTCCTAAACGTGCGCCGTTTAGGAGATATTTCACTTGTAGTCCGCCGAAAATCTTCACTGCGCATGCGAGGGGAAGAAACAAAACTAAGTGCCGTTTCTTCCCCAGCCTGTGCCGTGAATTGCGGCTCCCGTGTGCATACGCGGGAGTGACGTCACGAGGCTCCGGCGAATCACAGATCCGGAGTCAGCGGCCCAGAAGGAAGAGGAGACAGAAGATGGACGCTGCCTACTCTGGGGACATCGTTGGATTCTTTTGCAGGTAAGTGGCACATAATGGGCTAGTATGCGGTGCATACTAGCCCATTATGCTTTTCATTTGCAGGCTTTGCAGCACGCTAAAGAGGAAGTAAAACCCATCAGGGTTTACTTCCTCTTTAAAGCTGAATTCCAGGATAAGCAAATATTGTCTAAATACTAGAGTCATGTGTATTCTTACTGGAATATTGGTGTGCTTTGCATATTCCTTCCAGATTGGTGCAGTAATCCAGTGTTTTACATGGGTCAGGTATGTACATCTGATAGTCAGCTCGTTCCATGTCCACCTTCAAAAATAGTGATTTAATATTATATCCATTGTACCCCTTATATACTCTTTAGGTAAGTTGTACCAGTGTTGGGCAGGGCCTACTTGGACCAGGCGGAGACTGCGGCCATGTGAAATATTTACCATTAAAGCGGTTGTATACCCTCCGATACCATCAAAACAATTTACATGTTCTTAAAGACCATATAGTTCTACATCGATTGATCGCTATATGTTTATCCACATTATTTGTCTTACTTTTGTAGCGATACCCCCAGCTAAGAGAGCCGCTGGTATAATGTTTCGGGCCTGTAACACTCCACTGTCAACCCCCAGCAATTGGCTCTACCCTCCCTCTGCACAATTAGTAGGGGATGATAGGATTGTGAGGCCTGCAACTTTAGGCAACACAATCCAGCAACAACAGTACACACACACACAATGATATAGCTGACACTGACCGTTTCTTCTGCACAGTAATAACACCAACAACTAGTCTGTAGGGATGACCCGAACACCCCCGGGTTCGGTTCGCACCAGAACCCGCGAACGGACCGAAAGTTTGCACGAACGTTAGAACCCTATTAAATACAATGGATGCGAACGTTCGAAATCTAAAGTGCTAATTATAACGACTAATATGCATGTTATTGTCCTAAAAAGGGTTTGGGAACCCGGGTTTTGCACCAAGGGACATGTATCAATGCAAAAAGAAGTTTTAAAAATGGCCGTTTTTCGGGAGCAGTCATTTTAATGATGCATAAAGTGAAAAAAAAAAAGTCAAATATTCCTTTAAATATTGTACCTGGGGGGTGTCTAAAGTATGCCTGTGAAGTGCCACATGTTTCCCGTGTTTAGAACTGTCCCTGCACAAAATTACATTTCTAAAGGAAAAAAAAGCCATTTAAAACTGCTTGCGGCTTTAATGTCATGTCTGGTCACGGTAATATGGATGAAAATCTTTGAGAAAAATGGCATAGCTACCCCATCACCCCCCCCCCCCTCACCTCAGCCCATTACCAGCCCCTTTGGGTCTTGTATGGATATTAAGGGGAACCCCGCACACAAAATAAAAAAGGCCCTATATACTCTGAACAGCCGTATACAGGCGGTGCATACAAGACAGGGACTGTAGGTTTGTTCTTATGTAGAATCTGTTTGTAATTTTGAACAGGTACATTGTTTAAGTGTAGCTCCAGCCAAAAAATCTATTTTTAAGCTTTTTGGAAAACATAGGGAAGGGTTATCACCCCTGTAACATTTGTTTTGCTGTCTGTGCCCCTGTTCAGAACATTTCACCTCACTTTCCGTCCCAATGACAAATGTTTTTGAAAAGTGGGGTTTTTATTGAAACAAGGATTGGTGATAAAGCATCAGTAGAGAGGAGACACCTTTTTCCCATATTAACTCTTACAGGAGAGAATTTCCTTTCCTAGGGGTAGATTTCCTCTCACTTCCTGTTGTCTCCTTCCGTTTGCAAGTAGGAGTCGTTTGTAAGTTGGATGTTTGAAAGTATGGGCCTGCCCTATATACTCTGCTGAAATTTGCCCCTTACATGTTGGTGTTGCCACAACACTGTAAGCCCTAACAGTTACTCTTGGTGGGCGCATGAATGGGCCCTGCTGTGAATTATTAGATCAAGAATTGTAATTGCATGCCCCTGTTGAACAGGGGCTGAAAAATTGGTCCTTTGGTGGTGGTGGTGTTGACACAACACTGTAAGCCCTCACAGTTACTCTTGGTGGGCGCATGAATGGGCCCTGCTGTGAATTATTAGATCAAGAATTGTAATTGCATGCCCCTGTTGAACAGTGGCTGAAAAATTGGGCCTTTGGTGGTGATGGTGGTGGTGTTGACACAACACTGTAAGCCCTCACAGTTACTCTTGGTGGGCGCAGGAATGGGCCCTGCTGTGAATTATTAGATCAAGAATTGTAATTACATGCCCCTGCTAAACAGGGGCAGAAAAATTGGGCCTTAGGCACTGGTGCCACAACACTGCAACCCCTCACAGATACTGTACTTGGAGCACAGCAATGAGCCCTGTTGCAAAGTATTGCATTAAAAATTGTAATTACACATCCCTGTTAAACAGGGGCTGAAAAATTGGGCCTTAGGCACTGGTGCTGGTGCCACGACACTGCAACCTCTCCCAGATACTCTAGTTGGAGTGCAGGAATGAGCCCTGCTGCAAAGCATTGCATAAAAAATTGTAATTACATGCCCCTGTTAAACAGGGGCTGAAAAATTGGGCCTTAGGCACTGGTGCTGGTGCCACGACACTGCAACCTCTCCCAGATACTCTAGTTGGAGTGCAGGAATGAGCCCTGCTGCAAAGCATTGCATAAAAAATTGTAATTACATACCCCTGTTAAACAGGGGCTGAAAAATTGGGCCTTAGGCACTGGTGGCAGCACCCAGAAATAAAAATGTTCTTCCAAGCTATCATCATCAATCGGATCATTGAGGAGGAGGAGGATAGTCAGTCAACATAACAGGACAGTCACTCAGCATCAGCATCAGTCTTGAAGGGATGTGACATTTGAAAATAAATTAGTCTGTTATATCAGCTTCAGGTGTTTGGTAGCTGGTGGTGATCCAAGACTGGTTCATCTTTATGAAGGTCAGTCGATCAACCGAGTCGGTGGACAGGCGCACCCTGTGATCCGTGACAAATCCTCCAGCAGCACTGAATGTGCGTTCTGAAAGAACGCTGGATGCAGGACAGGCCAGTAGCTCAATTGCATACTGTGCAAGCTCTGGCCAGTGATCCATCCTCAAGACCCAGTAAGGCAGAGGATTTTCGGTGGGGAAGGTGTCCAAGTCTGACCTTGCCCCTAGGTATTCCTGCACCATGTATATCAGACGCTGGCGATGGTTGCTGGAACCGATCATACCTTGGGGCTGCGGACTAAAAAATTGTCTGAACGCATCGGTCAGACGGCCACCTTCCCCACCGCTCCTTCTTTGACTGACCGAAGCCTCAGCAACTCGTTGTCCAGGACCAGGAGTTTGTAACCTCCCAGTCTCTGGGAACGTGTGCACAGACCTTTCTGCAAGGCCTCCCGGAGTTGTCTCATCCTCTGCTCCCTCTGCGACGGTAAGATAAGGTCCGCAACCTTACCCTTGTACCGTGGATCAAGGAGAGTGGCCAGCCAGTAATGGTCCCTCTCCTTGATCCGAAGAATACGAGGATCCTTCCGCAGACTTTGCAGGATCAGGGAGGCCATGCAGCGTAGGTTAGCTGAGGCATTCGGTCCGGAGTCCTCTGGGTCACTAAGGACGACATGATCCGCAGCCACCTCCTCCCAGCCACGTACAAGTCCACGGGTTTCTTGGGACTGTAAATCATCCCTAAAAGACTGCTGCTGATGATGCTGAGTGCCAGGCTCCAGCTCCATGCTGACACAATCCTCCTCCTCCGCAGTAATGATAAATCTTCGGTCCGCAGAGATTAATATAGGCTTCTCATGACGTCACAGTCACATGGTCCCATGACGTCACAGTCACATGCTCCTGGGCTCCATGTGCCCAGGAGCATGTGAGAAGATTTATCATTACTGCGAGAGGAAGCGACGAGTCAACATCGAGGTGGAGAAGAGGGAAGAAGAAGCCAACGACGGAGAAGACCGGCTCCTCCACTAGCAAAAGAGCTACCAAGAAGTTAGTGGAGGGGCCGGCAGAAGGACAACGGAGAGCCGGACGAGACGACGGAGAAGACCGGGCCTCCGCTAGCAAAAGAGCTAAAAAGAAGTTAGCGGAGGCCCGGCGGAAGAAAGAAAGAACCGGAGAGCGGGAGAAGAACCGGAGAGCGGGAGAAGAAGAAGGCGACGGAGAAGACCGGGCCTCCGCTAGCAAAAGAGCTAAAAAGAAGTTAGCGGAGGCCCGGCAGAAGAAAGAACCAGAGAACGCGGCGACGACACCGGAGACCCCCGAAGTCGGAAGAAGACCTCCGGAGCGGTGCAATAAAATACTTTTAAAAACTGTGTTGTGTTTTTATTTCCATTTATTTTCCACCAGGTGAATGGGTAGGGGTACGATGTACCCCATACTCATTCACATAGGTTGGGGGGGCCGGGATCTGGGGGCCTGCTTATTAAAGGGGGCTCCCGGATTCCGATAAGCCCCCCGCCCGCAGACCCCGACAACCAACGGCCAGGGTTGTCGGGAAGAGGCCCTGTCCTCATCAACATGGGGGCAGGGTGCTCTGGGGTGGGGGGGCCGCAGGTCGCCCCCCTGACCCAGAGCACCAAACCCCCCATGTTGAGGGCATGTGGCCTGGTACGGTTCAGGAGGGGGGGGGCGCTCTCGACCCCCCCTCTTCCCCTGCGGCCTGCCAGGTTGCGTGCTCGGATAAGGGTCTAGTTTGGATCTTGAGGGGGACCCCCACGCCGTTTTTTCGGCGTAGGGTTCCCCTTCAAATCCAGACCAGACCCAAGGGCCTGGTATGCTCCTGGAGGGGGAACCCACGCCGTTTTTTTCTTTAAAAATTGGCGTGGAGTTCCCGCTCAGGATTCATGCCAAACGCAGTGCCTGGTATTGGCGGGAATCCGCGTCGGATCCCCGCCTATCGGCAATGCATGTCGCTCATCATGAAAGGAACATTTTTTCCTTTCCCGATGACGAGACAGCTCGGCGCTGGCTCTCGCGACGGAGCTCATAGGGTGTCAATATCGCCGCTAGAAGCGGCGAGATTGACACAATATCGGCGGCACCTACTGTAGCATTCAACCGCTGGGCATGTGGATGGCTGGGAGTGAACTTCTTTCGACGGTCCAGCAGCTGGGGCAGGGAAATTTGCCTGCTAGAATCGGACGTCGGTGTACTGCTAGCAGAGTGCCCGCAACTACTTGGCTGTGACACACCTAATTCTACACCTTCATTCCTTCCAGTGTAGGTTTCAGAGAGGACTGAAGGTATAGTGGGGTTGGAGATCTCAGCTGATGCGGTGCAAGGAGAGGTCCGCTTTGTTCTTTGGTGTGGGTCTTTAAGGTAGGCTTGCCAACGAGCTGCATGGCAGGTCAACATATGTCTGGTCAAGCATGTAGTGCCCAAGCGGCTGATGTTTTGGCCACGCGATATACGCTTGAGACATATGTTGCAAACAGCAGCTGTGCGATCTGATGCGCTCGACTCAAAAAAGGCTCACACCAAAGAACTTTTTGAATAACGGGCAGAGGCAGCGCCCTGCACAGGCGGAGCTCTGCGGTGTGATTCCGTCGGTGTGCTGCCCTTACGCTGGCCCCCCCAAGGGCATCCTGCCTCGTTGGAGTTGTGCCTCCTCCTCCTCCTCCTCTCTCCTATTAGGCACCCACGTGGAGTCAGTGACCTCATCATCCCCTCCCTCCTCATCACTGGAGCCAATCTGGCAGTATGCTGCAGCTGCTGGAACATGACTGCCAGATTGGTGTCCTTCTTGAGCATCCCCTCTCTCTGCTCTCACGCTACTGCCTTCCTCTAGCTGGGTATCATCTTCAGACCCTTCGAAACGCTGGGCATCCTCCTGGAGCATGTACCCAACACTGTGCTCAAACAGTTCGGGGGACTCCTCAGGAGGACATGGTGGGTCTAGGGAAGGAGTGGCGGATGATGACATTGATACCAGGGATGAGGACGCTTTGGCAGCTACTTTGCCAGTACCCTGAGCCTGGGTGAGAGAGGATGAGGGGGATGAGGAGGGCTTGGTCATCCACTCTACCAAGTCTTCGGCATGATGCGGCTCAACACGTCCAGCTGCCGAAAAGAAGGACAAGCGTGTCCCATGGCCACGTGCTGATGGCGATGCACCGCGTCCACGACCAGCACTGTTGTCTCTAGACACAGAGCCTGCTTGCCCTCTTTTATTGGCTACTGACTATCTGCCTCTCCTTGTTTGCCTTCCAGACATTCTAATGGCCTGCAGGGAGATGGGAAAACCAGCAATAAGGCCTAGCTTCAGGAGTATATTTTGCAGGAATCACACTACGCCTGCTGTAAGTGCTGCAAATGCCTGTTGGTGTAACACACTAGGAAAACACAGCAATATGGCCTAGCTTCAGGAGTATATTTTTCAGGAATCACACTACGCCTGCTGTAAGTGCTGCAAATGCCTGTTGGTGTAACACACTAGGAAAACACAGCAATACGGCCTAGCTTCAGGAGTATATTTTGCAGGAATCACATTACGCCTGCTGTAAGTGCTGCAAATGCCTGGTAGTGTAACACACCAGAAAAACACAGCAATACGGGCTAGCTTCAGGTGTATAATGTGCAGGAGGCACACTACGTCCGCTGTAAGTGCTGCAAATGCCTGGTAGTGTAACACACCAGGAAAACACAGCAATACGGGCTAGCTTCAGGTGTATAATGTGCAGGAGGCACATTACGTTCACTGTAAGTGCTGCAAATGCCTGGTAGTGTAACACACCAGGAAAACACAGCAATACGGGCTAGCTTCAGGTGTATAATGTGCAGGAGGCACACTACGTCCGCTGTAAGTGCTGCAAATGCCTGGTAGTGTAACACACCAGGAAAACACAGCAATACGGGCTAGCTTCAGGTGTATAATGTGCAGGAGGCACACTACGTCCGCTGTAAGTGCTGCAAATGCCTGGTAGTGTAACACACCAGGAAAACACAGCAATACGGGCTAGCTTCAGGTGTTTAATGTGCAGGAGGCACACTACGTCCGCTGTAAGTGCTGCAAATGCCTGGTAGTGTAACACACCAGGAAAACACAGCAATACGGGCTAGCTTCAGGTGTTTAATGTGCAGGAGGCACACTACGTCCGCTGTAAGTGCTGCAAATGCCTGGTAGTGTAACACACCAGGAAAACACAGCAATACGGGCTAGCTTCAGGTGTATAATGTGCAGGAGGCACACTACGTCCGCTGTAAGTGCTGCAAATGCCTGGTAGTGTAACACACCAGGAAAACACAGCAATACGGGCTAGCTTCAGGTGCATAATGTGCAGGAGGCTTAGCAACAATGACACTGACACTGTCCCCTGTCTATCCTTCTCTCTCCCTGCACACAGGGCCGTCTTTACCGCAGGTCAAATGGGGGCAGCTGCCCAGGGCCCTGTCACTGTTAGGGGCCCAAAGCAGAGCCGCCCATTAAGCCTGCGTGCTGCCCACAAATCAGCGCTGAAAATCATCAGCGGCATGCAGCCAGAGCCAGTACTGCTTCCCTTCCCAGTGTTATAAAATGTACAGCACCCCTGGCTTAACTCTAGACTTGCACTTCTCTCTTCCTGCCACTGGGTGCTGCTTGTATATAAAGGTGAATTAGAATGTGATTTTAGAGCATCCCCAGTTGCTGTACCCGAGGCTGACTTCCTCTTCATGTCCTACACCCCAAGGTATGCCACTGTTTGCTAATGTATATTGCAAATATAAGTTTTCAGTAGAGTATTTCCAAAGTCTTTATAATATTTGATGTTACAATGGCAGTCCTAGCATATTCCTATGTGAAGAGCTGAGTGCTGGGGATATGGCAGAAGAACTTGCCATAATAGGACATTATAAATTTTATTGCAAATTTAACTTAAAGTTTCCATGTTCCAGCACTCACAGTTTTGCACTCTCCCTTCTCTCTGAAGCAGACAGTACTCATTCAAAAAACATTTACTAGTATAAAAAAATAAATAAATAAGAGACACAGAATGCCTATGTATGTCAAAAACTGCAAACATTAAAAAGTTTTTTCACCTTAATGCATCCTATGCATTAAGATGAAAAAATATCCGACAATACCGCCCCCCCCCCCCCCCGAGCCCCCGCTTTACTTACCTGAGCCCTCGAAAGTCCCGCGCTCGTCCCCGTCATCCTCCTCGCCGTTCAGCCTGGCCGTTGATTGGCTACAGTGGATGGATTGAAAACAGCGCAGCCATCGGCTGGCGCTGCTGTTGATCACATCCTCTGACGCAGCGCGCCGGGTGGGCAGGGCCGAGTGATACAGTGAGCGGCAATAGCCGCTGGCTGTATCACTGGAGCGCGCTCGCAATCACTCACCACCATGCTCGCTCGCATATAGGTGGTGAGTTATTGCGGGCAGGAGCCGAGACAGCCGCCGAGGGACCCCAGAAGACCAGGTTCGGGGCCACTCTGTGCAAAACGAGCTGCACAGTGGAGGTAAGTATAACATGTTTGTTATTTTTTTTTGTAGCGGGGTCTTTAAATTTAGTTGGGGTACACCTGGGTGGTAGTATGACCCAGGTGTGTAATTGTGAGAGGTTTTGGACCCCTTTGTATTCGTGGAGGATTGGGTGGTGTATTATTCTCCTTGGCCTGTGGGTGGCAGTGTACCCGCAGGCTCAAGGTAGAATCACTACCACAGTGCTACCCTTTTTGTCCCTTTCCGGAGATGGTACGGCAAGGGCGGGGAACCTGCCGTGGTGTCGATGGGAGGAGATAAAAGGGGGAGACGCCCTCGCCACGAGGTCTTGGAGGATCTTCTCTTCACGCACCCAGGCACCTTAGGCCTGGGTGCGGGTGGTTCGGAGTTCCAGACCAGGCGCCCTAGGCCTGGCCGGAATGGAGTTGGAGTCCATCCCAGGCACCTTCAGCCTGGGGTGAGGTACTAGATCGTAGGCCTGGGGCCCAGTAACTTCGACTGGGTCCCGCAAGGGCGAAGTGATCCGAGGGTCCCCGAGGTGGACGGGACCCGCATCTGAGGTGAGGAGGTCCGGAGATTCCGGAGCAGCATCAACCCGGTGACGGATGGGCCTCCGGTAACTCCCTTAGAGGGACATCTTCCCATGATAGGGGCCACATCGCAGCGAAGGTACTCCCATATACGTTCTCTTGAGTTGCTGGTAGAGACTCACAAGTTCTGTGTTCTGTGCTAATCAAGGCTACGATAACCGCTGGTGAAATCACAGTGGTTTTCGATTGAAATCAGGATAGTGCCTCGACCTGCTCATCCCACCGTATCAGGCTGTTAAAACGTTCCAACCAGTTGGCTACTGAAGCACTGTTTATTGTGGAGCTTACAATAAAGCAAGAGTTGGACTGTGATCGGTGTGTGGACTCTGGTTAATGGGAGCAAAGGAGGGTGCCAGCATAGCAGGACTGAGTTTCATAACTAAAACACATTGGCCCGAGGAAGATACTGATACTGGCCTTCACCTCACCCACAGCTATGGGGAGGACATGGGCCGTAGCGCATCTCACCCTGTCGTGTGACATACCCCTAGACAAAGGAGATGGGGTGAGGCCGCTACATTCTATTTTAATTTTTTCTTTACAAACCCTTTAATTGCCGCTGATCAAGCTGCATTTAATTGGGGGGGTGCCGGCGTGGAGCGTCACCTCCCTGAAACGAGTTTTTGCAGGTTGGGATGTCTGTATTTTACACATGGCATGCGGTCTGGTCAGTGTTTTAAAAAGTTCTTCTATTTTACACATGCCATGCCATGTGTAAAATAGAGGAACCTTTTAAAACACTGACCAGACCTGCAGTCCAGGCTGAGTGAGGCCTCAGAGGACAGCATAATTTACAGCACATGGCATTACTGTCTATTTAACTGCTTGATGGGCTTATTTTGGGCCTGGCTGGTTCACATGTATGCATTTTGGCAGCCCACATTTGCTCAGGCACAGCAGCCCATTCATTTGAATGGGCTTCCATGCCTGTGTTTCCTGCAAAAAAAAAAGCGCATGCATCATGTAATAGGCTGCGCACACGGCACACCTATGCCCATCAAGCAATGAAATACAGCACTGTCTGTCCATTCTGCTTTAGCACCATGTGACTTATCTGCAGTTCCTGCACCTGCAAACTTGCTGCATTTTTAGATGCTTAGGTCACGCTTTTAAAAACATATATTTGTGTGTGCAGGAACTGCAGGTAAGTTGCATGGTGCAAAAGCAGAATGGATTTCAAGGCAACTGCATTTTTAAAATGATGCATGCACCTTTTTTTTCTGCAGGAAACAAAGGCATGGCAGCCCATTCAAATGAATGGGCTGCTGTGTCTGCGCAAATGAGGGCCGCAAAAACACATACATGTGAACCAGCCAGGCCCAAAATAAGCTGGAGTGGGGGGGGGGGGGCCCAAAAAAAAATGTTTGCCCAGGGCCCAAACCATATTAAAGACGGCCCTGCCTGCACACAAGGTTTAGCAAAGAATATGGCACTGACACTCTCCCTGCCTATCCTTCTCTCTCCCTACACACAAGGTTTAGCAAAGAATATGACACTGACACTCTCCCTGCCTATCCTTCTCTGTCCCTACACACAAGGTTTAGCAAAGAATAGATATGACACTGTCCCTGCCTATCCTTCTCTTTCCCTGCTCCGGAACACACTACACGAGGCTGCCGCGCTGGCGGCCTTTTATAGTGTGGGGCGTGTACTAAACCCCCTCAGCTATAATTGGCCACAGGCATCCTGCCTGTGGCCAATCATTGCTCTCCTCGCTGCCGGCGCTGTGATTGGCCAAGCATGCAGCGTCACAGTGCATGCTTGGCCAATCACAGCGCCGGGATTGCACTGCGATGGCGCAGTGTATTGTGGGCTGCTCGCGTCACTCGAATTTGGCGCGAACAGCCCAAATCGTTCGTTGTTCGCCGAACGAGCGAACAGCCGATGTTCGAGTCGAACGTACGTTCGACTCGAACACCGAGCTCATCCCTACTAGTCTGCTTAATCCTGGTTCTTTTACTGAAGGAAATGATTAAACAGATTAAAACAGTACACTTTAGTATATGCAGAGCCCTGCAATAAAAGGTGTTCAGCAATAGACAGATATACAATCCTGTACCAAGATAACTAACAGACCCCCCTTTGCAGCTCTCCTCCCTCATGGGCAAGATGGCGCCCAGCAATGTCTACACTGATAAGTCAGGCCTGACTGTAACTATGTGTAAGTTCCGGAGAGAAGAATCTTCGCTAGCAAATGGTGGTGCACTTTTGAAGACAAAATTGTAATCCACAGGAATAAAGGTTGACAAACTTGATGAACAAGGATAAAGTCACTAATGCTACTCAATGCATTGTCCCTCCGGTGTGCGTATGCAAACTCTAATGGGTGAGTACCGAACAACAATCACTGGGCCTAGAGATCCTGTACTAATCTCTGAGCAGGTGCTCTCTCACCCAACCGGACCAGTCCACGTCCGTATCTTCCGTTGCTGTGTCTCGGTACACAGATTCCACGACACCCGGGTCTTCGGTCCTCCTGGAAGGAGCCGGCGGATAGCAGGATGCGACGTCCCTCAGGCTCCTTGGTGGAAACGGAAGGCTCTTTGTAAACACAGGGCTTAGGCTTCAGGCCCTGTCCAGAACAACAGACTCAGCAGAGAGTTCTACTTGCTGGGCGGGCGATGTCCAAAGAGGCCGTACTACGGTCCGCCCCTCACTTAAATACCCCACCCCAGCAGTCCTTGCTCGGGGAAATGCATCCTGCGTATGGTAGTTTTTGGGTTCGTCAAGCAACACCCCGCTACACTTTATAAACTGGTGGTCTTGTAAAGAGTAATTCCTGTAGTAAGTCCGCGCCATGTCAGTTGTGGTCTTCTGCGTCTTATTCAATATGTATTTCCGCCCACAGTTTCTTCCTGTCTTTGTAATCCCGCGCGTGCACAGTACGGTCACAATTTCAAGCCTCTTCTTCGTTTTCTTTCATGCTCTTTGTGTTGAGGAAACATCGCGGGGCGTCGGGGCTGACGTCTACATGAGGAAATGACGCAGCTCCGACATAAACAAAGATTTTTTTCCAGCAGAGGCTCTGCTTGCCGGAATGAACGGGGATCTGGCGCATGCGCGGTACACGTCCTCACTCGTAATGCAGCTGTAACTTCAGAAGCAAACAGGTAAAAAAAAAAAGGCTAAGAGCAATCAGTTTACAATAATGACTTGCACAATTACATGTGTAGCGCTACCCCCAGTTAAGAGAGCCGCTGATATTGATTTGGGCCCTGCAGTGCACCGCTGTCAACCCCCGGCAATCGGCTCCAACCTCCCGTGGCACAGCTGGTGATAGAGAGATAGGACCGCGTGATCGCAACTGTTGGTGACGCAGTCCTATAACAAACATACACAGAATATACTTTACAACTCCTATTAAAGTAAGCGGAACTGACACCAAATGTACTTTACCCAGATATTTTACTGAGGCTAATGGGCAAGTAATAAACAACAGTATAACAAGTTGCAGATCCCTGCAATAAACAGTAATAAAGATAAACAGAGTAATCAGAATAATAAAGTATTGCTATGCAACTCTAGCGCTGCCCTTTTACAGCTACTTCCCCTCATGGGTAGACTAACACCCAGCAATGTCTACCTATGCAGTCAGGCCTGACTGATCTAAATGGAAGTTCAGTGAAACAATATTCGCTAGCAATCTCTCGGTGGTGCACTTGAAGAACAACTTTGTAATCCCAACGAATAGTAAAGATAAAGGATCTGTCTTTAAACAGCTCTCACCACCTGGACAAGACCAAGTCCGTTCCCTCCATCGATTCGTCTAGGAACAGGAATCCACCGACATCCAAGTCTTCAATCCTTCTGGTGTACTGCAGCAAGGAGGATTAGATGTCTCTAAGGCTCTGCTAGGCTGGCAGAGGGCTCTTTGGAAAGGAGCACACGGCCCAGGCTTCAGGCCTTGTGCACACAGCAGTTCAGCACAGACATCCTCTTGCTAGGAGAGGGGTGTCCAAAGAGGCCGACCAAAACTCCGCCTCCCCTTTATAAAGTCTGCCCCAGCAGTCTCTGTTCTGGAGCAATGCACCCTGGGTGCTGCAAGATGTACTGGGAGATGTAGTCTCTCTCTCCTCTGCTTTCACTTCCATAATGTCTCTTTACTTCCTCCCGACTCACCTCTCACCTGGAACTTCTTGTCTCTCTGCATTAAAGGGGAACACCCCGCTACACACTCCCCCCACTTGAACTCTTTGGTCCCCAAAGATAAACTTCAACAAATACTGTTTACCATTTTGGACAATGTCGAGCATGATGTTGGCATAGGGAATTCCCACCAAAACTTTGGGATGGAACTCTCTTGCCCACAGGTCACACTAC
Source organism: Rana muscosa (assembly GCA_029206835.1). NCBI lineage: Eukaryota > Metazoa > Chordata > Amphibia > Anura > Ranidae > Rana > Rana muscosa. The sequence continues at coordinate 80,319,267 of CM055116.1, read as the reverse complement.
CATGAGTGGCCTGCCTAACTGTGCCAGAGAGTGAGCTGAGGTTGCCCTCCACCAAATGGACGGTGGAAGGATCAGGTTGTTCAACACTTCTCCTAGCCGTTACAACAGAGTCCTCTGAGCTCGTCCCCATTTGGGGGTAAGTTAGTTTCTTGGGAGGCCTGATGACTCTGCGAGCCCTCTGCTCTCTTGGTGCTTCTGACTCTGGCACCACAGGCTCTTCTTCAGGAGTAAGTTCAGGTAACATTGCTGGTTCTGGAACCTCTGATTCAGAAGTCGACTGACGTATGGAATCTCTAGAGTCCTCCTCTGCGCAAGTGTCAGGAACATCTTCCCAGTAATCAGCTGAGGGACTGAAGGGTATGAATTCAGTAGCCTCTGGATTCAGCGTTGCATCTGGGGTATCCCCTCCATTTGGGAGATCTATGGCGGACGTTCCCAGTCGAGGGAGGCCACAGCCAGTCCAGTTCTCCACCTTCTTCTGTACTCAATTGGGAGGCCTCCCCATCTTTGGCTCGAGAGGTCTGGGACCGAGTGTTCGGCCTAGGAATATCCAGGATAGAGGCCGGTTCAGGGGAGTCTCTCACGGGAGGTATTCTGACTGCCTCAGCAAGTGGGAGCAGGTGGTTCCGATGCCACGTCTTCAGTGGACCCACCTTTCCTTCTGGCTTTAGTTTGTAGACAGGCAAACCGGGCAACTTCCTACAGACAACATAGGGCTCAGATCTCCACCTGTCGGCAAGCTTGTGTTTTCCAGGGACCCCCAGATTGCGTAGCAGTACTCGGTCCCCGGGCTGCAGATCTTGCACTCGAACCTTCAGATCAAAATTTCTCTTGTTGCGGGCCCCCCTTTGATCCGAAGCGCCTGGGCTTGTTCATAGGCCACCTGCAAGCTACGTCTAAGTCTGTCCACGTATCCCTTGTGGGATGTAGCTGAGGTATTGTCTATAGAAGTGCCAAAGGCCAGGTCCACAGGTAGCCTTGCTTCTCTCCCAAACATAAGTCGATAAGGGGAGTAGCCAGTGGCATCACTTGTGGTACAGTTATAGGCATGTACTAGGGCTGATATGTGCTGACTCCAGTGTTGCTTCTTGTCTGTTTCTAAGGTTCCCAACATGTTGAGCAGGGTCCGGTTAAATCTCTCCGGCTGAGCATCTCCTTGTGGGTGGTAAGGCGTGGTTCTGGTCTTCTTTATTCCTAATGAATCCAAAAGTCTTCGGATCAACCGACTCTCAAAGTCCCTTCCTTGATCTGAGTGGAGTCTCTGTGGTAGTCCGTAATGGACAAAATACTTCTCCATAAGTATCTTGGCCACGGTGGATGCCTTCTGGTCTTTGGTTGGGAAAGCTTGAGCATAGCGGGTGAAATGGTCGGTTATTACCAGAACATTCCCCAATCCACTCAGGTCGGGTTCGAGGCAGAGAAAGTCAATGCATACCAGATCCATTGGGCCTTGACTCTGTAAGTGGCCCATTGGGGCAGCTTGATGGGGTAGGGTCTTTCTCTGAATGCATCGTGCACAGGAATGGCAATACTCCTCTACTTCTGCCCTCATGCAGGGCCAATAGAACCGATTTCTGACAAGCTGGAAGGTCCTTTCTGCCCCTAGGTGACCATGATGGTCATGCAGGGCAATTAGTACAGTCTCTCGGTGCTTCTCTGGAAGAAATAACTGCCACTTATCTTCTGAGTCATCAGAGGGGCCCCTTCGGTAGACCACTCCCTGATGTACCTGTAGCCTGTCCAATTCCTTCCTCAACAGGCGAGCCTCCTTTGAGGGGTGATGTAGGAATTTGTTGGGATCCTGATTCTCCAGGGCTTCGAGGACCAATCTCCCCATGGGGTCTTCCAATTGGTCACACCTCAACTCCTTCTTGGACAGTCTCGGTAGGTTGTCTTCCTCCAGTTGAGTTACCCCACAATAGTGTTTGGGGACTCCTACCATGGTAACCCCTATTTCTTCTGCTCTGGAGCCTCCTCTGGCTTGGAATTCAGCCCCTTGACAAAGGGCCCGCACCCCGTCCGGTGCCACTTGGGTCCAATCTTCCCAGTCATTTGTCGTGGCATGAGACCTCCGGGACAGGGCATCTGCATCCCTATTTCTGGCTCCTGGTCTGTACTTCAGACTGAAGTTGAATCCAGACAATGCGGCCAACCACCTGTGTCCGGTGGCATCTAGTTTCGCGGTGGTGAAGAGGTAGGTCAGGGGGTTGTTGTCTGTCTTCACAGTAAACTCTGCCCCATACAAGTAGTCTTTTAGCTTGTCTACTACCGCCCATTTGAGGGCCAGGAATTCCAGCTTATGAGTGGGGTAATTCTTTTCTGAGGGGGTCAGGCTCCTGCTCACATAGGCCACTGGTCGCAGTTGTCCTTCATGTTCTTGGTAGAGTACACCACCTAGACCCTCATGGCTGGCATCCACATGTAATTCATAAGGTCTGGTAGGGTCGGCGTAGGCCAGGACTGGGGCAGTGGTTAAGCTCCTCTTCAGAGCATGAAAGGCCTCTTCACACCTTGGGTTCCACTGATCTTGAACTGACTCACCAGGCCTCCTGGGCCCTGAGTCATCCTCTTCCCCTTCTGCCTTTAGCAATTCATTCAACGGGCGGGCAATCCGAGCAAACCCCTCCACAAACCTCCTATAATAGGAGCAGAACCCCAGGAAGGATCTGAGCTCTGTTACTGTGGTGGGTCGTGGCCAGGAAGTGACTGCTTCCAACTTCTCAGGATCTGTGGCCACCCCTTCTTCAGACACTATGTGCCCCAGATAGTTCACAGAAGACTGGTAGAACCGACACTTCTCGGGGGAAAGCTTAAGTCCCTCTTCGCTGAGTCTTCTCAATACTTTCTCCAACCTGGCTTCATGTTCTTCCAAGGTTCTTCCAAAGACAATGACATCGTCCAAGTACACAAGGACTTCTATAAGATTCATGTCTCCAACAGTCTTCTCCATAAGGCGTTGAAAGGTAGCAGGAGCTCCAGACAGACCCTGAGGCATCCTATTGAATTCGAAGAATCCCACCGGGGTTATGAAGGCTGTCTTCTCCCTGTCTTCTGGGTGCATAGGGATTTGATAGTACCCACTCTTGAGGTCCATCACACTGAACCATTTGGCTCCAGACAAACTTTGTAGGGCATCTTCTATCCTTGGCGTGGTGTATTGGTCAGGGATGGTTCTCCTGTTGAGAGTCCTGTAATCGATACAAAGCCTCAACGACCCATTCTTCTTTCTGACCACCACGATTGGGGAGGCATAGGGACTTCTAGACTCCCGGATCACACCAGTCTTCTTTAGTTCTACAAGTTGTTCCCTCAGATCCTCCAGATCTGCCAGGGGGGACCCGCCTGACCCTCTCTCGGAAGGGCTTATCTTCTTGGAGGCGGATCCGATGGGTGGCACTTCTTGCACACCCCACATCGAATTCATCTTCGGAAAAGATCTTCTCCCACCTGGTCAGCTGGGCCTTGGCTCTTTCTTTCCAAGCCCTGGGTAGGTTCGGGTTTTCCACGGACAGTTTCTCCCAAACATCTCCTCCGTCACCCGTCCCCTTGACTTCGGACCAAGTGACCGGGGCAGCAGGGCTCACCTGACCAAGCAACACTCTGGCAGGGATCTCCATGGGTCCTCCCGTAGTGTTCCTAACACTCACCGGAACTCTGCCATGGGCCTTCTTCAGGGCCTTGAACGGAATCACTTCTGGTATCACTTCCAGGCCTGAGGACTCTTCCCTTGGGTCTGATTCCAGCATGACAAAGGGGCCAGGTTGTTCCCACGAAAGCTTCACAGTGGCCCTAAGACAGGTTACTTCTCCGGGCTGTAGCACTACTCCTTCTCTGCCAAGTCTCCACACCTTCCCTATCCCCTCTCCCGGGGTCTTCTGCTCTAAGACCAGTCGTTGGTAGGCCGTCTTTAGCATGGGATGGATTTTGGTGGCTGAATGGTTTCTCTCTTTCACTAGAGGGGTCAGGAGTCTCCTGACTAGATCCGTGTTTGTCCCAATGATCAGGGAAATCTTGCTGGCTCCAGGCGGCCGGGGACACACAACTGCCAGGGTGTCAAACACTTCAGCCTTCCCAGCCACGGATGGGTCGAAAGTCATCTTTATGGGCAGGTACCCATCATAAGGGAAACTCTGGGTTCCAAGTCCCCATATCTCCAGCTCTTCTATCTTCTGGATAGGCAGATGACTCAAGTGCCTATCATAGAAGTCCCGGTATAGTAAAGTCACCTGTGCTCCGGTGTCCAAAAGAGCTTTAGTATAGACTCCTTCCACTTGAATGGGCACAGTAGGAGACGGGCCCACCAGTTCCTTTGGGTATGGCCGGACTGGGGTCACCTCTTTTTTTTGGCTTTCGACCCTTGCCCTGCTCCTTTTGGACTTTAATTTTTCCTGAGCCTGGCATGCATTGACTTTCTCCCTCTCAATGGGGGCACAAACCCGCTGAGGGATGTTATTGTTCCTTTTAGGTGGATGTTCCTTCTTTGGGGTGCTGTACTTCCACTGAGGGGTCTTGCCCCCTCCCTCTGGGGTACATCTTGGTGGGGGTGTACTATACCTCCTCCTAGGAGTTTTGTCTCCTCCATTCTTGGCCTTTTTTTTTAGTTTGGAGCGCACTGAAGATGATGGGCACCCGGTTGACTCCTTCACCGGGGCCCTTTGGAGTTTCCCGCCGGCTTGCAATTATCTGTTCTCTTCTTCTTTGGGCTGGAGCATACGTTAGCAAAGTGGCCACTCCCTCCGCAGTTATAGCAAATCACCTCTTCTCGGTCCTGTAGGGAGGCCGGTGCTGAGGTGTTCGGGAACAACTCCTTTCTTGGGCTTGGTTTCTCTCGTCTTCTCTGATCTTTCTCCATCAAAGAGGTCAGCATCTCCAACACTTGGGCCATTTGCGATTTCAGAGTGTCAACCTCCGCATCTCTTTCTGGGCTCTTGACAGAATGGACCAACACTGGTACAGGTGTGACATTCGCCTTGGCCACCTGCTGATCTTCCTGCAGCGCCTCTTCGTCCCTAATAATTTTTATTAGATCAGAGTAGGTTAGTGACATTCCTCCTCCTGAGGTTTTCAGGTGCAGCCAGACCGGGTCTGAGCGCCGCGCTCCCCTCATGATCTGCTTCATGCGTGCTTCATCTGCATCTTTGGGCAGCATTCCCTTCTTCAGTACAATCTTGCATAACTGCCTGTTCAGCCTTCTAACATATTCTGACAGTTTCTCATTCGGCTGCTGGAGAGTGTGTTCAATTTGATAAATCATCTCTGACACCTTCTCCAGCTGACCAAACTCTTCCTGCAGCATGGCCAGGCAATCTTGAGCTGTACAGTTTTCATTTCCAAACCGGAAGCTCTTCACCGCTTCTGCCGCGGCACCTTTCAGACTTTCTAAGACTCGCTGTCTCTTCTGTGCCTCAGGCACCTCCCATGCTTCTACTGCCTGCAATGCCTGTTCCATCCAAGTGTCAAAATCTTCCTCCCCCGCAGGGACGGGGAGCTTCCCTGAGAAGGTGCTAAGCTTCCAGTAACCGGCCTCCACATGCACCGTACTGCTTTTCTGGCACTTAATTACAAGGTCTCCTAGAGCATTCAACAATTCAGGCCCTATAGCGGCCAACGGTGATCCCGGGCTTAATAGTTCCTTAAGCTTTTCTGCTTTAGGGGATAGTGGTGGAGATAATTGTGGGAGTGATGGCTTTGGTGTCTGAAACCATTCTTCCTTCACTGGCAGCGTATGTATCAAGTGATAGATCTGATTATCTATGGCTTGTATACTCTGACTTTTAAAATGTTCTGGGATTTCGTTTTTCCATTCTACCAGTGCGTATGTAAACGAGATCACTGGATCTGGCCTAAAATCCATCACCCATGCTTTGTGGCTCGGAGACAGTAACAATACGAGCTGTTTTATCTCCTCTTCCTTCCATCTTTCCCCCGGGAGTACAATGACTACCGCCGCAGTTGGATCGGCGCCAATCGCTGCGCACCACTGTGACATTGCCAGCGGGTCCATGCTGGTACTTCTGACCGGCTTGATTGCAGCGTGCAACGTACAAGGATCCCGGACTCGAGCCCCCACGTGTAGCGCTACCCCCAGTTAAGAGAGCCGCTGATATTGATTTGGGCCCTGCAGTGCACCGCTGTCAACCCCCGGCAATCGGCTCCAACCTCCCGTGGCACAGCTGGTGATAGAGAGATAGGACCGCGTGATCGCAACTGTTGGTGACGCAGTCCTATAACAAACATACACAGAATATACTTTAAAACTCCTATTAAAGTAAGCGGAACTGACACCAAATGTACTTTACCCAGATATTTTACTGAGGCTAATGGGCAAGTAATAAACAACAGTATAACAAGTTGCAGATCCCTGCAATAAACAGTAATAAAGATAAACAGAGTAATTAGAATAATAAAGTATTGCTATGCAACTCTAGCGCTGCCCTTTTACAGCTACTTCCCCTCATGGGTAGACTAACACCCAGCAATGTCTACCTATGCAGTCAGGCCTGACTGATCTAAATGGAAGTTCAGTGAAACAATATTCGCTAGCAATCTCTCGGTGGTGCACTTGAAGAACAACTTTGTAATCCCAACGAATAGTAAAGATAAAGGATCTGTCTTTAAACAGCTCTCACCACCTGGACAAGTCCAAGTCCGTTCCCTCCATCGATTCGTCTAGGAACAGGAATCCACCGACATCCAAGTCTTCAATCCTTCTGGTGTACTGCAGCAAGGAGGATTAGATGTCTCTAAGGCTCTGCTAGGCTGGCAGAGGGCTCTTTGGAAAGGAGCACACGGCCCAGGCTTCAGGCCTTGTGCACACAGCAGTTCAGCACAGACATCCTCTTGCTAGGAGAGGGGTGTCCAAAGAGGCCGACCAAAACTCCGCCTCCCCTTTATAAAGTCTGCCCCAGCAGTCTCTGTTCTGGAGCAATGCACCCTGGGTGCTGCAAGATGTACTGGGAGATGTAGTCTCTCTCTCCTCTGCTTTCACTTCCATAATGTCTCTTTACTTCCTCCCGACTCACATCTCACCTGGAACTTCTTGTCTCTCTGCATTAAAGGGGAACACCCCGCTACACATGTAAAGTGAATATTTTGACTATACAACCGCTTTAAGGCAGTTCCCCTCCTCAGAGATCTTCACTGTGTGTAGTAACAATACAGAGTTCCTCTGAAAAGCAATTTGCCGCATATCACTATGTGCTGTACTTGTATGTTGCATCAGGAGCAGTGGCAGCTGGTGCTCCAGATTTTTTGGGGGGCGCAAACAAACTAAAAAATTCTTTAAAAAAAAACATTAATTGCAGCCACTGTGCCATCAAACGCAGCCCCTGTGCCCATCAATTGCAGCCACTGTGCCCATCAAATGCCCCCACTGTTCCCATCAAATACTGCCACTGTGCCCATCGAATGCCGCCACTGTGCCCATCGAATGCCGCCACTGTGCCCTCCATGTGTCTCCTCCCGTCCTCTCCTCCCGTCAGGCGTCCAATCAGGTGACAGATAACAGACCCGAGCACCTGATTGGTGGAGAGGGTGTTCAGTGTTAGAAAAGCGAATATTAATTCGCTTTTCTAACACACCTGGGTTAACTGCGAGCATCAAGAATGGAGCTCGCAGTGCATCTTTTTTGACACCTATTAGAGCCTATGGCTCTAATCAGGTGCTTCAAAAACACCCGGCGCCAGAAAAGGGGGTGGCAGCGGAGGCCATGGAAAGATTCATGCAATGCATGAAACTATCTATTGGTCATAGAGGGGGGTGGCTGGAGAGAGGGGGCGGCGCCTGTGCGCCTATATGGACACCACTGATCAGGAGGGACAGCAAACCTCAGTTACCTCACTGTAGTAGTAGGAAAATTACCGCGCTAACATAAAACTAGTGACTAAACATAAATAATAAACCAAATAAGCAGCAGCTAGAAGTGAGATACACACTGGGTAAAAATGAAAGGGGATGTAGCCACGATGGCTAAAAAGCCTAAAACAAACAATGAAAATACTAAACCAACACAATCAGTATTGAAAAAAGGTGTATGGTTACACCAGGGCTGAGTCAATATATAGTAATGATTAAGTCCCATCTAGGTGCATATAGAAAAATGTCCAATAATTAGGTTAGGTCTGTGAGCATAAATGTACATAGGTGAAGTGATATCAGTGACGTATTCCACCACCACATACAATGTGCCAGCACCACATGGAATGCGCGCTTACCACAGGGCATGCAAGATGAGCTTGCGGCTAAATACCCAGCTAGGGCCTTTATCCAGGGGGTTTCTGAAGCGGCAACTTCGGATAGTCAGAATGGTGGAAGTATACAGCGGATGGCTGGATTATCTCGATCGTTCAGGTCTCATGAGAAGTGGTCGAATAATACTGTATCTATAGAGGAGCAGTGTGTCACACATCATTGCTCTTCAGATTTGGACTACAAATGCCTCCCCATCTTTTCTTGCTCTGGGATTTTTTTTACAGCCTGAGGAAGACTTAATGCTGCGTACACACGTTCATTTTTCCCGTCGGGAAAAATGCAATTTTTTTTTTTCGCCGAGAAAAACGATCGTCTGTGGGCTTTATGCCGTTTTTCTCATTGAGAAAAACGGCAGGAAAAACGACGAGAAAAATTAGAACATGTTCTAAATTTTCTCACCGTTTTTTTCATCATTTTTTTCCGCGGCAGTTTTCCCATAGGGAGACACTGCCGCGGAGCCCACAGACGGTCGTTTTTCTCGACAAAGAAAAAAATGACGGGAAAAACGGTCGTGTGTGGGGGAAAATGCCATTCCCTCGTTTTTCATTTTTTTTCATGTCGTGATTCACGGCGGTGTTTTCACCGCCGTGAATCACGATCGTGTGTACGCGGCATTACTGCACAGTCTGCAAAGGGGGATGTGTGACTAGTTGTGGGGATGAGGCCCTTGTCCCCATCTGATGTGGCATTGTGAGTGCTCTCCCCTTTCCCCTTTTCATATTTCATGGGGACATGGTGCTTTGAGGGGTTACAGACCCCCAAAGCATCCTCTCCATGTTGAGGGCATGTGGCCTGATATGGTTCAGGAGGGGGGGGGCGCTCTCTCGTCCCCTCCTCTTATCCTGCAGCCTGCCAGGTTGCGTACTCGGATAAAGGGTATGGTATGGATGTTTGGGGGGAACTCCACGCCATTTTTTTTTAAATTTGGCGTGGAGTTCCCCTTAAAATCCATACCATACCTGAAGGGTCTGGTATGGATATTTGGGGGGAACCCCACGTCATTTAAAAAAAAAAAATTGACGCAGGGTTCCCCTTAATATCCATACCAGACCTGAAGGGCCTGGTAATTGAATTTGGGGGGACCCCCATGCATTTAATTTTTTTATTTTTATCAATGACTTTTCTATGTATTGCCGGGAGCTGACAATTCATTAATAGCCGCGAGTGCTTTTAAATGACTTTTTTTTTATTCAGCAATTACATTTTGTGCAGGGACAGTTCTAAGCACGGGAAACAAGCTCTGCTTTACAGGCATATCATACACACCCCCCAGGTACGAAATTTAAAGGAATATTTCACTTTTATTGTTTCACTTTAAGCATTATTAAAATCACTGCTCCTGAAAAAAACGGCCGTTTTTAAAACTTTTTTTTGCATTGATACATGTCCCCTGGGGCAGGACCCGGGTCCCCAAACACTTTTTATGACAATAACTTGCATATAAGCCTTTAAAATTAGCACTTTAGATTTCTCCCACAGACTTTTACAGGGTGTTCCGCGGCTTTTCCAATTTGCCGCGAACACCCCAAATTGTTCGAACAGGCAATGTTCGAGTCAAACATGAGTTCGAGTCGAACTCGAAGCTCATCCCTAGTCAGGACTCTGTGTAGGCCAGTCAAGTTCCTCCACCCCAAATTCGCTCATCCATGTCTTTATGGAACTTGCTTTGTGCACTGGTCCAAATCATTTGGTGGAGGGGGGGGGGGGGTTATGGTGTGGGGTTGTTTTTCAGGGGTTGGGCTTGGCCCCTTAGTTTCAGTGAAGGGAACTCTTAAGGCATCAGCATATCAAGGCATTGTGGACAATTTCATGCTCCCAACTTTGTGGGAACAGTTTGGGGATGGCCCCTTCCTGTTCCAACATGGCTGCGCACCAGTCCATAAGAAAGGTCTACAAAGACATGGATGAGCAAGTTTGGGGTGGAGAAACTTGACTGGCATGCACAGAATCCTGACCTCAACCCAATAGAACACCTCTGGAATGAATTAGAGTGAAGACTGTGAGTCAGGCCTTCTCGTCCATCAGTGCCTGACCTCACAAATGTACTTCTGGAAGAATGGTCAAACATTCCCATAGATATACTCCTAAACCTTGTGGACAGCCTTCCCAGAAGAGTTGAAGCTGTTATAGCTGCAAAGGATGGGCCAACTAAATATTCAACCCTACGGACTAAGATTGGGATGCCATTAAAGTTCATGTGCGTGTAAAGGCAGGCGTCCCAATACTTTTGATAATATAGTGTAGGTGTGAAGTCAGCCTAAATGAAGAATGGACATCTGTAAACACAGATACAAATTACATATAGTTAGTTGCACAGGCATCTGGATTTATGCAGTTGTGTAATTTCTGATCCAGAAAAAAATAATCAAAATGGTCCATTTACTTACCTAAATTCATGGTCGCATGATGCACTGGTTCCTGGATTTGATATCTTCTTCATTGCAGAGGAAGAGGGCACTTCTGTGTGCCCAAATTGCTGCCTGTGGGATGTAGACACCACTTCTTGACTGTCCAGCTGTGGGGTCTTCTCAGAGACTGCAGAGATATGGTGACGTCACAAAGAGGATCGGCATGGAAGAGGCACTGCCGAAGGTAAGAGGTGGGAGCGAGGGTCACATGGCGGTAAACTCAGATAACTAATGAAATGTAGTCTTGTGAAGCCTGTTGCTTTACTATGTGAATAAAGGAAAAGATTATAACTATGCTAAGGTGTAGAGATGAGCCGAACACCCCCCTGTTCGGCTCACACCAGAACTCCCGAACAGAGAAAAAGTTCAAGTCAATGGGACCCGTACTTGAAAAATTAAAGGTCTTTTATGCAAGTAATTGGCCACAAAAAGGGTATGGGGGTCTGGGTACTGCCTTGGGGGGCAAAATGTTTTTTTAAAAAGATAATTTTTACAGGAGCAGTGATTTTAATGATGCTTAAAGTGTAACAATAAAAATAAAAAATTAATTTAACTACTTCCTGCCCGGCCTATAGCAGATTGACGGCCGGGAAGTGGTTCTGTTATCCTGACTGGGCTTCATATGACGTCCAACAACAGGATAACATGCATGCGTGGCAATCGCAAGGGTGGCGTGTCAGACTGACATCTGGCATCTCCGATCGTGGTAAGAAGCCCCTGACAGAGGCTTCTTACCACGTGATCAGCTGTGACCAATCACAGCTGATCATCGCGTGAACCAGGAAGTGCCGGTAAACAGCATACCTTGGTTTGCGCTGACAGGGAGAGCCGATCGGCGGCTCTTCCTGTCAGAGGGAGGGGGGGGGTCTGTGCTGATAATCAGTATATTGATTATCAGCACAGCTACCATCAAATGTACCCATCAGCTGCCAATCAGTGCCCAGTAGCTGCCATTCAGTGACCCATTATAACTTCCTGTCAGTGCCCAATAAAGTGCCAATCAGTGCCCACCACAGTGCAAATCAGTGCCCACCATAGTGCCAGTGTCCATCACAGTGCCAATCAGTGCCCAGCATTAATACCTGTCAGTACCTGCCCAATTAGCGCTGCCCATCAGTGCCATCTATTAGTTTCCATTAATGCCACCTGTCAGTGGCAATCAGTGTCGCCGGTCGGTGCCCATCAGTGCCACCTGTTAGTGCCCATCAGTGCCGCCCCCCCCCAATTCATACCAGGCATTTTGGCCAAAATAGGCATGTGACAGGTACTCTTTATGGAGAGATCTTGGGTCTATAAGACCCCAAATCCCTCTTCTGCACTTAAAAGCATTTAAAACACCAAGATCTGTGTTTTTTAATGCTTTCGATTTTCTAAACTTTTTTTTGTTTTAAAGATTTTTAAAAACTGGCGCCAATGGTTTCTGAGTAAAACGGACATGATGTCATCCATTCCGATTTACTTTTGCAAACAGCCAAGCAAAGCTGATCCCGGTTTTGCTTGGCTGTCCGGCCAGCCGTTGGACACGTTGGGTGGTCGCTCAGGTCTCCCAGGCGGACAGGAAAGCCTGAGAGAGGGGACGTCCCATCCTGCTGCTTGTAATGGCAATCTAGCGGCTGGTAAGCCGCTACGATTGCTATTACAAGAGAGCCAACCACTGGCTCTAAAAAAAAATTATACCAGGGTGATGCCTGCAGCTGCATCCTGGTACAACAACCAAAAGGACGGGAAGTGCCCATCTGCCTAGGGGTGGCGCCGCCAACCGTTAAAAATGCCGCCCAAGGCAAACACCTTGTTTGCCTTGCAGTAAATGTGCCCCTGGTAATAGAGGGGGGGAGGGTTAAAAAATTGTGGTTTTAGTAGAGAGAGGGTGGTGAAGGGTGGGGGAAGAGGGGCACAGAAGTAGTGTTGGGGGTGGGGGGCTAAGTGGTCTCCTTGCCATGCTTAGTGCAGGAAGGAGGATTTTTTTAATGAATGGGGAACAGGTAGGAAGGATTGATTGGAGCGGGGGTTGGGCTTCCAGCTAAACCCTGCCATAGTAGTACCAAATATGATCTCGCTGTAAATCCCCCATACCCTTCAATTTGGAGGTCAGAGTTTCCGAACGCTGTAGGCTTCACAGAGCAGCAATCTAGAATCTATCTAGTTCCTGCAGTAGATGAGACGGGTTCTCACACAGACGTTGGCAGTCCCGCCATGTCTCACACCCAACAATGCCAGCAGCAGAAATATCTCATCATTGGACCATGCACAGATTTATTATAAACATAGTTCAACATGCTTATCACATCAGCTAAGTGGAACATAGCATTGCCTGTCTGGGTATAGTGACAGACGTTCGTAGATTAGGGGACTGGAGGGAGAGGAGATTAAATGTACTCCGTGATCAAAACATTCTGGAGTATAACCTTTAAAGTAGTATTAAACCCAAGGCTTTTTTTTTTTTTTTAAGCTCTTTTATACTGCAGCCCACCAGTTCTTAGATGTGACGGCTGCATTCGTTTTTTGTTTTTTTTTGGCTTGCTTTCTTCTATTTTCACCTGGCGATCCGGGCAGTACATTTTTTTTATTTTTTTTCAATTATTTTATTTATCCTTTTCGATACACGTAAATACAAAATCAAAAACATGCATACAGCTCCGTATCAATTATTTCACAAATCAAACAAATAAAAACATCTAAAGCATAACCTCATATTCCAAACCTCATATTTTTTATTTTTTTAACCACTTCAGCCCCGGACCATTTTGGCTGGTTAAAGACCAGGCCACTTTTTGCAATTCGGCACTGCATCGCTTTAACTGACAATTGCGCGACCGTGCGACGTGGCTCCCAAACAAAATTGACGTCCTTTTTTTCCCACAAATAGAGCTTTCTTTTGGTGCTATTTGATCACCTCTGCGGTTTTTATTTTTTACGCTATAAACAAAAATAGAGCGACAATTTTGAAATAAATGACATATTTTTTACATTTTGCTATAATAAATATCCCCAAAAATAGATAAAAAAAACATTTTTTTTCCTCAGTTTAGGCCGATACGTATTCTTCTACATATTTTTGGTAAAAAAAAACCGCAATAAGCGTTTATTGATTGGTTTGCGCAAAAGTTATAGTATCTACAAAATAGGGATAGTTTTATGGCATTTTTATTAATATTTTTTTTTTTACTAGTAATGGCGGCGATTTTTATCATGACTGTGACATTATGGAGGACACATCATACACTTTTGACACCATTTTGGGACCATTCACATTTATACAGAGATCAGTGCTATAAAAATGCACTGATTACTGTGAAAATGACGCTTGCATTGAAGGGGTTGACCTCTAGGTGGCGCTGTAGGGGTTAAGTGTGACCTAATGAGTGATTCTAACTGAAGGGGGCGTGGCTTGGCGTGTGACGTCACCGATCGTCGTTCCCTATGACAGGGAACAGACGATCACTGACATGCCACTAGGAAGAACGGGGAAAGGTTTGTTTACACTAACCTCTCCCCGTTCTTCAGCTCGGTGACCCGATCGCGGGACACCGGCGGCGATCGGGTGCGCGGGTCCCGCGGGCGCGGTCATGGAGCTTCGCGACCCACGGACAGGTTCTTAAAGGGGACGTACCTGTACGCCCTTATGCCTGTCCGTGCCATTCTGTCGACGTACATCGTCGTGCGGCAGTCCTTAAGTGGTTAAAGTAGACAAGCTGTTCTGCAGATGTAGCAGCTAGAGAGTTTATACAAGCCATTTACCATTGACAGAGGTACTTATAGTTACTATCTTTTATTTATCTTGTAAAACCTTTATCCCAAAAGGAAAACAAAATGCTTAAAGTGCTTATAACGTGTGAGCTGGAGTTTGTCTTCAACGTGTTAGTGTATCTAAATCTGCTAGTCCATCGAACACTCCCCTCCCCCCCAGACTGAGATTGCTGCTGTCTGCTGTGCCCCTTACACATGTCTTTACTTCATTATATTTATTTATTTACAGGTGTGCACCTCCTGATTATGTTTGTCTGGACATTAATGGACTTTCTATGTTTATATTGATCTTAATGTTGCCTTTTCAGTATATATGTGAAAAACAATTGTACATTTATATACTATTTTTCCCCTTATTTATTTTTTGCCTTATTTGTTTTTGATTATGCATGGAGTACCATTATATCATTTTTTTCTCATACCTTTGGATGCACAGATGATTTTTAATTGATAGTCCATGGTTTGATTTCAATGTATCACATGCAATCACTATGGTCAATGTTTTATCGTTTTTCTTCATCGCCTTTCCTTGTCTACTGATGTTTGGTCCAGAAGGGGTTAAGGACATTAACTCACACAGGCGTGATGTTTTCACAAATGGTATATGTGAGAATGCTCTTAATCCTTCAGCAGTTATGATTAAGCACTCCTTGTGTGAAACGCGTTAACTGTATTGTCCATCCTAGTGCTGTTTGTCCCGTGTTATGGAATAAACCAGTAGTTCTCAACTCCTGTCCTCAGGGCCCACTAACAGGCCAGGTTTGCAAGATAACTGAAATACATCACAGGTGATATAATTTGCTGCTCAGTGATTGCAGCATTCTAGTCTGCATCTCCCCAAGGTAATACATAAAACCTGGCTTGTTGGTGTGCCCTGAGGACAGGGTTGATGATCAGTGGAATAAAGGACTTGTATGGATGCTATCTGCAGTGTGCGGCCAATCTTCACTTTTCCATGCTGTGCCCCCTGTGCTCGTTCATCCAGAGTGGGGAAACTCTATACAGGAGGTGTGTTACCGGCCGGATCACCAGGTGAAAACAGAGAGAAAAAAGCCTACAAAAAAGGAAAAGGAATGCAGCCATCACATCTAATGATTGGCAAGCTGCAATATATTACATTTTTGGTTTGGGGTTTAATACTGCTTTAACCCATTGAGCACTGTATAATAAACATTCCCCAGTAAACCTTTTCTAAATTCTTTCCCAAGCACTTCCAGTTTACAACTTTCCTTTGGCTCTGCTGGCTCCTGTTCTCTAAGTGGTGCTTCCCTGAAGTTCTGGTCTTTAGAAGAAAGTGTTAACAGTGGACAGTTCAGTCTCCAGCCAGTCTGTTAAAGTGATAGTAAAGTCTTGTTTTTTTTTGCTGAATAACAAACATGTTATACTTACCTGCTCTGTGTAGTGGTTTTGCACAGGGCAGTCTGGATCCTCCTCTTCTCTGGTCCCTCCTAACTGCTCCTGGCCCCTCCCTCCTGTCGAGTGCCCACACAGCAAGTAGCTTGCTATCAGGGTGCTAGAGCTGAGCTGCAGCTCTGTGTGTCCATTGAGACACGCCCCACCCCCTCTCTCTCCTGATTGGCTACTGACTTTAATTGACAGCAGCAGGAGCTAATGGCACCGCTGATGTGTCTCAGCCAAACAGGAAGGAAAGTCCCAGGCGGCCGAGGGACTCATGGACATCGCTGGATAAAGAGGGGTCTCAGGTAAGTATTAGGGGACCTGAGAGAGGCTGCTGCACACAGAAGGCTTATTATCTTAATGCATAAAATGCATTTAGATAAAAAAAAAAACTTCTGTCTTTAAAACTCCTTTAACCACATCAATACTGGGCACTTAAACCCCCTTCCTTCCCAGACCAATTTTCAGCTTTCAGTGCTCTCGCACTTTGAATGACAATTATTCAGTCATGCTACACTGTACCCAAATGAAATTTTTATCATTTTGTTCACACAAATAGAGCTTTCTTTTGGTGGTATTTGTTCACAATTTCATTTTCAATTTTTTGCGATAAAAGCGAAAAAAGAGCGAATATTTTGAAAAAAAACAACATTTTCTACATTCTGTTTTAAAAGAAATCCAAACAAATCAAATTTCGGCAAAAATTTAGGCCAAAATGTATTCTGCTACATGTCTTTGGTAAAAAAAATCCTGATAAGTGTATGATAATTGGTTTGTGTGAAAGTTATAGAGTCTACAAACTAAGCTACGCATTATTGCAAATTGATCAATCCTAATGCACTGATGGCCTATCTCATTTCTTGAGGCCCTAAAATGTCAGGACAGTACAAATACCCCCCAAATGACCACTTTTTGGAAAGAAGACAGTCGGAGGTATTTAGTAGGAGGCATCGTGAATTTTTTGAAGTTGCAATTTTTTTCCCACAATGCCTTGGAAAATTAAGAAATATATATATATATTTTTTTTCTTCACAAAGTTGTCAATTTAGAAGATCTTTCTAACACATAGTATGTACATAGCAAAAATAACACCCCAAAATACATTCTGCTACTCATCCTGAGTATGGCGATACCCAGTGTGTGAGACTTTTCCACATCCTGGCCACATACGGAGGCCAAACATCCAAGTAGCACCATCAGGCGCTCTAAAGGCATAAATTACACATTTCATTTCCTGAGTACCTATCACATTTTTGAAGGCCCTGGAGAACAAGGACAATGGAATTACCCACAAAATGACCCCATTTTGGAAAGAAAACAACCCAATGTATATTCTATGAGGCATAATAAGTCTTTTGAACATGTCATTTCTTTCCAAAAGTTTTGGGAATATGTGGAAAAAAAATTAAAACATATATTTTTTTCACAAAGTTGTCAATTTAGAAGATCTTTCTAACACATAGTATGTACATAGCAAAAATAACACCCCAAAATACATTCTGCTACTCATCCTGAGTATGGCGATACCCAGTGTGTGAGACTTTTCCACATCCTGGTCACATACGGAGGCCAAACATCCAAGTAGCACCATCAGGCGCTCTAAAGGCATAAATTACACATTTCATTTCCTGAGTACCTATCACATTTTTGAAGGCCCTGGAGAACAAGGACAATGGAATTACCCACAAAATGACCCCATTTTGGAAAGAAAACAACCCAATGTATCTTCTATGAGGCATAATAAGTCTTTTGAACATGTCATTTCTTTCCAAAAGTTTTGGGAAAATGTGGGAAAAAAATAAAAACATATTTTTTTTTCACAAAGTTGTCAATTTAGAAGATCTTTCTAACACATAGTATGTACATAGCAAAAATAACACCCCGAAATACATTCTGCTACTCGTCCTGAGTATGGCGATACCACATGTGTGAGACTTTTCCACATCCTGGCCACATATGGAGGCCAAACATCCAAGTAGCACCATCAGGCGCTCTAAAGGCATAAATTACACATTTCATTTCCTGAGTACCTATCACATTTTTGAAGGCCCTGGAGAACAAGGACAATGGAATTACCCACAAAATTACCCCATTTTGGAAAGAAAACAACCCAATGTATTTTCTATGAGGCATAATAAGACTTTTGAACATGTAATTTCTTTCCAAAAGTTTTTGGAAAGTGTGGAAAAAAAATTAAAACATATTTTTTTTTCACAAAGTTGTCAATTCAGAAGATCTTTCTAACACATAGTATGTACACAGCAAAAATAACACCCCAAAATACATTCTGCTACTCGTCCTGAGTATAGTGATACCCCATGTGTGAGACTTTTCCACAGCCTGGCCACATACAGAGGCCCAACATGCAAGTAGCACCTTCAGGCTTCTAACACATAGCATGTACACACCAAGAATTACACCCCAAAATACATTCTGCTGAGCAAAAGGTAATAAAAAAAAGGCTCACCTATGGTTTTAGCAGGCAGGAATACCGTTCCAGAGCAGTCAAAGCATTGGTCCAGACAGCCATAGGAAATGTCCAGGAATTGTCCAGCAGGGAAACAGAGATATGGAAACCTATGAACATGGTCCATGGTTTAGCAGGCAGTTCAGGTGGCAGGCAGAGGCATGGCCAGTTCAGGTGGCAGGCAGAGGCATGGCCAGTTCAGGTGGCAGGCAGAGGCATGGCCAGTTCAGGTGGCAGGCAGAGGCATGGCCAGTTCAGGTGGCAGGCAGAGGCATGGCCAGTTCAGGTGGCAGGCAGAGGAATGGCCAGTTCAGGTGGCAGGCAGAGGCATGGCCAGTTCAGGTGGCAGGCAGAGGCATGGCCAGTTCAGGTGGCAGGCAGAGGCACGGCCAGTTCAGGTGGCAGCACTATAACATTTAGGCCTCGGTCAGGAAAGACCTAAGAACAGGGGTAGAGGCTTCTTCCCACCCAAATCTCTACGAAGCCTCCGAGTCTCCAGACCCTAATCCGAGAAAAACAAAACCTGGAGAAAAACATTTTCTCCACTCGGAAACTCTTTTCTGGAGCCCCTCAAATATGTGAGACCCCTGTGCTGTACTCAAATGATCAGTTTAGGAGGCAGGCAAAAAGCATGGTAATTTAACAGGCCGAGGTCAATTCACGTTGAAGGCAGAAACATGGTTGGCAGAGGCATAGTCGAAAACAGTCCGGGTCATTCACAGAAATGGCAGATGGTGGAAACTGGAAAAAAAATCATCTTCACTTTACTAATAGTTTAGTAAAGTATGATAGCTCTGAAAGCACTTTCCAATACAAAGGCCTGGCTGGGAGGGACATTGGGGACAGTAGTATCGGGTGTCACGACGAATTCCTCTACTTGAACACACACGACATTTTTTTGGGGGTTTGCGACCTGTTTCGGTAAGAGGGAGGATTTCGAAGAAGTGCCTTTCGTGGAGTCTGGCTACTGCATCGGAGCGAATTAGTTGAGGGGCTTGGCCATGGGGATAGAGAAGGGCTTCGATCACGTCTTCTTGGAATTTTAGATAGGTTAGGGAACTTTGGGTGGACTTAGAAAAAATGATATAAGAATTAAAAAGGGCTAGTTGCATCAAATAAATGGCAACTTTTTTGTACCAAAACAGTGATTTCCTGGTGGCCAAGTAGGGCTGCATCATCTGGTCATTCATATCCACCCCCCCCCCCCCCATGTAAAGATTATAGTCATGCACACATTTTGGCTTCTGGACGGGGCCTCTTCTTCTCTGCAGTTCCACCAAGGTGTCATCATGCATTGTGGAAAGGATGTAGACATCTCTTTTTTTATCTCTCCACTTCAATGCTAGGACCTCTTCAGTCCGCATACTGGCCATTTCCCCCTGTTTCAGTTTCTTGGCAACCAATCTCTGTGGGAAGCCTTTACGGTTGGTCTGTGCTGTCCCACAGGCCACAGTTTTCTTTTGGTACAGATGGCGAAAAAGTGGGAGACTTGTATAGAAATTGTCTACGTATAGGTGGTAACCTTTCCCAAGCAATGATTCAATCAGCTGCCAGACAATTTTGCCACTTGTTCCCATGTAGGTAGGGCATCCAGGGGGGTTTAGCTGTCTGTCTTTTCCCTCATAAATTATAAAATCATATGTGTAACCCGTGGCCCTGTCACATGCCTTATAAAATTTTACCCCACGTCTGGCTCTTTTACTGGGGAGGTATTGCTTTATTCCAAGTCTTCCTGTGAAGTTTACTAATGATTCATCTACACATATATTTACATCAGGGGTAAACATCTGCTTGAAGCTGGCGCAAAAAAAATTGATTAGGGGCCGAATTTTAAATAATTTATCATAATTGGGATGATTTCGAGGGAGGCATTGGGCATTGTCGTTGAAGTGTAGAAACCTCATTATCATCTCGTAACGGGTTCTTTTCATAAAAGATGAATAGATTGGCATGTGGTAGATAGGTCGGGTAGACCAGTAGGAATGGAGTTCATTTTTTTTTGTCAGCCCCATGTTGAGGGTTAGGCCAAGGAAAATTTTAAATTCTTCCACGGTGAGGGGTTTCCAAACAAAAGGACGGGCATAGGAAGAATTTGGATTGTTGGCTATATATTGACTGGCGTATAGATTACACTGCTCCACAATGTAGGTTAGGATATCATCAGTAAAAAATAATTCAAAATAATAAATCGGGGTAGCATTTTCCGACTGTATCTGAGGGCCTGGCTGGGCTGTAAAAGGGGGAATGATAGGTTCTACTGACGTATCGGGCAGCCATGTTGGATACAGTAGAAGATCGGGGAGGCTAGTATGGGCCCTGCCTCGTTGTTGATGGGACGCCCCATTGCTAGCATTTGGCCTATCCTCTAGAAAAGTTGCAGAACTGCTGGCGGATGCCTGCCTATCCTGGCGTGATGCGCTGCTGGCGGATGCCTGCCTATCCTGGCGTGATGCGCTGCTGGTGGATGCCTGCCTATCCTGGCGTGATGCGCTGCTGGTGGATGCCTGCCTATCCTGGCGTGATGCGCTGCTGGCGGATGCCTGCCTATCCTGGCGTGATGCGCTGCTGGCGGATGCCTGCCTATCCTGGCGTGATGCGCTGCTGGTGGATGCCTGCATATCATCATGGAGCCCTGCGCTGCTGGTGGATGCCTGCTGGTGGATGTCCTGGAGTGCTGCGCTGCTGGTGGATGTCTGCGGCGCCTGCTCATAACTCCTGATCTCACTTGTTACGATTCTATCCTCAGTTTCTATTTCAGAGTCACTACTTTCCTCTGGATAATATTCACTATCCGATTCTGACAGAGAGAGTTCCTCGCTACTCTCGTCTGACATACCCTGGAGTATCTGGAGAGCCTCCTCGCTGCTGTAGAATCGTTTAGCCATGTGGGCAGATGTGCCAGATGTTGGCGGTCAGATGTGCCAGATGTTGGCGGTCAGATGTGCCAGATGTTGGCAGGGCAGATGTTGGCGGGCAGCTGTTGGCGGTCAGATGTTGGCGGCCAGATGTGTCAGATGTTGGCGGGCAGATGTGCCAGATGTTGGCAGGGCAGCTGTTGGCGGTCAGATGTTGGCGGGTAGATGTCAGATGTTGGCGGCCAGATGTTGGTGGGCAGATGTGGCAGCTGTTGGCGGGCAGATGTGGCAGCTGTTGGCGGGCAGATGTTTACTGCCAGATGTTGGGAGTCAGATGTGCCAGATGTTGGCAGGGTAGATGTTGGTGGGCAGATGTGCCAGCTGTTGGTGGTCAGATGCTGGCGATCAGATGTTGGCGGGCAGCTGTGCCAGATGTTGGTGGGCAGCTGTTGGCGGGCAGATGGCGGGCAGATGTGGCAGCTGTTGGCGGGCAGATGTGGCAGCTGTTGGCGGGCAGATGTGGCAGCTGTTGGCGGGCAGATGTTTACTGCCAGATGTTGGGAGTCAGATGTGCCAGATGTTGGCAGGGCAGATGTTGGCGGGCAGATGTGCCAGCTGTTGGCGGTCAGATGCTGGTGATCAGATGTTGGTGGGCAGATGTGCCAGATGTTGGTGGGCAGCTGTTGGCGGCCAGATGTTGGCGGGCAGCTGTGCCAGATGTTGGCGGGCAGCTGTGCCAGATGTTGGCGGGCAGATGCGCAAGATGTTGGCGGGCAGATGCGCAAGATGTTGGCGGGCAGATGCGCCAGATGTTGGTGGGCAGCTGTTGGTGGGCAGCTGTTGGCGGGTAGCTGTGCCAAATGTTGGCGGGCAGCTGTGCCAAATGTTGGCGGGCAGCTGTGCCAGATGTTGGCGGGCAGATGCGCAAGATGTTGGCGGGCAGATGCGCAAGATGTTGGCGGGCAGATGTTTTCACTGTGTTTTGGGGACACTGTGTTTTGGGGACACTGTGTTTTGGGGACACTGTTTTGGGGACACTAGCTGGGTGATCAGTGGGTAAACAGCAGACAAACAGCTAAAAACTCACTGATCTCCCGGCTGCAGCACAGATTGTCTCTTCCTCTCCTCACTGACAGGCTCTGTGTGAGGAGAGGAAGAGATCAGAGCAGTTACAACTGCTCTGTGTTTACATTACATGACGGCTGTCATTGGACAGTCGTCATGTCATCAGGAGGGCCAATCACATGGCCCTCCTGTTTGCACACACCTTCTATCTCTGGGGGGTACAGGCAGATCGGGATCGCGCAGCTGCGCGTGCACGTGGCGGCGCGATCCCCTCACAAGTGCCAGCCCCCCCTCTCTGTGTTTACATCACGATGGCTGTGATTACACACAGCCATCATGCCGATCAGGAGGGCGAATCACAGTGCCCTCCTGCTGTTCCGAGATGCGGCGTGTCCGCGGGACACGCGCGCATCGGGATCGCGCGGGTGCGCGCGCGTGCGCGCGCGCGATCACGCTCCTTCTGAAGGACGTTCAGGAACGTCCACTCAGAAGGAGAGAGCACCCACCCGGCCGTATATATACAGTGGCCGGGTGGGAAGTGGTTAAGAAGGAGGAAGAAAAGGAGGGAGGAGCTGGGGAGTGCCTCGCCATACTAGGCTATGGGGCTGTGTGTTTCTATTGATGCGTACAGTGTAGGGAGACACAGCTCTAGTCCCTGCATGCAATAGTGACTCTATAGGATGCTGCAAGAGAAAGGAGCCACCCTGAAACAGGAAAACTGGAGCAGTGATCATGACACCAGCTTAACCAGTTGTCAGGCAGCCGCCACAGTTAAACTGCGGCAAGGTGGCTCGGCTGCGCGAATCGCCGTACTGGTACGTCGGTTCGTGCACTAGCTTTTGCAGGCGCACCCGCCACCGGAGGTGCGTGCGCGCGCCAACCGCGCACCATTGGAGCTCATCTGTGGGTCCGCCGGCCACCCGCGATCACGGTGAAGAGAGGCAGAACGTGGATCTGCCTATGTAAACAAGGCGGATCCCCGTTCTAAAAGGGGAGGAGACAGAGATCAGCTGTTCCTAGTGATCAGGAACAGCGATCTCTCTGTACTCAGTCCATCCCCCTGACAGTTAGAAAGCACCTCCCTAGGGAACACTTAACCCTTATCCCCTGATCATCACTAGTGTAAACCCCTTCCCTGCCAGTGCCATTTATACAGTGATCAGTGCATTTTTATAGCATGTCACTGGTCCCAAAAAAGTGTCACTTAGGGTCAGATTTGTCCGCCACAATCTCGCAGTCCCACTAAAAATTGCAGATTGCTGCCATTACTAGTAAAATCAATAAAAAAATAAAAAGTCCCTAAATCTTTCCCCTATTTTGTAGACACTATAACTTTTGCGCAAACCAATCAATATACGCTTATTGTTTTGTTTTTTTACCAAAAATATGTAGCAGAATACATATTGGCCTAATCTGATGAATAAATTATTTTTTTATATATTTTTTGGGATATATTCAGTGGGTCAAAAAAGTATTTAGTCAGCCACCAATTGTGCAAGTTCTCCCACTTAAAAAGATGAGAGAGGCCTGTAATTGTCATCATAGATATACCTCAACTATGAGAGACAAAATGTGGAAACAAATCCAGACAATCACATTGTCTGATTTGGAAAGAATTTATTTGCAAATTATGGTGGAAAATAAGTATTTGGTCCCCTACAAACAAGCAAGATTTCTGTCTCTCGCAGACCTGTATCTTCTTCTTTAAGAGGCTCCTCTGTCCTCCATTCATTACCTGTATTAATGGCACCTGTTTGAACTTGTTATCAGTATAAAAGACACCTGTCCACAACCTCAAACAGTCACACTCCAAACTCCACTATGGTGAAGACCAAAGAGCTGTCGAAGGACACCAGAAACAAAATTGTAGTCCTGCACCAGGCTGGGAAGACTGAATCTGCAATAGGCAAGCAGCTTGGTGTGAAGAAATCAACTGTGGGAGCAATAATTAGAAAATGGAAGACATACAAGACCACTGATAATCTCCCGCGATCGCAAGATCTCACCCCGTGGGGTCAAAATGATCACAAGAACGGTGAGCAAAAATCCCAGAACCACACGGGGGGGACCTAGTGAATGACCTGCAGAGAGCTGGGACCAACGTAACAAAGGCTACCATCAGTAACACACTACGCCGCCAGGGACTCAGATCCTGCAGTGCCAGACGTGCCCCCCTGCTTAAGCCAGTACATGTCCGGGCCCATCTGAGGTTTGCTAGAGAGCATTTGGATGATCCAGAAGAGGATTGGGAGAATGTCATATGGTCAGATGAAACCAAAGTAGAACTGTTTGGTAGAAACACAACTCGTCGTGTTTGGAGGAGAGGGAAAGCTGAGTTGCAACCAAAGAACACCATACCTACTGTGAAGCATGGGAGTGGCAACATCATGCTTTGGGGCTGTTTCTCTGCAAAGGACGACTGAGCCGTGTGCATGAAAGAATGAATGGGGCCATGTATCGTGAGATTTTGAGTGCAAACCTCCTCCCATCAGCAAGGGCATTAAAGATGAAACATGGCTGGGTCTTTCAGCATGACAATGATCCCAAACACACCACCCGGGCAACGAAGGAGTGGCTTTGTAAGAAGCATTTTAGGGTCCTGGAGTGGCCTAGCCAGTCTCCAGATCTCAACCCCATAGAAAACCTTTGGAGGGAGTTGAAAGTCCGTGTTGCCCAGCGACAGCCCCAAAACATCACTGCTCTAGAGGAGATCTGCATGGAGGAATGTGCCAACATACCAGCAACAGTGTGTGACAACCTTGTGAAGACTTACAGAAAACGTTTGACCTCTGTCATTGCCAACAAAGGATATATAACAAAGTATTGAGATAAACTTTTGATATTGACCAAATACTTATTTTCCACCATAATTTGCAAAAAAAAATCTTTCCAAATCAGACAATGTGATTGTCTGGATTTGTTTCCACATTTTGTCTCTCATAGTTGAGGTATACCTATGATGACAATTACAGGCCTCTCTCATCTTTTTAAGTGGGAGAACTTGCACAATTGGTGGCTGACTAAATACTTTTTGGACCCACTGTATTATAGCAGGAAGTAAAAAATATTGTTGTTTTTTTCAAAATTGTCGGTCTTTTTTTGTTTATAGCGCAAAAAATAAAACAGAGGTGATCAAATACCACCAAAAGCAAGCTCTATTTGTGGGAAAAAGGACATAATTTTTTTTTGGGTACAACGTCGCAGGACCGCGCAATTGTCAGCTAAAGCAACGCAGTGCCATATCACAAAAAATTGCCTGGTCATTAAGGGGGTAAATCCTTCCGGGGCTAAAGTGG
The DNA here is from genome assembly GCA_029206835.1 of Rana muscosa. NCBI lineage: Eukaryota > Metazoa > Chordata > Amphibia > Anura > Ranidae > Rana > Rana muscosa. The sequence goes on along the minus strand of CM055116.1, from coordinate 80,293,781 downwards.
GTAAATTGGAACATAGACTTAAGCCCCGTACACACGGCCGAGAATCTCGTCAGGAAAAAACACGTTGTTTTTCTTGACGAGATTCTTGGACAAGAAACTTGTCCCGGCCGAGTGTACACACGCTCCATTCAAAGAACCCGCGGTTCTATGAATGGAGCGAACGCGGTGACGTCATCGACTACAACAAGCGTGCGCTCGTCACATTCGATGCCGTCGCCGCCATCTTGCTACACCCTACCTATGCCTAGGAAGCTACCGCGCATGCGTCAAAGTCAATTAGAGCATGCGCGGGTTTCCACGGCGACAGGTAAGTGTACACACACACACTTTTCTCGTCGAGAAACATGCCGACGAGAATCTCGACGAGAAAATAGAGAGTAGGTTCTCTATTTTTCTCGTCGAGATTCTGGTCAGTTTTCTCAACGAGAAACCATACACACGAATGATTTTCTCGGCAAGAAAGCTATCTCTGCAGTTTTCTTGTTGTTTCTTGCCGAGAAACTCGTTCGTGTGTACGAGGCTAAAGATTTAAAGATAAAGAAGCTGCATTTTGAGGAAGCGAATGAACCTGCAGATGAAAGTGCTTAAAGAAGGGGGGTTAGCATAGGTGTGCGCAGCCTATTGCATTAGGGTGTGCACCCCAAAGCTCAAACGCACACTGCCGATCACCCACGATCTTCATTCAGAAAGGGAAGGGGCCAGTAAATTACATATTTACGGCCCCCTTCTCCCACTCATTCTAAAACATCCCCACAGCAATAGCCGGCGGGAGAGGAGAGGAGGGAAGTCAGAAGCGCTGTAGGGAGAAGGGGAGGAGCCAGGCCAGTAGGGGGAATTTGTGCTGCACAGGGTGATTAGGGTGTGCCTGGGCACACCTGGCACACCCTGTGCGCACGCCTATGGGGGTTAGTATCGCTTTAAGGTTGAACCACTCAGAGCACATTATGATATCTGAGCACCCATTTATATAATAATCTGCATTTACTGGTCCAATCTTCAGTGCTACCCTTTAAACCCGCGGAGCACGCTCTCACTTCAGGGCTACAGTAAACAATATAATAACCATCGCTGTTCACGAAATTGAATTAGATTCGATCTGTCACCGTGAAACAAAAGGAGACAGCTGAAGTATGAAATAAATACAGCGTATAACAAAGCACATTTTGACATTTGCTGAGTCCAGTTTTCTCTATTCAGCTTCGCAGCTCAAGAGGCAGTATTGATCGAACCAGAAGGCAAAATACATTGTAGCTGTAAACTTTAATCTCTAAATAGAACTAAGATAGCTGCCAATGTACAGTGGATATAAAAAGTCTACACACCCCTGTTAAAATGTCAGGTTTCTGTAATGTAAAAAATGAGACAAAGATAAATAATTTCAGAACTTGTTCCACCTTTATTGTGACCTATAAACTGTACAACTCAGTTGAACAACAAACTGAAATCTTTTAGGTGGAGGGAAGTAAAAATAAAAAAATAAAAAAATATGGTTGCATAAGTTTGCACACCCTTACACTAATACTTTGTTGAAGCACCTTTTGATTTTATCACAGCGCTCAGTCTCTTGACTTGGCAATATTTGCCCACTCCTCTTTACAAAAACACTCCAAATCTGTCATATTGCGAGGGCATCTCCTGTGCACAGTCCTCTTCAGATCACTCCACAGATTTTCAATGGGATTCAGGTCTGGGCTCTGGCTGGGCCCTTCCAAAACTTTAATCTTCTTCCGGTGAAGCCATTCCTTTGTTGATTTGGATGTATGCTTTGTGTCGTTGTCATGCTGAAAGATGAAGTTCCTCTTCATGTTCAGCTTTCTAAAAAATTATTCAAATGATTCTTTCATAATTCCCTCTATGTTGACTAAGGCCCCTGTTCCAGCTGAAGAAAAACAGCCCCAAAGCATGATTCTGCCACCACAATGCTTCACGGTGGGTATGGTGTTCTTTTGATGATGTGCAGTGTTGTTTTTGCGCCAAACATATCTTTTGGAATTATGGCCAACAAGTTCAACCTTGGTTTCATCAGACCATAACACATTTTCCCACATACTTTTGGAAGACTTCAGAGGTGTTTTTGGATGTTTTTCTTTCTAAGAAAAGGCTTTTGTCTTGCCACTCTACCCCATAGCCCAGACATATGAAGAATACAGGAGATTGTTGTCACATGTACCACACAGCCAGTACTTGTCATATATTCCTGCAGCTCCTTTAGTGTTGCTGTAGGCCTCTTGGCAGCCTCCCTGATGAGTTTTTTTCACTTTTTTACCCTTTTCCTGAGTGATACTTTTTAACAATAAGATCCCTCTGATGCTTTGGAAGCTCTCTGCGGACCATGGCTTTGGCTGTAGGATGTGACTAAGAAAATGTCAAGAAAGACCTACTAGAACAGCTGAACTTTATTTGGGGTAAATCAGAGGCACTTTAAATGATGGCAGGTGTGTACTGACTTCTATTTAAAGTGGAGCTCCGGTCATAATTGTCAGATAACATAGTCCCCAAAACATAGCACTATCTCCCCAGCCCCGAAAGTAATCTTTGTGCACACTTGCCTTAGTTTCTTTCTCTCCAGATCTGGCCGTATCCATGTTGTGTGTGGGCATTTGAAGCCCAGTTCTTTTCCCTTCCTGGTTAACCAGCATGCACCTCGCGATCTCACGCATGTGCAGTAGAACGGCGCTTGTAGCGCCGTTAGTTTGTTTCCTTGTCATGACAATGGGCGACGACGGAGGAATGTCCCGCCCCGTTGTTATGACAACGCAGATAACAGTTATCGCGCATGCCCAGTAGAATGGGTTTTCGGCAGAGAAAAGCACACAGTCTCCTGGGAAATGATGACACTCATTTCCCAGGAGTCTGTGCGGCTTAGGTAGAATAGGAGAACCACCGCGGTCCAGGAAGAAGGCAATTTTTTTGCACACAACATTTTTTAACTCATTAAAAGGAAGCTAGTGCAATAAAGTTTAATTTTAGGGTGGAGCTCCGCTTTAACACAAATTTGAATGTGATTGCTTAATTCTGAACACAGCTACATCCCCAGTGAGGGTGTGCACACTTATGCAACCACATTATTTTAGTTTTTTTTTCTACTCCCAACCCCCTAAAATATTTCAGTTTGTTTTTCAATTGAGTTGTACAGTATATACATCACATCAAAGGTGGAAAAAGTTCTGAAATGATTTATCTTTGTCTCTTTTTTTACATCACAGAAACCTGACATTTTAACAGGAGTATGTAGACTTTTTATATCCACTGTATCTTTTTCTCTCTTAACCACTTCCCTACCCGCCCATAGTAATATGACGTCCACAGATGGGATCTCCCATCCTGGGTGGACGTCATTTGACGTCCTGGGCTTTGTGGGGGGATATCTGAATGATGCCTGCAGCTAGAGGCATCATTCAGATATCCTTGTCTTCTGCCGGCGATTCTGCGCACCATAAGAATGATCATAGCGGTGGTTCCCACCGCTTGATCGTTCTTATAGGCGGCGGGAGGGGATATCCCCCCCTCCCGCCGCCATCCGGTGCATCTCCAGGCTCTCCCGTGCCATCGGGGGCCCGGAGAATGAATTATCCGGCGCCAGAGGTGAACCATAGAGATGACTGGTGACCAGATGGTCACTTGTCATCTCTATGACCATCGGAGACCCGGGCGCGATGTGATGACGTCACGCCCGGGTCCTCAGAAGTAAACCAAGCCGCCATTGCGGCTAGTAAGCATGAGATCGGTGAATTTTTTTTCACAATCTCATGCTTTCCAGCCTGGAGGAGAGATGTGGGGTCTTATTGACCCCGCATCTCTCCATAAAGAGGACCTGTCACTAACAATTCCTATTACAAGGGATGTTTACATTCCTTGTAATAGGAATACAAGTGATCAAAAAAAAAAAAAAATTTTAAAAGTGTAAAAATAAAAAAAATTAAGTAAAATAAAAAAAAAAAATTTGAATTTTTTTTTTTTTTAAACGCCCCTGTCCCCGGTAGCTCGCGATCAGAAGCGAACGCACACGTAAGACCCGCCCACATATGTAAACGCCGTTCAAACCACATATGTGAGGTATCGCCACGTGCATTAGAGCGCGTGCAACAATTCTAGCACTAGACCTCCTCTGTAACTCTAACCTGGTAACCTGTAAAAAATTTCAAAGCGTTGCCTATGGAGATTTTTAAGTACCTAAGTTTGGCGCCATTCCATGAGTGTGCGCAATTTTAAAGCGTGACATGTTAGGTATTTATTTACTCAGCGTAACATCATCTTTCATATTTTACAAAAAAATTGGGCTAACTTTACTGTTTTGTTCTTTTTTAATTAATGAAACCATTTTATTTATTTTTTTAAAAGGCGTTTGAAAAATGATTGCGCAAATACCGCGCAAGAAAAAAAGTTGCAATGACCGTCATTTTATTGCCTAGGGTGTCTGCTAATTTTCTAGCAAAAGAATGATGATTTGTACATGTGGGAGAGAAGTGCCAGAATAGGCCCGGTATTGAGGTGGTAAAAAAAGCCCGGGGTTGAAGTGGTTAAAGTAGTGATGAGCCGAACACCCCCGGGTTCGGTTCGCACCAGAACCCGCGAACGGACCGAAAGTTCGTACGAACATTAGAACCCTATTAAATACAATGGATGCGAACGTTCGAATTCTAAAGTGCTAATTATAACAACTATTATGCATGTTATTGTCCTAAAAAGGGTTTGGGAACCCGGGTTCTGCACCAGGGGACATGTATCAATGCAAAAAGAAGTTTTAAAAACGGTCGTTTTTCGGGAGCAGTCATTTTAATGATGCATAAAGTGTAAAAAAAAAAGTCAAATATTCCTTTAAATATCGTACCTGGGGGGTGTCTAAAGTATGCCTGTGAAGTGCCACGTGTTTCCCGTGTTTAGAACTGTCCCTGCACAAAATGACACTTCTAAAGGAAAAAAAAAGCCATTTAAAACTGCTTGCGGCTTTAATGTAATGTCTGGTCCCGGTAATATGGATGAAAATCTTTAAGAAAAATGGCATAGCTACCCCATGACCCCCCCCCCCACCCCAGCCCATTACCAGCCCCTTTGGGTCTTGTATGGATATTAAGGGGAACCCCGCACATAAAATAAAAAAGGCCCTATATACTCTGAACAGCCGTATACAGGCGGTGCATACAAGACAGGGACTGTAGGTTTGTTCTTATGTAGAATCTGTTTGTAATTTTGAACAGGTACATTGTTGAAGTGTAGCTCCAGCCCAAAAATCTATTTTTAAACTTTTTGGAAAACATAGGTAAGGGTTATCACCCCTGTAACATTTGTTTTGCTGTCTGTGCCCCTGTTCAGAACATTTCACCTCACTTTCCGTCCCAATGTCAACTGTTTTTGAAATGTGGTGTTTTTCTTGAAACAAGGATTGCTGATAAAGCATCAGTACAGAGGAGACACCTTTCTCCCATATTTATTCTTACAGGAGAGAATTTTCCTTCCTAGGGGTAGATTTCCTCTCACTTCCTGTTGTCTTCTTGCGTTTGCAAGTAGGAGTCGTTTGTAAGTTGGATGTTTGAAAGTAGGGACCTGCCGTATATACTCTGCAGAAATAGGCCCCTTAGTTGTTGGTGTTGGCACAACACTGTAAGCACTCACAGTTACTCTTGGTTGGTGCTGGAACGCCCTGCTGTCAACTATTATATCAGGAATTTTAATTACATATAATTGTTGAACAGTGGTAGTAAAAATTGGGCCTTTGATGGTGGTGCTGGTGCCACAACACTGTAAGCCCTGACAGTTACTCTTGGTGGGTGCAGCAATGGGCCCTGCTGTGAATTATTAGATCAAGAATTGTAATTGCATGCCCCTGTTGAACAGGGGCTGAAAAATTGGGCCTTTCGTGGTGGTGGTGGTGGTGGTGGTGTTGCCACAACACTGTAAGCCCTCAGAGTTACTCTTGGTGGGTGCAGGAATGGGCCCTGCTGTGAATTATTAGATCAAGAATTGTAATTACATGCCCCTTTTGAACAGGGGCTGAAAAATTGGGCCTTTCGTGGTGGTGGTGGTGGTGGTGTTGCCACAACACTGTAAGCCCTCAGAGTTACTCTTGGTGGGTGCAGGAATGGGCCCTGCTGTGAATTATTAGATCAAGAATTGTAATTACATGCCCCTTTTGAACAGGGGCTGAAAAATTGGGCCTTCCGTGGTGGTGGTGGTGGTGGTGGCGTTGCCACAACACTGTAAGCCCTCAGAGTTACTCTTGGTGGGTGCAGCAATGGGCCCTGCTGTGAATTATTAGATCAAGAATTGTAATTGCATGCCCCTGTTGAACAGGGGCTGAAAAATTGGGCCTTAGGCACTGGTGGCACAACACTACAACCCCTCACAGATACGTTACTTGGAGCACAGCAATGAGCCCTGTTGCAAAGTATTGCTTCAAAAATTGTAATGACACGCCCCTGTTAAACAGGGGCTGAAAAATTGGGCCTTAGGCACTGGTGCCACAACACTCCAACCCCTCACAGATACTGTACTTGGAGCACAGCAATGAGCCCTATGGCAAATTATTGCTAAAAAAATTGTAATTACACGCTGGTGTAGCTGGTGGTGATCCAAGACTGGTTCATCTTGATGAAAGTCAGTCGATCAACCGAGTCGGTGGACAGGCGCACCCTGTGATCCGTGACAAATCCTCCAGCAGCACTGAATGTGCGTTCCGAAAGAACGCTGGATGCAGGACAGGCCAGTAGCTCAATTGCATACTGTGCAAGCTCTGGCCAGTGATCCATCCTCAAGACCCAGTAAGCCAGAGGATTTTCGGTGGGGAAGGTGTCCAAGTCTGACCTTGCCCCTAGATATTCCTGCACCATGTTTATCAGACGCTGGCGATGGTTGCTGGAACCGATCATACTTTGGGGCTGCGGACTAAAGAATTGTCTGAACGCATCGGTCAGACGGCCACCTTCCCCACCGCTCCTTCTTTGACTGGCCGAAGCCTCAGCAACTCGTTGTCCAGGACCAGGAGTTTGTAACCTCCCAGTCTCTGGGAACGCGTTGCACAGACCTTTCTGCAAGGCCTCCCGGAGTTGTCTCATCCTCTGCTCCCTCTGCGAAGGTAACATAAGGTCCGCAACCTTACCCTTGTACCGTGGATCAAGGAGAGTGGCCAGCCAGTAATGGTCCCTCTCCTTGATCCGAAGAATTTGAGGATCCTTCCGCAGACTTTGCAGGATCAGGGAGGCCATGCAGCGTAGGTTTGCTGAGGCATTCGCTCCGGAGTCCTCTGGGTCACTAAGGACGACATGATCCGCAGCCACCTCCTCCCAGCCACGTACAAGTCCACTGGTTTCTTGGGACTGTAAATCATCCCTAAAAGACTGCTGCTGATGATGCTGAGTGCCAGCCTCCACCTCCATGCTGACACAATCCTCCTCCTCCTCCTCCTCCTCCTCCTCTTCCTCTTCCTGTGCGATGGGTGGGACAGAAGGAACACTGTCTGGGTAAAGGGGGCCTTGAGAGGCAAGGAAGTCCTCCTCTTCCTGCCTCTGTTCTGCCTCAAGTGCCCTGTCCATTATTCCACGCAGCGTGTGCTCCAACAGGTGGACAAGAGGTACAGTGTCACTGATGCATGCACTGTCACTGCTCACCATCCTCGTGGCCTCCTCAAATGGTGCCAGGACAGTGCATGCATCCCTGATCATGCCCCACTGGCGTGGAGAAAAAAAACCAAGCTCCCCTGACCCTGTCCTGGTGCCGTAGTCGCACAGGTACTCATTGATGGCCCTCTGCTGCGTGTGCAGCCGCTGCAGCATGGCCAACGTTGAGTTCCACCTGGTGGGCATGTCACATATAAGGCGGTTCTTGGGCAGGTTCAACTCCTTTTGCAGCTCAGCCAGGCGAGCACTGGCATTATAAGATCTGCGGAAATGCACACAGACTTTCCTGGCCTGCCTCAGGACATCCTGTAAGCCCGGGTACCTGCCCAAGAAGCGCTGCACCACCAGGTTAAGGACGTGAGCCACACAGGGCACATGGGTCAGTTGTCCCTGTCGGAGGGCGGAGAGGAGGTTGGTGCCATTGTCGCAAACCACCATTCCTGGCTTAAGCTGGCGTGGCGTCAACCACCTCTCGGCCTGGCCCTGCAGAGCAGACAGGACCTCTGCCCCAGTGTGGCTTCTGTCCCCCAAACACACCAGCGCAAGCACGGCATGGCATCTTTTTGCCTGCGTACTTGCGTAGCCCCGTGAACGGCTACGGAGCACCGCTGGTTCATAGGACAAACCACAGGAAGAGGCCATGGAGGAAGAAGAAGAGGAGGGGGTGGAGGAGAGAGGTGTGTCACAACCAGTAGTAGCATTTTGGAGGCGTGGCGGTGGAACAACCTCCAACACTACTGCACCTTGTCCTGCATCCTTCCCAGCTGCCAAAAGAGTGACCCAATGGGCCGTGAAAGAAAGGTAACGTCCCTGTCCATGCCTGCTGGACCATGAGTCAGCGGTAATATGCACCTTACCGCTGACCGCCCTGTCCAGCGAGGCCAAGACATTGCCTTCCACATGCCGGTAGAGAGCCGGAATAGCCTTCCGTGAGAAAAAGTGGCGTTTGGGAACCTGCCACTGAGGAACCGCACATTGCACAAACTCACGGAAGGGGGCCGAGTCTACCAACTGAAAAGGCAGCAGTTGAAGCGCTAGCAATTTAGCCAAGCTAGCATTCAACCGCTGGGCATGTGGATGGCTGGGAGTGAACTTCTTTCGACGGTCCAGCAGCTGGGGCAGGGAAATTTGCCTGCTAGAATCGGACGTCGGTGTACTGCTAGCAGAGTGGCCGCAAGTACTTGGCTGTGACACACCTAATTCTACACCTTCATTCCTCTCAGTGCATGTTTCAGAGAGGACTGAAGTTATAGTGGGGTTGGAGATCCCAGCTGATGCGGTGCAAGGAGAGGTCCGCTTTGTTCTTTGGTGTGGGTCTTTGAGGTAGGCTTGCCAACGAGCTGCATGGCAGGTCAACATATGTCTGGTCAGGCATGTGGTACCCAAGCGGCTGATGTTTTGGCCACGCGATATACGCTTGAGACATATGTTGCAAACAGCAGCTGTGCGATCTGATGCACTAGCCTCAAAAAAGGCCCACACCAAGGAACTTTTTGAATGACGAGCAGAGGCAGCGCCCTGCACAGGCGGAGCTCTGCGGTGTGATTCCGTCGGTGTACTGCCCTTACGCTGGCCACCAAAGGGCATCCTGCCTCGTTGGAGATGTGCCTCCTCCTCATCCTCCTCCTCCTCCTCTCTCCTATTAGGCACCCACGTGGAGTCAGTGACCTCATCATCCCCTCCCTCCTCATCACTGGAGCCAATCTGGCAGTATGCTGCAGCTGCTGGAACATGACTGCCAGATTGGTGTCCTTCTTGAGCATCCCCTCTGTCTGCTCTCACGCTACTGCCTTCCTGTAGCTGGGTTTCATCATCAGACCCTTCGAAACGCTGGGCATCCTCCTGGAGCATGTACCCAACACTGTGCTCAAACAGTTCGGGGGACTCCTCAGGAGGAGGACATGGTGGGTCTAGGGAAGGAGTGACTGATGATGAGTCTGACATTGATACCAGGGAAGAGGACGCTTTGGCAGCTGCTTTGCCAGTACCCTGAGCCTGGGTGAGAGAGGATGAGGAGGAGGAGGAGGGCTTGGTCATCCACTCTACCAAGTCTTCGGCATGATGTGGCTCAACATGTCCAGCTGCCGAAAACAAGGACAAGCGTGTCCCATGGCCATGTGCTGATGACAATGCACCCCGTCCACGACCAGCACTGTTGCCCCCAGACACAGAGCCTGCTTGCCCTCTTTTATTGCCTCCTGACTGTCTGCCTCTCCTTGTTTGCCTTCCAGACATTCTAATAGATGGCCTGCAGGGAGATGGGAAAAAAGCAATAAGGGCTACCTTCAGGTGTCCTTCTCTGTCCCTTTACTTAAGGATTTCTAAATATGGTTGAGGATTATTGCTTTTGCACAGAATAGCACAACGACAATTTCCCTGACTGTCCAAAAAACAAGGATTTCAAAGATGGTTGATGAGGAATGCTTTGGCACACTATAGCACAAGGAGAATTCCCCTCACTTTCCTTCTTTGTCCCTAGAAACAAGGACTGGCACAGTGAAAGAAACTGACACTCTCCCTACCTACAGTTTTCTGTCCCTAGAAAAAATGTTTTTTTAAAGCACACTATAGCACAAGGAGAAATCCCCTCACTTTCCTTCTTTGTCCCTAGAAACAAGGACTGGCACAGTGAAAAAAACTGACACTCTCCCTACCTACAGTTTTCTGTCCCTAGAAAAAATGTTTTTTTAAAGCACACTATAGCACAAGGAGAAATCCCCTCACTTTCCTTCTTTGTCCCTAGAAACAAGGACTGGCACAGTGAAAGAAACTGACACTCTCCCTACCTACAGTTTTCTGTCCCTAGAAAAAATGTTTTTTTAAAGCACACTATAGCACAAGGAGAAATCCCCTCACTTTCCTTCTTTGTCCCTAGAAACAAGGACTGGCACAGTGAAAGAAACTGACACTCTCCCTACCTACAGTGTTCTGTCCCTAGAAAAAATGTTTTTTTAAAGCACACTATAGCACAAGGAGAAATCCCCTCACTTTCCTTCTTTGTCCCTAGAAACAAGGACTGGCACAGTGAAAGAAACTGACACTCTCCCTACCTACAGTTTTCTGTCCCTAGAAAAAATGTTTTTTTAAAGCACACTATAGCACAAGGAGAAATCCCCTCACTTTCCTTCTTTGTCCCTAGAAACAAGGACTGGCACAGTGAAAGAAACTGACACTCTCCCTACCTACAGTTTTCTGTCCCTAGAAAAAATGTTTTTTTAAAGCACACTATAGCACAAGGAGAAATCCCCTCACTTTCCTTCTTTGTCCCTAGAAACAAGGACTGGCACAGTGAAAGAAACTGACACTCTCCCTACCTACAGTTTTCTGTCCCTAGAAAAAATGTTTTTTTAAAGCACACTATAGCACAAGGAGAAATCCCCTCACTTTCCTTCTTTGTCCCTAGAAACAAGGACTGGCACAGTGAAAGAAACTGACACTCTCCCTACCTACGGTTTTCTGTCCCTAGAAAAAATGTTTTTTTAAAGCACACTATAGCACAAGGAGAAATCCCCTCACTTTCCTTCTTTGTCCCTAGAAACAAGGACTGGCACAGTGAAAGAAACTGACACTCTCCCTACCTACAGTTTTCTGTCCCTAGAAAAAATGTTTTTTTAAAGCACACTATAGCACAAGGAGAAATCCCCTCACTTTCCTTCTTTGTCCCTAGAAACAAGGACTGGCACAGTGAAAGAAACTGACACTCTCCCTACCTACAGTTTTCTGTCCCTAGAAAAAATGTTTTTTTAAAGCACACTATAGCACAAGGAGAAATCCCCTCACTTTCCTTCTTTGTCCCTAGAAACAAGGACTGGCACAGTGAAAGAAACTGACACTCTCCCTACCTACAGTGTTCTGTCCCTAGAAAAAATGTTTTTTTAAAGCACACTATAGCACAAGGAGAAATCCCCTCACTTTCCTTCTTTGTCCCTAGAAACAAGGACTGGCACAGTGAAAGAAACTGACACTCTCCCTACCTACAGTTTTCTGTCCCTAGAAAAAATGTTTTTTTAAAGCACACTATAGCACAAGGAGAAATCCCCTCACTTTCCTTCTTTGTCCCTAGAAACAAGGACTGGCACAGTGAAAGAAACTGACACTCTCCCTACCTACAGTTTTCTGTCCCTAGAAAAAATGTTTTTTTAAAGCACACTATAGCACAAGGAGAAATCCCCTCACTTTCCTTCGTTGTCCCTAGAAACAAGGACTGGCACAGTGAAAGAAACTGACACTCTCCCTACCTACAGTTTTCTGTCCCTAGAAAAAATGTTTTTTTAAAGCACACTATAGCACAAGGAGAAATCCCCTCACTTTCCTTCTTTGTCCCTAGAAACAAGGACTGGCACAGTGAAAGAAACTGACACTCTCCCTACCTACAGTTTTCTGTCCCTAGAAAAAATGTTTTTTTAAAGCACACTATAGCACAAGGAGAAATCCCCTCACTTTCCTTCTTTGTCCCTAGAAACAAGGACTGGCACAGTGAAAGAAACTGACACTCTCCCTACCTACAGTGTTCTGTCCCTAGAAAAAATGTTTTTTTAAAGCACACTATAGCACAAGGAGAAATCCCCTCACTTTCCTTCTTTGTCCCTAGAAACAAGGACTGGCACAGTGAAAGAAACTGACACTCTCCCTACCTACAGTTTTCTGTCCCTAGAAAAAATGTTTTTTTTAAAGCACACTATAGCACAAGGAGAAATCCCCTCACTTTCCTTCTTTGTCCCTAGAAACAAGGACTGGCACAGTGAAAGAAACTGACACTCTCCCTACCTACAGTTTTCTGTCCCTAGAAAAAATGTTTTTTTAAAGCACACTATAGCACAAGGAGAAATCCCCTCACTTTCCTTCTTTGTCCCTAGAAACAAGGACTGGCACAGTGAAAGAAACTGACACTCTCCCTACCTACAGTTTTCTGTCCCTAGAAAAAATGTTTTTTTAAAGCACACTATAGCACAAGGAGAAATCCCCTCACTTTCCTTCTTTGTCCCTAGAAACAAGGACTGGCACAGTGAAAGAAACTGACACTCTCCCTACCTACAGTTTTCTGTCCCTAGAAAAAATGTTTTTTTTAAAGCACACTATAGCACAAGGAGAAATCCCCTCACTTTCCTTCTTTGTCCCTAGAAACAAGGACTGGCACAGTGAAAGAAACTGACACTCTCCCTACCTACAGTGTTCTGTCCCTAGAAAAAATGTTTTTTTAAAGCACACTATAGCACAAGGAGAAATCCCCTCACTTTCCTTCTTTGTCCCTAGAAACAAGGACTGGCACAGTGAAAGAAACTGACACTCTCCCTACCTACAGTTTTCTGGCCCTAGAAAAAATGTTTTTTTAAAGCACACTATAGCACAAGGAGAAATCCCCTCACTTTCCTTCTTTGTCCCTAGAAACAAGGACTGGCACAGTGAAAGAAACTGACACTCTCCCTACCTACAGTTTTCTGTCCCTAGAAAAAATGTTTTTTTAAAGCACACTATAGCACAAGGAGAAATCCCCTCACTTTCCTTCTTTGTCCCTAGAAACAAGGACTGGCACAGTGAAAGAAACTGACACTCTCCCTACCTACAGTTTTCTGTCCCTAGAAAAAATGTTTTTTTAAAGCACACTATAGCACAAGGAGAAATCCCCTCACTTTCCTTCTTTGTCCCTAGAAACAAGGACTGGCACAGTGAAAGAAACTGACACTCTCCCTACCTACAGTTTTCTGTCCCTAGAAAAAATGTTTTTTTAAAGCACACTATAGCACAAGGAGAAATCCCCTCACTTTCCTTCTTTGTCCCTAGAAACAAGGACTGGCACAGTGAAAGAAACTGACACTCTCCCTACCTACAGTTTTCTGTCCCTAGAAAAAATGTTTTTTTAAAGCACACTATAGCACAAGGAGAAATCCCCTCACTTTCCTTCTTTGTCCCTAGAAACAAGGACTGGCACAGTGAAAGAAACTGACACTCTCCCTACCTACAGTTTTCTGTCCCTAGAAAAAATGTTTTTTTAAAGCACACTATAGCACAAGGAGAAATCCCCTCACTTTCCTTCTTTGTCCCTAGAAACAAGGACTGGCACAGTGAAAGAAACTGACACTCTCCCTACCTACAGTTTTCTGTCCCTAGAAAAAATGTTTTTTTAAAGCACACTATAGCACAAGGAGAAATCCCCTCACTTTCCTTCTTTGTCCCTAGAAACAAGGACTGGCACAGTGAAAGAAACTGACACTCTCCCTACCTACAGTTTTCTGTCCCTAGAAAAAATGTTTTTTTAAAGCACACTATAGCACAAGGAGAAATCCCCTCACTTTCCTTCTTTGTCCCTAGAAACAAGGACTGGCACAGTGAAAGAAACTGACACTCTCCCTACCTACAGTTTTCTGGCCCTAGAAAAAATGTTTTTTTAAAGCACACTATAGCACAAGGAGAATTCCCTCACTGTCCTTCCCTGTCCCAAGAAACAAGGATTCGCACAGTAAAACACACTGACACTCTCCCTACCTATCCTTCTCTTTCCCTAATCTAAAGGAATCCAGGTTAAGCAAGAAAGAAATAAATGTCACTGTCCCTGCCTATGCTTGTCTTTCCCTGCTCCGGAACACACTACACTAGGCCGCCGTGCTGGCGGCCTTTTATAGTGTGGGGCGTGTACTAAACACCCTCAGCAATAATTGGCCACAGGCATCCTGCCTGTGGCCAATCATTGCTCTCCTCGCTGCCGGCGCTGTGATTGGCCAAGCATGCGGGGTCACAGTGCATGCTTGGCCAATCACAGCGCCTGGATGACACTGCGATGGCGTAGTGCATTGTGGGTCGTTCGCGTCACTCGAATTTGGCGCGAACGGCCCAAATCGTTCGATCTTCGTCGAACGATCGAACAGCCGATGTTCGAGTCGAACGTATGTTCGACTCGAACACGAAGCTCATCCCTAGGTTAAAGCAGCTGTAGAGTTTATTTGGGTTTATATTAGTAATACATTAATAGTTAAGAAATAAAATATCATCTTCTGGGGCTAATTTGTGAATTAGTATGACTACGCTAAACTGCTGTTATGTCATATGGCAGCTCACCCTCGTTATCAAGACAAACACGTTTTGTGAAAGTGATTGCTACAGACTTTAACCATCCAACATATGAAACACATCAACGAGAAAAATAAACAGTCTAAAAAGAAAAGACTTCCCACTTAGAATTAAAAATAACTTTCATTTTCTTTGAAAGTGTGAACAATCCCATTTCACTTGTAATGTGTTTCAAATGTTATATCTTTGGATGCTTATTAAAAATAATTTCTTCCTTTGCTTACATTAAACTTCTGTTCATTATGATTTATAACATAGAAGTCATTAAATTCTATAATAGGTTTTAGTGTGCGCATTTTTCTTTTTTATGAAAATTATTTACTGTAGCATCTGCATGTGCATCTATACAATCCACTCAGTTTATCTCAAGGTGTATCTAAAAAAAAATTTTTTTATTTTTTTTGGACATTGGGGTCAATTCACTAACATTTACCGAATGCAATAACACGGTCATGTGACTAATTTGCATAAATGATTGCATGTGGTGAAAAAAGTCAAATTCATAAAAAAATTTTTTACGATTTTGGGTTAAACAACGTTAGAAAGAAATTTGTCCGTAAATATTGCCAAAAATCATGCGGTATGCTGTCAAGCCAGATTCACAAACAGGACAGGAAGTAAAAAAAAAAAAAAAAAACGCAATATTTAACACCAGGGTTTTGCTGGCGGTAACCAGTGTGGTATTTCCTGCTTGAGAGAGAGAGGAAGTTGGCTTAGCAGCATCCCCAGCGATGGACGTCTTTGAATGCAATTTATTGCAATTTATCCTGCTCAGAAGGCGTCTGAGAAGGGTTGTCGTGATGGCTCTACAACATTTTGCAGAGAGGACCCTTCTGGACGACTTTACAGAGGGTGAAGCTCTTTTCAGTACAAGGGCCACATCAGATACAGTGGAACCTTGGATTA
Organism: Rana muscosa; assembly: GCA_029206835.1. Taxonomy (NCBI): domain Eukaryota; kingdom Metazoa; phylum Chordata; class Amphibia; order Anura; family Ranidae; genus Rana; species Rana muscosa. The sequence goes on along the minus strand of CM055116.1, from coordinate 80,278,197 downwards.
CGAGCATAAACTGTTCCAGGAGAATGCTTGTAATCCAAAGCACTCGCATATCAAAGCGAGCTTCCCCATAGAAGTCAATGGAAACAAAAATAATTAGTTCCACGATGACTTCTATAGCATGCAATACCGCATGTGGCCAGAGGTGGAGGGGCGCCGGAGAGACTCGGAAATACTCGGAGACCGTTCGGCTGCATTAGGAAACCCTCGGGAATGGAGTATTTTAGAGTATTTCTGAGTGCTTATGAGTATTTCCGAGCGGCTTTGATCTGCTCCGGTGCCCCCACACCTCTGGCCAAATGCGGTACTGCACACCGCAGAGGCTTGAATCCTGCTCATTTTGTGAGACAATACTCGCAAAAAGAGTCAGGATTTAAAAAAAAGAAAAAATTGCTAGTATTGCGAAACGCTAGTTAACCGCGTTACTCGCAATCCGAGGTTCCACTGTATTTTATCCACTAGAGGTCTGCGCTATAGCCGAATGCCGGCTACAGCGCGGACCTAGAATGCAGAGAGGCCGTCAATTGACGTCCTCCCCTTTCCTCGTTCCCCGCTCGCACTCCTGAGCGTGCATCGGGGGAACTTCTGTGCCCGCCAAATCACGCGGGTGCCAATGCGCGTGCCTGGCGGCCACGATGTCCGCCAGGTACCCGCGATGTCCGCCAGGTACCTGCGATCGGCATTTACAGAGCCAGGGACGTGGATCTCTGTGTGTAAACACAGAGATCCACGTCCTGTCCTGAGAGGAGACCGACGGTGTGTCCCTTGTACATAGGGACAACCATCGGTCACCTCCCCCAGTCAGTCCCATCCCCCCCACAGTAAGAATCACTCCCTTAGGCACACTTAATCCCTTCAGCGCCCCTTGTGGCTAACCCCTTCACTGCCAGTGTCATTTTTACAGTAACCGGTGTCAAAAGTGTCCGATGTGTCCGCCATAATGTCGCAGTCACAATAAAAATCGCTGATCGCCGCCATTACTAGTAAAAAAAAATTATTAATAAAAATTCTATAAAACTATGCCCTATTTTGCAGACGCTATAACTTTTGCGCAAACCAATCAATAAACGCTTATTGCGATTTTTTTTTACCAAATATATGTAGAAGAATACGTATCGGCCTAAACTGAGAATTTTTTTTTTTTTTTAAATTGGGGTATTTATTATAGCAAAAAGTAAACAATATTGTGTTTTTTTTCAAAATTGTCACTCTTTTTTTGTTTATAGCGCAAAAAATAAAAACCGCAGAGATGATTAAATACCACCAAAAGAAAGCTCTATTTGTGGGAAAAAAAGGACATCAATTTTGTTTGGGAGCCACGTCGTACGACCGCACAATTGTCATTCAAAGCGTGACAGTGCTGGAAGCTGAAAATTGGCCTGGGCAGGAAGGGGGTTTAAGTGCCCAGTAAGCAAGTGGTTAAAAATCTTCTTGGGCCAAAAAGTAAACAGTTTTATAAAGAAATGAAGACACAAATACATTTTACTCTGAGCTTTTTTTTATCAGTGTAGCTCCACCCCCCCAGGGGCCACTGGAAGAGATGACTGTCCCCAAAGGTTGCCCTGACCTTGCAAGCCTCCAGATACCTCTGACACCCGGGGTTCAGACATAATTCACAAAAGGACACAACTACAAAGACACCAGACTGTAGCAAAAATGAGTATTTACTAAGGATTCTTAAGTCAACAGACAAAAAGTAATGTTAATGCAGATATCTTTCAATATAAAACTTTTAGTCCTCGCAAGTATTGAAAATGGATATACAATGTAATGGAAATCACAGCAAATCAAACAGTAATAACCAATAGGATCTGAAAGAGGCTATGACCCCAGGTATAAAAGGGAAGAGAAAGACCTTTCTGTGTCAAACTGCTCCCTTAAAATCCTGATGCCACAGGCCCAGAAACAAACAGCACAATTAATAAGAACACAATGTGTAAACAGTGCAATACGTAAATTCTGAGTAAGAGTTCCCTTAATGCTCACAGATGTATGTGAGGGGAAAAGAGAAGAGAAGTCCTGGTAGAGTAGGTGTTCAGAATCTTCAACTATCTCAACAAGGGCCCAGACAGATTGTTGTGCAATGGCGACCAGCAATAGTGAATTGCATATGCCAAATGTTTCCTGTTAGAAGGTTTTGTGTAAAGAGATGGGGTAAAGGTGTCTGCATGCAGTGTCTTTGTAGGCTGTACACAAGGTAGGCCCATGCCCGTTTACCAATCCTGATGATACCAAGGCTCAAGGGAAAAGGGTGTCCAGGAACAGACTGTTGATGAATCTGTAACCAGTGAAGGGTGCCGGCCCAATGCAAGTGACCCCTGACAGTCACTCGGCTGAGAGGGAGCTGGCGATGGTGGATCTGCCTGTGGGTGTATGACTCACTCACCGATGACTCTCCACGCTGTCCGGGCCGCGGCACCTGCGGCATTACCAAGAGTGGTCGGGTCCCTGCTCTCAATTGAAGGTTGTGGTTCCAAGATACAGAACGCTTCCCCGGACCAGGCTATTTATGTCCCCTCCCAACATTCTTCTCTCTCAAGCCGGCTGGAACTTGTAGTTTGCAGCAGCACTGACTCCATGTAAAACCTGGCTCTCCGGACCACATGTCCCACGATCCACTGCTTCCAGTAGTGTTTTCTCACTGTCTGTATTCAGGAAAGGATGTTGCAATGGCTACGCTGAACACTAGAGGGAAACAAACTCAAGGCAGTCCTTGTTAAAGAATGTCCTACGATGACACTGGCAAACTAGCCAGCACCTGGCTACATCAGCATGATATGATTCTGAAAAATTGCGAAAAAATTCCAGTATAACAAAGCAAAGAAATTCCAAATAGATTTGAGCCCATCAGAGTCTACTCTTATATCAGGGTCTCCATGAAGGACTCTGATGTAATGGTGGACGCTCCTTGGATATCTTATGGAAGGAGAGACTTTGACCATGACCCTGGCATAAGGGGGGACTGGGATGGGGACTCTCTTTCAATCTGTTCATTAAAGTTTTCAAATAGAAAAATACAACATTGACAGTAATCCAAATGGTGTACAAAAGATACAGAATACAAGTCATCCGACATCAGTTTCAAGCATACAGTAAGCCATTAAACAAAAATGACAGATGACTGATCCTAATAGCAAGGGGGGGGGGGGGTAGGGGGGCGCATTTGGTCTCCATCAACATAAAAATTTGAATATCAGAATCGGTTGGTGGAGCTCAGAGTCATTATCTGTCCGAGACCCATCAAGCAGCCAGGTCAGAACACTTACCAGTGTATACCAAAAGAAAACATAATAATAGGAATGATATATTTGGCTACGACTATCATGCTCCACCTGGTTAGTGCAGAGTCCATACCCCAGGGTATGATGTGACCTCAAAAAGCCTCACTTGATCTAATGGGAGGAACAGACAACCATTGGGGATAGGAGACACTAGCAATGTAACAAAAGCCAAAGCTAGAAGCCTATAGGAAACTGGAGGGTGGAAAAAGAAGATTAATTCCCAATGCCTCTACAATAAGTAGAGATAGGGACTCTCATGTAAGGGAGGAGTTCCGATTGGGGCTCTGATATGAGGGGGACTTCCATGAGAGGTTTTTAGGATGCTGGCAGTCCTAGCTACCAACGACAGGACAATGACAGCCTAGCCATGGGAACCTGCGCTAGAGACCAGATGGGGTGGGGGTAGTTTATATTGGGGAGAAACGGAGACCACAAGCTGACCTGAAGACCTGTGTGACCAGCCAATAACCCTAGCTGCAAGCCAGGATAAAATCTTGCAGTGGGCGGAATTTGGCCCCAAAGCCGTAGTTGGGAGACCCCTGGTCTAAAAGAAGAATTTTCTTATATGAAGAGATCTAATCTCACTTCCTGTTTTGTGATGACAATGATTAGCTGACAATTTATATTTAGTTATTATTGTTTTACGCTTATTATTTGGGTCCAGCACGTTAATTTTTTTGTTATTTAGTCTCTAGTAATGACTGGAAGCCTATTTGAAAGATTGCCTCTCAGGGACCGGGAAGGAATTTTTTCCTCTGCTGGAGCAAATTGGACCATGCTTTGCTGGGCTGGATCAACTGTGGGCATAGGATTGTGTATATGGACCATTTCCCCTGAAGACGTCATTCTTTGAGGAAACTTGCATCGGGTAGGGCCTGCACATGACGCCGTTTCTCTATCTGAGTGCCGGAACACCGGTGTTTGGAGATCTCCTGTTTGGGAAACCGCTCTGTGCATCTTTTAATGCGCTTTTATTGTGGAAAATATTTAAGTGCACTTCTATTATTAAAGATACCGATTTTTTAAACACATGTTGTTTTCTTGCCCTTTCATTACATTGCTGGGGGAGCACGCAGCATGAGGATGAGGAGTGACAGAAAGACATCTTGGTTATTTTAAATACGCGGTTGACCATTTTTTTATGGTCCATTCCGGTGGCGGTGCGTCCACAAGGAGCACATGGGCGCCGCCCCCTCTCTCCTGGCACCGCTCTATCACCATAGATAGATTCATGCATTGCATGAATCTATCTATGGTCGCCGCTGACGCCCCCTATTCAGATGTCCGGCCCCTTTTTGGACGCCGGGCACCTGAATTACAGCAGCGGGGGTGTTTTTTGGCAGCACCTGATTAGAGCCGTAGGCTCTAATAGTTGCCCAAAAAGGTGAACAGCGGACACAATGCTGTGCGTTCACTGTTCACTCAGTGTTGTGTTAGCAAAGTGAAGGAATTCGCTTTGCTAACACTGAACCGCCTCTCAGCCAATCAGGTGCTCGGGTCTGTTACCTGTCACCTGATTGGCTGAAACGTCAGGCGCTGTGATTGGATGCCTGATAGAGAGGACGGAAGAAGACATCGAGGACGTGCAGGACACCGCCGCTGACCCGCTGCGAGACAGGTAAGTGCCGGGCAGCATTTGATGGAGCACAGTAGCAGCAATTCATGGGCACACTGGCAGCATTTGATGGGGCAAAGTAGTGGCAATTGATGGGCATCGGGAAAAAATCCATGGTTTTGTTGTCGGAATGTCCGATCGTGTGTACGCGGCATAAGAGTATGAGACAAGTGTTTGTGTTTAGGGTGGGACATGAGACACTGGCGGTGTATAGGACATGTTCTGCACCCCCATCCTTAAAAAAAAATTAATCATCTTAAGTGGGAGAGAGGAGAATACTAGTGTGTGTTGGTCCTGGGCATGGAGAGGATACTGCTTTGGGAACTTTGGGAAGTGTGAAGAAATACTTAATGGCTTCTGGTTTCCAACTTGTCCTCCAGGGGGTAAACACCCATTCCCCAATATAATATTATTCCCCCAGCCCATATGGGAATACTAGGTGCTATCTCTTTGCAGGATTATACTCTTGTGTTGCTTGTTTAATATAATTTGTATCTTTCCCACTGTTCAAAAAGCACTTTTATATTATTTAATATTAGTATAATAGTATAGAACATAATATATTAATATCATTTATTAAAATATTATATAAATATGTGTGTCTATATATATATACAGTATCTCACAAAAGTGAGTACACCCCTCACATTTTTATAAATATGTAATTCTATCTTTTCATGTGACAACACTGAAGAAATGACACTTTGCTACAATGTAAAGTAGTGAGTGTACAGCTTGTATTAGGTGTACATTTTCTGTCTTCTCAAAATAACTCAACACACAGCCATTAATGTCTAAACAGCTGGCAACAAAGTGAGTACACCCCTAAGTGAAAATGTCCAAAATTGGGCCCAATTGCCCATTTTCCCTCCCTTGGTGTCATGTGACTTGTTAGTGTTACAAGGTCTCAGGTGTAAATTGGGAGCAGGTGTGTTAAATTTGGTGTTATCGCTCTCACTCCCTCATACTGGTCCCTGGAAGTTCAACATGGCACCTCATGGCAAAGAACTCTCTGAGGATCTGAAAAAAATAATTGTTGCTCTACATAAAGATGGCCTAGGCTATAAGAAGATTGCCAAGACCCTGAAACTGAGCTGCAGCACGGTGGCCAAGACCATACAGCGGTTTAACAGGACAGGTCCCACTCAGAACAGGCCTCGCCATGGTCGACCAAAGAAGTTGAGTGCTCGTGCTCAGCGTCGTATTCAGAGGCTGTCTTTGGGAAATAGACGTATGAGTGCTGCCAGCATTTCTGTAGAGGTTGAAGGGGTGGGGGGGTCAGCCTGTCAGTGCTCAGACCATACGCCGCATACTGCATCAAATTGGTCTGCATGGCTATTGTCCCAGAAGGAAGCCTCTTCTAAAGATGATGCACAAGAAAGCAGCAAACAGTTTGCTAAAGACAAGCAGACTAAGGAAATGGATTACTGGAACCATGTCCTGTGATCTGATGAGACCAAGATAAACGTATTTGGTTCAGATGGTGACAAGCATGTGTGGCGGCAACCAGGTGAGGAGTACAAAGACAAGTGTGTCTTGCCTATAGTCAAGCATGGTGGTGGGAGTGTCATGGTCTGGGGCTGCATGAGTGCTGCCGGCACTGGGGAGCTACATTTCATTGAGGGAACCATGAATGGCAACATGTACTGTGACATACTGAAGCAGAGCATGATCCCCTCCCTTCAGAGACTGGGCCGCAGGGCAGTATTCCAACATAACGACCCCAAACACACCTCCAAGTTGACCACTGCCTTGCTAAAGAAGCTGAGGGTAAAGGTGATGGACTGGCCAAGCATGTCTCCAGACCTAAAACCCTATTGAGCATCTGTGGGACATCCTCAAACGGAAGGTGGAGGAGCACAAGGTCTCTAACATCCACCAGCTCTGTGATGTCGTCATGGAGGAGTGGTAGAGGACTCCAGTGGCAACTTGTGAAGCTCTGGTGACCTCCATGCCCAAGAGGGTTAAGGCAATGCTGGAAAATAATGGTGGCCACACAAAATATTGACACTTTGGGCCCAATTTGGACATTTTCACTTAGGGGAGTACTCACTTTTGTTGCCAGTGGTTTAGACATTAATGGCTGTGTGTTGAGTTATTTTGAGGGGACAGCAAATTTACACTGTTATACAAGCTGTACACTCACCACTTTACATTGTAGCAAAGTGTAATTTCTTCAGTGTTGTCACATGAAAAGATATAATAAAATATTTAGAAAAATGTGAGGGGTGTACTCACTTTTGTGAGATACTGTGTATATATATATATATAATTATTTGATACTTTACTTACGTGTTTCAACAAGCAGATTTTGTAGCAGTTCTTAAAGGATTCATTTTTTGTTCCACCTCCTGGCCCTCTGAGCACTAGTTACAATAATGTTAGAATATGCTTAATGGGTTGGTTCAGATGGCATGTAATGGTGCCATCCAGGCGCTGTATGATTTAATGAGACCTTCGGCTTGCTCACCATAGATTTGATAAAGACATTAGTGGTTGAAATGTGTCATACCAGCCTTGCAATGTTTGTAAATGGATTATAATAAAGGATTTTGTTCTATATTCGGGTCATGCTGATTATCTTGTGACTTTGGACTTGACAATGCAGATGAGCATACAGGTGGTGCCTCCAGGATCTATCTCCAACGAGAGCATACAGAAGGAGAGCTTGTTTGAACATTTATTTTGGTGACCATGAAATCCAGGCAACTAGTACATGACCCCTGATCCATTTTTTTTAAAGTCCAGTGTTGTCAGATTTAGTAAAGAACATACATGGGCTTCTGGTCTGATTGGCATCCACACGGTGTCACACAATTCTGCATTGAGCAACCTGCCACTCATGTCCATGTGATTTATGGCTTCAGAGATAGGGCATTGCTATGGAAGATCATTGCATTTTCACAGACTTATGTCGCGTACACACGATCGGATTTCATGACGAGAAAAATGCCATTTTTAATTTGGTCGTTAAAAACGATCGTGTGTGGGCTCCAGAGCATTTTTCACGACGTGAAAAATGGCCATTAAAAATTTGGAACATGCTCTAATTTTTCTCGTCGTTTTTCAAGTCGTTGTTTTTCTCGTCATGAAAAACGGCCGTGTGTAGGCTTTAACTACGTGAAAAAAATGCGCATGCTCAGAAGCAAGTTATGAGACGGAAGAGCTCGTTCTGGAAAAACTAGCGTTCGTAATGGAGATAGCACATTCGTCACACTGTAATGGACTGAAGAGCACGAGGCTGAAAAGCGCGAATCGTCTCTCACCAAACTTTACTAATACGAGGATCAGCAAAAGCAGTCCAAAGGGTGGCGCCATTCGAATGGAACTTCCCCTTTATAGTGCCGTCGTACATTTCGCGCTTTGCTCGAGCATTTTTTTTCATGATCGTGTGTAGGCAAGGCAGGCTTGAGAAGAATCACGTCAAGAAAAACGTTGTTTTTTTCAATGACATTAAAAACAGTCGTGTGTACGCGGCATTAGATTCAGAGCTCATCAGATAATGAGAATACTGGAATCCAGCTAGCAGACATGTGCAGTTACTGTATATAATCATTAAATAAGCAAATGTATTTTTTAAAGCAACTGGCATAATTCCAGCAAAAACTTATCTTGGTGTCAGCACTCAGACTGGGTGAAGGAAAATTAACACTACTGACCAATCAGGTGAGATGTCCTACTCTGTCTGCTGCTATGCCTCTACTGTCCAATAACATTCTGGGGATGGGGAGGTAACCAAGTAGGGTTGCCATGCCACCTTTTCTTCAAGCCAAACCCGAACACAGGGCAATTTTTTTTTATTTTTTGCAGTAAAGACTATAGGATTATAAAAGACCTGGGACACATTTGGGTGCCCCAAAGAGAGAAGTATAGTAGCACACACAGCGTGCCAGTGGGTGTGGCCACATTGCCCTTGCTGACATCATCACCCCACCCTTCAGTGATGCCCCCCAAACAGCCGCCCACAGCGGCAACAGATTTGTGTATGACTATCTCGGCCACTTGGGGAGCCACAGCCTAGTCTGAATAATGTGTCCAGGTTTCAGGTGGACTGAAACCCTGACACATGATTCGAATCCCGAACTGTCCGGGTGAATCCTGGACAGGTGGCAACCCTATAACCAAGTCATATTAATTAACTGCAGTAGAGATAACTCAACTCACAAACCTGGACTGGATGGAGAGAAATACAGATCATTTAGCAGTTAACACTTTTCCCATATTCAAAATATCTATTTAGTTTAACCACTTCCCGCCCAGTCAATAGCATATTGACGTCCGGGAAGTGGTTCTGTTATCCACACTGGACATCATATGACGTCCTGCAGGATAACAGCCGCCGCACGCCCGGGGGGGGCGCGCATCGCGCCGATCGGTGGAGCGGTGGGTCAGTCTGACCCACCGCTACACTGATCTCGGTAAAAAGCCTCCGGCGGAGGCTTTTTACCACGTGATCAGCCGTGTCCAATCACGGCTGATCACAATGTAAACAGGAAGAGCCGTTGATCGGTTCTTCCTCACTCGCGTCTGACAGACGCGAGTAGAGGAGAGCCGATCGGCGGCTCTCCTGACAGGGGGGGTTCGCGCTGATTGTTTTATCAGCGCAGCCCCCCCTCGGATACCCACACTGGACCACCAGGGAAGCCCCCCAGGACCACAGGGAAGCCCCAAGCATGTGGATGGCCCCCATGGCCATCCACATGTAGTAAAAAAAAAAAAAAATATGCCAATTAGTGCCCACAAATGGGCACTGACTGGCACTATGATAGCACAACCACAATGTGTGGTGGCTGGCATTGCTGGGCATCAGTGTCCATCAGTGCCACCTACTAGTGTCCATCAGCGCCACCTATCAGTGCCCATCCGTGCCCATCTGTGCCCATAAGTGCTCACCTATCAGTGCCACCTATAAGTGCCCATCAGTGCCGCCTATGAGTGCCAATCAGTGCCGCCTATGAGTGCCAATCAGTGCCGCCTATGAGTGCCAATCAGTGCCGCATACCAGTGCCACATATCAGTGCCCATCAGTGCCGCCTATCAGTGCCCATCATCAGTGCCCATCAGTGCCACCTCATCAGTGCCACCTCATTGGTGCCACCTCATCGGTGCCCATCAGTGTCGCCTTATCAGTGCCCTTCAGTGCCGCCTTATCAGTGCCCGTCATTGAAGTAGAAAAGTTACTTAATTACAAAAAAAATAACAGAAACAAAGAAAAACGTCGTTTTTTTAAAAATTTTCGCTCTTTTTTATTTGTTGTGCAAAAAATAAAAATCGCAGAGGCGATCAAATACCACCGAAAGAAAGCTCTATTTGTGGGAACAAAATGATAAAAAATTTGTTTGGGTACAGTGTAGCATGACCGCGCAATTGTCATTCAAATTGAAAGCTGAAAGCTCAAAATTGGCTTGGGCAGGAAGCTGTATAAGTGCATGGTATTGAAGTGGTTAAGGTAACCAGATTTTTTAAATGAAATCCGGGGATATATATATATTTTTTTTGCTAGTAATGGCGGCAATCGGCGACTCTCTGCCTGTCGCCGCCCATCTCACAGCCTGTCAAGTCTTACTCTCCGGGGGCCCCGGCTACTACTGGGTGGGGAGCGGAGGAAGGTTACTCTGCCAGGGAAGGCAAGGAGATAAGCAGGCAGGCGGCTGGCCGGGACTTGAGCCAAGGCAGAAGAACATGCGAGCGAGAGCGGAATGGGCATGCGCCCGAAACTGAAGAAATATTCTCTCCGCTCCGACCAGCACATGATCATCAGAAAGGGGCACAGATAATAGAAAAAATACGTCCCCCTAAGCTAGTAGGAGCGTCGAAGCGGGGGGCATAGCTCCCAACTGTCCCTGATTTTGAGGGACTGTCCCCCTGTCCCTCTTTCCTCCTCATTTGTCCCTCATTTTGGTCTGATCCATATAGTTGTATATAAAATGCACTTTTTATCTATAAAAAAGTGTTTCCCAGTGCTAAACCTGTCATCCAATTTCTAAATTGCTGCAGATTTACATTTTAAAAGCCAATAAAAAGGAAAAGTAGTGGTAAAAAAAAAATCCTTGTGGATTTAATTAACCTTTTTTTTTGGTTAATTGTCCTTTAAGGGTGTCAGGGGGCATGCCCTATGCCTACATACGTTTGTTAGTAGGTGTCCCTCATTCCCATCTCAAAATGTTGGGAGGTATGGCGGGGGGGGGGGGGGGTGTAATTCTGAATTTATTTTTTTTATTCTGCACTGACTGTCTTTGAAATTGCCCCAGCCCCTGTTCAAATCCGATCCGGGGACAAAACCGGGGACAGACTTGGTCCGGGGACAGTGTCCTCAATCCAAGGACAAAACCGGGGACAGACTTGGTCCGGGGACAGTGTCCTGAATCCGGGGACTGTCCTCGGAAACCGGGGATGTCTGGTCACCCTAATTTAGTTGCTTGCCAAGAGCTTAGTTTTAAAAGAAGAATAACAATGGAAAATATTTTTATCAAGAGGGGACTGTGATGTCAGGAATTGCTGGGGTGAGCAGAGGCACTGGTTGAACTGTGCCCACAAAATCACTCCCGTCTTTCGTCTTGCTCATTTCTGCCTTGGGTGTACCTACCATTCATCGATTGTGATCTAATTAACAGCTTGCCGACCAGCGCACACAGATGTACGTTGGCAGAAGGGCTCATACAGGCAAATGGGCTTACCTGTACGTCACTTTGAATTTGCTGATGTGTAGTGATGAGCCGAACACCCCCGGGTTCGGTTCGCACCAGAACCCGCGAACGGACCGAAAGTTCGTACGAACATTAGAACCCTATTAAATACAATGGATGCGAACGTTCGAATTCTAAAGTGCTAATTATAACGACTATTATGCATGTTATTGTCCTAAAAAGGGTTTGGGAACCCGGGTTCTGCACCAGGGGACATGTATCAATGCAAAAAGAAGTTTTAAAAACGGTCGTTTTTCGGGAGCAGTCATTTTAATGATGCATAAAGTGAAAAAAAAAAAGTCAAATATTCCTTTAAATATCGTACCTGGGGGGTGTCTAAAGTATGCCTGTGAAGTGCCACGTGTTTCCCGTATTTAGAACTGTCCTGGCACAAAATGACACTTCTAAAGGAAAAAAAAGCCATTTAAAACTGCTTGCGGCTTTAATGTAATGTCTGGTCCCGGTAATATGGATGAAAATCTTTAGGAAAAATGGCATAGCTACCCCATCAACCCCCCCCTACCCCAGCCCATTACCAGCCCCTTTGGGTCTTGTATGGATATTAAGGGGAACACCGCACACAAAATAAAAAAGGCCCTATATACTGTGAACAGCCGTATACAGGCGGTGCATACAAGACAGGGACTGTAGGTTTGTTCTTATGTAGAATGTGTTTGTAATTTTGAACAGGTACATTGTTTAAGTGTAGCTCCAGCCCAAAAATCTATTTTTAAACTTTTTGGAAAACATAGGTAAGGGTTATCACCCCTGTAACATTTGTTTTGCTGTCTGTGCCCCTGTTCAGAACATTTCACCTCACTTTCCGTCCCAATGACAACTGTTTTTGAAATGTGGTGTTTTTCTTGAAACAAGGATTGCTGATAAAGCATCAGTACAGAGGAGACACCTTTTTCCCATATTTATTCTTACAGGAGAGAATTTTCCTTCCTAGTGGTAGATTTCCTCTCACTTCCTGTTGTCTTCTTGCGTTTGCAAGTAGGAGTCGTTTGTAAGTTGGATGTTTGAAAGTAGGGACCTGCCGTATATACTCTGCAGAAATAGGCCCCTTAGTTGTTGGTGTTGGCACAACACTGTAAGCACTCACAGTTACTCTTGGTTGGTGCTGGAACGCCCTGCTGTCAACTATTATATCAGGAATTGTAATTACATATAATTGTTGAACAGTGGTAGTAAAAATTGGGCCTTTGATGGTGGTAATGGTGCCACAACACTGTAAGCCCTGACAGTTACTCTTGGTGGGTGCAGCAATGGGCCCTGCTGTGAATTATTAGATCAAGAATTGTAATTGCATGCCCCTGTTGAACAGGGGCTGAAAAATTGGGCCTTTTGTGGTGGTGGTGGTGGTGTTGCCACAACACTGTAAGCCCTCAGAGTTACTCTTGGTGGGTGCAGGAATGGGCCCTGCTGTGAATTATTAGATCAAGAATTGTAATTACATGCCCCTTTTGAACAGGGGCTGAAAAATTGGGCCTTTCGTGGTGGTGGTGGTGGTGGCGTTGCCACAACACTGTAAGCCCTCAGAGTTACTCTTGGTGGGTGCAGCAATGGGCCCTGCTGTGAATTATTAGATCAAGAATTGTAATTACATGCCCCTGTTGAACAGGGGCTGAAAAATTGGGCCTTAGGCACTGGTGGCACAACACTACAACCCCTCACAAATACTGTACTTGGAGCACAGCAATGAGCCCTGTTGCAAAGTATTGCTTCAAAAATTGTAATGACACGCCCCTGTTAAACAGGGGCTGAAAAATTGGGCCTTAGGCACTGGTGGCACAACACTCCAACCCCTCACAGATACTGTACTTGGAGCACAGCAATGAGCCCTGTTGCAAAGTATTGCTTCAAAAATTGTAATGACACGCCCCTGTTAAACAGGGGCTGAAAAATTGGGCCTTAGGCACTGGTGGCACAACACTCCAACCCCTCACAGATACTGTACTTGGAGCACAGCAATGAGCCCTGTTGCAAAGTATTGCTTCAAAAATTGTAATGACACGCCCCTGTTAAACAGGGGCTGAAAAATTGGGCCTTAGGCACTGGTGGCACAACACTCCAACCCCTCACAGATACTGTACTTGGAGCACAGCAATGAGCCCTGTTGCAAAGTATTGCTTCAAAAATTGTAATTACACGCCCCTGTTAAACAGGGGCTGAAAAATTGGGCCTTAGCCACTGGTGGCGGCACCCATAAACAAAAATGATCTTCCAAGCTATCATCATCAATCGTATCATTGAGGACTCGGAGGAGGAGGATAGCCAGTCAACATAACAGCACAGGCACTCAGCATCAGCATCAGTCTTGAAGGGATGTGACATGTTAAAATCAATTAGTCTGTTATATCAGCATCAGGTGTGTGGTAGCTGGTGGTGATCCAAGACTGGTTCATCTTGATGAAAGTCAGTCGATCAACCGAGTCGGTGGACAGGCGCACCCTGTGATCCGTGACAAATCCTCCAGCAGCACTGAATGTGCGTTCCGAAAGAACGCTGGATGCAGGACAGGCCAGTAGCTCAATTGCATACTGTGCAAGCTCTGGCCAGTGATCCATCCTCAAGACCCAGTAAGCCAGAGGATTTTCGGTGGGGAAGGTGTCCAAGTCTGACCTTGCCCCTAGATATTCCTGCACCATGTTTATCAGACGCTGGCGATGGTTGCTGGAACCGATCATACTTTGGGGCTGCGGACTAAAGAATTGTCTAAACGCATCGGTCAGACGGCCACCTTCCCCACCGCTCCTTCTTTGACTGGCCGAAGCCTCAGCAACTCGTTGTCCAGGACCAGGAGTTTGTAACCTCCCAGTCTCTGGGAACGCGTTGCACAGACCTTTCTGCAAGGCCTCCCGGAGTTGTCTCATCCTCTGCTCCCTCTGCGACGGTAACATAAGGTCCGCAACCTTACCCTTGTACCGTGGATCAAGGAGAGTGGCCAGCCAGTAATGGTCCCTCTCCTTGATCCAAAGAATACGAGGATCCTTCCGCAGACTTTGCAGGATCAGGGAGGCCATGCAGCGTAGGTTTGCTGAGGCATTCGGTCCGGAGTCCTCTGGGTCACTAAGGACGCCATGATCCGCAGCCACCTCCTCCCAGCCACGTACAAGTCCACTGGTTTCTTGGGACTGTAAATCATCCCTAAAAGACTGCTGCTGATGATGCTGAGTGCCAGCCTCCACCTCCATGCTGACACAATCCTCCTCCTCCTCCTCCTCCTCCTCCTCCTCTTCCTGTGCGATGGGTGGGACAGAAGGAACACTGTCTGGGTAAAGGGGGCCTTGAGAGGCAAGGAAGTCCTCCTCTTCCTGCCTCTGTTCTGCCTCAAGTGCCCTGTCCATTATTCCACGCAGCGTGTGCTCCAACAGGTGGACAAGAGGTACAGTGTCACTGATGCATGCACTGTCACTGCTCACCATCCTCGTGGCCTCCTCAAATGGTGCCAGGACAGTGCATGCATCCCTGATCATGCACCACTGGCGTGGAGAAAAAAAAACAAGCTTCCCTGACCCTGTCCTGGTGCCGTAGTCGCACAGGTACTCATTGATGGACCTCTGCTGCGTGTGCAGCCACTGCAGCATGGCCAACGTTGAGTTCCACCTGGTGGGCATGTCACATATAAGGCGGTTCTTGGGCAGGTTCAACTCCTTTTGCAGCTCAGCCAGGCGAGCACTGGCATTATAAGATCTGCGGAAATGCACACAGACTTTCCTGGCCTGCCTCAGGACATCCTGTAAGCCCGGGTACCTGCCCAAGAACCGCTGCACCACCAGGTTAAGGACGTGAGCCACACAGGGCACATGGGTCAGTTGTCCCTGTCGGAGGGCGGAGAGGAGGTTGGTGCCATTGTCGCAAACCACCATTCCTGGCTTAAGCTGGCGTGGCGTCAACCACCTCTCGGCCTGGCCCTGCAGAGCAGACAGGACCTCTGCCCCAGTGTGGCTTCTGTCCCCCAAACACACCAGCGCAAGCACGGCATGGCATCTTTTTGCCTGCGTACTCAGGGCCGGCCCTACCATGGGACCCGATGGTACCTCGGTCCCAGGCGGCACTTTAAAGGGGGCGGCAAATTGCCGCCCACCAGCCAGCTAGCCCGTTCCCCTGCGCTGCTTATCCCATTGCGAGCAGGGCCAGTGTTCTGCCGAGAAAGGTCCCGGCATTTTTAAAATGCATGCCTTATGGCGCCAGCCTAGGGGGCGGTTGGGGCTGTGAAGACATCCCTGACAGACCACTCTATCCCCAGCCTGCAGTGCCGCCCTAGCAGCTGCAGTGAGAAGATGAGAGGAGAGAGCCGGGACGAGGAGCAGCTGGCCGGAAGTGCTGCATGTTTAGTGGAACTGGCTGGGGTAGATGATATGGAAGCCCTGCATCATGTAACTATGGGCTTGCCACGATATCTGCTCCCGCCGCCCCCCTCCTCCTGGTCTCTCAGGGATCTGTTGTGGGAGGACTGGCAGGCAGCAGCGCCGCTCTCCAGTCCTGGAGTAAAGTTTACCACCACCTTCGCTGGCTCAGGTATAGTGGAAGCTCATTGCTGCAGCCTGCACCCATTCACAAGAAACAAAAATTTACTCTGCTGTCAGTTTATAGTGCATTGCACTGTGTACAGAGGGAACTTATATGTGTGTGTGTGTGTGGGGGGGGGGGGTAGGTGTGCAGGGGGGTACAGATATGTGTGTGTGTGTGTGGGGGGGGAACAGGTGTGCAGGGGGTACAGATATGTGTGTGTGTGGGGGGGTACAGGTGTGCAGGGGGTACAGATGTGTGTGTGTGTGTGGGGGGGGGACAGGTGTGCAGGGGGTACAGATATGTGTGTGTGGGGAGGGGGGGCAGGTGTGCAGGGGGTACAGATATGTGTGTGTGGGGAGGGGGGGCAGGTGTGCAGGGGGTACAGATATGTGTGTGTGGGGGGGGGTACAGGTGTGCAGGGGGTACAGATATGTGTGTGGAGGGGGGTACAGGTGTGCAGGGGGTACAGATATGTGTGTGTGGGGGGGGGGTACAGGTGTGCAGGGGGTACAGATATGTGTGTGTGGGGGGGGACAGGTGTGCAGGGGGTACAGATATGTGTGTGGGGGGGTACAGGTGTGCAGGGGGTACAGATATGTGTGTGTGTGGGGGGGACAGGTGTGCAGGGGGTACAGATATGTGTGTGTGGGGGGGTACAGGTGTGCAGGGGGTACAGATATGTGTGTGTGGGGGGGGGGGGGTACAGGTGTGCAGGGGGGTACAGATATGTGTGTGGGGGGGGGACAGGTGTGCAGGGGGTACAGATATGTGTGTGTGTGGGGGGGACAGGTGTGCAGGGGGTACAGATATGTGTGTGTGGGGGGGGGACAGGTGTGCAGGGGGTACAGATATGTGTGTGTGGGGGGGGTACAGGTGTGCAGGGGGTACAGATATGTGTGTGTGGGGGGGGGGTACAGGTGTGCAGGGGGTACAGATATGTGTGTGTGGGGAGGGGGGGCAGGTGTGCAGGGGGTACAGATATGTGTGTGTGTGGGGAGGGGGGGCAGGTGTGCAGGGGGTACAGATATGTGTGTGTGGGGGGGGTACAGGTGTGCAGGGGGTACAGATATGTTTGTGTGTGGGGAGGGGACAGGTGTGCAGGGGATACAGATATGTGTGTGTGGGGGGGGGTACAGGTGTGCAGGGGGTACAGATATGTGTGTGTGGGGGGGGGGGGGTACAGGTGTGCAGGGGGTACAGATATGTGTGTGTGGGGAGGGGGGGCAGGTGTGCAGGGGGTACAGATATGTGTGTGTGTGTGTGTGTGGGGAGGGGACAGGTGTGCAGGGGATACAGATATGTGTGTGTGGGGGAGGGGTACAGGTGTGCAGGGGGTACAGATATGTGTGTGTGGGGAGGGGGGGGCAGGTGTGCAGGGGGAACAGATATGTGTGTATTGGGTACAGAGGGTGAACAGATATGTGTGTGTGTGGGGAGGGGACAGGTGTGCAGGGGATACAGATATGTGTGTGTGGGGGAGGGGTACAGGTGTGCAGGGGGTACAGATATGTGTGTGTGGGGAGGGGGGGCAGGTGTGCAGGGGGAACAGATATGTGTGTATTGGGTACAGAGGGTGAACAGATATGTGTGTGTGTGTGTGTGTGTGTGTGTGGGGAGGGGACAGGTGTGCAGGGGATACAGATATGTGTGTGTGGAGGAGGGGTACAGGTGTGCAGGGGGTACAGATATGTGTGTGTGGGGAGGGGGGGCAGGTGTGCAGGGGGAACAGATATGTGTGTATTGGGTACAGAGGGTGAACAGATATGTGTGTGTGTGTGTGTGAGGGGAGGGGGGAAACGGATGTGCAGGGGGGTGTTTTTACACTTGAATATTGATTTACACACATATATAGTGCCATGACCAGTTCTCTTTATACTCCTATACATGAATAGAGCCATAACACATCCTTTTTATTGAGCCATGACATGTGCTTTTATACTCCTATATACACATGTATAGAACTCTGATGGGTCCTTTTATACTCCTACATGCATGTATAGAGCCATGACAGGTCCTCTTTATATTCCTACATACATGTATTGAGCCATGACATTTCCTTTTACACTCCTATACACACGTATAGTGCCATGACCGCTCCTCTTTATAGTCCTATACATGAATAGAGCCATACCAGGTCCTTTTTATAGAGCCATACCAGGTCCTTTTTATAGAGCCATGACAGGTCCTATTTATACTTCTATATACATGTAAAGAGCCATGACAGGTCCTCTTAATTTATCATGATATACAATTATGAATGTGGGGGCCTTTTGGTGGGCGACTGGGCGTGTTTTTTTTTTTGGAGGGGGGGGGGCAGCATTTAATTCTTGGTACCAGGCAGCACAATGTCTTGGACCAGCACTGTGCGTACTTGCGTAGCCCCTTGAACGGCTACGGAGCACCGCTGGTTCAGAGGACAAAGCACAGGAAGAGGCCATGGAGGAAGAAGAAGAGGAGGGGGTGGAGGAGAGAGGTGTGTCACAACCAGTAGTAGCATTTTGGAGGCGTGGCGGTGGAACTACCTCCAACACTACTGCACCTTGTCCTGCATCCTTCCCAGCTGCCAAAAGAGTGACCCAATGGGCCGTGAAAGAAAGGTAACGTCCCTGTCCATGCCTGCTGGACCATGAGTCAGCGGTAATATGCACCTTACCGCTGACCGCCCTGTCCAGCGAGGCCAAGACATTGCCTTCCACATGCCGATAGAGAGCCGGAATAGCCTTCCGTGAGAAAAAGTGGCGTTTGGGAACCTGCCACTGAGGAACCGCACATTGCACAAACTCACGGAAGGGGGCCGAGTCTACCAACTGAAAAGGCAGCAGTTGAAGCGCTAGCAATTTAGCCAAGCTAGCATTCAACCGCTGGGCATGTGGATGGCTGGGAGTGAACTTCTTTCGACGGTCCAGCAGCTGGGGCAGGGAAATTTGCCTGCTAGAATCGGACGTCGGTGTACTGCTAGCAGAGTGGCCGCAAGTACTTGGCTGTGACACACCTAATTCTACACCTTCATTCCTCTCAGTGCATGTTTCAGAGAGGACTGAAGTTATACTGGGGTTGGAGATCCCAGCTGATGCGGTGCAAGGAGAGGTCCGCTTTGTTCTTTGGTGTGGGTCTTTGAGGTAGGCTTGCCAACGAGCTGCATGGCAGGTCAACATATGTCTGGTCAGGCATGTGGTACCCAAGCGGCTGATGTTTTGGCCACGCGATATACGCTTGAGACATATGTTGCAAACAGCAGCTGTGCGATCTGATGCACTAGCCTCAAAAAAGGCCCACACCAAAGAACTTTTTGAATGACGGGCAGAGGCAGCGCCCTGCACAGGCGGAGCTCTGCGGTGTGATTCCGTCGGTGTACTGCCCTTACGCTGGCCACCAAAGGGCATCCTGCCTCGTTGGAGATGTGCCTCCTCCTCATCCTCCTCCTCCTCCTCTCTCCTATTAGGCACCCACGTGGAGTCAGTGACCTCATCATCCCCTCCCTCCTCATCACTGGAGCCAATCTGGCAGTATGCTGCAGCTGCTGGAACATGACTGCCAGATTGGTGTCCTTCTTGAGCATCCCCTCTGTCTGCTCTCACGCTACTGCCTTCCTGTAGCTGGGTTTCATCATCAGACCCTTCGAAACGCTGGGCATCCTCCTGGAGCATGTACCCAACACTGTGCTCAAACAGTTCGGGGGACTCCTCAGGAGGAGGACATGGTGGGTCTAGGGAAGGAGTGACTGATGATGAGTCTGACATTGATACCAGGGAAGAGGACGCTTTGGCAGCTGCTTTGCCAGTACCCTGAGCCTGGGTGAGAGAGGATGAGGAGGAGGAGGAGGGCTTGGTCATCCACTCTACCAAGTCTTCGGCATGATGTGGCTCAACATGTCCAGCTGCCGAAAAGAAGGACAAGCGTGTCCCATGGCCATGTGCTGATGACAATGCACCGCGTCCACGACCAGCACTGTTGCCCCCAGACACAGAGCCTGCTTGCCCTCTTTTATTGCCTCCTGACTGTCTGCCTCTCCTTGTTTGCCTTCCAGACATTCTAATAGATGGCCTGCAGGGAGATGGGAAAAAAGCAATAAGGGCTACCTTCAGGTGTCCTTCTCTGTCCCTTTACTTAAGGATTTCTAAATATGGTTGAGGATGATTGCTTTCGCACAGAATAGCACAACGACAATTTCCCTGACTGTCCAAAAAACAAGGATTTCAAAGATGGTTGATGAGGAATGCTTTAGCACAGTATAGCACAAGGAGAATTTCCCTCACTGTCCTTCCCTGTCCCTAGAAACAAGGATTAGCACAGTGTGACAGCAGGAAGGTAAAGTCACCTGGTTGCATCCAGGGGGGTAGATATATTTCGCCCAGATTCAGGCTTTACGCCGACTTATACAACTAGGTGGAGAGTTGTATAAGGCTAGTGGGCTCATGGATGACTCATACCTCTAGGGAGAGGGCTGGGCGTCGTACAGACAGGGAGTTGATGAGGCCAGCTGAAGCTTGTCAGCTCATGTAGGCCTCTATAAGAACTCCCAGCTTCATTAGATGTTAGCTCATGCCTGGAACCAGACCTGTGTGGACTGTCTAGGGAGAGTGAACCCCTGTGCGGTGAGGCAAAGCCTGTGTGGCTATTTGTTTGGACTTTTACTAAACCAGGGACTTAGGGACTAGGACAGCACTAGGCTGATCCCAGTTGTTAGTTAGGAAACCTGTATGTTTAGTCAGAGGTCAACTTGACCAGGATTTATTTTGGTTATGTTTCTTTTGCTTTGCTGTGTTTTGTCACTGTAAATAGAAAATAAACCGCACCTTTTTTTTGATTTTGAAAACCACAACCTCCGTTTGCTGGGCCTGTTTTTGTGTGGGGAGCCCATCCCGGGGGTCACACACACCCGCTGCCAAGCTAACCCCCTCACAGTTGGTGGAGAACCAGTGGCAGTTTTTTTTTAAGCCAGCATGGAGGAGATACTGAAGCAGCTGGCTCTAGCAAATGCCAATCAACAGCAGACAAATGCAGGTTTGCAAAAGAGCCTTGCAGCTCAACAACAGAACTTCGCAGCCCAGCAGCAAGCTCACCAACAGAGTCTGGAAGCTCAGCAACAAGCCCAGCAGCAATCTGAGGCCCGCTTCATAGACCTGTTACAGAAGCAAGAGCAGAGACTACAACAAATGGAAGCAGTAATGCAGCAACGTCCGCAGACCAGTGAGGAAAGCCGTCCCACTAATACCGCGTCCTTTGGGGTGAGTCGTTTATTGACAAAAATGACTGGAGAGGATGATCCAGAGGTATTTTTGACCACATTTGAAAGGACTGCTGAAAGAGAAAAGTGGCCTGAGGAGCAGTGGGCTGGACTGGTGGCTCCTCTGTTAACTGGTGAATCGCAGAAGGCTTACTATGACCTAGAGCCTGACCAAGCAAAAGACTATGTGATGCTAAAAGCTGAAATATTGGCAAGGCTGGGTGTCACCCAGGCTGTCCGGGCTCAGCGTGTGCATAACTGGACTTTCCAGCTTGGAAAACCCCCCAGGTCTCAAATGTATGATCTCATTCACCTGAGCAGAAAGTGGCTACAGCCAGAGACTTTGTCCGCACCAAAGATTGTGGAACGTGTTGTAATGGATCGGTTTTTGAGAGCTCTTCCTACTGCCATCCAAAAGTGGGTAAGCCATGGAGACCCAGAGACGGCCGATGGTCTTGTGGATCGTGTGGAGAAATACTTGGCTACAGAGAACCTGACGGCCTCTTCCAGAGACACTCGGACTTTCCACCCTAAGACCAGACCATCCCCAGGGGCGGATAAGAGGATTCCAAGGGGTGAGGGTGGAGAGAGTGAGAGGGTGGGAGCTCTACCCCAAGTTTGGCGAGAACAGCCTGGGAAATCAGCGGCTCAAGAGGTGGCAAGAAGGATCGTTTGCTACCGCTGCCGGCAAGCGGGACATATTGCAGCCAATTGCCCGGTTGTGGAGGAACCCATGCAGTGTGACTTTCTGATGGGCAGACGTCAGTCGCTGTGTGCGACAGTCGCATGCACTGCCATTCGAGGAACTGAGAAACATTTATGCAAAATGTGTGTTAATGGTAGAAATGTTGTGGTATTGCTGGATTCAGGTAGCCTTGTGACCCTGATAAAGGCTGAGTTAGTTAAAACAGAGGTCTCTGGGAATAGCAAGGTAGCTGTTATTTGTGTGCATGGGGACACCCGAGAGTATCCAGTGACTACAGTGTGTTTTGAGACCCCCAAAGGTACCCTCTCTCATCCAGTGGGCTTAGTATCTCAGTTACTGCATGACGCCATTGTGGGAAGGGATTTTCCGAAGTTCTGGGAACTGTGGGATGACCCTGAGCCCCCCACTGGTGCCCCTATGTACCAGGAATGGGATAGCCAGAACTCCCCTGAGAGTGGTGAGGACTCTCCGGAATTTCCCTTATCAGTATTGGCAGGGGAGACTCAAGAAACTGGAGAGGAGCCCACCTCCTCAGACGAAAACCTACCGTCTGTGGAGTTTTCTGATCTTGAGGTTCACAGGGAAAACTTTGCCACAGAACAGTTGAAAGACCCCGCCCTAATAAAGGCACGGGAAAACGTAGTGAAAATAGATGGCGAGTTAGTGAACCCAGATAATACCTGCACTTACCCATACTTCAGCGTAGAGAAGGACCTACTGTATCGGGTGGCAAAAAGGGCAGAAGAAACCGTTGAGCAGCTTGTGGTGCCCAAACCTTACAGGAAGTTGGTGTTGGAGTTGGCCCATGGGCACATTCTTGGAGGTCATCTGGGGACAGAGAAAACCCGAGAGAGGGTATTACAGAGATTCTATTGGCCGGGGGGTGATAAAGGACATAGAAAATTATTGTTCCTCCTGCCCTGTGTGTCAGAGGTCGGCCCCGATGCCACATTTCCGTAGCCCGCTGGTCCCTCTACCCATCATTGAGGTCCCGTTTGAGAGGATCGCCATGGATTTGGTAGGTCCTATAATCAAGTCCGCTAGGGGGCACCAGTACATATTGGTTATAATGGACTATGCCACCCGTTATCCAGAAGCGATCCCTCTCAGAAATACCTCGGCCAAAACCATAGCCAAAGAGCTATCTCTTGTTTTTAGCCGGGTGGGTATTTGTAAAGAACTGCTTACGGACCAAGGTACACCCTTTATGTCCCGGGTTATGAAGGAGCTGTGTAAATTGTTCAAAGTGACGCAATTACGTACATCTGTGTATCACCCCCAAACCGATGGGCTGGTTGAAAGATTCAACAAAACCCTAAAGCAAATGTTGAAGAAAGTGGTGGATAGAGATGGAAAGGATTGGGACTGTCTACTTCCTTATCTGATGTTTGCTATTAGGGAGGTGCCCCAATCCTCTACGGGATTCTCCCCCTTTGAGTTACTGTATGGGAGACACCCAAGAGGGCTGTTGGATATTGCCAAGGAAACTTGGGAAAGTGAGAGTTCTCCCCACAGGAGTGTGATTGAGCATGTCGCCCTGATGCAAGACCGAATTGCACAGGTAATGCCCATCGTGAAGGAACATTTGGCCCAAGCGCAGTTAGCACAGCAGAGAGTGTACAACCGTGGAGCCAAGACCCGTACCTTTTCCCCGGGGGATAGGATACTGGTACTTGTCCCTACGGTTGAAAGTAAATTCCTTGCCAAATGGCAAGGCCCCTACGAGATAATGGAAAAAGTGAGCGAAGTGAATTACAAGGTCAGACAACCAGGAAGGCGAAAGCCCGAACAGATCTATCACGTTAATCTGTTGAAAGCCTGGAGGGATAGAGAGTCCCTAGTCGCAGACACTTGGTCACCAGCTCAAACTGGTTGCGTGATTCCTGAGGTTGGAATAGCAGCCACCTTGTCACAACCCCAACAACAGGAGGTTAAGGAGTTTGTGCTTCGCAACAAGGAGGTATTCTCTGAGCTGCCGGGACAAACATCTGGGGTAGAGCATGACATCATTACCCCGCCCGGTGAAAGGGTGAAGTTAAAACCCTATCGGATCCCAGAGGCCCGATGGGAGGCAATACGGGAGGAAGTACAGAAAATGCTGAACTTAGGGGTGATAGAGGAGTCCCAAAGTGATTGGTCTAGTCCCATTGTGTTGGTGCCTAAACCGGATGGGAGCTGGCGATTTTGTAACGATTTTCGTCAGTTGAACAAAGTTACAAAATTTGACACCTACCCCATGCCACGTATAGATGAGTTGATCGACCGGCTGGGAACAGCCCGATACATGACGACTCTTGACCTCACAAAAGGGTATTGGCAAATCCCCCTGGCCAAATTGGCCAAAGAGAAAACCGCATTTGTAACCCCAGACGGGGCGTTCCAATATAAAAGAATGCCGTTCGGGTTACAGAATGCGCCGGCCACATTCCAGCGGAAAATGGACCAGATGCTGAGGCCCCATCGGAAGTATGCTGCGGCTTACCTGGATGACGTAATTGTCCATAGCACAGATTGGGCCTCACATCTGCCAAAAGTGCAAGCAGTCCTGGACTCTGTTCGGGAAGCGGGGTTTACGGCTAACCCCAAGAAGTGTACCATTGGGCAGGAGGAGGCCAAATATCTTGGGTACACCATTGGGAGGGGAGTAATAAAACCCCAACTCAACAAAGTCGAGGCCATCCAGAGTTGGCCACGTCCCAACAGCAAGAAGCAGGTACGAGCCTTTCTGGGAATCGCTGGGTATTATCGGCGATTCATTCCCCACTTTGCCTCTAAGGCTGTGCCCCTAACCAACCTAACGAAGGGGAAAGGGTCGGTCATGATTAAATGGACCCCCGAGGCTGAGGCAGCATTCCAATTCTTGAAACAAGCCTTATGTAGCCAGCCAGTGTTGTACTCGCCCGACTTCTCTAAAGACTTTGTCGTACAAAGTGATGCGTCAGATGTGGGGTTAGGAGCAGTATTGTCCCAGGTCTGGAACGGGGAAGAGCACCCAGTCATTTACCTCAGCAGGAAGTTGAAGTCCCATGAGGTAAATTACGCCACCGTTGAAAAGGAGTGTTTAGCGGTGAAGTGGGCTCTAGATTCCCTTCGGTACTACCTGCTAGGTAGGCACTTTGACATGGTTACGGATCACGCTCCGTTAAAGTGGATGGCTCAAAACAAGGAAACAAATAGAAGAGTGAATAGGTGGTTCCTGGCCCTCCAGGAATTCAACTTCACAGTAAAGCATCGCCCTGGCGTTCAAATGGGGAATGTGGATGCTTTGTCTCGAGTACATGAATGCCTGATTGCTGGTGTTCCAACCCCGAGGTTAAAACAAGAGGGGGGGTATGTGACAGCAGGAAGGTAAAGTCACCTGGTTGCATCCAGGGGGGTAGATATATTTCGCCCAGATTCAGGCTTTACGCCGACTTATACAACTAGGTGGAGAGTTGTATAAGGCTAGTGGGCTCATGGATGACTCATACCTCTAGGGAGAGGGCTGGGCGTCGTACAGACAGGGAGTTGATGAGGCCAGCTGAAGCTTGTCAGCTCATGTAGGCCTCTATAAGAACTCCCAGCTTCATTAGATGTTAGCTCATGCCTGGAACCAGACCTGTGTGGACTGTCTAGGGAGAGTGAACCCCTGTGCGGTGAGGCAAAGCCTGTGTGGCTATTTGTTTGGACTTTTACTAAACCAGGGACTTAGGGACTAGGACAGCACTAGGCTGATCCCAGTTGTTAGTTAGGAAACCTGTATGTTTAGTCAGAGGTCAACTTGACCAGGATTTATTTTGGTTATGTTTCTTTTGCTTTGCTGTGTTTTGTCACTGTAAATAGAAAATAAACCGCACCTTTTTTTTGATTTTGAAAACCACAACCTCCGTTTGCTGGGCCTGTTTTTGTGTGGGGAGCCCATCCCGGGGGTCACACACACCCGCTGCCAAGCTAACCCCCTCACACACAGTGAAAGAAACTGACACTCTCCCTACCTATAGTTTTCTGTCCCTAGAAAAAATGTTTTTTTAAAGATGGTTGATGATCAATGCTTTAGCACACTATAGCACAAGGAGAATTTCCCTCACTGTCCTTCCCTGTCCCTAGAAACAAGGATTAGCACAGTGAAAGAAACTGACACTCTCCCTACCTATAGTTTTCTGTCCCTAGAAAAAATGTTTTTTTAAAGATGGTTGATGATCAATGCTTTAGCACACTATAGCACAAGGAGAATTTCCCTCACTGTCCTTCCCTGTCCCTAGAAACAAGGATTAGCACAGTAAAACACACTGACACTCTCCCTACCTATAGTTTTCTGTCCCTAGAAAAAATGTTTTTTTAAAGATGGTTGATGATCAATGCTTTAGCACAGTATAGCACAAGGAGAATTTCCCTCACTGTCCTTCCCTGTCCCTAGAAACAAGGATTAGCACAGTGAAAGAAACTGACACTCTCCCTACCTATAGTTTTCTGTCCCTAGAAAAAATGTTTTTTTAAAGATGGTTGATGATCAATGCTTTAGCACACTATAGCACAAGGAGAATTTCCCTCACTGTCCTTCCCTGTCCCTAGAAACAAGGATTAGCACAGTGAAAGAAACTGACACTCTCCCTACCTATAGTTTTCTGTCCCTAGAAAAAAGTGTTTTTTTAAAGATGGTTGATGATCAATGCTTTAGCACAGTATAGCACAAGGAGAATTTCCCTCACTGTCCTTCCCTGTCCCTAGAAACAAGGATTAGCACAGTGAAAGAAACTGACACTCTCCCTACCTATAGTTTTCTGTCCCTAGAAAAAATGTTTTTTTAAAGATGGTTGATGATCAATGCTTTAGCACACTATAGCACAAGGAGAATTTCCCTCACTGTCCTTCCCTGTCCCTAGAAACAAGGATTAGCACAGTGAAAGAAACTGACACTCTCCCTACCTATAGTTTTCTGTCCCTAGAAAAAATGTTTTTTTAAAGATGGTTGATGATCAATGCTTTAGCACACTATAGCACAAGGAGAATTTCCCTCACTGTCCTTCCCTGTCCCTAGAAACAAGGATTAGCACAGTGAAAGAAACTGACACTCTCCCTACCTATAGTTTTCTGTCCCTAGAAAAAATGTTTTTTTAAAGATGGTTGACGATCAATGCTTTAGCACACTATAGCACAAGGAGAATTTCCCTCACTGTCCTTCCCTGTCCCTAGAAACAAGGATTAGCACAGTAAAACACACTGACACTCTCCCTACCTATAGTTTTCTGTCCCTAGAATTTTTTTTTTTTAAAGATGGTTGATGAGGAATGCTTTAGCACAGTATAGCACAAGGAGAATTTCCCTCACTGTCCTTCCCTGTCCATAGAAACAAGGATTAGCACAGTGAAAGAAACTGACACTCTCCCTACCTATAGTTTTCTGTCCCTAGAAAAAATGTTTTTTTAAAGATGGTTGATGATCAATGCTTTAGCACACTATAGCACAAGGAGAATTTCCCTCACTGTCCTTCCCTGTCCCTAGAAACAAGGATTAGCACAGTGAAAGAAACTGACACTCTCCCTACCTATAGTTTTCTGTCCCTAGAAAAAATGTTTTTTTAAAGATGGTTAATGATCAATGCTTTAGCACACTATAGCACAAGGAGAATTTCCCTCACTGTCCTTCCCTGTCCCTAGAAACAAGGATTAGCACAGTAAAACACACTGACACTCTCCCTACCTATAGTTTTCTGTCCCTAGAAAAAATGTTTTTTTAAAGATGGTTGATGATCAATGCTTTAGCACAGTATAGCACAAGGAGAATTTCCCTCACTGTCCTTCCCTGTCCCTAGAAACAAGGATTAGCACAGTGAAAGAAACTGACACTCTCCCTACCTATAGTTTTCTGTCCCTAGAAAAAATGTTTTTTTAAAGATGGTTGATGATCAATGCTTTAGCACACTATAGCACAAGGAGAATTTCCCTCACTGTCCTTCCCTGTCCCTAGAAACAAGGATTAGCACAGTGAAAGAAACTGACACTCTCCCTACCTATAGTTTTCTGTCCCTAGAATTTTTTTTTTTTTAAAGATGGTTGATGATCAATGCTTTAGCACACTATAGCACAAGGAGAATTTCCCTCACTGTCCTTCCCTGTCCCTAGAAACAAGGATTAGCACAGTAAAACACACTGACACTCTCCCTACCTATAGTTTTTTGTCCCTAGAAAAAATGTTTTTTTAAAGATGGTTGATGATCAATGCTTTAGCACACTATAGCACAAGGAGAATTTCCCTCACTGTCCTTCCCTGCCCCTAGAAACAAGGATTAGCACAGTGAAAGAAACTGACACTCTCCCTACCTATAGTTTTCTGTCCCTAGAAAAAATGTTTTTTTAAAGATGGTTGATGATCAATGCTTTAGCACACTATAGCACAAGGAGAATTTCCCTCACTGTCCTTCCCTGTCCCTAGAAACAAGGATTAGCACAGTAAAACACACTGACACTCTCCCTACCTATAGTTTTCTGTCCCTAGAAAAAATGTTTTTTTAAAGATGGTTGATGATCAATGCTTTAGCACACTATAGCACAAGGAGAATTTCCCTCACTGTCCTTCCCTGTCCCTAGAAACAAGGATTAGCACAGTAAAACACACTGACACTCTCCCTACCTATAGTTTTCTGTCCCTAGAAAAAATGTTTTTTTAAAGATGGTTGATGATCAATGCTTTAGCACAGTATGGCACAAGGAGAATTTCCCTCACTGTCCTTCCCTGTCCCTAGAAACAAGGATTAGCACAGTAAAACACACTGACACTCTCCCTACCTATCCTTCTCTTTCCCTAAACTAAAGGAATCCAGGTTAAGCAAGAAAAAAAAATGTCACTGTCCCTGCCTATGCTTCTCTTTCCCTGCTCCGGAACACACTACACTAGGCCACCGTGCTGGCGACCTTTTATAGTGTGGGGCGTGTACTAAACACCCTCAGCAATTATTGGCCACAGGCATCCTGCCTGTGGCCAATCATTGCTCTCCTCGCTGCCGGCGCTGTGATTGGCCAAGCATGCGGGGTCACAGTGCATGCTTGGCCAATCACAGCGCCTGGATGACACTGCGATGGCGTAGTGCATTGTGGGCCGTTCGCGTCACTCGAATTAGACGCGAACGGCCCAAATCGTTCGATCTTCGTCAAACGATCGAACAGCCGATGTTCGAGTCGAACACCGAGCTCATCCCTACTGATGTGCGCGTGCCGTAGACGGTGCACGCGCCCACTGGCGCGCCGCGGGAGCGCGCACTCGGGTCCCGCAAACTCGATGTTCGCCAGTGGCCCACGATTGTGTGACAGAGAGGCAGAATGGGGAGATGCCTATGTAAACAAGGCATTTCCCTGTTCTGCCTAGTGACATGACAGGGATCTACTGCTCCCTGTGATCGGGAGCAGTGATCGCTGTCATGTCAGTGGTAGCCCAGCCCGCCCAACAGTTAGAATCACTCCCTAGGACACACTTAACCCCTAGTGTTTAACCCCATTCCCTGCCAGTGTCATTTATACAGTAATCAGTGGCTATTTATAGCACTGATCGCTGTATAAATGACAATGGTCACAAAATAGTGGCAAAAGTGTCCGATGTGTCCGTCATAATGTCGCAGTCACGATAAAAATCGCAGATCACCGCCATTACTAGTAAATAAAAAGAAAAAGAAAAATGCCATAAATCTATCCCCTATTTTGTAGACGCTATAACTTTTGCGCAAACCAATCAATATTCGCTTATTACGATTTTTTTTTACCAAAATATGTAGAAGAATACGTATCGGCCTAAACTGAGAAAACATTTTATATTATAGATTTTTTGGGGGATATTTATTATAGCAAAAAGTTAAAAATATAGCTTTTTTTTTCAAAATTTTTTTGTTCATAGTGCAAAAACGTTGCACGACCGCGCAATTGTCAGCTAAAGTGACGCAGTGCCGAATCTCAAAAAATGCTTTGGTCAGGAAGGGGGTAAATTCTTCTGGGGCTGAAGTCGTTAAGGCTGACCATGCACTATAGAATCTAAAGCCCTGTACACACGATCAAGTTTCCGATGGAATCAAATCCGATGGATTTTTCCATCGAAATTCCGATGAAGCTGACTTCCATCAGTCTTGCCTACACACCATCAGACAAAATTCCGACCGTCCCAAACGCCGTGACGTACAACACGTACGATGGCACTATAAATGGGAAGTTCAAATTTAATGGCGCCACCCTTTTGGGCTGCTTTTGCTGATTTCGTGTTACCGTGTGTTAGTAAAAGTTTGGGGAGAGACGATTTGCGCTTTTCAGTCTCCGTGCTTTTCAGTCCGTTACAGCATGACGAATGTGCTATCTCCATTACGGAAAGCTAGTTTTACCAGAACGAGCGCTCCCGTCTTCTAATTCAGTCTGAGCATGCGTGTTTTTTTCTCCGATGGAGTTCCACATAGACGATCAGATTTTTTTTTCCATCGGAAAAATTTAAAACATGTTCTATTTTTTTTTTCACCGATGGAAATAAGTCCGATGGGGCCCACACATGATCGTTTTGTCCGATGAAAACAGTCCATCGGACAGTTTTCATCTGTAAAACCGATTGTGTGTACAGGGCTTTACTGTCCCATCTCCTTTGGATCTACCGGCACCTATGTCATCCATTATCAACCAGGGTTCTGTGGAGGGTTCTAGGGTTCCTCCAGAGGTTGATAGGGCTTCCTTGAGCTGTAGTTGATTGACCTCCCATCTGATAGTGCCTGAATAGTTCTGGGTCTAGTGCCACTTGCCGGTGCCAGGGCACCAATGATCTTTTTAGTTGTCTGGAAGGGATGCATTCTTCCCACTGGCCACAAATAAAAGGAACATTGATCCCACTGACCCCCGATGACTTGATTTTATCAGGGGTCCCATGACCCTAAAAATTATTTGAGGGTTCCTCTTGGGGAGAAAGGTTGACCAATGTGGTATTCTGATTAGATAATAATTGAATAAATTGCTTAGGTTTGTCCTCCTGTTTGGTAAATCAAAATTAGATTGTTCAGAGATTGTACCATCAGATTGTATAGTGTATAACGTACATAAAACAACCTGTGTGACAGTAAGCTTGTCAAACTGGTACGGTGAATTCTTTTCATCTTCTTTTTGAGTCTGGCTTTCCTTTGAAATATGGAAATGTTTGTAGGCTAAGAGACTTTTATGCTTACAGGGAACAAGGGGAACCATGAGAACAACTAGTGTACTAAAATTATAGGAACAAATAAGAGGTTATTATGATTACAGGGAACAGGAGGAACCATAGGAACAACTAGTGTAATAAAATAATAGGAACAACTAGTATATTAAATTAACAGTCCCCGTTATGTGTCTGTGAGGGACTGAACATGAATACCGTTGTCATCAGGTTATGCATTCATTTATTGCTGCCACTTAGTTGTGTGTGAGATTCTATAAATCTTCATCAGCATCCCAGCTAATATTCGCAGGAAAGTGAATCCTAAGATTAGGTGAAATGACTGCATTTAAAAGGACGTATTCCTTAACCACTTCCATACTGGGCACTTAAACACCTTCCTGCCCAGACCAATTTTCAGCTTTCTGCGCTGTTGCACTTTGAATGACAATTGCGCGGTCATGCTACACTGTACCCAAACTAAATTTTTATCATTTTGTTCCCACAAATAGAGCTTTCTTTTGGTGGTATTTGATCACCTCTGCGATTTTTATTTTCTGCTAAAAAATAAAAAAAAGACCGAAAATTTTGAAAAAAAAAAAGTTTTTTTTTGGTTTCAGTTACAAAACTTTGTAAATAAGTTAGTTTTCTCCTTCACTGATGGGCACTGATGGGGCTGCACTGACGGGCACGGATAAGGCGGCACGGATGGGCACCAATGAGGTGGCACGGATGGGCAACGATCGTCGGCACGGATGGGCAACGATCGTCGGCACGGATGGGCAACGATCGTCGGCACGGGTGGGCACAGATCGGCGGCACGGGTGGGCACAGATAGGCGGCACGGGTGGGCACAGATAGGCGGCATGGGTGGGCACAGATAGGCACGGATAGGCGGCATGGATGGGCACTGATAGGTGGCATGGGTGGGCACTGATAGGTGGCATGGGTGGGCACTGATAGGCGGCATGGGTGGGCACTGATAGGTGGGCACTGATAGGTGGCATGGGTGGGCACTGATAGGTGGCATGGGTGGGCACTGATAGGTGGCACTGTACTGTACTAATGGATGCCAATCAGTGCCAAACAATAATGCCTGCCAATCAGTGGTGCCCATTGTGGGCACTGATTGGCATCTATTGTGGCACTGATTGGCATCCATTATCCCTGGTGGTCTAGGGTGGCATACCTTATTGTGGGCTTCCCTGGTGGTCTAGTGGCATCCCTGGTGGTCTAGTGGCATCCCTGGTGGTCCAGTGGGCATCCTCGGGGGGGCTGTGCTGATAATCGATCAGCACAAACCCCCCCTGTCAGAGGAACAGCCGATCGGCTCTCCTCTACTCGCGTCTGACAGACGCGAGTGAGGAAAAGCTGATGACCGGCTTTTCCTGTTTACACTGTGATCAGCCGTGATTGGACACGGCTGATCACGTGGTAAAGAGTCTCCGTCGGAGACTCTTTACCTAGATCGGTGTTGCGGGGTGTCAGACTGACACCCCGCAGCAACGATCGCCGCGATGCGCGCCCCCGGGGGCGCGCAGCGGCTCAAAATCCTGAGGACGTCATATGACGTCCAGTCAGGATTCTGCAACCACTTTGCCGACGTCAATCCGCTATAGGGCGGGCGGCAAGTGGTTAAAGTCGAACTCCAGGGTAAGCACATATGATCTAAATACAAGAGTCATGTGTATTCTTCCTTGAATCTTGGTGTGCTTTGTGTATTTCTTCCACATTTCTGTAGTAATTCAGTGTGAAACTTTACCTCTCCCCAGGAGCTTCCTGTAATAAAGACCGTCCGATGCTGCTCTCTCACCTTGTTCAGGGTGACTGGTCTTGTCTCGGCCCCTTCCTTTCGATTTCTGCAGGCAGCCTGTAGTGGGAGGAGCCTGCTGAGTCACTTCTGGAGCTCTGCTCTCTGCAGAGCACAGTGATGACGTCACTGCTACTTTTATAAGGCATTACCTGGGTTTAACCTCTTCAATACCGGGCATTTTCACCCCCTTCCTGCCTAGGCCAATTTTCAGCTTTCAGCCCTGTCGCGCTTTGAATGACAATTGCGCGGTCGTGCGACGTGGCTCCCAAACAAAATTTACATCCTTTTTTCCCCAAAAATAGCACTATGTATTTCTTTTGAATTTTACATGAATAAATGCATGTCTAAGAGTGCGCCCTGGGGTTACTGAATGAATGAGGAGATTGACTGAAGGACTTTACATGAAGACAGCCCTCTCAACTTTACCATTACCCTTGTTAAGGGACTGCAGGAATGACCTTTCTGTTGACTCAGAGGTCCATTCATTGAGGTGGCGGAAAGCACCTGTACCTATGGTGGCGGAAAGCACTGAAGTGGTTGCACAGTGATTGTTTTCAAGCACCCTGTTCACCGTTAAGGATTTCTCTCTCTCCCTGTCTGTGTGTCATCTGTCGACACCCTTTGGCTCCCGAATTCCACACTCTTGGACTTTTGCTATTTGTGATTTTAGTTTATCTTGAGCGCTGCACTGCTTTCTTATATACCTCTGGCTGATTGACAGCCTCAGTTATGTTCCTGTGTGCTGTGTGAAGGGGGGTGTGTCCCTTCCCTCCAATCAGCTCTCAGAGATCTCACTGAGCTCTACAGTGTGTAATTTCAGCTATCCGCCCCCTTTTTTTCTGACAGCTCAGACAAGCTTAAAGTGTTACTAAACCCACAACATTAAAATCAGTCTGTATATGCACAATAGCATGCTTGTTATAATCACTGTGGATCTTAAGGGGTTAATCCTCTGTATTGTGTAAAAAGGCTCTTTGATCCTCTATGCACAGATCCTCCCCTCCTGCAGGGTCTCTCTTGGCAAGGCCAGATAAGACAGTGAGGGTAGTAAAGCTGCACATGCTCAGTTTGGTCTCTATTGCTGTAGAGAACATTTCCCGGTTGAGCTGAGCTTTTAAGCCTCATGCCCACGGACGTTTTTAAAGCTGCGTTTTTTTACAGCTTAAAAACGCCTGTGCATGTTATTGTATAATTTTTAATTTTTTTTGAAAAAAAAAAAGTCGGAGCTGAAAAACGCGACCGCGGCGTTAGTGCGCGTTTTTGAGCATTTTTTGACGCTCGCGTTTTTTTCTGCCTAATTCTGACGCTGAGGAACGCACTGGTCCTGGTTTTTTTTTACAGCTTAAAAACGCCTATGCTATTTGCAGCTCAAAAACGCCTAGGTGGGCATGAAGCTATAGACTAACATGGACAGGCGTTTTTAAGCTGTAAAAAACGCTCAAAAACGCAGCTGTAAAAACGTCCATGGGCATGAGGCCTTAAGGTCACATGATATTGACATCACGCATGTGGGTGTGTATACAGATCCTAAATGACAGCCCAGTCCCTCCGTGCCCAGTAGCTAAAAAAGAACACAGTGGGTGGGATGTCACATGTTGATCGATGGATGATCCACCTCCCATAACAGCATGAGGACACAGGCTATAGTGGAAATCTCCTCCTACCTGAACACTCAGCATTTGGGCAAACCCTGCAGGTTAGGAGATTTATAAGCTGTGGGCACTTGGAGAGGGCGGATGAACTATTTTCATAATACTGGGTTTAGTAACACTTTAATAAATTCTGGACTTTGTACAGATATAGAGAAGAAAGGGCTGCAGATAAACAGGTACAACTTAAGGAGGAGGATGTGCTTCATCTCTGTGTATCACCTCAGGCCAGTCACTTTACTGGGTATATGTAAGGATTTACAGCCACTTTAGGATAAAGATTGCATCCTTTCAAATGCACTAAATCCTGTTTGTTCTACTTTTACCACTTTAATATAATTGTGAAGCGACTATTTCTGGTGTGTTTACATTCGATCTGACTTGGCCTTTGTTGTGACAAGGGAGTGAACCAAGCAGTATAACAGAAGAATTAAGTTTGAAGCCCTTGAGTGTTCTTGAGACTGAGGATCAAGAAAAGCACTAAATCACGCTGTCCATTGTACCTACTTGAAAAACTAATAGCAAGCCGCAAGTTCTATTCCTGATATCCGCCTGTGGATTCTATAAATTATATACCATATACACTTGGTGTTCTTGTCGCGGAGTTTGTCTGCAAGTCATTCAAAAGAACCATGAAAGATGTGGTGAGTATATAACAGAGGACTGTTAGCTAACCCTAGCTACTTTATTGTTTAACCACTTAAGCCCCGGACCATTTGGCTGGCCAAAGACCAGGGCACTTTTTGCGATTCGGCACTGCGTCGCTTTAACTGACAATTGCGCTGTCATGCGACGTGGCTCCCAAACAAAATTGACGTATTTTTTTACCCTCAAATAGAGCTTTCTTTTGGTGGTATTTGATCACCTCTGCGGATTCTATTTTTTGCGCTATAAACAAAAGTAGAGCGACAATTTTGAAAAAAAAAAAGCAATATTTGTAACTTTTTGCTTTAATAAATATTTCCAAAAAATATATAAAAAAAACATTTTAGGCCGATACGTATTCTTCTACATATTTTTGGTAAAAAAAAAATCGCAATAAGCGTTTATTGATTGGTTTGTGCAAAAGTTATAGCGTCTACAAAATAGGGGATAGTTTTATAGCATTTTTATTAATATATATTTTTTACTGGTAATAGCGGTGATCTACGATTTTTATTGTGACTTCGACATTATGGCGGACACATCAGACACTTTTGGCGCAATTTTGGGACCATGCACATTTATACAGCGATCAATGCTATAAATATGCACTTATTACTGTGTAAATGTGACTGGCAGTGAAGGGGTTTACCAGGATCGGGCGCTGAAGGGGTTACGTGTGTCCTAGGGATGTGTTCTAACTGTAGGGGGGATGGGCTACATGTGACACAACACTGATCACCGCTCCCGATTACAGGGTGCTGTGATCAGTGTCCTGTCACTAGGAAGACTGGGGAAATGCTTGTTTACATCAGCATTTCCCCGTTCTTCCTCTTCATGAGACGATCGCGGGTATCCCCGCCTACATCAAGTCCGCAGGACCCGCGATTACAGTCACGGAGCTCACGGCGGGCGCGCGCGCCCACGATGCCGCGTCTTAAAGGCGACGTACAGGTACGTTGATATGCCTGTCCGTGCCATCCTGCCGACGTACAGTGGGTACGGAAAGTATTCAGACCCCCTTAAATTTTTCACTCTTTGTTATATTGCAACCATTATATTATACTGTATATTATACATTATATTATACTTAGGACCATGTGATATTTCAGTTTTTCTTTTTTAATAAATCTGCAAAAATGTCAACAATTCTGGGTTTTTCTGTCAATATGAGGTGCTGTGTGTACATTAATGAGGAAAAAAATGAACTTAAATGATTTTAGCAAATGGCTGCAATATAACAAAGAGTGAAAAATTTAAGGGGGTCTGAATACTTTCTGTACCCACTGTATATCGACGTGAGCCGGTCGGCAAGTGGTTAAGGAAACCTGTCATGCAAGAATACATAGGATACCATTATTGGTTTCCTTCTAAACATGTCAGCTGGATTGTCTGTTACGCTGATTCTTCGACTGTCATTATCTTTGAGCTTCTGATTTAAAACAATTAGGCTAGGTTCACACTGCAGTTATACAATTTCTGACTTTCAGTGCAATTATGAAGTGCTACATGGATGCAGCTTTGATACGGTTTACATATTCTATG
Source organism: Rana muscosa (assembly GCA_029206835.1). NCBI lineage: Eukaryota > Metazoa > Chordata > Amphibia > Anura > Ranidae > Rana > Rana muscosa. The sequence continues at coordinate 80,241,392 of CM055116.1, read as the reverse complement.
GTGCCAAAATCGGCCTGGAATCACACCAAATTAGTACAGGAACCTTTTCCAAAATTGCGACATGTTGAGTCGCATTGATGTGAAGGGACACCATTGTGTAGCACTACCCCCGTAGGAGCTGCTGGTTATATTTTGGGTCATGCCGTTACCCATACCTCCCAACTTTTTAAATGTCCTCTGCGGGACATTCATTCAGCGGACGTTTTTTTTTACTCATAGACTGCACTTGTTGAGGGGGGGGGGGGGGGGGTTCGCTGAGTGGACGATTATTTTTAAAGACAGAGAGCAGAGTTGTTGAGCGGGGGGCCGACGGACTGACGTTAAAAATATCAATGAGCGCGGGGGGGGGGGTCGGCGCGAGAAGGGGGGGAAGTGCCAAACTTCACAAAACACATAACAGGGACGTCGCTCAAAACTTACCTCCTCCTCCTTCCTCTGCCTCCTGTGTCCTGCTGTGGCTGTGCGGGAATACAGAAGGTATCGCGGGACTGCGGGAAAGTGGTGTCACTGCGGGAAAAACCTGCAGAATCCGTGCATCCGTGCGGGGTGCGTTACCCATACCTCCCAACCCGCATAGGCTCCTCCTTCCCGCAGTCCCGCGAGACTGTCAGTTTTCCCGCACAGCAGGAAGCATGAAGAGATGAAGAGGAGGAAACACAGCAGCAGCAGGTAAGAGCCCCCCCCCCCCGTGATTGGTGGACTAGGTTCGGAGCCCCCCCCGATCGGCGCCCCCCCCCGCGAACATCCCCCCCCCCCCCCCTCCGCTCAACAACTTTTTTCTTCAGGTACAAATTTTTTTTACATGTCCCCCAAGCACCCCCCCCCCCCCCTCAACAACTTTAATTAGCAGGGGAGAGGGGACATCTGAATGTCCCGCGATGGGACTTTTAAAAGTTGGGAGGTATGCCGTTACCTGTCTGTTCCACCGTATCCGTCATAGGCGTTCCATTGAAGAGTTTTCACAGATGTCAGCACCAACACATAGTCTCTTTTCAATGTTTTTTTTAACCACTTGCCTACTGGGCACTTAAACCCCCTTCGTACCCAGACCAATTTTCAGCTTTCAGCGCTGGCGCACTTTGAATGACAATTGCGCGGTCATACAACACTGTACCCAAATGATGTTTTTATCATTTTTTCCCCCACAAATAGAGCTTTTCTTGGGGGGGTATTTGATCACCTCTGCGGTTTTTATTTTTTTGCTATAAACAAAAAAAGACAGAAAATTTGGGAAAAAAAACACTATATTTTTTTACTTTTTGTTATAAAATAATATCCCAATTTTTTTTAAAAATAAATATTTATTTTTCTCAGTTTAGGCCGATAAGTATTCTTCTATTTATTTTTGGTAAAAAAAATTGCAAGAAGCGTATAGTGATTGGTTTGCGCAAAAGTTATAGCGCCTACAAAATAGGGGATAGATTTATGACATTTTTATAATATTTTTTTTTTACTAGTAATGGCGGCGATCTGCGATTTTTGTCAGGCCTGCGATATTGCGGCGGACACATCGGACACTTTTGACACTATTTTGGGACCATTCACATTTATACAGCGAACAGTGCTATAAATATGCATTTATTACTGTATAAATGTGACTGGCAGGGAAGGGGTTAACACTAGGGGGCGATCAAGGGGTTAAATATGTTCCCTATTAGTGATTCTTACTGTGTGGGGGAGGGGACTGACTGGGGGAGGTGACCGATTGATGTCCCTATGTACAAGGGACACAGCATCGGCCTCCTCTCTCCCTGACAGGACGTGGATCTCTATGTTTACACACAGAGATCCACGTCCCTGGCTCTGTAACAGCCAATCTGCATGTACCTGGCGGACATCGCGGCTGCCAGGCACGCACATCAGCATCACGTGATGCAGCGGGCACAGCTGTTCCCCGCCACGTGCCCTCGGCGGCGTGCAGGGGGATGTAAACACAGCAGGACGTCCAGGGACGTCCACCCAGCACTTGAGAGCCGCGCTGCAGATGTCTTTCGTCTATAGCGTGGGTCTCAAGTGGTTAAAGAAATGTCAATTAGAGGGATGTAGGGTTAGGGGAGATTCAGGTACCTTGTAGACATGGGAGCCGTCGAAAAATTTGTTCCATTCCGTTCCGTTTCGTATTAAAAAAAAATCGTAATTCGTGTACGGAATTCAATTCGGATTCGTACGAAATACGAATTTCGTACGACACGTATAACGAATGATTCAACCGGAAATGTACTTCCCCCACCCAATTCCAGCAGCAATCTTTTCTCTCTATGTCGAATCTTTTCTCTCTATAATGTCGAATCTTTTCTCTCTATAATGTCGAATCTTTTCTCTCTATAATGTCGAATCTTTTCTCTCTATAATGTCGAATCTTTTCTCTCTATAATGTCGAATCTTTTCTCTCTATAATGTCGAATCTTTTCTCTCTATAATGTCGAATCTTTTCTCTCTATAATGTCGAATCTTTTCTCTCTATAATTTCGAATCTTTTCTCTCTATAATGTCGAATCTTTTCTCTCTATAATGTCGAATCTTTTCTCTCTATAATTTTGAATCTTTTCTCTCTATGTAGAATAATCTTGGACTAATAGAGTTAAGGTTAGTCACAATCGACCAAAAAATATTTACCTATCGCTTTGTCGAATTTTCATGTCTTATTTGGTAGTTTGGATTCGGATAATTTGGATTCGAAATTTTGTACAAATTTTTCAAAATTTCGTACAGAATTCGTATTCGAAAAAATTCGTAATTCAAATTCGTACAAATGTACGAATTTAAAAAAAATTCGTACGAATTTTCAATTCGTACGTAACTAATCGCACATGTCTAGTACCTTGCTTTGCGTATCACGGGTACTTCCTAATCCAGAGGAAAAACAGTCTCCACACTGGATATAGCAACCACCGAAAAGGCCTCTCTCACTGACCTAGCAGCCGATGCGGTGCTCGGTCAAAAGTCTCTGCCACAGACTTGAAGCCCCGTACACACAATCGGTTTGACTGATGAAAACCGTCCGATGGATGGTTTTCATCAGACCAACCGATCGTGTATGGTACCCATCGGTCTTTTTTCCATCGGTTGTAAAAAATAGAACTTGTTTTAAAATTTTCCGATGGATAAAAAACTGATGGGAATTTCCGATCGTCTATGGGCAAGTCCATCGGTTAAAAAACCCACGCATGCTCAGAATCAAGTCGACGCATGCTCAGAAGCATTAAACTTCATTTTTCTCGGCTCATCGGAGTGTTTTACGTCACCGCGTTTGGAACGGTCGGTTTTTAGACTGATGGTGTGTGGCCAAGACTGATGAAAAACAGTTTCATCGGATTTCCGATGGACAAATCCATCGGACGAAAATCCATAGGTTATCCGATCGTGTGTACGGGGCTTCAGAGTCATTAGACAATCCTCTGCCACAGGATTGTATAACAGAGAACTTTCTGTAAAGTCCAAGTACAGTCACACAGTACCAGTTTCTTTCCGGCAATCCGGCAATACTGTGAGGTGGATGGGTCGGGATGCGTCCTCCAGTTGAGTCTCCAGGCTCTTCCTGAGATACCTGCCCTCTTGGCTCGGTTCTCTCTGAGAAAATTTCGAATTTCCGAAAAAAGCAAAATTTTGAAAATTCGAGATTCGAAAATTCGAAATTGCAAAATTCGAAAATCTAAAATTTGAAGATGGGAAATTTGGAAAGTTGAACTTCTGAATTTTTTGAATTTCCGAATTTCCGAAATTTGGAAATTATTTTTTTCCGTTTTTTCCGGAAATTCGAAAAATTTGTTCTTTTCGTTTTTTATTTTTATCTTTTTTGCTTTTTTGAAAATTTGGAATTCCGAATTTCCCGAATTTCCGAAAAAAGCAAAAAAATGAAAATAAACGAATTTTTCGAATTTCCTGAATTTCCGAAAAAAGCAAAAAAACGAAAAAAAAAGAAAACAACAAATTTTTCGAATTTCCCGAATTTCCGAAAAAAGCAAAAAAACGAAAACGAATTTTTCGAATTTCCCGAATTTCCGAATTGCCAAATTTCCAAAAATAAAGCAAATAAACGAAAACGAAAAAAATGAATTTTTCGGCAGTGCACATGTCTATCTAGAACTAGGGTCACGTGACAGAGCCAACAGTGTGAGAGAAGTTGAGCCCTTCTTCTAGTCTCTCAGGTAACCAGTTATATTTTTAGCTGTTTACCAATGTAAAATGCATTCTTCTCAGTTGACCACCAATGTAATAGGCATGCTTGAGTTACAGTGTCTTTAAAAAGTATTCATACCCCTGGAAATGTTCCACATTTTGTCATGTTACAACCAAAAACATAAATTTATTTTACTGGGATTTGATGTAATAGACCAACACAAAGTTGCACATAATTGGGAAGTAGAAGGAAAATGATAAATGGTTTTCATTTTTTTTTACAAATAAATATTTGAAAAGTGTGGCGTGCATTTGTATTCAGCCCCCCTTTACTCTGATACCCCTAACTAAAATCTAGTGGAACCAATTGCCCTCAGAATTCACCTAATTAGTAAATAGAGTCCACCTTTGTGTGATTTAATCTCAGTATAAATACTGTGAAGCCCTCAGAGGTTTGTTAGAGAACTTTAGTGAACAAACAGCACAATGAAGGCCAAGGAACACACCAGACAGGTCAGGGATAAAGTTGTGGAAAAGTTTAAAGCCGGGTTAGGTTAAAAAAAATATCCCAAGCTTTGAAGATCTCATGGAGCTCTGTTCAATCTCTCATCTGAAAATAGAAATAGTATGGCACAACTGCAAAGCTACCAAGACATGGCCGTCCACCTAAACTGACAGGCCGGGCAAGGAGAACATTAATCAGAGAAGCAGTCAAGAGGCCCATGGTAACTCTGGAGGAGCTGCAGAGATCCACAGCTCATGTGGGAGAATCTGTCCACAGGACAACTATTAGTTAGACATGTGCGATTAGTTTCGTACGAATCGAAAATTCGTACGAATTTTTCGAAATTCGTACACTTGTACGAATCCGAATTACGAATTTTTTCGAATACGAATTCTGTACGAAATTTCGAAAAATTCGTACGAAATTTCGAATCCAAATTATCCGAATCCAAACTACCAAATAAGACATGAAAATTCGACAAAGCGATAGGTAAATATTTTTTGGTCGAATGTGACTAACCTTAACTCTATTAGTCCAAGATTATTCTACATAGAGAGAAAAGATTCGACATTATAGAGAGAAAAGATTTGACATTATAGAGAGAAAAGATTCGACATTATAGAGAGAAAAGATTTGACATTATAGAGAGAAAAGATTCGACATTATAGAGAGAAAATATTTGACATTATAGAGAGAAAAGATTCGACATTATAGAGAGAAAAGATTCGACATAATAGAGAGAAAAGATTCAACATTATAGAGAGAAAAGATTGCTGCTGGAATTGGGTGGGGGAGGTACATTTCCGGTCGAATCATTCGTTATACGTGTCGTACGAAATTCGTATTTTGTACGAATCCGAATTGAATTCCGTACACGAATTACGAATTACGATTTTTTTTTTTATACGAAACGGAATGGAACGAAACAAATTTTTCGATGGCTCCCATGTCTACTATTAGTCGTGCTCTCCACAAATCTGGCCTTTATGGAAGAGTGACAAGAAGAAAGACATTGTTGAAAGAAAGCCATAAGAAGTCCCTTTTGCAGGTTACGAGAAGCCATGTGGGGGACACAGCAAACATGTGGAAGAAGTGCTCTGGTCAGATGAGACCAAAATTGAACTTTTTGGCCTAAAAACAAAATGCTTAGTGTGGTGAAAAACAAACACTGCACATCACCCTGAACACACCATTCCCACCGTGATACATGGTGGTGGCAGCATCATGTTGTGGGGATGCTTTTCTTCAGCAGGGACAGGGAAGCTGATCAGAGTTGATGGGAAGATGAATGGAGCCAAATACAGGGAAATCTTAGAAGAAAACCTGTTCTGCCTCGTACACTTGACCGGTTTTCCCGTCGGGAAAAAAAAACGATGGTTTTCCCGACGGAATTCCTCTCAAGCCTGCCTTGCATACACACGGTCACACAAAAGTCCGGTGATCTTTTGACTGTAAAGAACGCAGTGACGTAAAAGACTACGACGAGCCGACAAAATTAAGTTCTATGCTTCCGAGCATGCGTCGAATTGTTTCCGAGCATATGCGGTTTTTTTTCATGTCGGAAAAGCATACAGACGAACGGTTTTCCCGCTAGGATTTTTTCCTGATGGGAAAAAAGAGATTTTTTTTCCGTCAGTTTTCCTGTGGGAAAAAGTCCGATGGAGCATACACACGGCCGGGATTCCCGACGAAAAGCTCTTGTTGCAGTTTTTCCGACGGGAAAACCGGTTGTGTGTATGAGGCATTAGTGTCCGCAAAAGACTTGAGACTGGGGTGGAGGTTCACCTTCCAGCAGGACAACGACCCTAAACATACATCCGGAGCTACAATGGAATGGTTTAGATCAAAGCATATTCATCATGTGTTAGAATGGCCCAGTCAAAGTCCAGACCTAAATCCAATTGAGAATCTGTGGCAAGACTTGAAAATTTCTGTTCACAGACGCTCTCCATCCAATCTGACAGAGCTTGAGCTATTTTGCAAAGAAGAATGGGCAAAAATGTCACTCTCTAGATGTGCAAAGCTGGTAGAGACATCCCCAAAAAAAATTGGAGCTGTAAGGTGGCTCTACAAAGTATTGACTGAATACCAATACGCGCCACACTTTTCAGATATTTATTTTAAAAAAAAATTGGAAAACCATTTATCATTTTCCTTCCACTTCAGAATTATGTGCCACTTTGTGTTGGTCTATCACATAAAATCCCAATAAAATACATTTATGTTTTTGGTTCTATCATGACAAAATGTGGAAAATTTCAAGGGGTGTGAATACTTTTTCAAGGAAATGTACACTAATGCATGTAGAGTTTTCTCCTACTGACCACTAATGTAAGGGGCATACCTCCACTGAGCACCAATGTAGGGAGACCCTACACTGACCATCAATGTTAGGAGGCACTAAAAGTGAGTTTCTGACATGAGACTATTTGTATCAATTCAAAACGATTGCTGAAAATAATATTGTGCAGCGCATGGGATGTAAATGAAAAAATAAGCAAGCATAAAGTCCATAAGTGAATAAATCCCAACATCAAAACGGAATCCTCTGAGATAAAACTTCTAGTTCTTCCACCACGAGTGCTCAGTATGAAGATGGCCACTCACCAGAGCTGTTTGACCCCTTTTTACAGGACGGTCAAAAAACGCTTTGGGAACACCAGATTGCAGTGGCGGAATTATCAGGGTCGCGACAGTCGCAGTTGTGACTGGGCCCTGTAATTCACCAAGTCCGCGGGGCCCGCCACCCGTCCGTGCAAAACGCCCGCCCGCTGCGTAGGGCCCCGCCGCCGCCGCTAGAGGTCCGTGGCCGGCGGAAAAATGTCTCTGCCGGCCGCCATTTTCCTGAAGAACAAAACAAGGGAGCCTGCCAAAATAGCAAATAGAGCTGCGGCGCCGTCCACCCCCGCCCCCGGTCTGTCTGTCATTTGTGACCTGTTGTAGAAAGGGGCGGGGGTGGGCGGTGCCGCAGCTCCATTTCTATATTGTAGCAGGCCGGCTCCGCCCCTAATTTGTTCCCCCTCGCCTCTCTGCATCCTGGCGGGAGAAGAAGGCATGGTGAAGGTCAGACCTGTGAGTAAACAGGTCCTCCTGCAGAGTATTGCACAGTCTGTGTTGTTTAGTGTGTATAGTCAGGTCCTCCTGCAGAGTATTGCACAGTCTGTGTTGTGTAGTGTGTATAGTCAGGTACTCCTGCAGAGTATTGCACAGTCTGTGTTGTGTAGTGTGTATAGTCAGGTACTCCTGCAGAGTATTGCACAGTCTGTGTTGTTTAGTGTGTGTAGTCAGGTCCTCCTGCAGAGTATTGCACAGTCTGTGTTGTGTAGTGTGTATTGTCAGGTACTTCTGCAGAGTATTGCACAGTCTGTGTTGTGTAGTGTGTATAGTCAGGTACTTCTGCAGAGTATTGCACAGTCTGTGTTGTTTAGTGTGTATTGTCAGGTACTCCTGCAGAGTATTGCACAGTCTGTGTTGTGTAGTGTGTATAGTCAGGTACTTCTGCAGAGTATTGCACAGTCTGTGTTGTGTAGTGTGTATAGTCAGGTACTCCTGCAGAGTATTGCACAGTCTGTGTTGTTTAGTGTGTGTAGTCAGGTCCTCCTGCAGAGTATTGCACAGTCTGTGTTGTGTAGTGTGTATAGTCAGGTACTTCTGCAGAGTATTTCACAATCTGTGTTGTGTAGTGTGTGAAGGTAGGTCCTCCTGCAGAGTATTGCACAGTCTGTGTTGTGTAGTGTGTATTGTCAGGTACTCCTGCAGAGTATTGCACAGTCTGTGTTGTGTAGTGTGTGTAGTCAGGTCCTCCTGCAGAGTATTGCACAGTCTGTGTTGTGTAGTGTGTATAGTCAGGTACTTCTGCAGAGTATTGTACAGTCTGTGTTGTGTAGTGTGTATAGTCAGGTCCTCCTGCAGAGTATTTCACAATCTGTGTTGTGTAGTGTGTGAAGGTAGGTCCTCCTGCAGAGTATTGCACAGTCTGTGTCGTGTAGTGTGTCAAGTACCACCGCTGCCACCCCCCCTCAAGTACCACCGCTGCCACCCCCCCCTCAAGTACCACCGCTGCCACCCCCCCCTCAAGTACCACCGCTACCACCCCCCCTCAAGTACCACCGCTGGTTCTTGAGGGGGGGGGTGGCTGCAGTGGTACTTGCAGGGATATGTGGTAGTGGTGATACTTGAGGGGGGTGGTAGCGGTGATACTTGAGGGAGGTGGCAGTGGTGGTACTTGAGGGGGGTTGGCAGTGGTGGTGCCATCCTCTCCCACCACCACCCGTGCCTCTTACTGATCCCATCCTTCCACGGCCCCACCACTGATCTCATCCCTATCCCCCTATTACTTCTACAACAGAGGTGATGGGGGGGTAGGGATGAGATCAGTGGTGAAGGGATGGGATCAGTAACAGGCACAGGTGGTGGTGGGAGAGGATGGCACCACCACTGCTCTGCTGCCGCAGCCACCCCCTCAAGTGAAATCTGAAACAGATTTTTTTTATTTTGTTGTACAGTGTAAAAAAATTAAGTATCAAAATCAGGCTTTTCGGGGGGGGGGGGGCTTTCATGATTTCTTGCACCGGGGCCCTGAAGTCTCTAGTTACGCCACTGCCAGATTGGTTCCGCTAATGGCATAAATCCACTCCAATGGCCACTCAGGAAGCAGCTAGAATGTAAAAAATTACTCCCCAGGAGACACGGATAAAAGTGTCATAGTGTAGTAATTTTTAATAAAGTAAAAACAGCAGCAATAATAGAAGTTACACTCACATGTTGTAGTGCCTGGCCTGGCACTAAGTGTAAACAGCGTGTGTGAGTCAGCTGATCCCTGGGGGTGGCGTGCGTTCCACGTCTCGCTCCGAAGGCGAAACATATGTCGGAGCGAGGATCCGTCATTTCCAGGTCCATATTTGATAACCCACACTAGGCTTTGCCCTTCGGAGCGAGACATGGAACGCATGCCACCCCCAGGGATCAGCTGACTCACACACGCTGTTTACACTTTCTTTGTGCTAGTTTTTTACATGAACATGTATAGCGCCTTATTCTTTATTTTATAATTTTACACAGTTCAGCGATTTGTTCACTTTAAAGGGGGCAGCTGTTTGTTTATATGTTCTTATCCCCAAAAGGTGCCATTTTTTTTGGTATACCGTATATACTCAAGTACAAGCCGACCCAAGTATAAGCCGAGGACCTAATTTTACCACAAAAAACTGGGAAAACTTATTGACTCGAGTATAAGCCGAGGGTGAGAATGCAGCGGCTACTGTAAGCGGAAAAGAGGGTCAACAATGCCCATTTGCACGCCTCACTGTGCCCATTTGCAGCCTCACTGTGCCCATTTGCAACCTCACTGTGCCATACCTCACTCTGTGCCATACATCACTGTGCCCATTGCAACCTCACTGTGCCATACCTCACTCTGTGCCATACCTCACTGTGCCCATTGCAGTCTCACTGTGCCTCACTGTGCCCATTGCAACCTCACTGTGCCATACCTCACTGTGCCCATTGCAACCTCACTGTGCCATACCTCACTCTGTGCCATACCTCACTGTGCCCATTGCAGTCTCACTGTGCCTCACTGTGCCCATTGCAGTCTCACTGTGCCCATTGCAACCTCACTGTGCCATACCTCACTCTGTGCCATACCTCACTGTGCCCATTGCAGTCTCACTGTGCCCGAGTACCTGAATTCTTGACAGGTGTCCATTTTTTTAAAAGTCACGGCTTCCTCCTGGCGTTCCGTTCCGTGATAGGCATTTGACACTGTGTTCCGCCTATCACGGAGGTCCTCTCATCCTCGGACAGTTTCCCAGCAGACACTGTGTTCAGTGTTCCGCCAATCACGGACATTCTTTCATCCTCGGACAAGAGGACGTCCGTGATTGGCGGAACACTGAACACAGTGTCTGCAGGGAAACTGTCCGAGGATGAGAGGACCTCCGTGATAGGCGGAAGGCAGTGTCAAATGCCTATCATGGAACGGAATGCCAGGAGGAAGCCGCGACTTTTAAAAAAATGTGCGCCTGTCAAGAATTCAGGTACAAAAAAACACTGACTCGAGTATAAGCCGAGGGGGGTATTTTCAGCCCTAAAAAAAGGGCTGAAAAACTTGGCTTATACTCAAGTATATACAGTACATTGTTTCTAATAATTACTATATTATATCTACAGTTCATGGTTCATGTCAGCTTGGTGGTCAGTGGGATGAATGCTCTTTACATTGAAAGTCTGTGAGAAGACTGCTCCTTATATTAGTAGTCAGTGGGAAGAATGCTCCTTACATTAGTGATCAGTGGGAAGAATGCTCCTTACATTAGTGGTCATTGGGAAGAATGCTCCTTACATTGGTCAGTGGGAGGAATTCTACTTATATTGGTGGCCATTTTGAATAATTCCCCTTACATTGGTGTGGTGGTCAGTGGGAAGAAGGCTTCTTATATTGGTGGTTAGTGGGAACAATGTTTCTCACATTAGGAGTAGTAGAAATAATGCTTCTGACATTAGTGGCCAGTTGGAAGAATGCCCATTACATTGGTGGTCAGTAAGTGGAATATCCCTTACATTTTTGGTCAGTATGAAGAATGCCCCTTACTTTGGTGGCCAGTAAGAAGAACCCTCCTTACATTGGTGGTCTGTGGGCATAATACTCCTTACATATAACAAAAATGATACTTGGGGGAAATGATTTCATATCTGAGAGGCAGAAATTACTCATTGCTCAAGAAACCCATAGCAACCTCTGGAATATTTCTAGGTTTCCATGGAACCCTGGTTGAGAAAGGCTGATCTAGAGTAACCTGCATACATTATTTTTTTTTTTCGTCTGGTTGAATAAAGTTCTGTATCCTCTGCAGGAACTGCCAGTAACAGAATTGCATGACAAAAATTAGCTTTGTGGGAGACTTTTAAATCTCGGTGAAGATGAACAGAAACAAATTGCCCTGGATCTAGCATGTGGGGGCTGGATGAAGTCCGTTCCAGCCACGTTCCAGCACAACCAGGTATAAACAGACATAAAAAAAGTCCCTTAAAACCTGTCCTGTGATATCAATGGGGACCACCATTGCTGACTTTATTCTAAAAATGTCAGTTGCCTAGCTCTCAGTCTGATCTGATGGATTCAATACTCTTTAGCCCTGTACACACGATCGGATTTCCTATGGATTCTAATCCGATGGATTTTTCCATCGGAAATCCGATGAAGCTGACTTCCATCAGTCTTGCCTACACACCATCAGTCAAAAATCCGACCGTCCCAAACGCCGTGACGTAAAACACTCAGACGAGCCGAGAAAAATTAAGTTCAATGCTTCTGAGCATGTGTCGACTTGATTCTGAGCATGCGTGGTTTTTTTCTCCGACGGAGTTCCACACAGACGATCGGATTTTGCTATCGTTTTTTTTTTCCCATCGGATACATTTAAAACATGTTCTATTTTTTCACACTGATGGAAAAAAGACCGATGGGGCCCATACACGATCGGTTCGTCCGATGAAAACAGTCCATCGGACTGTTTTCATTCGTAAAACCGATCGTGTGTACACGGCTTTTGAGTCCTGAACCTGAACATGCATGTATGGAGTGAAGTCCTAATCTGCAGAGTTCCGTTACTCAGAAAATTCTAAAACCATTGGGGTGGATTTACTAAAGGCAAATATACTGTACTTTGCGTCTTCTGTTCAACACATTCCTATATACCTTTTCATACCCTCTGGAAAAGTGACTTTGTTTGTCTCCGTGTTTGCATTCTGGTGTAGACACTGGGGCTTTTCCACGCCACTTTTTCGTTTGCAATATTTGTATACCCATGTCTTACAAAAAAGTTTGTGATATGTTTCCCTAAAAACTCAATAAATCTTTTGTGAAATAAAGGCAAACAGACTGTGCATTTTGCAAGTGCAGTTGCACTCATTTTCCCCAGAGCTTAGTAAATGTGGTAAAGCTGTTAATTTCCATCATCCAATCATTTTCCTTGCACCTACTTGGGGATTCTTTACAAAATGAAGCTTCACTACATTCACATTTACTAAGGAAAATCAGTGCAATTGCACTTGCAAAGTGCATAGTCTTTAGTAAATTCACCCCAATGATTCACCATGGCGGCCAGACAGTAAACATTTTTTGAGGAATCGGCAGGTGTAGCCTCCATCCCTCCAGTTTTCTTTTAGCGGACATCGTTTGCTAAAAAAAAGAGACCTGTAGTTTGAGACAATCCCACATTTTTCTTTTGGTTTTTAGTTTTTTTTTTTTTACTGCATACCAAAAATCTTTTATAATCCACATTTGTTTTTCCAATAAAATCACAAGTTTTTAAACAACCCTCCCGCCCACAGATAAAACAATAATAGATGACATCTATATATCAGTTTCTCGAAGTCCGCAGCAGTCTGATAAATCGTACATTTGACACTCAAGTTCTGTAAAGTCATTAGAGACGGCCATTGAGATGGACTCAACTTCACTCTTGTAGGCCGCTGACATGTTGCTCTTCGTGGAGCTGCTGCGAATTTTATTAGAAAGGTTGTTCATTTTCTCTTTCAGCTGAGAAGAAGAGTTCTGAAAAGGGGAGATTAATTTCCAGCTATTACAATCCACGTTTTTCCTCTTTGTTGTTATCCCCTGGTTACCAGGGTTATAAATAAACGAGGAGTTCATAGAAGAGAAATCTGTGGTTTCACCTTCAGAACCTCTCCGTGAACTGTTCATTGATGTCCTCCATTGATGGTCATAGACCCGCCAGAGAGGGCGCCGTCTCCTGCGGCAGCGGCATCTTAGCAGCCTGATAAATGCTCTTTTAAATTCCTTGCTCGAACATGGGTATATGATAGGATTGACACAGCTGTTGAAGTAGCCCAGCCAGAAGATCACTTTGAAGACACCGTCTGAAGGCTTCAGATTAGGAAAGAAAGATCCTGAACAAGGAAGGAAACAGAAAAACAAGATTAGTATGCATGATTGTAATCCTTAACAATATAGTCTACTTAAACCCAAGCACAGAATTTTAATACATTGCAACTGGTGACTGCATTGTTTTGTGTTTTTCAGTTTATTAATCCTTTCGTTTCACCTGTTGATCCTACCGTGAACATTTCCTGTCCTAGGGTGACAATGCTTACTCACTTGTAGTGTAGCTAAGAAGAACAACAGTGTCACCCTAGGACTGGAAATGTGTTATGACTACAGAATGCCTCTCGGTCTCATCATCTCCATAATATAGAATGGGGGGGGGGTGGTGTAGTTCACAAAGGTAACTTGAAGATAAGACTTCTTTTGATAACACCCCAAAGAGCAAAGGATAGCACTGGATTTCTGGCAAGACCAAAAACATTTTTGGTACTTGTAAAACAGATATAAAGAAATACTTTCATTGATACTGTATATTTGTGAGAAAAACAATCAGCGCCACAATGCTAATAAATTACTATTATAATGACGTGAAAAAAATCAAATATACCCCTCTGAGTGTCTACACAGCTGCTGAACACTTATAGTGATACACCACACCTATTGCAATATTAATTTTGTGAAAATAGTAAACATGTGCATTCGTTTTCGTCCGAACGCATTTTAGTCCGAATTTCAGGTATTTTCGTTATCGTTTTAACTAACAAATACGAAAGCGCAGAGTCCTAAAACCGAAAGATCCGACATAAAAAAATGCTGTATTTTCGTTTTCTTTTTTTTTTTTTGAGGATACTTCCTTCACTTTGTTCTCGACACTAAAAACCAAAAACAACATTCCCAATACAGAACTCAGAAGATTTTTCTAAATTAGAAACTTCTATAATTCAAATTTTCCATTATTAGAAAATACATCTCCCACATTCTATGAGAATATCTGTATTTTATTTTCGTTTTCGTTGCAACAACAGTTCGATATAGATAGGAGATTCGACATGACGCAGACAATAACAATCTGTGTCCATCGAACCTGTGGTTGAATGTGCCTAACCTTAACTCTATTAGTCCAAGATTATTCTACATAGAGAGGGAAGATTCGACATAGAGAGAAAAGATTCGACATTATAGAGAGAAAAGATTTGACATTATACAGAGAAAAGATCGCTGCTGGAATTGGGTGGGGGAAGTAAAATAAAAATAATGATGATGATGAATGTTATTGGCTGATTGTAACCAAAGAGGAGGAGCAGTAAAATAGATAGATCTAACTTGACAATTCAACATGAACGACGAGGATTCGACAAAGCATCGAAAAACATACAAACGTTGAATCTGTCATTGAAGGCTTATGGTGTCTGCCGAAAGTTCGAAGAAGATTCGACGGAGCAGCAAAACTGTACGACGCCGTACATTTCCGGTGAAATGCATCCGCCCATAGGCTATAGAAAAATTCTAATGTTGGTTGACTAGTAATAATAATTTAAAAATATACAGGGAGTAAGGACATACCCCCGAGTGTATGTAAAGTGCCTCACAAGTACTGTACAGACATTTTGCAGCCGCAGTAGAAGGAGCTGAAGCTCCAAGAGTAGGGATGAGCTTCGTGTTCGAGTCGAACATACGTTCGACTCGAACATCGGCTGTTCGATCGTTCGACGAAGATCGAACGATTTGGGCCGTTCGCGCCAAATTCGAGTGACGCGAACGGCCCACAATGCACTACGCCATCGCAGTGTCATCCAGGCGCTGTGATTGGCCAAGCATGCACTGTGACCCCGCATGCTTGGCCAATCACAGCGCCGGCAGCGAGGAGAGCAATGATTGGCCACAGGCAGGATGCCTGTGGCCAATTATTGCTGAGGGGGTTTAGTACACGCCCCACACTATAAAAGGCCGCCAGCACGGCGGCCTAGTGTAGTGTGTTCCGGAGCAGGGATAGAGCAGCATAGGCAGGGACAGTGACTTTTATTTCTTTCTTGCTTAACCTGGATTCCTTTAGTTTAGGGAAAGAGAAGGATAGGTAGGGAGAGTGTCAGTGTGTTTTGTGCTTGTGCTATATTGTGCTTAAAAAAAACATTTTTTCTAGGGACAGAAAACTGTAGGTAGGGAGAGTGTGTCAGTTTCTTTCACTGTCAAAGTCCTTGTTTCCAGGGACCTGGAAGGACAGTGAGGTAATTCTCCTTGTGCTAAATTGTGCTTAAAAAAATCATTTTTTCTAGGGACAGAAAACTGTAGGTAGGGAGAGTGTGTCAGTTTCTTTCACTGTCAAAGTCCTTGTTTCCAGGGACCTGGAAGGACAGTGAGGTAATTCTCCTTGTGCTAAATTGTGCTTAAAAAAAACATTTTTTCTAGGGACAGAAAACTGTAGGTAGGGAGAGTGTGTCAGTTTCTTTCACTGTCAAAGTCCTTGTTTCCAGGGACCTGGAAGGACAGTGAGGTAATTCTCCTTGTGCTAAATTGTGCTTAAAAAAAACATTTTTTCTAGGGACAGAAAACTGTAGGTAGGGAGAGTGTGTCAGTTTCTTTCACTGTCAAAGTCCTTGTTTCCAGGGACCTGGAAGGACAGTGAGGTAATTCTCCTTGTGCTAAATTGTGCTTAAAAAAAACAATTTTTCTAGGGACAGAAAACTGTAGGTAGGGAGAGTGTGTCAGTTTCTTTCACTGTCAAAGTCCTTGTTTCCAGGGACCTGGAAGGACAGTGAGTGAATTCTCCTTGTGCTAAATTGTGCTTAAAAAAAACATTTTTTCTAGGGACAGAAAACTGTAGGTAGGGAGAGTGTGTCAGTTTCTTTCACTGTCAAAGTCCTTGTTTCCAGGGACCTGGAAGGACAGTGAGGTAATTCTCCTTGTGCTAAATTGTGCTTAAAAAAAACATTTTTTCTAGGGACAGAAAACTGTAGGTAGGGAGAGTGTGTCAGTTTCTTTCACTGTCAAAGTCCTTGTTTCCAGGGACCTGGAAGGACAGTGAGGTAATTCTCCTTGTGCTAAATTGTGCTTAAAAAAAACATTTTTTCTAGGGACAGAAAACTGTAGGTAGGGAGAGTGTGTCAGTTTCTTTCACTGTCAAAGTCCTTGTTTCCAGGGACCTGGAAGGACAGTGAGGTAATTCTCCTTGTGCTAAATTGTGCTTAAAAAAAACATTTTTTCTAGGGACAGAAAACTGTAGGTAGGGAGAGTGTGTCAGTTTCTTTCACTGTCAAAGTCCTTGTTTCCAGGGACCTGGAAGGACAGTGAGGTAATTCTCCTTGTGCTAAATTGTGCTTAAAAAAAACATTTTTTCTAGGGACAGAAAACTGTAGGTAGGGAGAGTGTGTCAGTTTCTTTCACTGTCAAAGTCCTTGTTTCCAGGGACCTGGAAGGACAGTGAGTGAATTCTCCTTGTGCTAAATTGTGCTTAAAAAAAACATTTTTTCTAGGGACAGAAAACTGTAGGTAGGGAGAGTGTGTCAGTTTCTTTCACTGTCAAAGTCCTTGTTTCCAGGGACCTGGAAGGACAGTGAGGTAATTCTCCTTGTGCTAAATTGTGCTTAAAAAAAACATTTTTTCTAGGGACAGAAAACTGTAGGTAGGGAGAGTGTGTCAGTTTCTTTCACTGTCAAAGTCCTTGTTTCCAGGGACCTGGAAGGACAGTGAGGTAATTCTCCTTGTGCTAAATTGTGCTTAAAAAAAAACATTTTTTCTAGGGACAGAAAACTGTAGGTAGGGAGAGTGTGTCAGTTTCTTTCACTGTCAAAGTCCTTGTTTCCAGGGACCTGGAAGGACAGTGAGGTAATTCTCCTTGTGCTAAATTGTGCTTTAAAAAAACATTTTTTCTAGGGACAGAAAACTGTAGGTAGGGAGAGTGTGTCAGTTTCTTTCACTGTCAAAGTCCTTGTTTCCAGGGACCTGGAAGGACAGTGAGGTAATTCTCCTTGTGCTAAATTGTGCTTAAAAAAAACATTTTTTCTAGGGACAGAAAACTGTAGGTAGGGAGAGTGTGTCAGTTTCTTTCACTGTCAAAGTCCTTGTTTCCAGGGACCTGGAAGGACAGTGAGGTAATTCTCCTTGTGCTAAATTGTGCTTAAAAAAAAACATTTTTTCTAGGGACAGAAAACTGTAGGTAGGGAGAGTGTGTCAGTTTCTTTCACTGTCAAAGTCCTTGTTTCCAGGGACCTGGAAGGACAGTGAGGTAATTCTCCTTGTGCTAAATTGTGCTTAAAAAAAAACATTTTTTCTAGGGACAGAAAACTGTAGGTAGGGAGAGTGTGTCAGTTTCTTTCACTGTCAAAGTCCTTGTTTCAAGGGACAGAGAAGGACACCTGAAGGTAGCCCTTATTGCTTTTTTCCCATCTCCCTGCAGGCCATCTATTAGAATGTCTGGAAGGCAAACAAGGAGAGGCAGACAGTCAGGAGGCAATAAAAGAGGGCAAGCAGGCTCTGTGTCTGGGGGCAACAGTGCTGGTCGTGGACGCGGTGCATTGTCATCAGCACATGGCCATGGGACACGCTTGTCCTTCTTTTCGGCAGCTGGACATGTTGAGCCACATCATGCCGAAGACTTGGTAGAGTGGATGACCAAGCCCTCCTCCTCCTCCTCATCCTCTCTCACCCAGGCTCAGGGTACTGGAAAAGCAGCTGCCAAAGCGTCGTCTTCCCTGGTATCAATGTCAGACTCATCATCAGTCACTCCTTCCCTAGACCCACCATGTCCTCCTCCTGAGGAGTCCCCCGAACTGTTTCAGCACAGTGTTGGGTACATGCTCCAGGAGGATGCCCAGCGTTTCGAAGGGTCTGATGATGAAACCCAGCTAGAGGAAGGCAGTAGCGTGAGAGCAGACAGAGGGGATGCTCAAGAAGGACACCAATCTGGCAGTCATGTTCCAGCAGCTGCAGCATACTGCCAGATTGCCTCCAGTGATGAGGAGGGAGGTGATGATGAGGTCACTGACTCCACGTGGGTGCCTAATAGGAGAGAGGAGGAGGAGGAGGATGAGGAGGAGGCACATCTCCAACGAGGCAGGATGCCCTTTGGTGGCCAGCGTAAGGGCAGTACACCGACGGAATCACACCGCAGAGCTCCGCATGTGCAGGGCGCTGCCTCTGCCCGTCATTCAAAAAGTTCTTTGGTGTGGGCCTTTTTTGAGGCTAGTGCATCAGATCGCACAGCTGCTGTTTGCAACATATGTCTCAAGCGTATATCGCGTGGCCAAAACATCAGCCGCTTGGGTACCACATGCCTGACCAGACATATGTTGACCTGCCATGCAGCTCGTTGGCAAGCCTACCTCAAAGACCCACACCAAAGATCAAAGCGGACCTCTCCTTGCACCGCATCAGCTGGGATCTCCAACCCCACTATAACTTCAGTCCTCTCTGAAACATGCACTGAGAGGAATGAAGGTGTAGAATTAGGTGTGTCACAGCCAAGTACTTGCGGCCACTCTGCTAGCAGTACACCGACGTCCGATTCTAGCAGGCAAATTTCCCTGCCCCAGCTGCTGGACCGTCGAAAGAAGTTCACTCCCAGCCATCCACATGCCCAGCGGTTGAATGCTAGCTTGGCTAAATTGCTAGCGCTTCAACTGCTGCCTTTTCAGTTGGTAGACTCGGCCCCCTTCCGTGAGTTTGTGCAATGTGCGGTTCCTCAGTGGCAGGTTCCCAAACGCCACTTTTTCTCACGGAAGGCTATTCCGGCTCTCTACCGGCATGTGGAAGGCAATGTCTTGGCCTCGCTGGACAGGGCGGTCAGCGGTAAGGTGCATATTACCGCTGACTCATGGTCCAGCAGGCATGGACAGGGACGTTACCTTTCTTTCACGGCCCATTGGGTCACTCTTTTGGCAGCTGGGAAGGATGCAGGACAAGGTGCAGTAGTGTTGGAGGTTGTCCCACCGCCACGCCTCCAAAATGCTACTACTGGTTGTGACACACCTCTCTCCTCCACCCCCTCCTCTTCTTCCTCCATGGCCTCTTCCTGTGGTTTGTCCTATGAACCAGCGGTGCTCCGTAGCCGTTCACGGGGCTACGCAAGTACGCAGGCAAAAAGATGCCATGCCGTGCTTGCGCTGGTGTGTTTGGGGGACAGAAGCCACACTGGGGCAGAGGTCCTGTCTGCTCTGCAGGGCCAGGCCGAGAGGTGGTTGACGCCACGCCAGCTTAAGCCAGGAATGGTGGTTTGCGACAATGGCACCAACCTCCTCTCCGCCCTCCGACAGGGACAACTGACCCATGTGCCCTGTGTGGCTCACGTCCTTAACCTGGTGGTGCAGCGGTTCTTGGGCAGGTACCCGGGCTTACAGGATGTCCTGAGGCAGGCCAGGAAAGTCTGTGTGCATTTCCGCAGATCTTATAATGCCAGTGCTCGCCTGGCTGAGCTGCAAAAGGAGTTGAACCTGCCCAAGAACCGCCTTATATGTGACATGCCCACCAGGTGGAACTCAACGTTGGCCATGCTGCAGCGGCTGCACACGCAGCAGAGGGCCATCAATGAGTACCTGTGCGACTACGGCACCAGGACAGGGTCAGGGGAGCTTGGTTTTTTTTCTCCACGCCAGTGGGGCATGATCAGGGATGCATGCACTGTCCTGGCACCATTTGAGGAGGCCACGAGGATGGTGAGCAGTGACAGTGCATGCATCAGTGACACTGTATCTCTTGTCCACCTGTTGGAGCACACGCTGCGTGGAATAATGGACAGGGCACTTGAGGCAGAACAGAGGCAGGAAGAGGAGGACTTCCTTGCCTCTCAAGGCCCCCTTTACCCAGACAGTGTTCCTTCTGTCCCACCCATCGCACAGGAAGAGGAGGAGGAGGAGGAGGATTGTGTCAGCATGGAGGTGGAGGCTGGCACTCAGCATCATCAGCAGCAGTCTTTTAGGGATGATTTACAGTCCCAAGAAACCAGTGGACTTGTACGTGGCTGGGAGGAGGTGGCTGCGGATCATGTCGTCCTTAGTGACCCAGAGGACTCCGGAGCGAATGCCTCAGCAAACCTACGCTGCATGGCCTCCCTGATCCTGCAAAGTCTGCGGAAGGATCCTCGTATTCTTCGGATCAAGGAGAGGGACCATTACTGGCTGGCCACTCTCCTTGATCCACGGTACAAGGGTAAGGTTGCGGACCTTATGTTACCGTCGCAGAGGGAGCAGAGGATGAGACAACTCCGGGAGGCCTTGCAGAAAGGTCTGTGCAACGCGTTCCCAGAGACTGGGAGGTTACAAACTCCTGGTCCTGGACAACGAGTTGCTGAGGCTTCGGCCAGTCAAAGAAGGAGCGGTGGGGAAGGTGGCCGTCTGACCGATGCGTTCAGACAATTCTTTAGTCCGCAGCCCCAAAGTATGATCGGTTCCAGCAACCATCGCCAGCGTCTGATAAACATGGTGCAGGAATATCTAGGGGCAAGGTCAGACTTGGACACCTTCCCCACCGAAAATCCTCTGGCTTACTGGGTCTTGAGGATGGATCACTGGCCAGAGCTTGCACAGTATGCAATTGAGCTACTGGCCTGTCCTGCATCCAGCGTTCTTTCGGAACGCACATTCAGTGCTGCTGGAGGATTTGTCACGGATCACAGGGTGCGCCTGTCCACCAACTCGGTTGATCGACTGACTTTCATCAAGATGAACCAGTCTTGGATCACCACCAGCTACCACACACCTGATGCTGATATAACAGACTAATTGATTTTAACATGTCACATCCCTTCAAGACTGATGCTGATGCTGAGTGCCTGTGCTGTTATGTTGACTGGCTATCCTCCTCCTCCGAGTCCTCAATGATACGATTGATGATGATAGCTTGGAAGATCATTTTTGTTTATGGGTGCCGCCACCAGTGGCTAAGGCCCAATTTTTCAGCCCCTGTTTTACAGGGGCGTGTCATTACAATTTTTGAAGCAATACTTTGCAACAGGGCTCATTGCTGTGCTCCAAGTACAGTATCTGTGAGGGGTTGGAGTGTTGTGGCACCAGTGCCTAAGGCCCAATTTTTCAGCCCCTGTTCAACAGGGGCATGCAATTACAATTCTTGATCTAATAATTCACAGCAGGGTCCATTGCTGCACCCACCAAGAGTAACTCTGAGGGCTTACAGTCTTGTGGCAACGCCACCACCACCACCACCACGAAAGGCCCAATTTTTCAGCCCCTGTTCAAAAGGGGCATGTAATTACAATTCTTGATCTAATAATTCACAGAAGGGCCCATTGCTGCACCCACCAAGAGTAACTGTCAGGGCTTACAGTGTTGTGGCACCAGCACCACCATCAAAGCCCCAATTTTTACTACCACTGTTCAACAATTATATGTAATTAAAATTCCTGATATAATAGTTGACAGCAGGGCGTTCCAGCACCAACCAAGAGTAACTGTGAGTGCTTACAGTGTTGTGCCAACACCAACAACTAAGGGGCCTATTTCTGCAGAGTATATACGGCAGGTCCCTACTTTCAAACATCCAACTTACAAACGACTCCTACTTGCAAACGAAAGAAGACAACAGGAAGTGAGAGGAAATCTACCCCTAGAAAGGAAAATTCTCTCCTGTAAGAATAAATATGGGAGAAAGGGGTCTCATCTGTACTGATGCTTTATCAGCAATCCTTGTTTCAAGAAAAACACCACATTTCAAAAACAGTTGTCATTGGGACGGAAAGTGAGGTGAAATGTTCTGAACAGGGGCACAGACAGCAAAACAAATGTTACAGGGGTGATAACCCTTACCTATGTTTCCCAAAAAGTTTAAAAATAGATTTTTGGGCTGGAGCTACACTTCAACAATGTACCTGTTCAAAATTACAAACAGATTCTACATAAGAACAAACCTACAGTCCCTGTCTTGTATGCACCGCCTGTATACGGCTGTTCAGAGTATATAGGGCCTTTTTTATTTTATGTGCGGGGTTCCCCTTAATATCCATACAAGACCCAAAGGGGCTGGTAATGGGCTGGGGTAGGGGGGGGGTCATGGGGTAGCTATGCCATTTTTCTTAAAGAATTTCATCCATATTACCGGGACCAGACATTACATTAAAGCCGCAAGCAGTTTTAAATGGCTTTTTTTTCCTTTAGAAGTGTCATTTTCTGCAGGGACAGTTCTAAACACGGGAAACACGTGGCACTTCACAGGCATACTTTAGACACCCCCCAGGTACGATATTTAAAGGAATATTTGACTTTTTTTTTTTCACTTTATGCATCATTAAAATGACTGCTCCCGAAAAACGACCGTTTTTAAAACTTCTTTTTGCATTGATACATGTCCCCTGGTGCACAACCCGGGTTCCCAAACCCTATTTATGACAATAACATGCATAATAGTTGTTATAATTAGCACTTTAGAATTCGAACGTTCGCATCCATTGTATTTAATAGGGTTCTAATGTTCGTTCGAACTTTCGGTCCGTTCGCGGGTTCTGGTGCGAACCGAACCCGGGGGTGTTCGGCTCATCACTATCCAAGAGCATAGCCTGCCCTGTTCCAGTGTGCCCCTGACACCTCCACTGCAGCCCCTGAGACCCCCACTACAGCCCCTGACCCCCAACTACACCCTAGATGTGAAAAAAGGTATTGTTTCAATTTAAGTACAGGTCCTTCTCAAAAAATTTGCATATTGTGATAAAGTTCATTATTTTCTGTAATGTACTGATAAACATTAGACTTTCATATATTTTAGATTCATTACACACAACTGAAGTAGTTCAAGCCTTTTCTTGTTTTAATATTGATGATTTTGGCATACAGCTCATGACAACCCAAAATTCCTATCTCAAAAAATTAGCATATCATGAAAAGGTTCTCTAAACGAGCTATTAACCTAATCATCTGAATCAACGAATTAACTCTAAACACCTGCAAAAGATTCCTGAGGCTTTTAAAAACTCCCAGCCTGGTTCATTACTCAAAACCGCAATCATGGGTAAGACTACCGACTTGACTGCTGTCCAGAAGGCCATCATTGACACCCTCAAGCAAGAGGGTAAGACACAGAAAGAAATTTCTGAACAAATAGGCTGTTCCCAGAGTGCTGTATCAAGGCACCTCAGTGGGAAGTCTGTGGGAAGGAAAAAGTGTGGCAGAAAACGCTGCACAACGAGAAGAGGTGACCGGACCCTGAAGAAGATTGTGGAGAAGGACCGATTCCAGACCTTGGAGGACCTGCGGAAGCAGTGGACTGAGTCTGGAGTAGAAACATCCAGAGCCACCGTGAACAGGCGTGTGCAGGAAATGGGCTACAGGTGCCGCATTCCCCAGGTCAAGCCACTTTTGAACCAGAAACAGCGACAGAAGCGCCTGACCTGGGCTACAGAGAAGCAGCACTGGACTGTTGCTCAGTGGTCCAAAGTACTTTTTTCAGATGAAAGCAAATTTTGCATGTCATTCGGAAATCAAGGTGCCAGAGTCTGGAGGAAGACTGGGGAGAGGGAAATGCCAAAATGCCTGAAGTCCAGTGTCAAGTACCCACAGTCAGTGATGGTCTGGGGTGCCATGTCAGCTGCTGGTGTTGGTCCACTGTGTTTTATCAAGGGCAGGGTCAATGCAGCTAGCTATCAGGAGATTTTGGAGCACTTCATGCTTCCATCTGCTGAAAAGCTTTATGGAGATGAAGATTTCATTTTTCAGCACGACCTGGCACCTGCTCACAGTGCCAAAACCACTGGTAAATGGTTTACTGACCATGGTATTACTGTGCTCAATTGGCCTGCCAACTCTCCTGACCTGAACCCCATAGAGAATCTGTGGGATATTGGGAAGAGAAAGTTGAGAGACGCAAGACCCAACACTCTGGATGAGCTTAAGGCCGCTATCGAAGCATCCTGGGCCTCCATAACACCTCAGCAGTGCCACAGGCTGGTTGCCTCCATGCCACGCCGCATTGAAGCAGTCATTTCTGCAAAAGGATTCCCGACCAAGTATTGAGTGCATAACTGAACATAATTATTTGAAGGTTGACTTTTTTTGTATTAAAAACACTTTTCTTTTATTGGTCGGATGAAATATGCTAATTGTTTGAGATAGGATTTTGGGGTTTTCATGAGCTGTATGCCAAAATCATCAATATTAAAACCAGAAAAGGCTTGAACTACTTCAGTTGTGTGTAATGAATCTAAAATATATGAAAGTCTAATGTTTATCAGTACATTACAGAAAATAATGAACTTTATCACAATATGCTAATTTTTTGAGAAGGACCTGTACATACATGCTCTGGTCCCATTGTGTACTTAAAAGTGGGGTATGCCTGTAATTATTATTAGTCATGCAACATTAGAATTCTACTATAGCTTGTAGGCGGAACATTCGACCGGAAATGTATGATTGCGGCGCTGTACAGTTTGGCTGCTCCGTCGAATCTTTCAGATTTTCGGACGAATGCAATTTCTAACGAAAAACAAAATAAATAAAAACGAATTTCGGGAGTAACTAAATAAATTTATTTTTCGGACGAAAACGAAATTCCGAAACGAAATTTTTCAGTGTGCACATGTCTAGAAAATAGTGCAGCGCTGCACTATTTTCACAAAATTGATAGTGTATATTTAGCAGAACAAAATGGGAGCAAATTCGAGAATTTCATTGTTAGGGATTACATGCACCTTAAGGCCCCTTTCACACTGGGGCGGGCATGTGCGGTGGCAGTATAGCGGCGTGATTTTCAGCGCCGCTATGCCGTCATATTTACCGCGATATTCGTCCGCTAGCGGTGCGTTTTTAATCGCCGCTAGAGGCCGAAAAAGAGTTAATACCGCCTGCAAACCGCAGCTACAGCAACGGTTTGCGGGCGGTATTACAACGGTGTCCCATTGATTTCAATGGAAAGGAGCGGTAAAGGAGCGGTATACACACCGCTCCTTTACCGCTCCAAAGATGCGGCTTGCAGGAGATTTTTTTTTCTCCTGCCAGTGCATCGTGTGGAAGCCCTCGAGCTCTCACATTGAGAATGCTGGGGCAGGAGTATTTCAGGCGTTATTTATGCATTATGCATTATGCATTTATGCATTAGGCCTTATACGTAGTTGGCAAGTGTCTCAATTTATGCATGACTTATCCCCACCAATCCTTGCCACGGCCTGTTCCTTTTTTCCATGGATATAGGCTGAAGTAGGAGAGGGTATCCTAACCCCTTATATGCAGCCTCACTGGATTGGGCTTTTTTCCAAGGGGCAGCATATATGTGAATCTGTCTTCTTGCTAGGAGCGGGCCGCACAGCGCTCTCCCATCACAGAGTCCAGGGTCTTAACGGTAACCCCAGGTCCTGTGCTAACAATCGGGACCCGGGTCACCTGATTGCTGTGATAGCCTCTGATTGGCTGTCACGGGGATCAATCACTATAAAGCCCGCCCTTGTGTTATTTTTCTCTCTGAATAAAGGGCAGAGATACTATTGTATCTCTCTCTCATTGCAGACAAAAAAAAAAAACATAACAGTGTGTAAAAAAAAAAAAAAACGAGATGAAGGTTTGATCTAGGTCAGTGCCGGGGTTAGTGTTTGGGCCGAGAGTAAGGTCAAAGGTCAGGATCAGTATATTTTTGGGTAGGATTTAAAAAAAAAAACAACATTTTTTAAATTAATATCATTGTCAGTTTGTGTCAGTGTATGTAAGGTAGGATTCAAAAGAAAAAAAAAGAAAAATGTGCGCTATTGTTTCTGGGCTGTACTACAGATATATACAACAACTAACATACACATACAGTATGTGGTATCACTGTGATCGTAGGTTATGGTAGTAGCAAGAAATATATACCGTATATACTCGAGTATAACCTGAGTTTTTTTAGCACATTTTTTTGTGCTGAAAATGCCCCCCTCGGCTTATACTCGAGTCACCTTTTTGTGTCTGATCTCCCGGACTTTGGGGAGCCGTTACCGGCCGACCATAGGTCCCTAGGACCCCAACACACATGTAGCTGCACACTTCCTCTACAAGTGCACAAAGTTTTTTGTCCTGGGGATCTACGGCCGGGGAGCAACGGTTTTTCAAAGCCGGGTACCTCTTCCATAGACTCCCATGTTAAACGGTAATTTCTCCAGTGATTTTTGGGGACCCGGTACCGGCCGTTTGTACGTCCCCTTGACCCGAAACTTGGCACACTTTTCTACTCTATAAGAGTGCAAAGTTTTATGTCTGGAGAACCTACAGCCGGGCAGCCCTTCCATAGACTCCCATGTTAAACGTCAGTCTAGTCATGGGCACAGTGAGGCATGGGCACAGTGAGGCATGGACACAGTGAGGCATGGACACAGTGAGGCATGCACATGAACACAGTGAGGCAAAGTGAGGCACAGTGGGGCATGGACACAGTGAGGCATGCACATGGACACAGTGAGGCAAAGTGAGGAACAGTGGGGCATGGACACAGTGAGGCATGCACATGGACACAGTGAGGCATGGACACAGTGAGGCATGCACATGAACACAGTGAGGCAAAGTGAGGCACAGTGGGGCATGGACACAGTGAGGCATGGACACAGTGAGGCATGCACATGGACACAGTGAGGCAAAGTGAGGCACAGTGGGGCATGGACACAGTGAGGCATGCACATGGACACAGTGAGGCAAAGTGAGGCACAGTGAGGCATGGACACAGTGAGGCATGGGCACAGTGAGGCATGCACATGGACACAGTGAGGCATGCAGATGGACACCCTAGGCTTATACTCGAGTCAATACGTTTTCCCAGTTTTTTGTGGTAAAATTAGGTGCCTCGGCTTATATTCGGGTCGGCTTATACTCGAGTATATACAGTAGTTAAATTAAAAGAATAAAAATAAAATCCTATTAAAACCAGTTCTCCTTTGATAATAAAAAAACATTAAGAGATATCCATTACTATTTACCACCAAATAAAATTCCAATTTGTCCTGAAAAAAAAACAAGCTATAATCCACCAAGTAGTTGTGATGATATGTACGGTTTAACTAACAAGTCAAAGTTGCACAATTGTGCGTAGGCATTAAAATTTGTAGAATTACTTGAAGACTGCAGTCCAGAGATGGTCACCATCAAATTTAATTAAACTTGAGCAGTTCTGCAAACAAGAGTGGGCAAATATTGCAAAGTCCAGATGTGCAAAATTAGTAGAGACATATCCCAACAGACTAAAGATTTTAATTAAAACAAACAGTGGTCCAACAAAATACTGACAACCTTTTCCAACTCAGTGATTCTGTTTTTGATTTTATTTAGCATTTTCTGACATGTAGATGTTATAAACTGTGCACTGGTGCGCAATCATGTTGGAACAAGAAGGGGCCATCCCCAAACTGTTCCCACAAAGTTGGGAAATTAAATTGTCAAAAATGTCTTGGTATGCTGACGCCTTTAAGGCCCATACACACGATTGGACTTTCCGACAACAACGTTGTCAGAATTTCCACGGCCAAATGTCCGCTGTGCATGCTCTCAAACTTTCCGACGACAAATGTGTTAGGTCGGATCATCCGATCGTGTGTACACAAGTCCATCGGACTAAAATCCAAAGTACAAACACGCATGCTCTGAACCAATGCTAAACATCAAACAACAATAGCAGAAGTTGCCCAAATGGTGGCAGTAAAGAGGTGAAAAAACACGTGGTTTGGTGAATGTTGGCTGAAAAAGTTCTGCTGTGTGTATGCATACCAAGTTCACGGCCAACGCCCCCTTCGGACAAAAATCCATGGAAAAGTCAGATGGAAGTCCGATTGTGTGTATGAGGCTTAAGAGTTCCCTTCACTGGAACTAAAGGGCCATCCCAACCCCTGAAAAACAACCCCACACCATAATCCCCCCTCCACCAAATGATTTGGACCAGTGCACAAAGCAAGGTCCATAAAGACATGGATGAGCGAGTTTGGGGTGGAGGAACTTGACTGGCCTGCACCGGGTCCTGACCTCAACCGGATAGAACACTAGTGGAGACTGCGAGCCAGGTCTTCAAGTCCAACATCAATGCCTGACCTCACAAATGCACTTCTGGAAGAATGGTCAAACATTCCCATAGACACTCCTAAACCTTGTGGACAGCCTTCCCAGAAGAGTTGAAGCTGTTATAGCTGCAAAGGGTGGGCCAACTCAATATTGAACCCCACAGACTAAAACTGGTGCCATTAAAGTTCATGTGCGTGTAAAGGCAGGCGTTCCAATACTTTTGGTCATATAGTGTATCTTTCACTTGGATATTATTATAAGTTGCACTAGTAAATACAGGTGGATAAAACAAAAAACGCGTCCGTCTTCATTTCAGGCCGCAAAGCATCAAAATGTGATTATTTTAAAGGGGGGTGATTCTTTTCTATACCCACTGTATATATATATATATATATATATATATATATATAGACACACAACGTAATATGTATATAGAGTGGATCCTCGGATTGCGAGTAACGCGGTTAACGAGCGCTTCGCAATACGAGCATTGTATTTTTTAAAGTCGTAACTCGGTTTGCGAGTGTTGTCTCGCAAAACAAGCACGATTCAGGCCAAAGCTGTGTGCAGTACCGCGTTTGGCCTGAGGTGGGGGGGGCGCCGGAGACAAGCAGAGCCGAACGTCGCCGATCCCAGTCGATTGGCGCCGTTCGGAAATGCACGGAAAGGCCCGAGGACAGCAAGGCTGACCTATGCAAATCTCGGGAACTAAGTCTTTCCGAGGTTTGCCGAGGTCAACTGAGGTGTCCACGGGCCTTTTCGGCCGTTTCCGAGGCTCTCCGGCACCCCCGCCTCTGGCCGCATGCGGTATTGCATCCCATTGAAGTCAATGCGGAACTAATTATTGACTTCAATGGGGAAACTCGCTTTGATATGCGAGTACTCAGGATTACGAGCATTCTCCTGGAACGGAATTATGCTCGTAATCCGAGGTTCCACTGTGTATATATATATATATATATATATATATATATATATATATATATTGTGTGTATACTGTAGATACAGTATATTGTATGTACAGCGGACAGAGGCACTTTAAGAAGCAGCTTTTCTAAACTTCATTATAAAAACAAATACCTGTTTAAAAATAATTGAAGCCAGCTACCCTATCACCCTCCGAACACTTGTGCAATCACATACTCTGCAAGCGTATCTTCACCCTCCAAGTACTGCAGAATCCCAGCGATAACTAATTACTAAAAGCTGAAAACACATGATTTTTCCACTCGGAAATAAATGAGTATGGTAGCATGGAGCCAAAAAAGATATTAAATATATCTTCAGACGCAGACAAAGAAAACTAAGAATGCCAGGATTTAGAACAACAGTCAAACTTTTATTGTAACCCAAGCTGTTCTTTATTACAACTCATTACAAATTTTAAAGGAAAATTCCGCTTTCTCTAAAAAGTGATATATTTTATATATCAATGCTACACAAGCTGTTTTGTAAATTCTTGTCATTAAATATGACTTTTCCATTTCAATCTCCAGCTGCTATGAGTTTCTAACACGGCTGGAAAATTCTAATGTCTCTTTCTTTGCAGCAATGGTGTCAACTCCCCATGACGGAATCGCTAGAGAGTGCAAAAGGAAAAACTACCCATCTGGTTCTATGGCGTTGCTCCATCAGTGGCCAGAATAGAGAGGCTTTGCTCGTTCATCAGCTGAAACGCTACAGACTCTCCCTCGCCAGAGAGGAAGCTGATCTCTGTTTTTGAATGTTGACGTAAAAGGTAAATGGTTTTTAGTCTTTTTTTTTTTTTTATCTTCACTGATTTTTTTAACCACTTCAGTCCCGGAAGATTTTACCCCTTTCCTGACCAGAGCACTTTTTACAGTTTGGCACTGCGTCGCTTTAACTGACAACTGCGCGGTCTTGCAATGCTGTACCCAAACTAAATTTGCACCCTTTTTTCCTCACAAATAGAGCTTTCTTTTGGTGCTATTTGATCACCTCTGTGGTTTTTATTTTTTGTGCTATAAACAAAAATAGAGCGACAATTTTGAAAAAAAAGATATATATTTTTTACTTTGTGCTATAATAAATATCCCCAAATTTAAAAAAACAAAAACAAATTTCTTCATCAGTTTAGACCAATATATATTCGTCTACATATTTTTGGTAAAAAAAAAAATCGCAATAAGCGCATATTGATTGGTTTGTGCAAAAGTTATAGCATCTACAATCTATGGAAAAGATTTATGGCATTTTTATTCTTTTTTTTTTTTTTACTAGTAATGGCGGTAATCTGCGATTTTTAGCAGTACTGCGACATTGCGACAGACAAATTTGGACACTTTTGACACTTTTTTGGGACCATTGACAAATATACAGTGATCAGTACTTTAAACATGCACTGATTACTGTGTAAATGTCACTGGCAGGGAAGGGGTTAACACTAGGGGCCGATCAAGTGGTTAACTGTGTGTTCCCTCTGTGTGTTCTAACTGTGTGGGGATGGGAGTGACTAGGAGAGGAGACATATCGTTTTTCCTACTTAGTAGGAACAAACTATATGTTTCCTCTTCCCTGACAGCACAGGGATTTGTATGTTGACACACACAAATCCCTGTGCTGGCGCTCGTGCATGCGATCATGCAGCGGGCACGCGCGCCCCTTGGTGGCCGAAATAGAGAAGGACGTACCCTTACGGGATTTCGCCCAGGGGAGCCATTCTTCTGCAGTATATCTGTGTGAGCCGGTCAGGAACCGGTTAATTTTAACATAAAAGAGTCGCGCTACTATACGATAATGATATAACAGTCATAAACATTGTGCATATGACTCGTGTATACAAAATGTAGAAATACAAATAACATTAAAAAAAAATTAACAATCTAAGTAAAGTCCAGGTGCAAAAATAAATTAGTAAGAGAAATTGAGTCTGTGTATACAGTGGACATCCATTACCATTATAAAATCCAAGCCGTGACACCACCACCTCAATATGAAAAGAATACAGGCTTACCAGCTTCACAGGACCTTCTAATATAAGAAAGGCCAACAGAGCGTATGGCCAAACAACTCAGCCAGGGTCTTCACAAAGTGTTCCTAAAGGATCCCTTTAAAGGCAGATGTTTGAGCAGTAATAATCGTCTCAGCATTATCTCCATAGACTCATCCCCAAAATATGGAAGAAAATGCTCCAAATAGTGTAAAACCTTTTCATGTATTTATTTAAAATATAAGATTGCACTTACATCAATAAAATGTAAATAGCACTTAAAAGAAATCCTCGCCAGCCAACATACAGCAAAACCCCCGCACTTCCGGGACCGAAATCACGTGATGACATCAGCACGTCGATCCGCCCTATGCGTTTCGTCACAGGTGGCGTTGTCCGGTGTAGTGAATTTTTCACTGCCATGTTGTGGACAGTGAAATAATTACTAATGTGTCATAAGCTTATAGCATAGCTCCTAACTGCCCTGCTTTTAGAAGCCAATCCCATTGTCCCTCTTCCTCCTCCATTGCCTTTCTTTTTTGGGCTGAAGTATAGACAATTATAAAAAAAAAAAAAATACTATTTAACCACCAAAAGTGTTATACTACACCAGTCTCTCAACCTTTTTAACATGGAAGAACTCTTAAAATGCATTTCAGGCCTCAGGGAACCCCTGCTAAGAATACTTGCATCTACAGCTCACAAGACATTAGTCAAATTGTAGATATGAGAATGAATAAAAAAAATAAGAACAATGACAATGTTTAATTTCAATATAATTACTAAAAATACCAAACAATAATAAGGGGCAGAAAAGAAATGCACGCACATACTATGCAATGAGAGGGCCAAACACATGTCTAAGAGTACTTTAACCCCTTAATGCCGGCACCTCCTGGCTCTTTAAGAGGTTTCTGATGCTAGGAGGCGAGGTGGGGTTTCTGATCATGTGACCGCCATGATTGGCTGTCACAGTGGTCCCATGATTGGAAAGATCCAGATCACAAGTGGAGATTGGGAGCTTTCCATTAGCCACTGGTAATGTGTGTGCTCTTGGCACAGCTCTGTTTACATTCTGCTCAGGATTAAGGCCCACTTGCCGAGAGCCACATATATGTGTACCTCTGGTGTGAAGAGTTAAATGCTAAAATTGATTCATAGCAAAATAGAGCCAACGGGTTTCGGGAGCCAAACACACTGCCCCTTCACCAGGGCTTAAGAATTCTGACTGTGCTTAAATAGACTCAGGCAAGCAGATACCAAATAATACTGCACTTTGATTTACTGCTTGGAAAGCTTTAGGATG
The DNA here is from genome assembly GCA_029206835.1 of Rana muscosa. NCBI lineage: Eukaryota > Metazoa > Chordata > Amphibia > Anura > Ranidae > Rana > Rana muscosa. Next base: position 80,208,722 of record CM055116.1, on the reverse strand, counting down.
ATGGGTTACACCAGTGTTGGCGAGGGCAGCAAAGGATTCTCCTATGAATCAATTTTATTATTAAATTACCTTGAAATCTTCCATATGTGTTTGGCGACCTTAATGGATTTTATGTGTGTGGCTTCTCAACTGGTAGTCAGTGGTAGGAATGCTCCCTATATTGGTAGTTAGTGGAAGGAATGCTCTTTACATTGATGGCCAATGGGAAGAGTGCTTTCTTCAATGGTGGCCAGTGGAAAGAATGCCCCTTACAGATAGCAGAAATGGTAATTGCTGTTAGTGGTTACGTATTTGAGAGGCATAAATTGCTCATTACCCATGGAGCCAATTGCAACCTCTGGAGGAACCCTAGGGATCCAGAAAACCCTGGTTGAGAAAGTCTGTACTATGCCAAGGCTTTCATCGCACCTCTAAAATATTGCATTTGTTATATGAAAAGCCAGTAAAAAGGAAAAGTAGGCAATGAAAAAAGAGCTTGTGAGTTTAGCCAAAAGGTGTCCCTCTTTCTTTCCTCAGAAAGTTGGAATGTATGCTTAAGGCAAGGAGCAATGTGAAAGGTGCAGTAGCTACTAGCATTCAGTAAGAACTCATCCATCAATGATATAATTACCGTAACCTAAAGAGACTGGTCACCATGGAATTCTTCTTGCTACACATCATCATTGCTTTACAAGGCCTTATTGAATATTCTTTACTTGTATGCATAAGCTATAGCAACCTCTATTAAAATTGAGAAACTCAAAGTCAAGCTCAGAGGATGTCACACCAATTCAAAAGTAGGCTCAGACAGATAAGTGCCAGAATTTCGAGGCTAATGCCGCGTACACACGATCGGAAAAGTCTGATGTGAGTGTAGCGGATATTTGAATTTAGGGGGAGCGTCTGGGTGGTAGTGTAACCCAGATGCACTGATTGCTAGGGAATCTGAGACCCTTTTATGGTTCTTGGAGGACTCTGGTGGTGTGAGGCTTCCTGCGGCCTATAGGTGGCATTGTTGCCGGGGGCCGGGGTTGAACTCACACCGCAAGACTGTGCCTTTTTGTCCTCCCCTGGCGCTGGTACAGCGGGGCGGGGAACCCGCTGTGACGCAAAGGGAGAGGAGATAAAAGGGGCGGATGCCCTTACCACGGGGTTCAGAATTCAGAGTTGAAGGACGCGGCCGCACCCAGGCACCTTTCCGCCTGGGTGCTGGCGTTCCGGAGTTCCGGGCCCAGGTGCCCTTGACCTGGCCAGAGCGAGAGATGGAGTCCATCTCAGGCACCTTTAGCCTGGGGTGAGGTACTACTGCCGAGGCCTGGAGCCCAGTAACTTCGACTGGGTTCTGCAAGGGTGGATGAGTCCGAGGGGCCCTAAGGTGTTGGACCCGTATCTGAGGCGAGGAGGCCAGAGAGCGTAACCCTGCCGAATAGTCTGGTGCAGCATTAATCCGGTGACGGCGGGGCCTCTGGTAACTCTCTTGGAGGGATGTCTTCACCCTGACAGGGGCTGCAACGTAGCGAAGGTAACTCCAGTTCCTGTCCGTTAGAGTCGCTGGAAGAGACTCTGAAGCTAAAAGTACATTTTTACAGCCACCGTGCTTAGCAACCGTTGGTGATACCTGAACGGTTTAGATTTCTTTGAGGATTGTGCCTTGACCTACTCCCCACCAATACTAAACTGTTCTATGGGTCTCAAACTGTCTGCTCGCAAAGGACTATTTGTTTTCCGTTATGGAATAAATAAGTGTTGGTACTCCAGTTACTGGGAGCAAAGGGGGTTATCAGCAGAACAGACTTGGCTCTGAGTGTTCAAACACAGCCCGAGGGTAAACTGGTACTGGCCTTCACCTCTACACCCTGCAATCTAGAGGACATGGGCCGTAGCGCATCTCACTTCCCCCTCCAAGGTACCCCTAGATCAGAGCCAGAGTAACCGATAAAGAAGAGGAAGGGGGTGAGGCCGCTACATGAGCTTTTGGACGAAAATTACGACCGTGTGTATGCTTCATTGTACTTTTGCTGTCTGAATTTCCGCCAACAAAAGATTGAGAACTGGAAAATTCGATCGTCTGTAGCAATTCCGACGCGCAAAATTCCGACGCATGTTCGGAAACAATTAGAGGCATGACCGGAAGCATTGAACTTAATTTTCTCGGCTCGTCGTAGTGTTGTACGTCACCGCGTACTTGACGGTCGAAAGTTTACAGAACTTTTGTGTGACCGTGTGTATGCAAGACAAGCTTGAGCGGAATTCCATTGGAAAAACCATCCAAGGTTTTTTTGACAGAAAAATCCGATCGTGTGTACGCGCCATTAGTCCTGAGTGCCCAATGGAGAGAATCAGATTCCAACAAAAGGTTATTTTTCTCGTTGATATTTAGAAATAGTTAAAAAAAAAAAAAGCCTGTTAATATGCCAGGTACAATAGAGTCTGTTCTATTTTCAGACACCTTGATAAATTAGACTCTTGTGCTGTCAATGTAAGAACCCTGCTGATTGTGAGGCCTTTTCCAGAGTTGTACATGAGCCTCTCTCTGCACATTTTCAGATAAATGGATGGCTAAAGTGTTGCTCCAATGCCTTTCATAACATGGCATTGATAAAAGTCCCTGTTTGTTCCTATCTTCTATTAAATAAACCCATGTGTGTTGATATTGGCTGTACACTTCCCTCACAAGCTCAGCGAAATCATAACAAAGCGGCGAGAACGTGTCTCGGCACTGTTTGGCTTCTTTAGGAACTCTTACCCTCCGTATTTCTTAAATATTTGACTTGTTTTAACTGCTGTACCGATGGTATCAAAGATCAAAGAGGAATCACAAAGCCATCTCCACTAACCAAATACGGTCTTGCAGACAACGGTTTGAAGTAGGGGTAGACACTCTACAGACAGGTAGTGTGATGGTGAACTCCATTATTCATTCGCTCCACTGGGTGAATATTCAAATTTTTAGTCGTAGTGGTTAACCGCTTAAGGACCGGCCCATGCATATATACGTCGACACAATGCCTCCTGTGGGCAGATCGACGTATATATACGCCCCCTTTAAGATGAGGCATTGTGGGCGCGCGCGTGCCCGCCGCAAGCTCCGTGAGTCCGACCGCGGGGCCTGCGGCCTCGATTTCCGCGGGGATACCCACGATCGTGTCACTGAGCAGAAGAACGGGGAAATGCTGATGTAAACAAGCATTTCCCCATTCTTCCTAGTGACAGGACACTGATCACAGCTCCCTGTATTTGGGAGCGGTGATCAGTGTCGTGTCACACACAGACCACCCCCCCTACAGTTAGAATCACTCCCTAGGACACACTTAACCCCTTCAGCGCCCCCTAGTGGTTAACACCTTCACTGCCAGTGTCATGTTTACAGTAATCAGTGCATTTCTATAGCACTGATCGCTGTATCAATGACAATGGTCCCAAAATGGCGTCAAAAGTGTCCGATGTGTCTGCCATAATGTCGCAGTCACGATAAAAATCGCTGATCGCTGCCATTGCTAGTAAAAAAAAATATTAATAAAAATGCCATAAAACTATCCCCTATTTTGTAGATGCTATAACTTTTGTGCAGACCAATCAATAAACGCTTATTGCGATTTTTTTACCAAAAATATGTAGAAGAATACGTATCGGCCTAAACTGAGGAAAAAAATTGTTTTTATATATATTTTTGGGGGATATTTATTATCGCAAAAAGTAAAAAATATTGCTATTTTTTCAAAATTGTCGCTCTATTTTTTTTATAGCGCAAAAAATAAAAACCACAGAGGTGATCAATTACCACCAAAAGAAAGCTCTATTTGTGGGGAAATAAGGACGTCAATTTTGTTTGGGAGCCACGTCAAACAACCGCACAATTGTCAGTTAAAGTGACGCAGTGCCGAATCGCAAAAAGTACTCTGGTCTTTGGCCAGCCAAATGGTCCGGGGCTGAAGTGGGTAAAGCTGAAGTCTGGGGAAATTTCAGAATTACCCTTGCAGTGGGGCTTCTCCTGGACTACAAGGGCTAAATGCTCTTTTTCGCCAGGGTACCAATAAAAAGCAGTTTACTTGCCTTATCCTACACTCTTGCAGGCTTTCTCCTCTCTGTGCTACCAGTCCCCTGAAGCCACTTTTCTTCAATGCTCCGTCCGTTGGTTGAATACTTACAACATCACATACAATGCAGGACCAGCAGTTCTGCAATGTAAGTTAAGAATCCAGAGGGCCCATGCACAACCAGGAGCAAGAATGGAAAGGGGAAAGCGTCAGCTGTTGGGGGAGAACAGGATAAGGTAAGTCCCATGTTCCCCTAGACAAAAAACGACCATTTAACCCTTGCAGTGCAAAGGGAATCATACTGCAACGGTAGTTTTGAAATTCCCTGGAGTTTAGCTTTAACTTGTAAAAAGTGTTCCAAAGGACCATTAAGGAAATTAAATCTTAATTTTTTGGGGAATAACATGGTATGAGTGGATTTCTAATAATAAAGAAAACTACTGCGCATGTCAAAAATTACAAAAATTATTAAATTAAATTAAATAACTGCTGCTGCAACTGAAAAATGTGGATACACACAATAACAAATACTAAAGGAAAAAGGCAGTTGCGCTGCAAAAAATTAACACATATGATATATGAAATGCTATCTTAATATAAACATAGTGAAGAAAATTGACCAAAAGGTCTGCATTAAAAGGAAAATAGCTAGTATGTGACAGTCTGAGGTAATCCTTAAAATGTCCACATTGCAATACTGAAAGGCAGGAGTGACCATATGTAAAGTTCCACAGTGATAATATAGCAGGTAGACAATCTCTCGTGCAGGTAGATAATTGTGACTCCACACACTTAGACACCAAAGGAGAAAGTGCAATGATGATAAAAGCAAAGATCCTCCACCTCAGATATCAGATCCGCTTACCAGCTCATATGGATCTCAATGAAAGAGATCACAAACGCTTGCGGCTTTATTCCCCCGCCAAGGGTCTTTACACTGTAGATCAGCATACAAGATGTATTCCTCCTCAACACTCTGGCTCCTCAATGCACTCCCGGGAGTATGATCCCCAAAAAGACAATGAATTGGTTGAGGAGTTGACAGTTGCCCCAAAAAATGGTCCTCTGGCACGAGTCTCTACCTTCTGTCGTTAAGATTTTCAATCTAGAGATTATTGAAGCTGCCTTTGCTAACCTCATCCCTTCAAAATGCTACTTGTCTGGCTGTCATGCTGATCCAATTACTTTTTTTTTTTTCCTGTATCACGCCCCTCCAGCCTATGTCTTAGAATAAAAGGAAGGTGAAGCCTCCATTAATTTACATGTAATATCCCACCCCCATTGTGTTTCGCTGGTTAGTGGGCATGGAGAAGGAAGGAGGGAGTGGGCTGTCATTTACCACTGTGTATACGCCCACATGTGTAACTCTATAGTCCCATGGGCTGCTCGGGTGTGATGAGGAGGAAATTCTCAGTATAGAAACTCCCTGAAAACTGAGCATGTGCAGAGTTGCCACCACAGCTGCAAAATTCCCAGCTGAATTGGGGACATGAACAGAAGGGGGAGATAGAGCGCAGCAGATCAACCAGTTTTTTTGCAGAATACAGTAAACGAATCTCATAGTGACTGAGTGAGTATGATCAGCATGTAATACACCATTTATTGATCATTTTTATGATGTGGGTTTAGTGACACTCTAAGTTTGTTTTTCATTAATTGTCTTGGTATTTACAGTCTTTAAATTTAGCACTATAGTTGGGTACTGGTGTTACTGTCAGGAATTCCTCTGTGGGGGAAATGCAAGCATCCAAACCGAACCTGTGCACTCTATATAATTATCGTATAAATGTATATTATAAAAAATGTGTAATCGAATATACAGTATATTATAGAACTATGTATAAAAATATAGAAAACATCTGAATGATCTCTGATGGGCAGCTTTAGTTCAAACACATATAATGTACTAAAAATCTAACCTTCAAAGAACAGGGCAATTTTCTTATCACTAAGACTGGCCATACATGGTCGAATTTCGAAATAATTTTCTTTTGAAAGTCTGAAAATGTGTGCGTTTTGTGATCCGATGGTGCCACCATTGATTTCGAAATGTTCCTACAGAAAATAATTTTCGTGGCTGGGAATCTTCTTTTCTTTACGGGAATTTTCCTTCCTTGCACATGCGCATTTCTTTTGCGATTACATTTCTCGCATGATTCTCCCATCATTAATTAGAAAATCGTTAGTTTTCAAAATATTTCCAACATGTCCGATTACTCAAATTCGATGGCCGCACGAAAATCGGCTGTTGCTGCAGCCCACTAATGGTGCGAAATACAAACAAAATTCTTACATAAGATTTTCGAAAGAAAATTATTTCGAAATTCGACCCATGTATGGCCTCGAATCTGTAACAGGTTTCCTTTAAAGCCCATCGTTCTGTCTTTGAGAGCTTCAAAAGATTTATCATTCAGGCAGAAAATTTGTGAAAAAAACAGATGGATTTATTGAATATGTTTGTGTAACATAATAGGATAATTGATATCTGAAAACACGACATATTATGTAAGTGAATATCTAATTAAATCATCCTGAGTATGAACAGCATGTAATACACCATTTATTGATAATTTTACAGCAGTATCAAGCAGTTTTTTTTTCCAGAATACAGAAAACGAATCCCATAGTGACTGAGTGAGTATGATCAGCATGTAATACACCATTTATTGATAGTTTTTTTTTATGATGTGGGTTTAGTGACACTTTAAGATTGTTTTTCACCATTTGGCTTGGTGTTTGCATTCTTTAAATTTAGCATTATAGTTGGGTACTGGTGTTACTGTCAGGGATTCCTCTGTGATCCTGTGGGGGAGATTTACTAAAACTGGAGCACTCAGAATCTGGTGCAGATGTGCATGGTAGCCAATCAGCTTCTAACTTCAGCTGGCTCAATTAAACGATGACAAAAAAAACTGGAAGCTTATTAGTTTCTATGCAGAGCTGCACCAGGTTTTGCACGTCTGGTGTATTAGAGGGGCTGAGGTCTTTGAGAGGGTTGAGGCCAGATAGAGAGGACCCATGTTAAATAGCGGCTCCTTTGGAGGTAGTGGTTCAATCTTCTCCTTCCTTCTTTAATTCCTTCCTGATTCATTTATCTTTTCCTTTCTCTCCCCTCTCCTACCTACCTTTCATGTTGCCTTTCTTGCTCTCCCATTTCCCCTTTTTCCTCTATCTTCACTTCCTTACTTCCTTTATACTCCTTCACTTCCTTCATGTCTGATCCATCCTTCCATCCTTCCTTCCTTTCTTCCTTCATACCCCTTAGCTTCCTTCCTGTCTGATCCATCCTTCCTTCCTTCATTCATACCCCTTCGCTTCCTTCAAGTCTGATCCACCCTCCCTTCTTTCCTTCCTAGTCCTCTGCTTCCTTCATGTCTGATCCATCCTTCCTTCCTATGTTCATACTCCTCCGCTTTCTTCATGTCTTATCCTTCCTTCTTTCCGTACTCCCTTTATACCCCTCTACTTTCTTCATGTCTGTTTCTTCCTTCTTTCCTTACATCCTTCATACCCCTCCGATTCCCTCACGGCTGATCCATCCTTCTTTCATACTCCTCCGCTTCCTTCATGTCAGATCCATCCTTCCTTCATACCCCTCCGCTTCCTTCATGTCTGATCCATCCTTCCTTAATACCCCTCCGCTTCCATGTCTGATCCATCCTTCCTTCATACCCCTCCGCTTCCTTCATGTCTGATCCATCCTTCCTTCATACCCCTCCGCTTCCATCATGTCTGATCCATCCTCCCTTTCTATGTTCATACCCCTCCGCTTTCTTCATGTCTTATCCTTCCTTCTTTCCTTACTTCCCTTATACCACTCCACTTTCTTCATGTCTGTTCCTTCCTTCTTTCCTTACTTCCTTCATACCCCTCCACTTCCTTCATGTCTGATCTATCCTTCCTTCATACCCCTCCGCTTCCCTCATGTCTGATCCGTCCTTCCTTCATACCCCTCTGCTTCCTTCATGTCTGATCCATCCTTCCTTCATACCCCTCCGCTTCTGTCATGTCTGATCCATCCTTCCTTCCTATGTTCATTCCCATCCGCTTTCTTCATGTCTTATCCTTCCTTCTTTCCTTCCTTCCCTTATACCCCTCCACTTTCTTTGTGTCTGTTCCTTCCTTCTTTCCTTACTTCCTTTATACACCTCTGCTTCCTTCATGTCTGATCCATCCTTCCTTCATACCCCTCTGCTTCCTTCATGTCTGATTCATACTTCCTTCATACCCCTCCGCTTCCTTCATGTCTGATCCATACTTCCTTCATACCCCTCCCTTTTCTTCATGTCTGATCCATACTTCCTTCATACCCCTCCGCTTCCTTCATGTCTGATCCATCCTTCCTTCATACACCTCCAGTTCCTTCATGTCTGATCCATCCTTCCTTCATACCCCTCCGCTTCCTTAGAGTCTAAACCATCCTTCCTTCATACCCCTCCTTCATGTTTGATCTTTCCTTCATTCCTTACTTCCCTTGAATCCATCCGCTTCCTTCAAGTCTGATCCATCCTTCTTTCATGTTTGATCTACCCTTCCTTCATACCCCTCTGCTTCCTTAATGTCTGATCCATTCTTCCTTCCTTCATACTCCTCCACTTCCTTTATGTCAGATTCTTCCTTCTTTCCTTACTTCCTTCATACCCCTCCGCTTCCTTTATGTGTAGTCCAGCCTTTCTTCATACTCCTCCACTTTCTTCATGTCTGATCCTTCCATCTTTCCCTACTTCCTTCATACCCCTCTGCTTCCTTCATGTCTGATCCATCCTTCCTGTGTACCCCTCTGCTTCCTTCATGTCTGATCTTTCCTTCTTTCCTTACTTCCCTTAAATCCATCCGCTTCCTTCAAGTCTGATCCATCCTTCCTTCATGTCTGATCCATCCTTCCTGCCTTTATGTCTAATTCTTCCTTCTTTCCTTCCTTCCTTCATACCCCTCTGCTTCAATCACGTCTGATCCATCCTTCCTTCCTATGTTCATACCCCTCCGCTTTCTTCAGGTCTAATTGTTCCTTCTTTCCTTACTTCCCTTATACCCCTCCACTTTTTTCATGTCTGTTCCTTCCTTCTTTCCTTACTTCCTTCATACCCCTCCGCTTCCTTCATGTCTGATCCATCCTTCCTTCATACCCCTCCGCTTCCTTCATGTTTGATCCATCCTTCCTTCATACCCCTCCGCTTCCTTCATGTCTGATCCATCCTTCCTTCATACCCCTCCGCTTCCTTCATGTCTGATCAATCCTTCCTTTTCACCGCTCCGCTTCCTTCGAGTCTGATCCATCCTTCCTTCATACCCCTCCGCGTCCTTCATGTTTGATCTTTCCTTCATTCCTTACTTCCCTTGAATCCATCCGCTTCCTTCAAGTCTGATCCATCCTTCTTTCATTATTGATCTACCCTTCCTTCCCTCCTTCCTTCATACCCCTCTGCTTCCTTCATGTCTGATCCATTCTTCCTTCCTGTAAGTGTGGGAGACACTTGTAAAAACAATTAGTGTCCCCTACCCAGGCGTTTAGTTCCATTTTCAATAGAGCCAGGTTATCTTCAAAAAAGGTTGTTTTATTCTTCAGAAAGGCAAGCAAAAGACAATGCTTACATAATGACAGCTGGTAACACATAGTAAGGTGGTTGGCTTCAGAAGGAGGAATGAGGTGTCACATGGTATGATGGTATATCTTCGAGCAGGGTCCCCTGACCTTCCATAGCGAAGGGTCACTTCTCCACCATCTTCCTCTAGGGCCTCATCGCCCGAATATTCCTAACTCATGTTTAAAACGCTTGGGTTCTTATACAGTTTAATAATGTTATGTCAGCATTATTTACATTTAGAATCACTCCAAGAAAGGTGATGCTGCTGTCCACAGAAGTAACACCCACTTGTGTATATTAAGTAACATAACTCCACCCATTATCCTGACATAGTTCCTTAGAATAGATGTCAAATGACCTCTCTCTTGTCCTCAGCAACCTTCAAAATTAACATGTTTCAATAAAGAGTTCAGAAACTTTTATCACTTAAAATAGTAATAAATTCAATATCTAACAATTCCCCCTCAATGCACTATTATTAACCACTTGAGACCCGCGCTATAGACAAAAGACGTCTGCAGCGCGGCTCTCAAGTGCTGAGTGGACGTCTATGGACGTCCTCCTGTTTCTCTCCCCCCTGCGCGCCGCCGAGGGCGCGCGGCGGGGAACAGCTGTGCCCGCCGTGGTCACGTGATGCCGATGCGCGTGCCTGGCGGCCGCGATGCCCGCCAGGCACCCGCGATCGGCTGTGACAGAGGCAGGACGTGGATCTCTGTGTGTAAACACAGAGATCCATGTCCTGTCAGGGAGAGAGGAGACCGATGCTGTGTCCCTTGTACAGGGACACAGATCGGTCACCTACCCCTGTCAGTCCCCTCCCCACACAGTAAGAATCACAAATAGGGAACATAGTTAACCCCTTCCTCGGCCCCTAGTGTTAACCCCTTCCCTGCCAGTCACATTTATACAGTAATCAGTGCATATTTATAGCACTGTTTGCTGTATAGATGTGAATGGTCCCAAAATAGTGTCAAAAGTGTCTGATATGTCCGCCGCAATATCGCAGGCCTGACAAAAATCGCAGATCGCCGCCATTACTAGTAAAAAAAAAATATAATAAAAATGTCATAATTCTATCCCCTATTTTGTAGGCGCTATAACTTTTTCGCAAACCAATCGCTATACGCTAATTGCAATTTTTTTTACCCAAAAAATATAGAAGAATACGTATCGGCCTAAACTGAGAAAAAAAAATAGTTTTTTAAAAAAAAATTGGGATATTATTATAGCAAAAAGTAAAAAAATTGTGTTTTTTTTTTATTTTCTGTCTTTTTTTGTTTATAGCGCAAAACATAAAAACCGCAGAGGTGATCAAATACCACCAAAAGAAAGCTCTATTTGTGGGGAAAAAATGATAAAAATATCATTTGGCTACAGTGTTGTATGACCGCGCAATTGTCATTCAAAGTGTGTCAGCGCTGAAAGCTGAAAATTGTTCCGGGCACGAAGGGGGTTTAGTGCCCAGTTGTCAAGTGGTTAACAAACAAAATAAGTGCATTCATCTTGAATAATAAATGCCTCTGATCCTCTTTTTTTTTCCAATACATACAATACATTAAACATTCATACAATTTAGTGTTTCAGATATTGTACATAAGCTTTTTCCAAAACTCTGAGATATTCCTGTGAAATATTTAACTATTTCATTCCATCAAGAAACTATAATTTATTATATTTTTTATTCATTTTTATAGAACATATAACCAGGGAAAGTTGGATGGATAGTTTGTTAGTACAAGAATGTACAATAAAGTGTACATTTGAAGTATTAATAGTGTTAGAGTACATACAGGCTTGTGTGGAAGAAAAGGATTTGAATGTGTCTAAACAGAGTTACTGTTGAATTAAATAATATGAAACGTTGAAGGAATAAATAAATGGAAGGAGTTGCTTGTTGGTCATGGATAAATAAATAGATAGATAGATGGATAAATAGATAAAGAGATAGATAATTAAATAGAAAAATAAATAGAAAAATAAATAGAATATATAAAAATATGACAATCAAATAATGGGAAAGTTATGTTTTTATGTATCCACAGACGAGTAGATTACGTATTATGTTTATAATTGTTCAGTGTTAAGGATAATGTATAAAAACTTATATTGTAGAAATTATTTGTTTTTACAGTTGTCCACTACCCTTCTTACATCGGCGAGCCTCCAGCTGTTTTTTTCCTCACTACTTGACAACAGGAGGGACTCAGATGAAGAGATGAGACGAAAACATTATCAAGTCTTGGAAAAAAAAAACAACCCAAGAACTTAGAAAGAAAAAGGCGTTTGTGTTCCATCACACGTGGACAGAAGGTCCGAGAAACTGAGCCAGCTAAAGGCGAGAAGAATTGCAGTCGTGAAACTAAGCCAATTATTGATCTTGACTCCAAAGCACAAGGGGGAGTTTTTCTCTGTCTGTTTTCTCACCTACAGATCGCTTGTAAACTTGCAAGCAGAAGAAAAAACAAAAACAAAGACTCAGCTTACGAGGTTGATTGACAAGGCCTTTGGACAATATGTTTCAAGATATTGTAGGAAATCCAGCGAGGACTTTCAGGTTGTGATGAAAAGCGTAAACGTTTACGTACGTGAAGATTTCTGCCAAAGAAGTTCAGTTCCTACAAAAGGTGAGGAAAAGTCTCACAGAAGGAGTGTTGAAGTGGGAACTAAGACTTCACGTTATAAAGGCCACCATTGTAGATACAACAGGCAGATGTACTCTTTGGGTGAGCTAATATGAAAAGTCGGATTTTGATGTTTTGGACGGTCCAAGGATAAAGGCAAACACTTACACATCTCATTCCTTCAGCAAACACAGAAGGAGAAAGACATTTTTTCAATACACACACATCTTTACATTTTGTTTACTTAGGCCTATTTACAGCCTACAGAAACATTACATTTACACGAGTCAAGGAACAAGGCAAAAGCTACAAGAAAACTATTCTTCAAAGAAAAAGATGATGACAATATTCTTCCAAGAAAAAGCAACGAATAAAAGCAACGAACAAAGACAAAACAAATGAAAAGAAACGAACAACAGACAAAGCTAAAAGGACATTATTCATCTCTTATTTTTTTAAGTGTACACAGGACAATCATTCTAAACAAGGGGTAAATATGTTTGTTTATTTAAGTGAGTGAATAACATGGGATGGTTAACATCTCAAAGCTCAGAAGTATATCCCTGTACTATCGGGAATTGATATATTCCATATATATATATATATGGAATACAGGCATGTAGCAGTAGTAGAGTAATTAATTAATTAATGCCAGAGTGTAAAGAAGTTCTTTAATAAGGAAACTAAGTTTAACGCTGCATGAAAATGTTTATGAATATTTAAGCCCTAAACAACAGAAAATGTGTTATTACAAAATGTGGTCATTCAAAGCACAAGCAAGGGGCAGAACTAAGTTTTAAGAAAAAAATATTGATTAAGATAATGGAAAACAACATGGTATTTAGTGTTTAACAAAAATACTACAGATTTGGTTGCAGGAAATAATAAGTTAAGGATTGAGCAATTTTTACAAAAGATTCCAAACTAGGATTTGGTTATTAAATTAAAAGTAGTAGATTGTTCTAATTTACTTAGGGCTACCCAGGAAACATATTAAATATGAAAGTTTTGTTCAATCTAAAAACTATCAAAAATTGTAAAAAAAACAATTGTTAAAAGTTTTTGTAATTGAGTATATCTGATAAAAGTAGAGACTTTAGTTGAGGGAGGAATTTTTCTCGGGGAAATGGCCAATCACAGTTCATGGGCAGGAACCAATCTGTGAGTTTCACGAGATTGTCCTCTAAACTATTTTTTGTCATTACTATAATCAGTAACGTCATATTATAACATAGTGTACATGATTTTTGGCAGATGTACAAACCAAATATGTTTAAAAAATGGTAGAAAAAAGCTTAAAAATTATAAAAACGATAAATGAAATTGTACAATGAAGGGGAGATGTAACAGATCTTTCTCTGAAGAGTGTGACATGTAAAGGAATGTACTGTGACAGTGTCAACAGAGAAATGCAGTTCGAGTTACACAGCCTAGTCAGACATGCCATCGTCATGACAGTTTTTCACTTCTATGATCAATACACATCTTTGTGTTAAAACTTCCAGAAATCTGGAAGAGGGTTCATGGATGAGAAAAATATATTATTACTTACCAAAGTAATTGTTTTGAAAAAACATGTGGGTTTTGCAACATTTGTTTAAGGTGTTATTTCAAGACAAACAGGAGGTGTTAATACAGACAGCTTTAATTAAGCTTTGTTTATGGACAATTGGGTGATAAAAAGAAAGGTCAGTTCATACTCCTTTCCTTACTTCCTTCATACCCCTCCGCTTCCTTTATGTGTAAGTGTAATCCAGCCTTTCTTTATACCCCTCCACTTTCTTCATGTCTGATCCTTCCTTCTTTCCTTACTTCTTTCATACCCCTATGCTTCCTTCATGTCTGATCTTTCCTTCTTTCCTTACTTCCCTTGAATCCATCCGCTTCCTTCAAGTCTGATCCATCCTTCCTTTATGTCTGATCCATCCTTCTTTCCTTCCTTCACACCCCCCCCCACCTGCCTTCATGTCTGATCCTTCCTTCTTTCATTATTTCCTTCAAACCCCTCCACTTCCTTCATGTCTGATCTTCCTTTCTTCCTGTATCATTTCCTTCCTTTCCATCCCCTTGCTTTCCGTTCATTCCCTTGCTTTTTCTTTCTTCATACATTATGATATTCCCGATTGTTATAGTATACAAGAAGACCTTGTATAGTCTATGAAAAGATCCAATGAGTCCCCCTGCTGCATTCATATTAGACCGAGGTTCCACCTAGATAGAGCTCTCATTTTATGTTATTCCTGCATACAAAAGTTCGATGTGTGTTGCAAACAAAAGCAATCCAACCATTAAATTGGAAAGACGACGCCTGATTGCTTTGTACTTTTCACCAACGGCTTTCTGTGTCCTTTGGACGATATCCCCAATTGTACAAACAGTAATCAGCCCCCACATCACTTTTTAGTTTACCTTGTTGAATAAAGCGATAGAAAGAGAACACTGAATCATTTCACAAATCAAAGAGCAGTTTCCACTGTTCCAACTGATATTATAGAAGAGGGAACATCCAGTTTACTAAGTGTCTCTGATCGTCATAGCTTGTTCAGATCTTTCAGAGATTTTTGCAAAAAAAGAATAAGCATTTAGATGAATCAAATAAGTCTTTTAAAAGCCTCATTAAATGAGTGCTTAAAGGGGGTCTAATCAGAGGAACTAGAGAGAAGATGATTGCAGGGAAGTAAAAGGTTCTTTATTGAACTAACAAAAATAAAACTTCATAATTGCCTTAAAGGCAAGGAAAAGCTTTGCTATTACTGCCATTCTGTTTCATTTTTATCCATAGTTAGCAATGTATGCCTCAGCCTCTGAGCAGGGCAGGCAATAATAAAAATAAATACCTAGCAAAAAAAAATTTGTAAATAGGCCATAATATTATAGCTGCCTACCTGTAATAAATGCCCTAGTCATGCATCCGGCTTTAGCTCCATCTAGTGGCCAACAGGGGAATACTTTCATCCTGTCCATCCTCCATCCTTTGATTAGAGGAGGGAATAAAGTGCACTATGAGAAGAAGAGATGTTTTCCTCTCTTGTATCAGTCTTTAAAGTCTTAAAAAAGTATATGTATGTATATGGTATAAAAAAGAGGAAAGGGGTTTCGGGACTTTAAATGAGGCAGAAACCAAAGGGGTAGCTGCCTCCATCCCTGTCAATATTTGATTAAAAAAGAGAGCAAGAAGTGGGACTTTAAATGAAGCACACAGCAGTAAAATGAGAAGTCAATCGACTGGGAAAATTAGATTTGTTTTTATTTTATATTGTATATTCATTTATAGCATATATTGGGCATACAGCCTCTGAACAATAAATGTTTATATTTTCAAAAGAAATTACATAAGAATACACAGTCTAAATACATTTGTTTAGTGGATACAGAAATAAGATGGTTAGAATGGTAAACAGTTAAAAACATGAATACAGTCATATGAAGTAAGAGAGGGTCCATGGTACAAATGATGATGGTGATAATTAAAGGCTTGACGCGTTTTTTTTTCTCCCCTTTTTGCTTTGTTTTTTTCAGCTATTTCCCCTTCCCCACTCCCTTACCCTTCTCTCCTGTTCACCTCTGTTTCTTTCATCTTCCATACCTTCACTCCATCTCTCCACCTATCCCTTCACTCTGCCGCCCATTCAGACCATCCCAAGCGCCCGGAGTTGAAGCTTTGACATGCACTGGCTATTCACGCTGGTGCGCCACGTTCGCGCGGTTTGCAGATGTAAGTTTTTGCCATAAAATGAACCTCCCCCTTCCCCCCCTCCCCATGACTTTTTCTGTACTCATTTTTTCCATTTTTCTTTTCCCCTTATTATTTATAATTCCCAATCCAACATATTCAAGATTATTCAGACATATACTTCTTTCATTTTAGATTAAAATTTCATAGTTTAAGCTCCTGATGAGCGGCTACAAGGCCGCGAAACGCGTCAAGCCTTTAATTATCACCATCATCATTTGTACCATGGACCCTCTCTTACTTCATATGACTGTATTCATGTTTTTAACAGTTTACCATTCTAACCATGTTATTTCTGTATCTACTAAGCAAATGTATTTAGACTGTGTATTCTCATGTAATTTGTTTTGAAAATATAAACATTTTCTGTTCAGAGGCTGTATGCCCAATATATGCTATAAATGAATATACAATATAAAATAAAAACAAATCAAATTTCCCCAGTCGCTTGACTTCTCATTTTACTGCTGTGTGCTTCATTTAAAGGCCTATATGTATATGTGTATATATATATATATATATATATATATATATATATATATACACACACATATACATACATATATACATATAATTTTGATCCCGTGGTGGTCTTTTCTTACAGTTTTATTTGATTATATTTTTTCAATAATAGGTCATTACTGGGATGCTCTTAGAGAGATGTCAGGGAGTGCACCTATCTCATTAACCACTGCCTTTTGAATGATGAATATTTCATGATGATGTTACTTTGACTGATTATTAATTGAATAATTGGTTCCAGACGTTTTGAGATGTATTTAAATGCTTATATGTGGATTACTATTTAGATGTGTTCCTATCTGAGGAAGGGTGCGATCATGTCAGCCCGAAACTGTCATTCAATGAAATACTTCTGACACGTTTGTATATTTTTTGTAATTTTTGTGTTCAATAAATTTGATGTGCAGCAATCACACTTGACCTTTATATATATCTTTATAGATATATACAGTATCTCACAAAAGTGAGTACACCCCTCACATTTTTGTAAATATTTTATTCTATCTTTTCATGTGACAACACTGAAGAAATTAAACTTTGCTACAATGTAATGTAGTGAGTGTACATCTTGTATAACAGTGTAAATTTGCTGTCTCCTCAAAATAACTCAACATAGTTTCTAGTGCTAAAAAAATCTAGAATTATGAAATACACCAATAATCATAGTGTCCCAAAATGTGAACAAAATTCCAAAATATGAAAAAATGTTGAAAGAAAAAGTGAAATGTTTGTTTAACCACTTCGCGCCCGTCATACGACTTATGACGGCCGCAAAGTGGTTCTTAAATGCCTGGGAGGCCGTCATTATACGGCCTCCGCTCATTCGGCCACTGGGGGGCGCGCGAGCACCGCCGGCGGCACGTGCGCGCACCCGGCGCATCACTGAGATGCCGATGCGCGTGCCTGGCGGCCGCAATGTCCGCCAGGCACCCGCAATCAGCCTGTACACAAACAAGGACATGGATCTGTGTGTGTAAACACAGAGATCCATGTCCTGTCAGGGGAGGAGACCGATGCTGTGTCCCTTGTACATAGGGACACAGATCGGTCACCTCCCCCAGTCAGTCCCCTCCCCCCACAGTAGCAATCACTCATAGGGCATACATTTAACCCCTTCCCCGCCCCCTAGTGTTAACCCCTTCCCTGCCAGTCACATTTATACAGTAATCAGTGCATTTTTATAGCACTAATCGCTGTATAAATGTGAATGGTCCCAAAAATGTGTCAAAAGTGTCCGATGTGTCCGCCGCAGTATCGCAGTCATGATAAAAATCGCTGATCGCCGCCATTACTAGTAAAAAAAAAAAATAATAAAAAAAATGTCAGAATTCTATCCCCTATTTTGTAGACGCTATAACTTTTGCGCAAACCAATCACTATACGCTTATTGCGATTTTTTTTAACCAAAAATATGTAGAAGAATACGTATCGGCCTAAACTGAGAAAAAAATATTTTTTTAAAAAAAAAAATTGGGATATTTATTATAGCAAAAATCAAAAAATATTGTGTTTTTTTTCAAAATTGTCGCTCTTTTTTGGTTTATAGCGCAAAAAATAAAAACCGCAGAGGTGATCAAATACCACCAAAAGAAAGCTCTATTTGTGGGAAAAAAAGGACGTCAATTTTGTTTAGGAGCCACGTCGTACGACCGCGCAATTGTCAGATAAAGCGACGCAGTGCCGAAAGCTGAAATTTCGCCTGGGCAAGAAGGGGTTATATGTGCCCATTAAGGAAGGTATTAATACGATGACTCTCCAAGTCAATACACAAAACATCAAGTGATTCCACCACAGTGTGAGTCTTTCACCAATCCAAATATATAGAAAAATATAGAAAACATCTGAATGGTCTCTCATGGCCATCTTTATTCCAGACACATAAAACATATTAAAAATCTATATATATAAATTTAACAAAAACATGGATGATCTCTGATGACCAGCTAGCTTTAGTTTAGTTCAGACACATAAAACGTACTAAAAATCAAACTTTCTCATTACGAAGTTGCCCAAGTTTCCTTTAAAGCCCATTGTTCTGTCTTTCAGAGCTTTAAAAGATTTATGATTTAGGCAGAACATGAGTGAAAAAACTCATAGATTTATTGAATATGTTTGTGTAACATATAAGAGATAATTGATATCTGAAAACACGAGATGTTATGTAAGTGAATGTCTAATTAAATCATCCGGCATGCTATGTGACAGAAAGAGTTGAGCATCTTGTCCGTAAAAAAAACAAAACGACTTTATCTTCTGAGAACGGCAGGCTGCCTATCCTGGTAATGGACTTGAGTACTTTCATTTCTAGGAAAAGATATTATCTGTCCATTTCGATGCTCTTGGATGTTGCCATTTCTAAATAGCTCATCCTAATAGTCCACATTAAACTTGAACCAGTTTGAATCCAAAAATGGATCTCTGCTTATAAATCTATTTTCTTTAAAGCCACATTCGGTACAGATAATGATGACCTAAATAGACCAGTAGCGTCTCAGCCCCCTTGAGTGCTGGGGTGGCAAACTCTTATTTTAAAAGGAATCTGAAGTAGAGGAATATATTTTTGTATCTGTAAAAGTAATAGATTTAATAAAGATAATCTTCTTAAAGTGAAACAGTGCCCAGATTATGCTCACTAAAGTATTTGCATATTCTGAAAAAGCAGTAAACACACTTCAAAACAAGCCCCAATTCACAGCTGTAGCTATAAGAATTATGGAGAAATTAATTTTCAAAGTTCATAACAGAGGCAAAGAAATCACACCTTTATGCTATGGAGAACAAGTCTTGGCATCACACAAAAGGTGTTTCTAAACCAGCCATTCACAACCAGGATTCTGTGGAGCACTAAGGTTCCTCCAGAAGTTTCTAGGAGTGTCTTGAGCAGTGGCTGATTGACCTCCCATCTGATGGTGCCTCCATAGATCCAGAGGTAAATGTATTATTCATTTAGGCTTCATGTACACGGGACGTTGTTTAACGATTGAACTTGACAGCTAGAAACCGGCATCTAAAAATGTCCATTTAGCCACGTTTACATGCCGCGTTAAGCCGCGTTTGCGTCTAGAAGCTTTTTTTTTTTAAAGAAAAATCGCCACGATTCTGCCCGTAAATCCAAATCACAGGACGCTTGTGCAATGCCATTACTTCTTAATGGCACCCCAATCATGCCTCGATTTTGCCTCGAATGTCGCGCGACAAGAAGTAATGACATTGCACAAGTGTCCTGTGACTTGCCTCGATTTGGAATTGGCGGAAGAATCGCAATTCCAGGTGGGAACAGAGCCTTAAGGTTTTTCACTTTATGCACAGCGGCTCCAGCAACTGTCGCTCCCCTTATTAGACAGATTGATAGCAGCAGGAGCCATTGGCTCCCACTGCTGTCAATCAAAAGCTGTGACACAGGAGCTGGGGGGGGGGGGGGGTCCCGCTGTCTGTTTCATTGGACCTAACAAAAGTAGTCGAAGGAATGTACGACAAATCGGCGACAGGGTCATGGGCGGACAAGGCTCATTGATGCACATGGGGAGCGAAGGCTGGCCCAAGGTCTGCTGTTAGAAATCATGAAGCCCGTACAGCCTTCCTGATGGGGCCCCAGAACCCTAAAAGGTGCATTAGAACAGCAGCACTGAATTAATTCGCCTACACGCCAAAAATGAAAAAAAAAGTCCCGTCTCTGCTCCCACCTTCTGGGCCCCTCTGTTGACGTGATGGGGCCCAGGAAAATTTAATTTAAGCCCTGGAAAGCAAGTAGGAGGGGGGTGTGATTTAGTAAAATTATTCATTGAGGCAGAAATAAGGCAAATTTCGCAGAGCAATAAAGCTGCCCTGAGCCCCCCTTTTTATCTGATCAGGCCTGGGCCCAGTACAACAGGACTGGTTGTACTGCCTTATCAGTGGCCCGGGCTGGCCCATATACTTTGATCCAATAGAAGAGCTGCTGTAGCTCAAATTGCCCACAATGGCCATGTGAGTATCAGAACTGGACCATAGAGCAATGAAAGAAGCTGCCTTTGAGGTGTTGACTTGTCCTCCAGGTTGTCCAGATCTTAAAGGGATTTTAAAGTATCGTTTTTTCCCCTAAAAATAACAAACATGTTATACTTACCTCCTCTGTTGCAGTGGATTTGCACAGAGTAGCCACGATCTTGATCTTCCTCTTCTTGGGTCTCTCGTCTGTGATCCTGGCCCCTCCCTCCTTTTCAGTGCCCCCACTGCAAGCAGTTTGCTATGTGGTTCCTGGGCTGAGTCACAGCTCCCTGTGTCCATTTAGACATGGAGCCCGACCCGGCCCAGCTCCTTCTCTCCCCTGATTGGCTAGCTGACTTTGATCGACAGCAGCGAGAGCCAATGGCGCCACTGCTGTGTCTCAGCCAATCAGGAAGGAGAATCTCGGATGGACACCTGTGGACATCGCTGGACAGAGAGGGACCTCAAGTAAGTGTTAGGGGGGCTGAGGCACACAGAAGGCTTTTTATCTTAATGCAGTAAGATAAAAAACCTTCTGCCTTTACAACCCCTTTAATCCATTTGAGCATCTGTGGGATG
Organism: Rana muscosa; assembly: GCA_029206835.1. Taxonomy (NCBI): domain Eukaryota; kingdom Metazoa; phylum Chordata; class Amphibia; order Anura; family Ranidae; genus Rana; species Rana muscosa. The sequence goes on along the minus strand of CM055116.1, from coordinate 80,187,700 downwards.
TGATGGGGAAAAAAAAAGTCAGATCCATGGAGACTCAACCTCACAACCTTCACCTAAAGGATCTGCTACCGATTGCTTGGTGCAAGATACCACAGTGTACCTTCAGATGTCTAGTGCTGTCCATACCTCAATGGGTCAGGGCTGTTTTGGTGGCAAATGAGGGACATACCGTATATACTTAAGTATAAGCCAACCCGAATATAAGCCGAGGCACCTAGGTTTATCACAAAAAAAGGGAAAACGTATTGACTCGAGTATAAGCCTAGGGTGGGAAATGCAGCAGCTACTGTAAGTGGAAAAGAGGGTCAACAATGCCCATCTGCAGCCTCACTGTGTCCATCTGCAGCCTCACTGTGCCCATTTGCAGCCTCACTGTGCCCATCTGATCTCCCGTGTACCTTTGATCTCCATGCTGCTGCAGTCGGCGGCGGCCGTCCACTGTAACAAAGCCCCGCCTCCTCCTCGTCCATGATAGATGGAACGCTAAACACTGATCCCAGCATTGTATCAGTGTTCAGTGTTCTGTCTATCACGGGTGAGGAGGAGACGGGACTTTGTTACAGTGGACGGCCGCCGACTGCAGTTAAGACTGCATGAACAGCGGGACTCGAGTATAAGCCGAGGGGGGCTTTTTCAGCATCAAAAAATGTGATGAAAAACTCGGCTTATACTCGAGTATATACAGTACTCAATATTAGATGGGTGGTCATAATGTTATGGTTGATCAGTGCATATATATATATATATATATATATATATAAAATAGGTCATAAAGTTGTTTCAACTCTTCTTTTGATATTTACATTTTTTGCTTCTTACCATTCCTATCCCACCCGGTATAAATGGGACCTTCTGTGACTATTCCACTGGAATGAATCCTTAGGGTCTATGCTGTATCATGGTCTCACAGGATAATCACAAAAAAATGATTTAGGAACATAAAGCCCTTGAATCGTTTACATACAATTTCCTCTGATCCTGCCAATATAAATACCGCTCTGCCAGTATCATTTTTTTTTTGGAAACAAAAACTATTCCCAGTATTCAAAGTCATAGATTTTTTGTGTCATAAAATGTCCTGGGAAAAGCAGAACATGGAATTTCCCCAATTCCAGGTATTCTAAAGAAAAACCCTGCTAACCATTATTTCTATCTACTGACCAATTGCAGTCCTCTGCGTGCACAAAACAAGGACTATGGAATAGCAAATACAGCCAGGTACATGTAGAACAACTGAAATGATTGGGAGATGTGTGATGATCCATACTCCTCTGTTAATGTAGCTCATATGTGTCGAATCCAGCCCACCGGGCCATTTCATTTGTCCCTCGCACCTCTCCTGCAGCTGCGGCACCCCCTCATGCAGCGGCAGAGAGGATCGGCTGTGCCCCACCTCGCCTCAGCAGTTAGCAGCAGAGAGGAGGACAGAACTCCTCCTGCAGATCCTGTGCCTATCTGTTGCCGCAGCAACATAGTTACATAGTTAGTAAAGTTGAATAAAGACACCAGTCCAACCAGAGTGAGTGTGGGTGAGTGCTAACAATTCTCTCTATTTCTCTCAATTCTCTCTCTCTATATTATTATTTTTATTTAGGGTACCCATATAGCGCCGTCAATTTACGCAGCGCTCCACACATACATCGCACACTCACATCAGTCCCTACCCACAATCCAAGGTCCCTAACTCCCATTCATATACCAGGGCCAATTTTGGACAGAAGCCAATTAACCTACCAGCATGTCTTTGGAGTGTGGGAGGAAACCGGAGCTGCCGGAGGAAACCCACGCAGGCACAGGGAGAACATGCAAACTCTAGGCAGGTAGTTTTGTGGTTGGGATTTGAACCAGCGACCCTTTTTACTGCTAGGCGAGAGTGCTACCCACTACACCACTGTGTCGCAACCCCTGGCCTCCGCCTCCCCTTGCCTCCACCTCCCCTGGTCTCAGCATTCAGCAAACTCCAGCAGCTGACTCCAGCCCTCCTCAGTTCCTCCTCCAGACTCTGCACTTTCTACTTCCCAGCTCCACCCCCAGCTTCTTCCAAGCAGCAGCACAAGGTAAGGTAAGGAGGGGGGTGTACTGTGAATCAAGGGAGGGTGGGGGACTCTTGACTTCTGATGGTGGGGGCTTTTGACATCTGATGTAAGGGGGGGGGGGGGCTCTGGACATCTAGTCCTACAGATTCAAGAGTTACGGATACTAAACAAGGAAAAATCAGCTCCTGGGACTTCCCCTATGAAACGTGTGTCATCCGTCTACATTATGTAATAGAAAGGTTGGGTACAGAGGCAACATATACGAGGGCGTCACATATTGGGCTCCAGGATAATGTTCCTCTAATGCACAGAATTTCATTCATTTTATCTGGTGAATTTGGCACGTTCTCACTTAAAAACAGTATCCCTAGATTTAAAGTGATATTAACCATTTCTGCCCCTGAAGATTTTCCCTCTTAATGACCAGGCCATTTTTTGCGATACTGCATTGCATCGCTTTAAATGACAATTGCGCGGTCGTTCGAATGCTGTACACAAACAAAATTTACGTCCTTTTTTTTCCCCACAAATAGAGCTTTCTTTTGGTGGTATTTGATCACCTCTGCGTTTTTGTTTGTTTTTGTGCTATAAACAAGAAATAAACTACAATTTTGAAAAAAAAAAAAAAAATGTATTTACTTTTTGCTATAATAAATGTCCCCCCCCCCCCCCAAAAAAATGTCTTTATCAGTTTAGGCCAATATATATTCTTCTACATATTTTTGGTAAACAAAAATCACAATAAGCGTATATTGATTGGTTTGTGCAAAAGTTATAGCGTCTACAAAATAGGGGATAGATATATGTCATTTTTATTATTATTTATATTTTTTTTACTAGTAATGACGGTGATCAGCGTTTTTTAGCGGGACTGCGACATTGGGGCGGAAAGATCGGACACTTGTGACACTTTTTCGGGATCAGTGACATTCATACAGCAATCAGAGCTAAAAATAGCCACTGATTACTGTATAAATGTCATTGGCAGGGAAGGGGTTAACACTAGTGGTGATCAAGGGGTTAATTGTGTTCCCTGGGTGGTGTTTCTAACTGGGAAGGGGGGGGGACTGACTGGGAGTACAGAGAGATCGCTGTTCGTAATCACTAGGAACAGATGGTCACTCTGTACTTCCCTGTCAGAACGGGGATCTGTCTGTTTACATTGACAGATCCCCATTCTGGCTCTCTGTGGAGCGATCGCGAGTGGCTGGCGGTCATCGCGGCCGCCATCCACGCGCATCAGCTCCCCCGCTGAGCAGGAGGCACGTGCGCGCCTGCTATAGCTGTTAAAGTGGTTGTAAACCCTTTTAAACTTTTTTCTTTCCTAACAACCTGTAAGAGAAAGGCATAATGAGCTAATATGACTAGCATAATAGCTCATTATGCATCACTTACCTTAGATCGGGGCCCCTGAAGCCGTCCTCGTCTCCCTCTTCAGCCGCAGCCATCGCTGCGGCGATAGCCGGAAGGTTACTTCCGGGTATCGCCGCTCCAGCCAATCACAGCGCCGCTCCGGCACTGTGAATGACCGGAGCGGCGGAGACGTCACTCTGCGCATGCGCGTGGGAGTCTTCACATTCGGCTACGCCCAGCGATTGCTGGGAAGTAGCCACATTTCTAAATGGGATTAACCCCATGAATGTGCCGTTGTCTACGGCGCGCATGCGCCGTAGACAGCAGCGCCTGTCATTTAACTAAATATCTCCTAAACCGTGTAGGTTTAGGAGATATTTCTTGCACCTACAGGTAAGCCTTAATCTAGGCTTACCTGTAGGTGCAAGTTGAAAAAGTGGGTTTACAACCACTTTAAAGGGACCAATGTACAGCTATGGCAATTTGCGTAAACGAGCCGACCTGCTGCAGTATAATGATGGTGGCTGGTCGGCAAGCGGTTAAAGTCTTGTTTTTTTGGGGATTAAAAATAACAAACATGTTATACTTACCTGCTCTGTGCAGTGATTTTGCACAGAGCAGCCTGGATCCTCCTCTTCTCGGGTCCCCTGCCGGTGCTCCTGGCCCCTCCCTCCTGCCGAGTTCCCCTTTGATTGACAGCATTGGGAGCCAATGGTGTGTGCTGCCATGTCTCAGCCACTATAGCCGAGGCTCTCCTGTTTTTTTTTTTTTTTTTCTATTCATACTTACCTCGGTGGATGCAGCATCAGACTTATGCTACACCTGTCCCCCGGTGTCTATGCACTGAGATCCGAGCCACTGAACACCGCCGATGGCTCAGTTCTCACTCCTCCCCGAGCAGAGCCATGCTGACTGTCAGTCAGCATCGCTTCTGCTCTACTTCTCAGCGTTCATTGGGGCGCTGAGCAGTGGAGGGGTGGGGAGCGGCTGTCTCAGCGTCTCAGCGGCTTGCTTAGACGCTGAGACTGCCATCAATCAAGGCAGCTGGCGGATCAAGACTTGGAAGTCGGAATGATGCGCTGCCTGGACTGATGGCAGTGACGTCAGCGGAGAGGGGACTTCAGACCTTCAGAATCTTTTTCATAATCTGACTATCTGGAAGCATTTCAACCAGCAGATGGTCCCCTAAACATTTAAAGGGGTTGTAAACCGATGCATGAATCTATCCATTACCATAAAGGGGGTGGCCTGGAGAAAGGGGTGGCGCCCAGGCACCCCTAATGGACGGGCTGCCACTAACTAGTAATGGCGGCGATCAGCGACTAATAGCAGGACTACAATATTGCGGTAAACAATCAAACACTAGCTAACACTTTTACACTTTGCGGGAACCAGTGACACTAATATAGTGATCAGTGCTAAAAATATGCACTGTCACTGTACTAATGATACTGGCTAGGAAAAGGGGTTAAACATCTAGGGCAATCAAAGGGTTAACACTGCCTAGGCACACAGTTAACCCTTTGATTGCCCTAGATGTTTAACCCCTTCCCAGCCAGTATCATTAGTACAGTGACAGTGCTAATTTTTAGCACTGATCACTATATTAGTGTACTGTATGCACTGCTTTTACTAGGGGTAGAGATGGATTTTATTTCCTGCTTTGCAGTAATACAGAATCCATGCCTTCCCCTTGTCAGAATGGAGATCTGTCTTGTTTACGTAGACAGAGTTCCGTTCTGAGTCTTTGCCCAATGTTCGGCGGGTGCCGGCGGACATTGAGTGCCCGACATCCACGGAGCGGCTTCTGCTGTGATTAATCATGCGGGCCCCCTGCAGGAGGAAGTGCAGAATCATGTATAAATATATGTGATTCTGCACCAGAGGGCCGCCCTGTAGCAGTGAATCTGCTATGTGGCAGTCTGGAAGTGGTTAAACTGCCTGTGGATGGTTCCAAGCCAGTAGGTAACCATATTGTCTGGCAGGGGCGGCCCATCCATTAAGGGCATACGGGCGCCACCCCCTCTATCACGCCACCCCCTATGTGTATCATGGATAGCTTCATGCATAGCATAAAGCTATCCATGGCCGCCGTGGCCACTCCCTTTTCAGGCATCCGGCCCCTTTTAGGACACCGGGCGCCTGAATTACAGTGGCGGGGGTGTTTTTTTTTTTTGAAGCACCTGATTAGAGCCATAGGCTCTAATAGGATTCAAAATAGGGTGGACTCGGAGCACAGAGCATTGCGCTCGGAGCCCACCCAGGTCTGTTAGAAAAGCAAATGAATAATCGCTTTTCTACCACTGAGCCGCCTCTCCGCCAATCAGGAAGCACAGGTCTAATACCTGTCACCTGATTGGCTGAAAGGACAGGCGCTCCATTTGGACGCCTCGCAGGAAGAAAGAAAAGATGCATGGAGGACACAGCTTTTCCACTGCCTGACCCCCTGCATGTCCCACAGTTCACCGCCGTCACCCGCTGCCTGACCCACCACCAAGATGGGGTAAGTGGCGGTCAGACAGCGAGCGGGCGGGTGGGGGGGTCACAGTGGCTGTATTTGATGGGCACAGTGGCTGCATTTGATGGGCACAGTGGCTGAATTTGATGGCACAGTAGCTGCATTTGATGGGCACAGTGGCTGCAATTGATGTCACAGTGGCTGCATTTGATGAGCACAGTGGCTGAAATTGATGGCACAGTGGCTGCATTTGATGAGCACAGTGGCTGAAATTGATGGCACAGTGGCTGCATTTGATGAGCACAGTGGCTGAAATTGATGGCACAGTGGCTGCATTTGATGAGTACATTGGCTGCATTTGATGGCACAGTGGCTGCAACTGATGGGCACAGTGGCTGCAACTTATGGGCACAATGGCTGCAGCTGATGGGCACAGTTGCTGCATTTGATGGGCACAGTGGCTGAAATTGATGGGCACAGTGGCTGCAATTGATGGGCACAGTGGCTGCAATTGATGGGCACAGTGGCTGCATTTGATGGGCACAGTGGCTGAATTTGATGGCACAGTAGCTGGATTTGATGGGCACAGTGGCTCCTTTTGATGGGCACTGTGGCTGCAATTGATGTCACAGTGGCTGCAATTGATGTCACTGTGGCTGCATTTGATGAGCACAGTGGCTGCATTTGATGAGTACATTGGCTGCATTTGATGAGCACAGTGGCTGCAACTTATGGGCACAATGTCTGCAACTGATGGGCACAGTGGCTGCATTTGATAGGCACAGTGGCTGCAACTGATGGGCACAGTGGCTGCATTTAATGGGCACAGTGGCTGCATTTGATGGGCACAGTGGCTGCAATTGATGTTTTTTTTTCAGAATTTTTCAGTTTGTTTGCGCCCCCTCAAAGGTTTTGAGCACCAGCCGCCACTGCTGTCTGGACAAACTGGGTCTAATGCCCCGTACACACGGTCGGAATTTCCCACAGAAAAAGTCTGATGGGAGCTTTTGGTCGGGAATTCCGACCGTGTGTAGGCTCCATCTGACTTTTTCTGTCGGAAATTCCGACAGACTTAGATAAGCAGGTTCTCTATTTTTTCGTCGGAAATTCAGACGGAAGTTTTCCCGTTGGAAAGTCCGACCGTGTGTATGCGGCATTAGAATGTATTTCAATGCATAATGTGGCATTTGAACAGAACCGAACAGTATTTTGGAATCGATGAGATAATATTTAACCAAGAACTGTATGACAATAGTGGATAAATATAAAAGACATTTAGCTTTGACCCTCGGGCCTGTGGGAGAAGCAAACATGAGGCTGAATGTATGAGCAACATACACAGGACCATCTACCAAGAGACATCTGCATATAATACTGAGATGGATAAGGTTCTGATGCAATCTCTCTGAACGCGTCACCTGTGCCACCTTCATTCACAGTCAACTGAATTTCAATACGTCTGAGGATTAAGGCAGAGCGGAGAATATATTGAGTATCACGGCCTCAGTTATGAAAATGAACTTTCTTCTCACCTCTGATCTCAGAATAGTCATTCCGTTTCTTATGGTTTAATCCAAATGAAACAATAAAAAACAGGCCTGTTTCAATGACATAACAAGCTGATTTTATTACAGTGCTTTTATTTATATTGTTCATTTATATCACTCCCTGACTTATTCCGTAGCACTCTTCACAGTATGTAGACCATTCACATAAGTCCCTGAGCTCAAAGGGGCTTCCAATATCTCTATCATTGCATTATACACTCACTGGCCACTTTAATCAGTACACCTGTGTAGCATGGCTTTGAAATTTAGGGGGATGTTTGAGTGGTAGTTGTGCTCAAACACATTATTTGATAGGGTTCAGCAAACCCAATTTTAGCTGCAGGCAGGATACTGGTGTGTAGTTCCCCGTGGCCTGTTGGTGGCGCTGCCATCGGAGACCAGGGTTGAACCGCTGGTACAGTGCTGTGCCTTGGATGTCCCTTGTCGGCGGTGGTATGGTGGGCGTGTTTGCCTGCTGTGCATCCTGGGAGGGGATATAAAAGGGGCAGACCCTGGCTGTGGAGGCGTGAGTTCCCGAGGGTCCGACTCCGGGAGCGTGTGGTTCTGTACGTGGCCACCCCAGGCACCTTTAGCCCTGGGGTGGAGTTCCTGATTCGATACACTGGCGGACCAGTCCCAGGCTCCTTTAGCCCTGGGGCTGCAACTGGAGGCCTTGGGCTCAGCGCCTTTGGCTGAGGCCCGCAGAGGATCTAGGAATCCCAGGGTGCTGCCTTGGGAGGAGACCCGTATCTTAGATGAGGAGGCCGGGGAGGACCATTCCAAGGGACTGGTGAAGAACTCACAGTGAAGAAAGGGGCCTGGTAACTCTCTGGAGGGATGTCATCTCCCTGAAAGAGGCTTAACGTTGCAACCAAGTTCACCAGGTCTGTGGCAGAGACCCAAGTGTATTTAGTTTGATCATCATTCCGGCTGCTAGGGCCCGTTCCGTGGGAGACTATCCGGATGAGCTGAGTCTACCTAAAGATATAAAGATATGGGTAGTGAATAAGAATTTGTTTGTGCCTGGACCTATTCCCACACCCTTTGCTGTCCTGATCTTCTTCCAACCTTCTCTTGTCCAGTTAGTGTGCATAACAGAAGAAATAAACTCTAAGTTGGAGTTGCAATCTGTGTGGACTTTGAAGTTGTTGGGGAATAGAGACTTGTCTTTGTTACAGTGAAGACTGGAGCCATTTCTCTGAGGGAACCTGATCACAGAGACCCAGGTACATTACACCGCTCAACCTCTTTCTACAGGAGGGTACGGGCATGTAGCACGGTGGGCCCTTTTTTTTTGCTCAGGAGCCAAAAGGCAGGAAAAAGGGGTTGTGTCGCTACACCTGTAAAATTTGACATTTCTGGGAGTGTTCTGTACGGCACACACTGTGTACAGGACGCCTCCGGGTAGCCATATTGCATTGCATTTTACAGAAAATTATAGAATTGCAGATTGAAAATGAAAAGTAATTTTTAATAACATTCGATTACATTACTTGTGTCGCAATCGTATACGGTATATTATTATTTTTAATTTGCTATTTTTTTTTTCCATGAAAGTGGAGTTACCAAGGCCAAGTTCCTCTTTGTTATAAAATGTACCATGCAATCAATGGGCCCCAGTAGATTTAAAAACACTGTACCTTGGTCTTGGAAAGAGAGAGAATGCCTGTTCTTGTGCTGCTTGGGGCTCCCAATGTACACCCAACATACGGTGCGACTTAGATCCTAGGCAGGATCTCTTACATCGGAAATGTTTCCAGCCAGGCTGTGGGGACACTACCATTGGCCTACAAGTATGGCATATAAACAAAGCACCAATTTGTAAAGCAGTGTTTTTTTTACGCTTTCGCTGCCAGGTCTATACATATAAAGAATTTGAACTACCATTATTTTATTCTCTACTTTCAGAAAATATATAATGTTTTGGGGGTTTTATGTACTCTTCAAGCTTAAAATAATTTTTTAATCATGTGTGCAAAAAAAAAAGGAAAGGAAAAAAACAGCTCTAGCAGCGAAAGGGTTAAACTACTGGGGCCCTTGACTGCATGGAACATTTTATTACAAAGGTGAATCTAGCTTTTTAGGTGGCTTTTGGTGGTGTTTAAGCATGTAATTGGCTTTAAAAGGAACTACCCTAGACCTGTTAAAAAAAAAAAAAAAAAAAAAAAAAAAAAAGGGCATCTCATTAGCCTCATTATTTGTTACATTTTCTTTTCTTTTTTTAAACTGATTTTATTGAAAATTTGCATGTGGGTCAGATATAGCAATTACAATACAGGACCCCTGTAAGGCACAGATTAAAAAAGTCACAATGAATGGAATAATAAGTGTACATCCGTTACATGGATACATGTGTAGCGCCCTGCTCCTGTTGGGTAGGCGCTATGTGTTAAATTTAGTTGTCTGAGCTGTAGTTTAGCTCAGAAGGATTATGCTAAATTGTTGGCTTTGTTTCAGTCTAGCTGGCCTGCGCGTTTTCCACCTGACAGTAGGTGTCACTGTCACCACAGGTCATAGTTGGAAATGCAGCAGGCTAGGTGTATTGGGTATTCCTTTCCCAGAAGTGGCTCAGGGGGCGTGGTCAACCCACTGTGCGATCTGGGAGGGGGTACTTAAGGGACAGAGACTACGCTATCGGGGTTCGTTGCTGGATCCTGACCTGAGGGCCCTCCTGGCCTCAGGGATGTGCGAGCCATTTTCGGCCTCGGGGCCTGCTGGCCCAAGGCTCTGCAACTGAGAAGTAGGCCCAGAAGTTGCTGGGGCCTACTAGTCCAGGGTTGGTCCTACGCGGTCTTGCCTGCGGGAAGAAGCGGAACAATTGGGGACTCAATTGAAGGACGCATCCTGGCCAGTTTGTCTCACGGTGCTGCCGGCTGGCTGAAAGATTCTGGCACCGTGAGCTGTGTACTTTTGAAGGACCTTTTTTGCAAAGTGTCAGTGTGGTTACACAATCTTGTGGCGGAGGGTTGTGGAACGACGTGACGGCACTCATCAAGTCTGTGACAGAGACTCTGAACAAGCTTCGCACCGGTTGCTAGGCCAGTGAGAGTAGGCCTATCCAGTGGTTGCTGAATCCAGTGTGGAACTGATTTGTCCTCTGGATCTAAGATTGTGCTTGTGATCCGCAAAGCAAGGTACCTGAACCTCCCCTATCCCTCTACCACTCTGTTGGAACTGGTAGAATAAAGCTCTTGAAGAAAAAGTAACCAAGTGTTGGTGTGAACTTTCATGAAAGCTCTTCAAGAGGGATCCCTGACACGAGTGCGGTGAACAGAAAGGTAACGGTAGGCCCAAAACTTTAAACCAGCAGCTCCTACGGGGGTAGTGCTACACATGAAAGGAGGATTGTATTGCAAATCATCATCATCAACAAAAAAAAAAAGATTTAAGCACTTTGCATAACAAAAGAAGGGAAGTAAAACAAAAAGAGTGAAGTAAGTCAAAAGTAAAAAACGAACAGTCGTATCCTATATGATGTTGTCTTCTTTATGAAATAAAGAGATACTGAAGAGAAATAGAACATGTTGTGTGCTTTTCTACTTTTTAATGAAACAAGGGTTGAGATAAGCAAGGGTATAATCTGTTGTCCTGTGATTCAAAAATAGGTTATATATCGCAGGTAACAGAAACATTTAACCACTCACCCCATATCCTATCCAATTTTTGTGGGCAGCTTCTGGCTTATTAGGTTAGTTCATAGTGTGGTAAAGCTTGGTTAATTCGGTTTTTCCACAAATTGATGTTGATGGGGTCAGATTAAATCCACCGGAGAACCACTGTTTTCTGAGCATAGTACAATAGAGACCTTATAAATTAAAAATCTTCAAAAATACCTAATATCCACCATTTAGGATTGCAAATATTGGGTAAGTCAAAATGAGTGGCAGTGAAGTCAGTAATGAGGGACCAGAATGGTCTAACCTTTTCGCAATTCCAGATCATGTGCAAGAAGTCCCCAGTTTGTTTTTGGCACTCAGGCGTATCTTTCTTACGCATTGGAAACATTTTATTTTTCATGGTAAGAAAAAAAGGCAAATGAAATTAAAGGGACGGAAAAAAATATTAATCCAATACACACACAAAAAAATAAATAAAAATAAAATAAAAAAAACCCCCTAAATATACTCAAAAAAGGAAAGCACATCCTCCAAATAAAAAAAAGTTGACTTTCTTAATTTTTTAAGAAAATGTTGCCCAAGCAGCTCAGTGAGCAAAATTGAGAGTTAACACTTCAGCTTATGGCAATGAAGTCAGTAATAAGGGACCGGAATGGTCTAACTTTTTCGCGAATCCAGATCACGTGCAAGAAGTTCGCAGTTTGTTTTTGGCACTTGGAACAACCAGGCGTTTCTTTCTTTTGCATTTGAACATTTTATTTTTTAAGGTAAATAAGGAAAATAAAATTAAAAGAGGAAGTAAAAAATAACAAACACTAAATAAAAATAAAAAAATACCCTAAATATACTCAAAAAAAGTAGACGTTTGACATTTTTTTAAGACGATTTTGACTAGACAGCTCAATGAGCAAAATTGATAGTCACACTTCAGCTTACATAGGAATTAGTCGTTTTGTAATAAAAATATTTTTTTGTCAAATTAACTCTGTCCATCCGTCCATTTTGTCAAATTAACTCTGTCCATCCGTAACCAGCACCAAGACATGCCACAACTGCATTTTCTCAAACCCCTCATCCGGGCAAACATCTGCAGCAGCTTAGGAGCTAACCATCAATTATATACCACAGTGGTCATCAACTCCTGTCCTCAGGACCCACTAACAGGCCAGATTTTAAGTATTACCTGGGGGAGATGCAGACTAAAATACTGCAATCACTGAGCAGCAAATGATATCACCTGGGATGTATTTTAGTTATCTTGCAAACCTGGCCTGTTAGTGGGCCCTGAGGACTGGAGTTGATGACCACTCATATACCATACCACAAACTACTCAACCTTCCAAGATAGTAGGGAGCTGTAACTATTGCCAATGGTTAATAACAAAATATACATCATTCCTGATACCAAAAAACCCCAATAAATACTTTACGTACAAACAAAATCGTCGCACACTGAATGTTTGTACTACCTACAATGGTCCATATCATCAAAGAACGGTTACTACCAAAAACACAAATCACTTGCACACAACATTGCTTCTCCAAAAACAAAATTGCTTTTTGTAACAATGGAATTCCTGTGTTGCATTGGTTTCTGGATTAAGTTACGAAGGGAAGACAAACATTTTACTGGTTGGTATGGGTACCATTAGGGTTTGGAAATAAGAAGATTAATTTACTGAGGGAAGCCTAGTATAAAGTTCGGAACGATATAAACACTTCATTTAAATGGTACACTTAATTATACAGATCTTCAGATGTAGATGATGGTATTTGGCATTTGTTAATGAAAGACCGTCAGGTATTACAGTTCAAAATAGGGACTGTTGGGAGCTATGATATACCTTTTGTGCCTTTAAAAAAATATTGATTTTGATCAAGCCACTTGCCCAGGGCTTAGGGCCATCCAGGCACTCACTATATATATATATATATATATATATATATATATATACATATATACTGTATATTATATTTATATAGCAAAGTTCCAAGGGTTAGGTGCACGTCGGTCATGGATGTTTGTGCAATACAATCAGGGCCTCCCAAGGGTCACTATATAGAAAAAAGTGTATGCAGCACAAGGAAACACCACTCTGAGCAGTGTAGCTGTTAGTAGGATAGTAAACGGCACACCCAGTCCAGCTGCCCTGGCTCAGGACGTCCTTTCAGCATCCCAGACGGAAACCATGAAATCAAAGCATAAAGGAGCCGCCACTTCTGGAGATTAAGTCTTGAAAGTCTTTATTCCAATATGACCATGTAAAACAATGGTGAAGGCTAGCGCGTTTCAGCAGGAGCCTTGTTCACAGCACAACATACAATGTAAAACTACACATATATATATATATATATACACATATGCAATTAAAAAGATCCACTTCCTCTAATTAGATGACCTCATCAATCAAGGTAAAATGGGAATCATCTCTTGTTAAAAAAAAATGGGAATCCAGTTTGCTTGCCCAGTATATATATATATATATATATATATATATTTTTTTTTTTTTTTTCTTATTATGTGCTTCACTCTTACAGGGGGGTATACACAAGCAGCAGTGTTTCCCATTTTACCTTGATTGATGAGGTCATCTAATTAGAGGGAGTGCCGGCTCCTTTATGCTTTGATTTCATATAGAAAAAAGTGATGGGATTGCTGCAGAAAAATTCTTTAATGAAAAGACTAAAAATACATCAAAGTTACATGGTATTCAAGGTTGACAGTTTAAGACTGACCAGATAATGCCCTTCTTCAAAAACCAAATACTTACCTGGTAGGTATTTGGTTTTTGAAGAAGGATGTTATCTGTTCAGCCCAAAACTGTCAACCTTGAAAACCATGTAACTTTGATGTATTTTTAGTCTTTTCATTAAATAATTTTTGTGTAGTAATCCAATCTCTATAATATATATATTGTGAGGGGGCTAGCTCGGCAGCGGGTATGTGTGACCCCCGGGATGGGCTCCCCACCCAAAAACAGGCCCAGCAGACGGAGGTTGTGGTTTTCAAAATCAAAAAAGGTGCGGTTTATTTTCTATTTACAGTGACAAAACACAGCAAGGCAAAAAAACAAACACAAAATAAATCCTGGTCAACTTGACCTCTGACTAAACTTACAGGTTTCCTAACTAACGACTGGGATCAGCCTAGTGCTGTCCTAGTCCCTGGTTTTAAATGTCCAAGCAAAATATAGCCACACAGGCTTTCTCTCACCGCACAGGGGTTCACTCTCCCTAGACAGTCCACACAGGTCTGCTTCCAGGCATGAGCTAACATCTAATGAATCTGGGAGTTTCTTATAGAGGCCTAAATGAGCTGACAAGGTTCAGCTGATCTCATCAACTCCCTGCCTCACGACGCCCAGCACTCTCCCTAGAGGTATGAGTCATTCATGAGCCCACTAGCCTCAGCTGGGCTTCATCAACTCCCTAGTTGTATAAATCGGCGTAAAGCCTGAATCTGGGCGAAATATATCTACCCCCCTGGATGCAACCAGGTGATTTTACCTTCCTGCTGTCACATACCCCCCCCCTCTTGTTTTAACCTCGGGGTTGGAACACCAGCAATCAGGCATTCATGTACTCGAGACAAAGCATCCACATTCCCCATTTGAACGCCAGGGCGATGCTTTACTGTGAAGTTGAATTCCTGGAGGGCCAGGAACCACCTATTCACTCTTCTATTTGTTTCCTTGTTTTGAGCCATCCACTTTAACGGAGCGTGATCCGTAACCATGTCAAAGTGCCTACCTAGCAGGTAGTACCGAAGGGAATCTAGAGCCCACTTCACCGCTAAACACTCCTTTTCAACGGTGGCGTAATTTACCTCATGGGACTTCAACTTCCTGCTGAGGTAAATGACTGGGTGCTCTTCCCCGTTCCAGACCTGGGACAATACTGCTCCTAACCCCACATCTGACGCATCACTTTGTACGACAAAGTCTTTAGAGAAGTCGGGTGAGTACAACACTGGCTGGCTACATAAGGCTTGTTTCAAGAATTGGAATGCTGCCTCAGCCTCGGGGGTCCATTTAATCATGACCGACCCTTTCCCCTTCGTCAGGTTGGTTAGGGGCACAGCCTTAGAAGCAAAGTGGGGAATGAATCGCCGATAATACCCAGCGATTCCCAGAAAGGCTCGTACCTGCTTCTTGCTGTTGGGACGTGGCCAACTCTGGATGGCCTCGACTTTGTTGAGTTGGGGTTTTATTACTCCCCTCCCAATGGTGTACCCAAGATATTTGGCCTCCTCCTGCCCAATGGTACACTTCTTGGGGTTAGCCGTAAACCCTGCTTCCCGAACAGAGTCCAGGACTGCTTGCACTTTTGGCAGATGTGAGGCCCAATCTGTGCTATGGACAATTACGTCATCCAGGTAAGCCGCAGCATACTTCCGATGGGGCCTCAGCATCTGGTCCATTTTCCGCTGGAATGTGGCCGGCGCATTCTGTAACCCGAACGGCATTCTTTTATATTGGAACGCCCCGTCTGGGGTTACAAATGCGGTTTTCTCTTTGGCTGACTTGGCCAGGGGGATTTGCCAATACCCTTTTGTGAGGTCAAGAGTCGTCATGTATCGGGCTGTTCCCAGCCGGTCGATCAACTCATCTATACGTGGCATGGGGTAGGTGTCAAATTTTGTAACTTTGTTCAACTGACGAAAATCGTTACAAAATCGCCAGCTCCCATCCGGTTTAGGCACCAACACAATGGGACTAGACCAATCACTTTGGGACTCCTCTATCACCCCTAAGTTCAGCATTTTCTGTACTTCCTCCCGTATTGCCTCCCGTCGGGCCTCTGGGATCCGATAGGGTTTTAACTTCACCCTTTCACCGGGCGGGGTAATAATGTCATGCTCTACCCCAGATGTTTGTCCCGGCAGCTCAGAGAATACCTCCTTGTTGCGAAGCACAAACTCCTTAACCTCCTGTTGTTGGGGTTGTGACAAGGTGGCTGCGATTCCAACCTCAGGAATCACGCAACCAGTTTGAGCTGGTGACCAAGTGTCTGCGACTAGGGACTCTCTATCCCTCCAGGCTTTCAACAGATTAACGTGATAGATCTGTTCAGGCTTTCGCCTTCCTGGTTGTCTGACCTTGTAATTCACTTCGCTCACTTTTTCCATTATCTCGTAGGGGCCTTGCCATTTGGCAAGGAATTTACTTTCAACCGTAGGGACAAGTACCAATATCCTATCCCCCGGGGAAAAGGTACGGGTCTTGGCTCCACGGTTGTACACTCTCTGCTGTGCCAACTGCGCTTGGGCCAAATGTTCCTTCACGATGGGCATTACCTGTGCAATTCGATCTTGCATCAGGGCGACATGCTCAATCACACTCCTGTGGGGAGAACTCTCACTTTCCCAAGTTTCCTTGGCAATATCCAACAGCCCTCTTGGGTGTCTCCCATACAGTAACTCAAAGGGGGAGAATCCCGTAGAGGATTGGGGCACCTCCCTAATAGCAAACATCAAATAAGGAAGTAGACAGTCCCAATCCTTTCCATCCCTATCCACCACTTTCTTCAACATTTGTTTTAGGGTTTTGTTGAATCTTTCAACCAGCCCATCGGTTTGGGGGTGATACACAGATGTACGTAATTGCGTCACTTTGAACAATTTACACAGCTCCTTCATAACCCGGGACATAAAGGGTGTACCTTGGTCCGTAAGCAGTTCTTTACAAATACCCACCCGGCTAAAAACAAGAGATAGCTCTTTGGCTATGGTTTTGGCCGAGGTATTTCTGAGAGGGATCGCTTCTGGATAACGGGTGGCATAGTCCATTATAACCAATATGTACTGGTGCCCCCTAGCGGACTTGATTATAGGACCTACCAAATCCATTGCGATTCTCTCAAACGGGACCTCAATGATGGGTAGAGGGACCAGCGGGCTACGGAAGTGTGGCATCGGGGCCGACCTCTGACACACAGGGCAGGAGGAACAATAATTTTCTATGTCCTTCATCACCCCAGGCCAATAGAATCTCTGTAATACCCTCTCTCGGGTTTTCTCTGTCCCCAGATGACCTCCAAGAATGTGCCCATGGGCCAACTCCAACACCAACTTCCTGTAAGGTTTGGGCACCACCAGCTGCTCAACGGTTTCTTCTGCCCTTTTTGCCACCCGATACAGTAGGTCCTTCTCTACGCTGAAGTATGGGTAAGTGCAGGTATTATCTGGGTTCACTAACTCGCCATCTATTTTCACTACGTTTTCCCGTGCCTTTATTAGGGCGGGGTCTTTCAACTGTTCTGTGGCAAAGTTTTCCCTGTGAACCTCAAGATCAGAAAACTCCACAGACGGTAGGCTTTCGTCTGAGGAGGTGGGCTCCTCTCCAGTTTCTTGAGTCTCCCCTGCCAATACTGACAAGGGAAATTCGGGAGAGTCCTCACCACTCTCAGAGGAGTTCTGGCTATCATATTCCTGGTACATAGGGGCACCAGTGGGGGGCTCATGATCATCCCACAGTTCCCAGAACTTCGGAAAATCCCTTCCCACAATGGCGTCATGCGGTAACTGAGACACTAAGCCCACTGGATGAGAAAGGGTACCTTTGGGGGTCTCGAAACACACTGTAGTCACTGGATACTCTCGGGTGTCCCCATGCACACAAATAACGGCTACCTTGCTATTCCCAGAGACCTCTGTTTTAACTAACTCAGCCTTTATCAGGGTCACAAGGCTACCTGAATCCAGCAATACCACAACATTTCTACCATTAATACACATTTTGCATAAATGTTTCTCAGTTCCCCGAATGGCAGTGCATGCGACTGTCGCACACAGCGACTGACGTCTGCCCGTCAGAAAGTCACACTGCATGGGTTCCTCCAAAACCGGGCAATTTGCTGCAATATGTCCCGCTTGCCGGCAGCGGTAGCAAATGATCCTTCTTGCCGCCTCTTGAGCCGCTGATTTCCCAGGCTGTTCTCGCCAAACTTGGGGTAGAGCTCCCACCCTCTCACTCTCTCCACCCTTACCCCTTGGAATCATCTTATCCGCCCCTGGGGATGGTCTGGTCTTAGGGTGGAAAGTCCGAGTGTCTCTGGAAGAGGCCGTCAGGTTCTCTGTAGCCAAGTATTTCTCCACACGATCCACAAGACCATCGGCCGTCTCTGGGTCTCCATGGCTTACCCACTTTTGGATGGCAGTAGGAAGAGCTCTCAAAAACCGATCCATTACAACACGTTCCACAATCTTTGGTGCGGACAAAGTCTCTGGCTGTAGCCACTTTCTGCTCAGGTGAATGAGATCATACATTTGAGACCTGGGGGGTTTTCCAAGCTGGAAAGTCCAGTTATGCACACGCTGAGCCCGGACAGCCAGGGTGACACCCAGCCTTGCCAATATTTCAGCTTTTAGCATCACATAGTCTTTTGCTTGGTCAGGCTCTAGGTCATAGTAAGCTTTCTGCGATTCACCCGTTAACAGAGGAGCCACCAGTCCAGCCCACTGCTCCTCAGGCCACTTTTCTCTTTCAGCGGTCCTTTCAAATGTGGTCAAAAATACCTCTGGATCATCCTCTCCAGTCATTTTTGTCAATAAACGACTCACCCCAAAGGACGCGGTATTAGTGGGACGGCTTTCCTCACCGGTCTGCGGACGTTGCTGCATTACTGCTTCCATCTGTTGTTGTAGTCTCTGCTCTTGCTTCTGCAACAGGTCTATGAAGCGGGCCTCAGATTGCTGTTGGGCTTGTTGCTGAGCCTCCAGACTCTGTTGTAAAGTTGCAAGGCTCTGTTGATGAGCTTGCTGCTGGGCTGCAAGGCTCCTTTGCAAACCTGCATTTGTCTGCTGTTGATTGGCATTTGCTAGAGCCAGCTGTTTCAGTATCTCCTCCATGCTGGCTTAAAAAAAAACTGCCACTGGTTCTCCACCAACTGTGAGGGGGCTAGCTCGGCAGCGGGTATGTGTGACCCCCGGGATGGGCTCCCCACCCAAAAACAGGCCCAGCAGACGGAGGTTGTGGTTTTCAAAATCAAAAAAGGTGCGGTTTATTTTCTATTTACAGTGACAAAACACAGCAAGGCAAAAAAACAAACACAAAATAAATCCTGGTCAACTTGACCTCTGACTAAACTTACAGGTTTCCTAACTAACGACTGGGATCAGCCTAGTGCTGTCCTAGTCCCTGGTTTTAAATGTCCAAGCAAAATATAGCCACACAGGCTTTCTCTCACCGCACAGGGGTTCACTCTCCCTAGACAGTCCACACAGGTCTGCTTCCAGGCATGAGCTAACATCTAATGAATCTGGGAGTTTCTTATAGAGGCCTAAATGAGCTGACAAGGTTCAGCTGATCTCATCAACTCCCTGCCTCACGACGCCCAGCACTCTCCCTAGAGGTATGAGTCATTCATGAGCCCACTAGCCTCAGCTGGGCTTCATCAACTCCCTAGTTGTATAAATCGGCGTAAAGCCTGAATCTGGGCGAAATATATCTACCCCCCTGGATGCAACCAGGTGATTTTACCTTCCTGCTGTCACAATATATATATATATATATATATATATATATATATATATATATATATATATATACACACAGTATATATATATATATATATATATATATATATATATATATATATATATATATATATACACATATATAACATTTCACTTCACTGTTCATACCCTCCTTAACCACGTCCCATTCGTTTGGACTAAGGTTGAAGTGGTCATACCAGGATCATGTCTGTAGCTACAGTCATGACACAAAAATAAAATAAAATATACAGTACCTGCACACCCATGAGTTATCTCCTCAGAATTTATCATGAAAAATTGCATCAATATACTGTGGGTATTCTATTGCAACAATCACCATTTTTTTCGCCAGGGTCTCTGCTTAAAAAATGTATAATGTTTGAGTGTTCTAAGTAATTTCCTAGCAAAACAATGTTGATTTTCACATGTATGAGACAAATGTCTAAATTGGCCAATACTGGAACTAGTTAAAGCGGTGTTACGGCCAAAAAGAAATAAATAATAGGACACTTACCTGTCCTGGAGTCCCTCGATGTTGGCACCGCAGCTGATGTTTCCATCAGCTGTCGGGTGCTGCTGCCGCCATTGCGGGTAAGGGAAACCAGCAGTGTAGCCTTTCGGCTTCACGCCGGGAACCCTACTGCGCATCCTCTCTCCTATTGGCCCAGCGGCCAGGGGAGGAGGAGGGAGCCCCGCGGTGACGACACGGGCCGTAGCCCAGACTCCCGAAAGTAGGAAAGGATACCTGTCGATATCCTGTCCCCCCTCCCCCCGAAAGGTGCCAATTGTGGCACCGGAGGGGGGGAGGAATCAGATGAGCAGAAGTTCCACTTTAGGGTGGAACTCCGCTTTAAAGTGAACCTGTACATTTCCCATTCAGGGCAAAGTAACAGGTTCAGCTTTACCTCCCCCCCCCCTTTACACACACCTTTTCCTGTCAGGAAGGTCCTGTTGGCCAAGGTGTGCAAAAACTGATGAGCAGGCATCAGAACTTTGTCTTGTCTAATGTCCCTGCACTCACTTCTACCTGAACTCAATCTTGGCCTATGTTTTTCCTGAGTTCCTGCCACCTGGTACCTGCCTACTAGTGATCAGAAGACTTCAGCTTCGAGTAGGCCAACAGATTTACAACTGCTGTTGAGTCTTCATCCTGCACTTGTTCTACTCAACAAACTTAGCACTCCCTGTAACCTGTTTGGACTAGAGGTGCAAGAGGAACCTCATCATTAGCTCGGTCCTCCACCTTCTGTTCGCTCCCCCATAGCTGCATGCAATAAAAGAGACTTTTGTGAGCTCCAGGTTGGTCTGGTTAAAGCTTTTACAGAGATAAAGTCCCTTCCTACCACCTTCATGTGCCGATGCTTGGGTCTGGCAATTGGGTGCTGAGGAACCATTGAATCCTGGTGTGTAGTGTGCAATCAACATTCCACACCAATCTAAAATGTCCCATTAATGAGTGAACAAGGAGGCCAGTGGGGATGACACTGTTACATACAAACTGTAATCTCTAAGGAATATTCAGCATTTCAAAGAGAGTCACATGTTCCCCCATGCTCAAAAGTGCCGGATATTTCACTTTGGGTGTAATGGTGGACCATTAACTGTATCATTTAGGAAAGAACAGCATTTAGGTGAAGAGGGTAGCATTCTAGTCTTGTGCTACCAAGTTCATTTTCTACTAGCAGTGCTGCATGGAATTTTTATGTTCTCTTGGTGTTTGTGTAGTAGCTCCTCGGGGGTCGGGACTGACATGAATGTTTTTATCTACTCTTCAAAGAATGCTGTGACAAGTCACATTGTACTAATATAAAAAATAAGAAGAAACTTCTAAAAGATCAGTAAAATTTATTCAGGACAAATCTCCCAACAGAGATCCATCATTCATAAACTCCGAACAATAGCGCATGAATTTTCCTATTTTGTGTTGATCCACCCAGCCTTAAACATGGCAATTAAACCTGATGGGACAAGACAGCTATTTAATTATGTAGGCTGATTTTCTTTCTTTAATTTCTGAGCACAAAATGAAGGAGATAAACGATTTTCTGTGAAGACAAAACATCTTTCAAATAAATCATAGGCAGGAGAGCGGGGGAGGGCGGTTTATCTTTAGGTCGTTTTAACTTTCAAAAAAGTTTCGAACATTGTGTTTGTTTTTGGTGACTAACAGGGGAAATATAGACGTGAGTTCTAGTCGTGTCATACAGAAGTTTGAAAAGCAGCATGAAAAAAATTGCAGATTATGGATGGAGAAGACCAGAATGCCATATCAGAGCTCTGATCCAAAGCTCAGTGTCAGTACATGGGTAGGTGGATTGTAAAAATTGGAACAACACTCCTAAAGCCACATCCGTATGGGGTAAATTAACAGAAAAAGTGGAGAGCCAAACGGCTCTAGATCGGACTTTGTAGGCAAAATGGACGAAGGTATAATAAAAAATGATATTTTATTAACGATTCATTAACAGACAGATAAAATCAGAGAGAATTAAAAAACATATACTTAACACAGAATATACTGTGACAGCAGGAAGGTAAAGTCACCTGGTTGCATCCAGGGGGGTAGATATATTTCTCCCAGATTCAGGCTTTATGCTGACTTATACAACTAGGGTGGAGAGTTGTATAAGCCCAGCTGAGGCTAGTAGGCTCATGGATGACTCTTACCTCTAGGGAGAGTGTGGGGCGTCGTGCAGACAGAGTTGATGAGGCCAGCTGAAGCTTGTCAGCTCATTTAGGCCTCTATAAAAAACTCCCAGATTCATTAGATGTTAGCTCATGCCTGGACCCAGACCTGTGTGGACTGTCTAGGGAGAGTGAACCCCTGTGCGGTGAGGCAAAGCCTGTGTGGCTATTTGTTTGGACTTTTACTAAACCAGGGACTTAGGGACTAGGACAGCACCAGGCTGATCCCAGTTGTTAGTTTAGGAAACCTGCATGTTTAGTCAGAGGTCAAACTGACCAGGATTTATTTTGTTTATGTTTCTTTTTGGCTTTGCTGTGTTTTTGTCACTGTACATAGAGAAATAAACCGCACCTTTTGATTTTGAAAACCACAACCTCCGTCTGCTGGCCCTGTTTTTGTGTGGGGAGCCCAACCAGGGGGTCACACACACCCGCTACCGAGTTAACCCCTTCACAGTTGGTGGAGAATGCGGGCAGTTTTTTTTAAGCCAGCATGGAGGAGATACTGAAACAGCTGGCTCTAGCAAATGCCAATCAACAGCAGACAAATGCAGGTTTGCAAAGGAGCCTTGCAGCCCAGCAGCAAGCTCATCAACAAGCCCAGCAGCAATCTGAGGCCCGCTTCATAGACCTGTTACAGAAGCAAGAGCAGAGACTACAACAAATGGAAGCAGTAATGCAGCAACGTCCGCAGACCAGTGAGGAAAGCCGTCCCACTAATACCGCGTCCTTTGGGGTGAGTCGTTTATTGACAAAAATGACTGGAGAGGATGATCCAGAGGTATTTTTGACCACATTTGAAAGGACTGCTGAAAGAGAAAAGTGGCCTGAGGAGCAGTGGGCTGGACTGGTGGCTCCTCTGTTAACTGGTGAATCGCAGAAGGCTTACTATGACCTAGAGCCTGACCAAGCAAAAGACTATGTGATGCTAAAAGCTGAAATATTGGCAAGGCTGGGTGTCACCCTGGCTGTCCGGGCTCAGCGTGTGCATAACTGGACTTTCCAGCTTGGAAAACCCCCCAGGTCTCAAATGTATGATCTCATTCACCTGAGCAGGAAGTGGCTACAGCCAGAGACTTTGTCCGCACCGGAGATTGTGGAACGTGTTGTGATGGATCGTTTCTTGAGAGCTCTTCCTACCGCCATTCAAAAGTGGGTAAGCCATGGAGACCCAGAAACGGCCGGTAAACTTGTGGATCGTGTAGAGAGATACTTGGCTACAGAGAACCTGACAGCCTCTTCCAGAGACTCTCGGACTTTCCACCCTAAGACCAGACCATCCCCAGGGGCGGATAAGAGGATTCCAAGGGGTGAGGGTGGAGAGAGTGAGAGGGTGGGAGCTCTACCCCAAGTTTGGCGAGAACAGCCTGGGAAATCAGCGGCTCAAGAGGCCGCAAGAAGGATCGTTTGCTACCGCTGCCGGCAAGCGGGACATATTGCAGCAAATTGCCCGGTTGTGGAGGAACCCATGCAATGTGACTTTCTGATGGACAGACGTCAGTCGCTGTGTGCGACAGTCGCATGCACTGCCATTCGGGGAACTGAGAAACATTTATGCAAAATGTGTATTAATGGTAGAAATGTTGTGGTATTGCTGGATTCAGGTAGCCTTGTGACCCTGATAAAGGCTGAATTAGTTAAAACAGAGGTCTCTGGGAATAGCAAGGTAGCTGTTATTTGTGTGCATGGGGACACCCGAGAGTATCCAGTGACTACAGTGTGTTTCGAGACCCCCAAAGGTACCCTCTCTCATCCAGTGGGGTTAGTATCTCAATTACCGCATGATGCCATTGTGGGAAGGGATTTTCCGAAGTTCTGGGAACTGTGGGATGATCCTGAGCCCCCCACTGGTGCCCCTATGTACCAGGAATGTGATAGCCAGAACTCCTCTGAGAGTGGGGAGGACTCTCCAGAATTTCCCTTGTCAGTATTGGCAGGGGAGACTCAAGAAACTGGAGAGGAGCCCACCTCCTCAGACGAAAACCTACCGTCTGTGGAGTTTTCTGATCTGGAGGTTCACAGGGAAAATTTTGCCACAGAACAGTTAAAAGACCCCGCCCTAATAAAGGCACGGGAAAACGTAGTGGAAATAGATGGCGAGTTAGTGAACCCAGATATTACCTGCACTTACCCATACTTCAGCGTAGAGAAGGACCTACTGTATCGGGTGGCAAAAAGGGCAGAAGAAACCGTTGAGCAGCTGGTGGTGCCCAAACCTTACAGGAAGTTGGTGTTGGAGTTGGCCCATGGGCACATTCTTGGAGGTCATCTGGGGACAGAGAAAACCCGAGAGAGGGTATTACAGAGATTCTATTGGCCTGGGGTGATGAAGGACATAGAAAATTATTGTTCCTCCTGCCCTGTGTGTCAGAGGTCGGCCCCGATGCCACATTTCCGTAGCCCGCTGGTCCCTCTACCCATCATTGAGGTCCCGTTTGAGAGAATCGCAATGGATTTGGTAGGTCCTATAATCAAGTCCGCTAGGGGGCACCAGTACATATTGGTTATAATGGACTATGCCACCCGTTATCCAGAAGCGATCCCTCTCAGAAATACCTCGGCCAAAACCATAGCCAAAGAGCTATCTCTTGTTTTTAGCCGGGTGGGTATTTGTAAAGAACTGCTTACGGACCAAGGTACACCCTTTATGTCCCGGGTTATGAAAGAGCTGTGTAAATTGTTCAAAGTGACGCAATTGCGTACATCTGTGTATCACCCCCAAACCGATGGGCTGGTTGAAAGATTCAACAAAACCCTAAAACAAATGTTGAAGAAAGTGGTGGATAGAGATGGAAAGGATTGGGACTGTCTACTTCCTTATTTGATGTTTGCTATTAGGGAGGTGCCCCAATCCTCTACGGGATTCTCCCCCTTTGAGTTACTGTATGGGAGACACCCAAGAGGGCTGTTGGATATTGCCAAGGAAACTTGGGAAAGTGAGAGTTCTCCCCACAGGAGTGTGATTGAGCATGTCGCCCTGATGCAAGATCGAATTGCACAGGTAATGCCCATCGTGAAGGAACATTTGGCCCAAGCGCAGTTGGCACAGCAGAGAGTGTACAACCGTGGAGCAAAGACCCGTACCTTTTCCCCGGGGGATAGGATATTGGTACTTGTCCCTACGGTTGAAAGTAAATTCCTTGCCAAATGGCAAGGCCCCTACGAGATAATGGAAAAAGTGAGCGAAGTGAATTACAAGGTCAGACAACCAGGAAGGCGAAAGCCCGAACAGATATATCACGTTAATCTGTTGAAAGCCTGGAGGGATAGAGAGTCCCTAGTCGCAGAAACTTGGTCACCAGCTCAAACTGGTTGCGTGATTCCGGAGGTTGGAATAGCAGCCACCTTGTCACAACCCCAACAACAGGAGGTTAAGGAGTTTGTGCTTCGCAACAAGGAGGTGTTCTCTGAGCTGCCGGGACAAACATCTGGGGTAGAGCATGATATTATTACCCCGCCCGGTGAAAGGGTGAAGTTAAAACCCTATCGGATCCCAGAGGCCCGACGGGAGGCAATACGGGAGGAAGTACAGAAAATGCTGAACTTAGGGGTGATAGAGGAGTCCCAAAGTGATTGGTCTAGTCCCATTGTGTTGGTGCCTAAACCGGATGGGAGCTGGCGATTTTGTAACGATTTTCGTCAGTTGAACAAAGTTACAAAATTTGACACCTACCCCATGCCACGTATAGATGAGTTGATCGACCGGCTGGGAACAGCCCGATACATGACGACTCTTGACCTCACAAAAGGGTATTGGCAAATTCCCCTGGCCAAGTCGGCCAAAGAGAAAACCGCATTTGTAACCCCAGACGGGGCGTTCCAATATAAGAGAATGCCGTTCGGGTTACAGAATGCGCCGGCCACATTCCAGCGGAAAATGGACCAGATACTGAGGCCCCATCGGAAGTATGCTGCGGCTTACCTGGATGACGTAATTGTCCATAGCACAGATTGGGCCTCACATCTGCCAAAAGTGCAAGCAGTCCTAGACTCTATCCGGGAAGCGGGGTTTACGGCTAACCCCAAGAAGTGTACCATTGGGCAGGAGGAGGCCAAATATCTTGGGTACACCATTGGCAGGGGAGTGATAAAACCCCAACTCAACAAAGTCGAGGCCATCCAGAGTTGGCCACGTCCCAACAGCAAGAAGCAGGTACGGGCCTTTCTGGGAATCGCGGGTTATTATCGGCGCTTCATTCCCCACTTTGCTTCTAAGGCTGTGCCCCTAACCAACCTGACGAAAGGGAAAGGGTCGGTCATGATTAAATGGACCCCCGAGGCTGAGGCAGCATTTCAATTCTTGAAACAAGCCTTATGTAGCCAGCCAGTGTTGTACTCACCCGACTTCTCTAAAGACTTTGTCGTACAAAGTGATGCGTCAGATGTGGGGTTAGGAGCAGTATTGTCCCAGGTCTGGAACGGGGAAGAGCACCCAGTCATTTACCTCAGCAGGAAGTTGAAGTCCCATGAGGTAAATTACGCCACGGTTGAAAAGGAGTGTTTAGCGGTGAAGTGGGCTCTAGATTCCCTTCGGTACTATCTGCTAGGTAGGCACTTTGACATGGTTACGGATCACGCTCCGTTAAAGTGGATGGCTCAAAACAAGGAGACAAATAGAAGAGTGAATAGGTGGTTCCTGGCCCTACAGGAATTCAACTTCACAGTAAAGCATCGCCCTGGCGTTCAAATGGGGAATGTGGATGCTTTGTCTCGAGTACATGAATGCCTGATTGCTGGTGTTCCAACCCCAAGGTTAAAACAAGAGGGGGGGGGTATGTGACAGCAGGAAGGTAAAGTCACCTGGTTGCATCCAGGGGGGTAGATATATTTCTCCCAGATTCAGGCTTTATGCTGACTTATACAACTAGGGTGGAGAGTTGTATAAGCCCAGCTGAGGCTAGTAGGCTCATGGATGACTCTTACCTCTAGGGAGAGTGTGGGGCGTCGTGCAGACAGAGTTGATGAGGCCAGCTGAAGCTTGTCAGCTCATTTAGGCCTCTATAAAAAACTCCCAGATTCATTAGATGTTAGCTCATGCCTGGACCCAGACCTGTGTGGACTGTCTAGGGAGAGTGAACCCCTGTGCGGTGAGGCAAAGCCTGTGTGGCTATTTGTTTGGACTTTTACTAAACCAGGGACTTAGGGACTAGGACAGCACCAGGCTGATCCCAGTTGTTAGTTTAGGAAACCTGCATGTTTAGTCAGAGGTCAAACTGACCAGGATTTATTTTGTTTATGTTTCTTTTTGGCTTTGCTGTGTTTTTGTCACTGTACATAGAGAAATAAACCGCACCTTTTGATTTTGAAAACCACAACCTCCGTCTGCTGGCCCTGTTTTTGTGTGGGGAGCCCAACCAGGGGGTCACACACACCCGCTACCGAGTTAACCCCTTCACAATACATAGACATATGGTGTAAACAGAAGGTTGACACCAAATAGACAGCAGTAAGCCCCCGTGCGTCAACGCGTTTCACTATTTTGCTTTGTCAGGACACACTCAGCGGTTGTTGGAAGGAACAGGTCTCACTATCTTGTCAGCACAGGAGTGTCCCCACATGGAAATCTCCAAGATGAACCTCAAGACTACTCGTATGGAAAAGACGTAATAGTTTGCCAATGCTAGCAGCCATTTATTATGTAGCAAAGGAGTATAGTTATTTGATGCCTTCCTGGGGGGTACACCAAACTCTATACAATCCATGCCTGTCTCAATAGAGTCTTGGACTCCATGCAGCCGCACTTACTTTTGATAGATGTAAGATAGGCTGTTACCCATATTGAATAAGACTTATATTTGTCTAGGTGGGTGAACTTTCAATTCTCTGATATTACGGACCAAACCCAGTTTAATAGGCTTTGGATATACCACCCCTCCCATTCCTTTGCCCTTTCCCCTTCCCTTTTTCCCCCCTTTTTTTGTCCCGTGCCCATTGTACTTCCGGTTAATGATACTCTGCAGTAAACTCTGCATGAAGAAATACTCCTTTGCTACATAATAAATGGCTGCTAGCATTGGCAGACTATTACATCTTTTCCATACGAGTAGTCTTGAGGTTCATCTTGGAGATTTCCATGTGGGGACACTCCTGTGCTGACAAGATAGTGAGACCTTTTCCTTCCAACAACCCCCGAGTGTGTCCTCATGAAGCAAAATAGCGAAACGCATTGACGCACAGGGGCTCTCTGTTGTCTATTTGGTGTCAACCTTCTGTTTACACCATATGTCTATGTATATTCTGTGTTGAGTATTTTTTTTAATTCTCTCTACTTGATCTGTCTGTAAATGAGTCGCTGTTAATATAATATAATTTTTAGACTTTGCCTACAAAGTCCGATCTAGAGCCGTTTGGCTCTCCATTTTTTCTGTAAACGGGTAGGTGGATGTAAAGAGATGTGTATCTGTTTACATTTAATTGCCTCTGAGATTCAAAAAAAAAAAAAACGTTCATGTCATCCTTTTTTCAGATCTAAACGTGACCGATCAGAGGTAAAAAAGAGGTAAACAGACGCACATTCTTTTACATCCGCTTGGCCATAGACTTAACATGGGTTCATTTGCCTTAGTTCACAAGCTGGGGAAAAAAAGGAACGGACATGGATGTCATGACACCTGAACCTTTTGGTTCCAGTTCGGTCTGTTCATGGATCTCCTGCTGATTGGGGGAAGCCATCTAAAAGTGACCTAAATTGTTTCTATAAAGGGTTGACAGCGCTCAGGAACTAAGCTGAAATTGATGGGTAATGGCAGGAATGAACCAGATGTATACTCAAAAAAGTTGTTGGCGATTTATTCCAAAGATTAAAACAGTACAAACCTGAATGACAACATTACCACAAGGCTATAAGGCTGGTTCAGGCACTGATGGATCACTAGGACCAACCAGAACAACCAACCAAGGGACACCGACCATGGAAAGCTGCAAGGACACACCAGCTGCAGTGTTTGGTATGTAGAGCCGGACCTGTCGGCATGGGTAGATGGTGCCACTGACACTGGCGATGTGGATAGAGCCAAGCTGCTGACTGTGTCCAGAGGAGAAACTCTGTGGTGAGCGGCAAAAGAGGGGGGCATCATCGAAGGCAACTCAGAATAGGGGTATCAGAGAAGTAACCAGCCACGGCCAACGTGGAGCAGGGCGTCTCTGTTGACATTACTACCCGTTTCGCACACTTACATGCTTTGTCAAAAACAAAACGCCTGAAGCTCCTAAAAGCGGGAGGAAAAACGCCCTGTGTGCAAAGCAGATTTAGAAGGACCTGACTAAAAAATATAAGTTGAACTCCAAATAACACATTTTAAGCAGTTGCAGCAATAATTTATTTTTCCTTTTTGGATAAAGGTTTTACATAAATCAATAAAAGCTGAACATTTTAAGCACCCCTGTCAGTTTTAAATGGTTTGTTTCAGCCCTCTAGCTTACACTTTTGGTGGAGAGATTGGTTTGTTAAAGGCGGTTAACTGGCCGGATCAGCAGGTGAAAAATATAAGAAAATTAGCCTAAAAAACAAAACGAATGCAGCTAACACATCCAAGAATTCGTAAGCTGCAATATATTAAATTTTTTGGGGGTTTAATACCACTTTAAAGAAAGCAGTGTTGGATGATTTTACATCAGAGGGGACAAGCAGATGTAAGTTTTAGTGAAAGGAGGAGCCGATGCAAATGTGGAAATGACGTCCGGAAGGTCGGAAGTCTAGCTGGAAAAAAACATAAAAGGTACAAAATGATGAAAAAATAAAAAAACGGTATCCAAAAATGAGAGGGGGGTCAGGTGATGTGGTCTGTTGTTTAAGGTCTAATTTAATTTTAGCCTGAAACTCGGCTTTAAAGGACCTATGCATTAAGGTGAAAAACCTCCTGTGATGCAGCAGCCCCCCTTTTACTTACCTGAACCCGGTCTTTCCAGCGATGGGGGTGAGCACATCAGCTCCAGCCGGTGTCTTGGGTCCTGATTGGATAGATTGATAGCAGCACAGCCATTGGCTTCAAATCCAATGACGTGGGAGTTGGGGGGGGGGGGGGAGAGTCCTACTGTCTGTGTCTATTGACGCAGCAGCAGGACATGGGAGCGCGCCCGCACGAGTGCGCAGAGGGAGAGCAGCACTCAAGAAGAGGAGGAGCCAGGAGCGCGGCTGAGGGACCCCAAAAAAGGAGGATCGGGGCCGCTCTGTGCAAAAACAGAGGAGGTAAGTATGACATGATTGTTATTTAAAAAAAAACAAAAAAAAAAAAACACAAAGCTTTACATATTCTTTAAGTACTGGGTATTTGTTTTAGCTATTCTCTTAGGAGGAAAAACAGCTATTCAGTTTAAAATATCATTATTTTCCATTAGGCAGGTGTTCTTCTTAATATACATATTCGTTTCCAATTCTATAGACACAAAGGGGTTGATTTACTAAAGGAAAATCCACTTTGCACTTGAAAGTGCACATGAAAGTGCAGATGCTGTACATCCGAGGGGGACATGCAAGGAAAATAAAAAACAGCATTTTAGCTTGCACATGATTGGATGATAAAATCAGCAGAGCTTCCTCTAATTTCAGAGCTTCCCCTCAGATTTACAGCGATCTACAGCGACTGCACTTCCATGTGCACTTTCAAGTGCAAAGTGGATTTTCCTTTAGTAAATCAACCCCTAAGTGTGACGGCTGACAGCTGTCATGATGTCTTGTCTTTGCACTTCCTGGAATGTCCACTAGTAGGCAGCAAGAGACCGAACTCATAAATTGCGTATCCACTCCGCAAAGAGACAAGATGCTTCTCCTAACCAAAAACATTCTTGACAAGCTTCTGAAAACGACTCTCTGGGTTTATCTATACAGTGAATGATGGCCGATGTTCGTATATACATGCAGAACTGTTTCTGTCTTTCTAAGCTCAAGGTGCTGGAAGACGGACACATGATTATTGTTCTGAGCGGCAGACATCCTGCTCAGTTTAGGTTTCGTGTCAAAGCTCTTCCATCATGTGTAAGGGGATTGTAGCCGTGTTGGTGCAATTGAAACAACACAAGCGAAATATCGGATGTGGAAGTTTCTATTTTGCACTATTAGTTCATTTTTCAGGACAAGCTTTCGGAAGATTTATTCCTTTCCTTCAGTCCAGGCAAAATAAAAATTCTGCAGATTTCTGAGTACTGTATACCCCGAGTCTCTGATTATATTCAACATCATACAAAACCATGGTCCCCCGGGGCTAGAATAAAGTGTACCACTTTATAGAACGATCGGGAGATGTACACACAACGGAAACATTTGTTTCAATTCAGAATCATTTGTTAAGTAAATCATTTTGTTTTTCATCTTATTAGTTAGAATGATTTGTTTTCAGAATTCATTTTGTATACTCGTCCGAATCGATTCGTATTTTCAGAAAGTTATTTCAGAAGATTGTCTATATTTGTTTGAAGGTGTTAAAGTGGTTCTAAAGGCTGAACGTTTTTTACCTTCATGTTCAAAAAACAAAATTTCTTCATCAGCTTAGGCCAATATATATTCTTCTACATATTTTTGGCAAAAAAAAAAAAAAAGCGTATATTGATTGGTTTGTGCAAAAGTTATAGCGTCTACAAACCATGGGAAAGATTTATGACATTTTTATGGCATTTTTATTATATATATATTTTTTTTACTAGTAATGGCCGTGATCTGCGATTTTTTTAATGGTACTGCGACATTGCAGTGGACAGATTGGACACTTTTGAGACATTTTTGGGACCAATGACATTTATACAGTGATCAGTGCTATAAAAATGCTCTAATTACTGTGTAAATGTCGCTGGTAGGGAAGGGGTAACACTAGGGTGCGATAAAGGGTTAAATGTGTTCCCTAGTTAGTGTTTCTTACTGTGGGGGATGGGACTGACTGGGGGAGGAGACATATCACTGTTCCTACTGTGGGGATTAGACTCAATGCAGGGACAAACCCACAGTTTCTTTAGGAAAACATCACGGTTATTCCACAGGATATTCCCAAACAGAAGAAAAACATCTTACCATCAATCAAACAAAAATACACTTCTGCTCTTTAGTTAGGCAAATTAGGCGGTCACCTAAGGCCTCGCACTCACAGGGGCCTCGCTGCCACCTAATTTTTCTCTGCTCAAACACTGTGTGCTAGATCCATGCAACTTTCTGCAGCCATTTTTATTTGCTTGAATTTTTTTATCCATTATGGGCATGAGTGGGGCCCCTGTGTCTAAGTTTTGCTTAAGGCCTCACAAAGCCTAGAGCCGCCTCTGCTTCTGCTCTACCGAGCCTTACTGTGTCCATAGATTGACCAGTCCTTGGGCTTGTAGTAAGTTTCCTTACAAACTCAAATCCTTTGTATCCAACATCAGGGATGAGCAGCCATGCTCCTAGATGCCTCCTCACATGGAGACACACACTCTCTTCACATGGAGACACTCTCTCTCCTCACATGGAGACACTCTCTCTCTGAGAGCTAGGCCCAGCTGCCTTAATCAAGACCTGAAAGGCAAACGATAAGCTGCAGATCCACGGACTTGGGAGTCTGTCCCACCCGGAGCTCTATCAGACTCACAATAAAACCAGCCCCAGAACTGACTTTACCAATACAGGGTAAAGAACTATCCTTCTTTACCCTAAAGTCTTTGCTGGAATTATCTTAGATTGCAAATCTAAGAATCTGTGGAGGAACATATATCACTTTTCCTGTAAAATTTAACCTGTTTTAAAGGCACCCTGCTACACTACTTACTAGGAACAAATTATCTGTTTCCTCTCCCCTGACAGAACAGGGATTTGTGTGTTTACACACACAAATCCCCATTCTGGCACCCGATGCGCATGGCCGGCGCATCGGGTGCCTCTGGCGGCTCTTAACCACCTCGCGCCCGCCGTACGAGAATATACGGCCGCAAGGTGGTTGTCAAATGCCGGGAGGCCATTATTATACGGCCTCCGCTATTTGGCCACTGGGGGGCGCGCGAGCGCCGCCGGCGGCGCGCGCACGTGCCCGGCGCTTCACTGCAATGCCGATGCGCGTGCCTGGCGGCCGCGATGTCCGCCAGGCACCCCCGATCGGCGGTTACAGAGACAAGGACATGGATCTGTGTGTGTAAACACAGAGATCCATGTCCTGTCAGGGAGAGGAGACCGATGCTGTGTCCCTTGTACATAGGGACACAGATCGGTCACCTCCCCCAGTCAGTCCCCTCCCCCCACAGTAACAATCACTCCCAGGGAACACATTTAACCCCTTCCTCGCCCCCTAGTGTTAACCCCTTCCTCGCCCCCTAGTGTTAACCCCTTCCCTGCCAGTCACATTTATACAGTAATCAGTGCATATTTATAGCACTGTTCGCTGTATAAATGTGAATGGTCCCAAATTAGTGTCAAAAGTGTCCGATGTGTCCGCCATAATGTCACAGTCACAAAAAAAATCACTGATTGCCGCCATTACTAATAAAAAAAAATATATATAAAAATGCCATAAAACTATCCCCCTATTTTGTAAACGCTATAACTTTTGCGCAAACCAATCAATAAACGCTGATTGCGATTTTTTTTTACCAAAAATATGTAGAAGAATACGTATCGGCCTAAACTGAGGAAAAAAATATAAAAATAAAATAAAAATTGGGATATTTATTATAGCAAAAATCAAAAAATATTGCTTTTTTTTCAAAATTGTCGCTATATTTTTGTCTATAGCGCAAAAAATAAAATCCGCCGAGGTGATCAAATACCACCAAAAGAAAGCTCTATTTGTGCGAAAAAAAGGACATCAATTTTGTTTGGGAGCCACGTCGCACGACCGCGCAATTGTCATTCAAAGCGTGACAGTGCTGAAAGCTGAAATTTCGCCTGGGCAGGAAGGGGGTATATGTGCCCAGTAAGGAAGGGGTTAAAGGGGACAACATACTCATACATTGTTTTGCGGGAACGTGACACTTTGCCGACGTATATCGGCATGAGCCAGTCGACAAGCGGTTAAAATTAAAAAAATAAAAACAAAGCTTTAATACCACTTTAATTTATTATTTTTGGAGATTACTTATGCACTCTGAGTCATCCCTGTTAGTCCAACCCACAAAGAGAAACGCAATGAGCTGATTGGACAATATCGGATGGAGTCACATACATCTGAAAGTAATGAATGGAACTACATTAATTTTGGATTAATTTGTTGTTATGATTTGGAGAGTCTGATGGATCCACATCCATCCAACCCAAACACAATAAGTAGGAATTATCATCTTATTTTACTATTATACCTTACTGTATTTATTTATTTTTTATAATAATGAAAATTGTCAATGCAACGTGTGGGCGTGTTTATGTATGTGTATATATATGTAGCGCTACCCCCAGTTAAGAGAGCCGCTGATATTGATTTGGGCCCTGTAGTGCACTGCTGTCAACCCCTGGCAATCGGCTCTAACCTCCCGTGGCACAGCTGGTGATAGAGGGATAGGACCGCGTGACCGCAACTGTTGGTGACGCAGTCCTATAACAAACATACACAGAATATACTTTAAAACTCCTATTAAAGTAAGCGGAACTGACACCAAATGTACTTTACCCAGATATTTTACTGAGGCTAATGGGCAAGTAATAAACAACAGTATAACAAGTTGCAGATCCCTGCAATAAACAGTAATAAAGATAAACAGAGTAATCAGAATAATAAAGTATTGCTATGCAACTCTAGCGCTGCCCTTTTACAGCTACTTCCCCTCATGGGTAGACTAACACCCAGCAATGTCTACCTATGCAGTCAGGCCTGACTGATCTAAATGGAAGTTCAGTGAAACAATATTCGCTAGCAATCTTTTGGGTGGTGCACTTGAAGAACAACTTTGTAATCCCAACGAATAGTAAAGATAAAGGTATCTGTCTTTAAACAGCTCTCACCACCCGGGCAAGTCAAAGTCCGTTTCCTCCATCGATTCGTCTAGGAACAGGAATCCACCGACATCCAAGTCTTCAATCCTTCTGGTGTACTGCAGCAAGGAGGATTAGATGTCTCTAAGGCTCTGCTAGGCTGGCAGAGGGCTCTTTGGAAAGGAGCACACGGCCCAGGCTTCAGGCCTTGTGCACACAGCAGTTCAGCACAGACATCCTCTTGCTAGGAGAGGGGTGTCCAAAAAGACCGACCAAAACTCCGCCTCCCCTTTATAAAGTCTCCCCCAGCAGTCTCTGTTCTGGAGCAATGCACCCTGGGTGCTGCAAGATGTACTGGGAGATGTAGTCTCTCTCTCCTCTGCTTTCACTTCCATAATGTCTCTTTACTTCCTCCCGACTCACCTCTCACCTGGAACTTCTTGTCTCTCTGCATTAAAGGGGAACACCCCGCTACACACTCCCCCCACTTGAACTCTTTGGTCCCCAAAGATAAACTTCAACAAATACTGTTTACCATTTTGGACAATGTCGAGCATGATGTTGGCATAGGGAATTCCCACCAAAACTTTGGGATGGAACTCTCTTGCCCACAGGTCACACTACCATGAGTGGCCTGCCTAACTGTGCCAGAGAGTGAGCTGGGGTTGCCCTCCACCAAATGGACGGTGGAAGGATCAGGTTGTTCAACACTTCTCCTAGCCGTTACAACAGAGTCCTCTGAGCTCGTCCCCATTTGGGGGTAAGTTAGTTTCTTGGGAGGCCTGATGACTCTGCGAGCCCTCTGCTCTCTTGGTGCTTCTGACTCTGGCACCACAGGCTCTTCTTCAGGAGTAAGTTCAGGTAACATTGCTGGTTCTGGAACCTCTGATTCAGAAGTCGACTGACGTATGGAATCTCTAGAGTCCTCCTCTGCGCAATTGTCAGGAACATCTTCCCAGTAATCAGCTGAGGGACTGAAGGGTATGAATTCAGTAGCCTCCGGATTCAGCGTTGCATCTGGGGTATCCCCTCCATTTGGGAGATCTATGGCGGACGTTCCCAGAGTCGAGGGAGGCCACAGCCAGTCCAGTTCTCCACCTTCTTCTGTACTCAATTGGGAGGCCTCCCCATCTTTGGCTCGAGAGGTCTGGGACCGAGTGTTCGGCCTAGGAATATCCAGGATAGAGGCCCGTTCAGGGGAGTCTCTCACGGGAGGTATTCTGACTGCCTCAGCAAGTGGGAGCAGGTGGTTCCGATGCCACGTCTTCAGTGGACCCACCTTTCCTTCTGGCTTTAGTTTGTAGACAGGCAAACCGGGCAACTTCCTACAGACAACATAGGGCTCAGATCTCCACCTGTCGGCAAGCTTGTGTTTTCCAGGGACCCCCAGATTGCGTAGCAGTACTCGGTCCCCGGGCTGCAGATCTTGCACTCGAACCTTCAGATCAAAATTTCTCTTGTTGCGGGCCCCCCTTTGATCCGAAGCCGCCTGGGCTTGTTCATAGGCCACCTGCAAGCTACGTCTAAGTCTGTCCACGTATCCCTTGTGGGATGTAGCTGAGGTATTGTCTATAGAAGTGCCAAAGGCCAGGTCCACAGGTAGCCTTGCTTCTCTCCCAAACATAAGTCGATAAGGGGAGTAGCCAGTGGCGTCACTTGTGGTACAGTTATAGGCATGTACTAGGGCTGATATGTGCTGACTCCAGTGTTGCTTCTTCTCTGTTTCTAAGGTTCCCAACATGTTGAGCAGGGTCCGGTTAAATCTCTCCGGCTGAGCATCTCCTTGTGGGTGGTAAGGCGTGGTTCTGGTCTTCTTTATTCCTAATGAATCCAAAAGTCTTCGGATCAACCGACTCTCAAAGTCCCTTCCTTGATCTGAGTGGAGTCTCTGTGGTAGTCCGTAATGGACAAAATACTTCTCCATAAGTATCTTGGCCACGGTGGATGCCTTCTGGTCTTTGGTTGGGAAAGCTTGAGCATAGCGGGTGAAATGGTCGGTTATTACCAGAACATTCCCCAATCCACTCAGGTCGGGTTCGAGGCAGAGAAAGTCAATGCATACCAGATCCATTGGGCCTTGACTCTGTAAGTGGCCCATTGGGGCAGCTTGATGGGGTAGGGTCTTTCTCTGAATGCATCGTGCACAGGAATGGCAATACTCCTCTACTTCTGCCCTCATGCAGGGCCAATAGAACCGATTTCTGACGAGCTGGAAGGTCCTTTCTGCCCCTAGGTGACCATGATGGTCATGCAGGGCAATTAGTACAGTCTCTCGGTGCTTCTCTGGAAGAAATAACTGCCACTTATCTTCTGAGTCATCAGAGGGGCCCCTTCGGTAGACCACTCCCTGATGTACCTGTAGCCTGTCCAATTCCTTCCTCAACAGGCGAGCCTCCTTTGAGGGGTGATGTAGGAATTTGTTGGGATCCTGATTCTCCAGGGCTTCGAGGACCAATCTCCCCATGGGGTCTTCCAATTGGTCACACCTCAACTCCTTCTTGGACAGTCTCGGTAGGTTGTCTTCCTCCAGTTGAGTTACCCCACAATAGTGTTTGGGGACTCCTACCATGGTAACCCCTATTTCTTCTGCTCTGGAGCCTCCTCTGGCTTGGAATTCAGCCCCTTGACAAAGGGCCCGCACCCCGTCCGGTGCCACTTGGGTCCAATCTTCCCAGTCATTTGTCGTGGCATGAGACCTCCGGGACAGGGCATCTGCATCCCTATTTCCGGCTCCTGGTCTGTACTCCAGACTGAAGTTGAATCCAGACAATGCGGCCAACCACCTGTGTCCGGTGGCATCTAGTTTCGCGGTGGTAAAGAGGTAGGTCAGGGGGTTGTTGTCTGTCTTCACAGTAAACTCTGCCCCATACAAGTAGTCTTTTAGCTTGTCTACTACCGCCCATTTGAGGGCCAGGAATTCCAGCTTATAAGTGGGGTAATTATTTTCTGAGGGGGTCAGGCTCCTGCTCACATAGGCCACTGGTCGCAGTTGTCCTTCATGTTCTTGGTAGAGTACACCACCTAGACCCTCATGGCTGGCATCCACATGTAATTCATAAGGTCTGGTAGGGTCGGCGTAGGCCAGGACTGGGGCAGTGGTTAAGCTCCTCTTCAGAGCATGAAAGGCCTCTTCACACCTTGGGTTCCACTGATCTTGAACTGACTCACCAGGCCTCCTGGGCCCTGAGTCATCCTCTTCCCCTTCTGCCTTTAGCAATTCATTCAACGGGCGGGCAATCCGAGCAAACCCCTCCACAAACCTCCTATAATAGGAGCAGAACCCCAGGAAGGATCTGAGCTCTGTTACTGTGGTGGGTCGTGGCCAGGAAGTGACTGCTTCCAACTTCTCAGGATCTGTGGCCACCCCTTCTTCAGACACTATGTGCCCCAGATAGTTCACAGAAGACTGGTAGAACCGACACTTCTCGGGGGAAAGCTTAAGTCCCTCTTCGCTGAGTCTTCTCAATACTTTCTCCAACCTGGCTTCATGTTCTTCCAAGGTTCTTCCAAAGACAATGACATCGTCCAAGTACACAAGGACTTCTATAAGATTCATGTCTCCAACAGTCTTCTCCATAAGGCGTTGAAAGGTAGCAGGAGCTCCAGACAGACCCTGAGGCATCCTATTGAATTCGAAGAATCCCACCGGGGTTATGAAGGCTGTCTTCTCCCTGTCTTCTGGGTGCATAGGGATTTGATAGTACCCACTCTTGAGGTCCATCACACTGAACCATTTGGCTCCAGACAAACTTTGTAGGGCATATTCTATCCTTGGCGTGGTGTATTGGTCAGGGATGGTTCTCCTGTTGAGAGTCCTGTAATCGATACAAAGCCTCAACGACCCATTCTTCTTTCTGACCACCACGATTGGGGAGGCATAGGGACTTCTAGACTCACGGATAACACCAGTCTTCTTTAGTTCTACAAGTTGTTCCCTCAGATCCTCCAGATCTGCCAGGGGGACCCGCCTGACCCTCTCTCGGAAGGGCTTATCTTCTTGGAGGCGGATCCGATGGGTGGCACTTCTTGCACACCCCACATCGAATTCATCTTCGGAAAAGATCTTCTCCCACCTGGTCAGCTGGGCCTTGGCTCTTTCTTTCCAAGCCCTGGGTAGGTTCGGGTTTTCCACGGACAGTTTCTCCCAAACATCTCCTCCGTCACCCGTCCCCTTGACTTCGGACCAAGTGACCGGGGCAGCAGGGCTCACCTGACCAAGCAACACTCTGGCAGGGATCTCCATGGGTCCTCCCGTAGTGTTCCTAACACTCACCGGAACTCTGCCATGGGCCTTCTTCAGGGCCTTGAACGGAATCACTTCTGGTATCACTTCCAGGCCTGAGGACTCTTCCCTTGGGTCTGATTCCAGCATGACAAAGGGGCCAGGTTGTTCCCACGAAAGCTTCACAGTGGCCCTAAGACAGGTTACTTCTCCGGGCTTTAGCACTACTCCTTCTCTGCCA
Organism: Rana muscosa; assembly: GCA_029206835.1. Classification (NCBI taxonomy): domain Eukaryota; kingdom Metazoa; phylum Chordata; class Amphibia; order Anura; family Ranidae; genus Rana; species Rana muscosa. Next base: position 80,148,191 of record CM055116.1, on the reverse strand, counting down.
AGTCTCCACACCTTCCCTATCCCCTCTCCCGGGGTCTTCTGCTCTAAGACCAGTCGTTGGTAGTCCGTCTTTAGCATGGGATGGATTTTGGTGGCTGAATGGTTTCTCTCTTTCACTAGAGGGGTCAGGAGTCTCCTGACTAGATCCGTGTTTGTCCCAATGATCAGGGAAATCTTGCTGGCTCCAGGCGGCCGGGGACACACAACTGCCAGGGTGTCAAACACTTCAGCCTTCCCAGCCACGGATGGGTCGAAAGTCATCTTTATGGGCAGGTACCCATCATAAGGGAAACTCTGGGTTCCAAGTCCCCATATCTCCAGCTCTTCTATCTTCTGGATAGGCAGATGACTCAAGTGCCTATCATAGAAGTCCCGGTATAGTAAAGTCACCTGTGCTCCGGTGTCCAAAAGAGCTTTAGTATAGACTCCTTCCACTTGAATGGGCACAGTAGGAGACGGGCCCACCAGTTCCTTTGGGTATGGCCGGACTGGGGTCACCTCTTTTTTTTTGCTTTCGACCCTTGCCCTGCTCCTTTTGGACTTTAATTTTTCCTGAGCCTGGCATGCATTGACTTTCTCCCTCTCAATGGGGGCACAAACCCGCTGAGGGATGTTATTGTTCCTTTTAGGTGGATGTTCCTTCTTTGGGGTGCTGTACTTCCACTGAGGGGTCTTGCCCCCTCCCTCTGGGGTACATCTTGGTGGGGGTGTACTATACCTCCTCCTAGGAGTTTTGTCTCCTCCATTCTTGGCCTTTTTTTTTAGTTTGGAGCGCACTGAAGATGATGGGCACCCGGTTGACTCCTTCACCGGGGCCCCTTTGGAGTTTCCCGCCGGCTTGCAATTATCTGTTCTCTTCTTCTTTGGGCTGGAGCATACGTTAGCAAAGTGGCCACTCCCTCCGCAGTTATAGCAAATCACCTCTTCTCGGTCCTGTAGGGAGGCCGATGCTGAGGTGTTCTGGAACAACTCCTTTCTTGGGCTTGGTTTCTCTCGTCTTCTCTGATCTTTCTCCATCAAAGAGGTCAGCATCTCCAACACTTGGGCCATTTGCGATTTCAGAGTGTCAACCTCCGCATCTCTTTCTGGGCTCTTGACCGAATGGACCAACACTGGTACAGGTGTGACATTCGCCTTGGCCACCTGCTGATCTTCCTCCAGCGCCTCTTCGTCCCTAATAATTTTTATTAGATCAGAGTAGGTTAGTGACATTCCTCCTCCTGAGGTTTTCAGGTGCAGCCAGACCGGGTCTGAGCGCCGCGCTCCCCTCATGATCTGCTTCATGCGTGCTTCATCTGCATCTTTGGGCAGCATTCCCTTCTTCAGTACAATCTTGCATAACTGCCTGTTCAGCCTTCTAACATATTCTGACAGTTTCTCATTCGGCTGCTGGAGAGTGTGTTCAATTTGATAAATCATCTCTGACACCTTCTCCAGCTGACCAAACTCTTCCTGCAGCATGGCCAGGCAATCTTGAGCTGTACAGTTTTCATTTCCAAACCGGAAGCTCTTCACCGCTTCTGCCGCGGCACCTTTCAGACTTTCTAAGACTCGCTGTCTCTTCTGTGCCTCAGGCACCTCCCATGCTTCTACTGCCTGCAATGCCTGTTCGACCCAAGTGTCAAAATCTTCCTCCCCCGCAGGGACGGGGAGCTTCCCTGAGAAGGTGCTAAGCTTCCGGTAACCGGCCTCCACATGCACCGTACTGCTTTTCTGGCACTTAATTACAAGGTCTCCTAGAGCATTCAACAATTCAGGCCCTATAGCGGCCAGCGGTGATCCCGGGCTTAATAGTTCCTTAAGCTTTTCTGCTTTAGGGGATAGTGGTGGAGATAATTGTGGGAGTGATGGCTTTGGTGTCTGAAACCATTCTTCCTTCACTGGCAGCGTATGTATCAAGTGATAGATCTGATTATCTATGGCTTGTATACTCTGACTTTTAAAATGCTCTGGGATTTCGTTTTTCCATTCTACCAGTGCGTATGTAAACGAGATCACTGGATCTGGCCTAAAATCCATCACCCATGCTTTGTGGCTCGGAGACAGTAACAATACGAGCTGTTTTATCTCCTCTTCCTTCCATCTTTCCCCCGGGAGTACAATGACTACCGCCACGGTTGGATCGGCGCCAATCGCTGCGCACCACTGTGACATTGCCAGCGGGTCCATGCTGGTACTTCTGACCGGCTTGATTGCAGCGTGCAACGTACAAGGATCCCGGACTCGAGCCCCCACGTGTAGCGCTACCCCCAGTTAAGAGAGCCGCTGATATTGATTTGGGCCCTGTAGTGCACTGCTGTCAACCCCTGGCAATCGGCTCTAACCTCCCGTGGCACAGCTGGTGATAGAGGGATAGGACCGCGTGACCGCAACTGTTGGTGACACAGTCCTATAACAAACATACACAGAATATACTTTAAAACTCCTATTAAAGTAAGCGGAACTGACACCAAATGTACTTTACCCAGATATTTTACTGAGGCTAATGGGCAAGTAATAAACAACAGTATAACAAGTTGCAGATCCCTGCAATAAACAGTAATAAAGATAAACAGAGTAATCAGAATAATAAAGTATTGCTATGCAACTCTAGCGCTGCCCTTTTACAGCTACTTCCCCTCATGGGTAGACTAACACCCAGCAATGTCTACCTATGCAGTCAGGCCTGACTGATCTAAATGGAAGTTCAGTGAAACAATATTCGCTAGCAATCTTTTGGGTGGTGCACTTGAAGAACAACTTTGTAATCCCAACGAATAGTAAAGATAAAGGTATCTGTCTTTAAACAGCTCTCACCACCCGGGCAAGTCAAAGTCCGTTTCCTCCATCGATTCGTCTAGGAACAGGAATCCACCGACATCCAAGTCTTCAATCCTTCTGGTGTACTGCAGCAAGGAGGATTAGATGTCTCTAAGGCTCTGCTAGGCTGGCAGAGGGCTCTTTGGAAAGGAGCACACGGCCCAGGCTTCAGGCCTTGTGCACACAGCAGTTCAGCACAGACATCCTCTTGCTAGGAGAGGGGTGTCCAAAAAGACCGACCAAAACTCCGCCTCCCCTTTATAAAGTCTCCCCCAGCAGTCTCTGTTCTGGAGCAATGCACCCTGGGTGCTGCAAGATGTACTGGGAGATGTAGTCTCTCTCTCCTCTGCTTTCACTTCCATAATGTCTCTTTACTTCCTCCCGACTCACCTCTCACCTGGAACTTCTTGTCTCTCTGCATTAAAGGGGAACACCCCGCTACATATATATATATATATATATATATATATATATATATAACAGTAGGACAGTGAACAGTGTCAGTAGAGCAGTGGAGATTAACAGAGATTGGTGTCAGTTTATTTTTTGTTATTTTATTTTTTACAATTTTATTTTTATTATTTTTTACAATATTATTTTTTATTTATTATTTACAATTTTTTTTAGGAGCCCTATTGGGGGGGGGGGGGGGGCTTGGATGTAGTATCAGGGGTCTGAACAGACCCCTGATGTCTCACTTTTGAGACAGAGAAAGGGAACTTCCCCAGGTGGCAGGCCTATGCCATCATCATTTCCTGGTCCTCTGTTCAAGAACATACCGTATTTATCGGCGTATAACACGCACCGGCAAATAACACGCACCCCAAGTTTAGGAGAGAATTTTAAGGAAAAAAACTTTTAGGAGGGAAATTCAAGGAAAAAAAACTTACATTTAAATGCAGCATGCAGCCTTGCCCAGTGTCCATCTGCAGCCTTGCCCAGTGTCCATCTGTCCATCTGCAGCCTTGCCCAGTGTCCATCTGTCCATCTGCAGCCTTGCCCAGTGTCCATCTGTCCATCTGCAGCCTTGCCCAGTGTCCATCTGTCCATCTGCAGCCTTGCCCAGTGTACATCTGTCCATCTGCAGCCGTGCCCAGTGTCCATCTGTCCATCTGCAGCCGTGCCCAGTGTCCATCTGTCCATCTGCAGCCGTGCCCAGTGTCCATCTGTCCATCTGCAGCCTTGCCCAGTGTCCATCTGTCCATCTGCAGCCTTGCCCAGTGTCCATCTGTCCATCTGCAGCCTTGCCCAGTGTCCATCTGTCCATCTGCAGCCTTGCCCAGTGTCCATCTGTCCATCTGCAGCCATGCCCAGTGTCCATCTGCAGCCTTGCCCAGTGTCCATCTGTCCATCTGCAGCCTTGCCCAGTGTCCATCTGTCCATCTGCAGCCTTGCCCAGTGCCTTTGCGATCGTGTCAGTCTCTGCGGTTTTTTAAATTTGGCGCCGATTTCTGTGGAGAGGAGCGAGCGGGGCCGAGTGTACTTCGGCTAGACTCGGCTCCTCTCGCAGTCCCGCCCATCTCCACTGACTGTGCCGCTGACGGAGAAAGCCGAGTGTACTTCGGCTAGACTCGGCTCTTCTCACAGTCAGGGGCAGGACTGCGAGAGGAGCCGAGACTAGCCGAAGTACACTCGGCTTTCTCTATGTCAGCGGCGCAGTCAGAGATGGGCGGGACTGCGAGAGGAGCCGAGTAAAGCCGAGTGTACTTCGGCTTCAGCTCCGCTCGCTCCTCTCGCTCGTTTTCAGCAGGGGAATTCGACGGAGTATCGGCGTATAACACGCACCCACGATTTTCCCCTGATTTTAAGGGGAAAAAAGTGCGTGTTATACGTCGATAAATACGGTAAGTAATGTATGCCCCAACAATGAAATTATTTCAGTTTAGAGCAGCATTTTTTAACCTAACACAGAGTACCCTTGATATAATTTTTTTTCATCTCATCATACATTTGTGTGGTTAGTAAGTAAAAATATGATAATACGTAGAAGAATAAAGAATGTAGAGTACTTAGCATATTTGACACCCAAAACAGTTTTTTGTTCAGCCCCCCCCATTGATAGAAAAAAAATCTGTTTCAGTAACAATCAAAGAATAAAACAAATGATAATAATAACCAGAAAAATAACATACAACAATGTTGACAATTATAGTGCCCCTTACATTGGTGGTAATTGGAAAAGTGCCTTCTTATATTGGTGGTCAGTGCAGTGGTCCCAAAGATAGATGGCCAATGAGAGAAAGACCTCTAATGCCGCGTACACGATCGGAAAATCCGACAAGAAAACCTTGGATTTTTTTTCCGACGGAATGTTGACTCAAACTTGTGTTGCATACACACGGTCACACAAAATTCCGACCGTCAAGAACGCGGTGACGTACAACACTACAACAAACCGTGAAAAATGAAGTTCAATGATTCCGAGCATGCGTCAAATTGATTCTGAGCATGCGTGTGAGAACTTTTCTTGTCGGAAAAATTGAGAAACAGCTCTCAAATTTTTGTTGTCAGAAATTACGTCAGAAAAAGTCAGAGGGAGCCTACACACGGTCGGAATTTCCGTCCAAAAGCTCACATCAAACTTTTCTTGTCGGAAATTCCGACCGTGTGTACGCGGAATTACAGTATATTAATAGTCTGTGGCAGAATGACACTCTTACATTGTTGACCAGTGGGAAGACTGCCCTCTTTACAGACAATTAAAAACATAATATTGATAGGAGTTAGAAACTGTTCATTACTCGAGGAACCCCTACCAACCTCTAGTTGAACCCCAGGGTTCCATAGAACCCTGGTTAAGAAACCCTGGCATTGACCAATGTAATACTGGCTCTCTACCCATCTTAAAGTAGTACTGACTTCTAAACATTTTTACCTTAATGCATTTTTTACATCCAACTGCCCACAGAGGAGGGCAGGCTGTGCCCCTGTCCGTTCTGCAAATTTGGAGCAGACGCGAACCTGCAGCTCAGCGGGGAATCAGCGGACAAAAAGGGGCCTTATAGAAGGAACTGAAACATTCAGTCTGGGGAAGGCGCTCTTCAACCCTGAAAGTAGTATGCTCAAGGTAGGTGGGCCAATCCCATTGAGAACTACAGAAATCGCTTGCTTGCAGTGATTGCCCCTGAATGGTATGAAACAAACTAATTGGTTAAGGGTCCTATCATTTTCGCCCATATCATTTCATTTGTTTCTTTTTTTAAATTATTCTGTTGAATCAAAATCTCTACATTTTTATTCTTGGAAGGGTACCTTCACTTTCGAGGAAAGTTGCCAATATACTGTATATATATTCTTTAGAATTCAAGAATTTTATTGTTTTTTCTTAACATAGTGTAAGAAATAAATTGTTACATCAAATAAAGAATGATATATAAAAATACAATAGATATATAAAGGTATCCCTAATAAAAAGAAAGTAGGGATATATCAAACAAATAAGATAAAAATAATTAATAAGGATATTTAATTAATATTTAATAATTAATGAATTCTTATGTTATAATAAGTATTATTGCAATGAATCACTAAACAAATAAAATGTTGTTTTTTTTCATGTTCATGTCAAAAAACAAAATATATAATGCCGCGTACACACGACCGTTTTTTAATGACGAGAAAAATGCAATTTTTTAAAATGGTCATTAAAAATGATTGTGTGTGGGCTTCCGAGCATTTTTCACGACGTGAAAAATGGCCAAGAAAAAATTGGAACATGCTCTAATTTTTCTCGTTGTTTTTCACATCGTCGTTTTTCTCGTCATGAAAAACGGCCGTGTGTGGGCTTTAACGACGTGAAAAAAAATGCGCATGCTCAGAATCAAGTATGAGACGGGAGCGCTCGTTCTGGTAAAACTAGCGTTCGTAATGGAGATAGCACATTCGTCACGCTGTAACGGACTGAAGAGCACAGAGGCTGAAAAGCGCGAATCGTCTCTCAACAAACTTTACTAACATGAAGGTTGGCGCCATCCGAATGGAACTTCCCCTTTATAGTGCCGTCGTACGCGTTGGACGTCACCGCGCTTTACTCAAACATTTTTTTCCACGATAGTGTGTAGGCAAGGCAGGCTTGAGAGGAAACACCAAAAATCACGTCGAGAAAAATGCCGTTTTTTTTCAATGACATTAAAAAACGGTCGTGTGTACGCGGCATTAGAAAAAAAAATACAAAAGAAGAATGTTGATAGGATAATGTGTATATAATTTACTGTGTTATGGGAAGCATGGGGTGTCTGGTGGGGCATAAGGGTCTTGCCAAATTTAGCTTTTTAATTTCCGCATAAAAAAAATTCATTCATTTAAAAAATTATTCCAGGAAATTTATATTTTAGCAAGCCATTGAGAGATTTTTAAGAAAAAAATATAAAGTATCTGATAATATCTCAGATATTGGGCAATAATATTACCACAGGCTCCAGACATTGCTTTAAGTAATGTAGATAGCATGACCTTGTAGGTGACCTGTGGAGGTCGCTACTCCGAATGGCGCTCTCTCTGTAATATGACAAGATAAACAGAGCCAAACAGGTTTAGGAATTCTCTGAATAAAAAGCTAATTAAGTTGTAACTTTGTTATAGCGCTGTGAATAATGCATTGATAAGGCATGAGGTCAGCCCTTATTGAAGGCAATTATTTCTAAAAGCAAAGTAGTCTATGTTTCATATTCATTTTGTGAAGTCACTTCCATTAGTCATGCTAGCCTAGACAATGGAGACCACATAAGAAAGATAATGTGAAAAAAGGATGCAGCTCCTTATCTCTCTCATTAAATAAATCAACGTATTTTTATTTGCCTCTATGCTCAGCCTTATTGTAGAAGAATGGGAATTATGAAGACAAGTCTTTTATTTTTCCAAACGAAGAATCAATTGGCCCTTGCAAGAGTAATAACAAAAGCCCCAATGTCCAAACTCAAATAAAATGAATATTCATAACCAATAAGTAATAGCTAAAGCAAAACATTGCTTTGTTGAGAATTTAAAATTTTAGAGAGTTAGGCCTCGTACACACGGTTGGACTTCAAACAAACTTTTCCGTGGATTTTTGTCCGAAGGGAGTTGGCCGGGCACACCCATAGCATACACACGGCAGGACTTTTCTACAAACTTTCCCAAAACTTTCCCAACATCACGTGGTTTTTCTGCTCTTTTCTGCTCTTTACCGCCACCGTTTGGTCAACTTCTGCTATTGTTGGTTGATTTTAACATTGGTTCTGGGCATGCGTGTTTGTACTTCGGACAAAAGTCTGATGGATTTCTGTACACACGATAGGACTTTGCAGCATAGGACTTTTGTTGCTGAAAAAGTTTGTCCGTTTGCAAAGCGAACTTTTGTCCGTTGAAAACCAAAAGAGTTTGTCCGATGGAGCGTACACACGGTAGGATTTTTTGGAAAACGTGCTCATTTTGAAGTTTGTTGTCAAAAAGTCCTATCGTGTGTATGGGGCTTTAGCCTCATACACACGATCGGACTTCCATCGGACTTTTCCGTGGATTTTGGTCCGAAGAGCGTTGTCCGTGAACTTGGTATGCATGGACTCGGCAGGACTTTTTCATGCAACTTTCACCAAATCACGTGGTTTTTCAGCTCTATACCGCCACCCTGTGGGCAACTTCTGCTATTGTTGTCTGATCTTTAGCATTGGTTCTGAGCATGCGTGTTTTGAACTTTGGACTTTAGTCCGATGGACTTGTGAACACACGATCGGCTTAGGAGATTTGTTGCTGGAAAGTTTGTCTGTTCTCACAGCGAACATTTGTCCGATGAAAAAGCGAAAAAGTTTGTCCGATGGAGCGTACACACGGTCGGATTGTCCACTAAAACAGGTCCGCTAAAACAGGTGTTGTCAAAAAGTCAGATCGTGTGTATGGGCCTCATGAAACACTACCATGATTGTAGGACGTTGTACTTTGGTGGCTCATCGGGGGTTGGAACTTTGGTTTTGTAGCATCAGAATTCTATGTTTCTCACCAGTGACACTCGGTTCTGTGCAATGTGTGCTTTATTTCTAAAGCCTCGTACACACGGTCGGACTTCAAACAAACTTTTCCATGGATTTTTGTCCGAAGGGAGTTGGCTGGGAAGACCCAAAGCATACACAGCAGGACTTTTCTGCAAACTTTCCCAAAACTTTCCCAACATCACGTGGTTTTTCTGCTCTTTTCTGCTCTTTACCGAAACCCTTTGGTCAACTTCTGCTATTGTTGGTTGATTTTACCATTGGTTATGGGCATCCGTATTTGTACTTCGGACAAAAGTCAGTTTGCAGACCGAACTTTTGTCCGATGAAAACCGAAAAAGTTTGTCCGATGGAGCATACACACGGTAGGATTTTTTTGAAAACGTGCTCATTTTGAAGTTTGTTGTCAAAAAGTCCGACCGGGTGTATGGGGCTTTAAGCCCCATACACCCGATCGGAATTTTTGTCAAAAAAATTTGACAGAAATATTTTAAAAAAAATTCACACAAATAGATCTTTCTTTTGGTGGTATTTATTCACAACTAGATTTTTTATTTTTTCCTAAACAAACAAAAAAAACAGAAAATTTGGGAAAAAATAAATGTTTTTCTTAATTTCTACAAATAAGTAATTTTTCTTCCTCGCTGATGTGCACTGATGGGGCTGCACTGATGGGCACTGATAGGCTGCACTGTTGGGCACTGGTGAGGTGGCACTGATGAGGTGGCACTGATGGACACTGATGAGGTGGCACTGATGGGCACTGATAAGTTAGCACTGATGGGCACTGATGGGTATTGATGAGGTAGCACTGATGGGCACTGATAGGCTGCACTGATGAGGTAGCACTGATGGGCAATGATAGGTGGCACTGATTTCTGGCCCTGTTGGGCACTAATAGGCTGCACATATGGGGCTGCACTGATCATCAAGGCATTGATGATCAGTAGGCTTGTGCAATTCGTTTCGTAACGAATCGAAATTCGTCCGAATTTAGCAACTTTCCGACATTCGGAAGCATTCGAATTTCCGAACAAAGCAATTACGAATAAAACCGAATCCGAAATAAATTATACCGCAAATAGCGAATGCCCGAATGTCTTCGGCATAACTCGTTATGAAAAAAGTTACGAATGTACGAATCCATACGAAGCACAATAACACTCACTCTGCTCTGCTCTCTGCTTCTCCCTCACCGTGCTGAACTCTCTCAAAATGGTGTACAGGGGCGGAGGCTATAGCCGCATGTAAAAAACGAAAGTAAAATACGAGATTTCGAATCGTTACAAATAACCGCTATGTATTTAGAAAAGTACAAATCCATTCGAAGCACATTAGGCATAATAGTCAGCGTCGTCGTGAGAGAGACACAGAAAATTACGAATCAACGAACCCAAAAAAAGTTAGGAAAGTAGGAGTCGTGTCCAGAATCAACGAAAAACAATGTACTCTACCGAAAGTACGAATTACAAATCAACTAAAAATTCAATGAAAAATGTCGCTTGCGAAAATACGAATTAGTCTGAACACGAAAAATCCCGTCTAGCAAAATTATGAATGATTACGAATCAACAGGACCGAAAAGAAACAAACCGAAACTAAACAAATTTTTCCGTTGTGCACAAGAAACGAACCGAAACTAAACAAATTTTTCCGTTGTGCACGAGAAACGAACCGAAACTAAACAAATTTTTCCATTGTACACAAGTCTAATGATCAGTGACCTGATTATCAGTGTGAACGATGTCCTGACAACTTTGCCGGTTAACGGCCCTATTTTTCTCCCATAGACACAGTGTGAGAGCAGAGGAATGCTGATAACCGGAAAGTCTCTCATATGCTCCGATCGGCCCTTTACCCTGATCTGTAATCAGTGTCCGAAGGACACAGTGGTCAAACAGCGCCACAGGAGGCTCGCAGGGGGCTGGGTTCTGGGAATATGTCTAGTGATGCCCTCCCAGAACTGGACAACCATGCTGTAGCCATCGTTTGGTTATAGCGCGGTTGGCAAGTGGTTAAAAATGACTGGAAAATGGGACAACAATTTCAGATTTCACACATTTCTTTCCCATTGCCACTGCCTTGACTCCCAAAAAGCCACTGTGTTTAGAGAAAAGACTCTTGGGGGATGCCAATGTCAATAGGATCTGGGCTCCCGGAAGCTGAGAGCTCAGATCCAAAATTGCAAAAGATTGCAAAAATGTTATAAGTCTGGTGATAATATTACAAGGAGTAATAAGACAGAACAAGATACAAGAAAAAAAAAAAGTTAATGCTGGGACATGCCCTAGAGAGAAAAGGGGGGATTAAGGTTAAATTTAGGACATACCCTTTAAGCATTTTCCCATTTCTCTGTGCGGCCATTGATCTTCTGTTCGGACTGTCTCCCCACAATATTTATTTCCTCCTAACATCTGGAGATTATTCTCTAAGCTTACTCTGCACCCCCCTCCCGCTTCCTTTCTGGTCATCTCACTCTTTCATCTCATGGTTTCTGTCTCTGCTTCCAATTCTCCCGCCCATCAATCTTACCCCACACCACGTTTTCCAGTCACCTGTGTCCTCACTTGACTTTTCAGAGTCACCGGCATTTGCAGAACGGCCGTCTTGCTGAAATTGCCCATGTAATTCTAAGACCTTATCATTTAAACAGTAATTTTCCACTAGAAATAACGGCACATTCTTTCTACAGGTGGGTTCCATGTGGCTTATTTTGACCCTAATTCTACCCTATATAGTTATCATTTAGAAGTACCTTCAGTAGGTCATCTTAGGCCCCATGCACACTGGTTTATTGTAAATAGACATGTGCGATTAGTTTCGTACGAATCGCAAATTCGTACAAATTTTTCGAAATTCGTACATTTGTACGAATCCGAATTACGAATTTTTTTGAATATGAATTCTGTACGAAATACGAAATTTCGAAAAATTCGTACGAAATTTCCTATCCAAATTATCCGAATCCAAACTACCAAATAAGACATGAAAATTCGACAAAGCGATAGGTAAATATTTTTTGGTCGAATGTGACTAACCTTAACTCTATTAGTCCAAGATTATTCTACATAGAGAGAAGAGATTCGACATTATAGAGAGAAAAGATTCGACATTATAGAGAGAAAAGATTCGACATTATAGAGAGAAAAGATTGCTGCTGGAAGTGGGGGAAGTACATTCCGGTCGAATCATTCGTTCGTTCCGATTCGACATTATAGAGAGAAAAGATTTGACATTATAGAGAGAAAAGATTTGACATTATAGAGAGAAAAGATTCGACATTATAGAGAGAAAAGATTGCTGCTGGAATTGGGTGGGGGAAGTACATTTCCGGTCTAATCATTCGTTATACGTGTCGTTCGAAATTCGTATTTCGTACGAATTCGAATTGAATTCCGTACACGAATTACGAATTACGATTTTTTTTTTAATACGGAACGGAACGAAACAAATTTTTCAAAGGCTCCCATGTCTAATTGTAAACACTGCTTCTCAAGCTAGGAGAAAATCTGCATTAAAAATGCATCTAAGCCTTATGCCGCGTACACGCGACCGTTTTTAATGTCATTAAAAAAAACAACATTTTTCTCGACGTGATTCTTCTCAAGCCTGCCTTGCCTACACACTATCATGAAAAAAAAATGCTTGAGCAAAGCGCGGTGACGTACGAAATGTAGGACGGCACTATAAAGGGGAAGTTCCATTCGGATGGCGCCACCCTTTGGACTGCTTTTGCTGATCCTCGTATTAGTAAAGTTTGGTGAGAGACGATTCGCGCTTTTTAGCCTCGTGCTCTTCAGTCCGTTACAGCGTGACGAATGTGCTATCTCCATTACGAACGCTAGTTTTTCCAGAACGAGCTCTTCCGTCTCATCACTTGCTTCTGAGCATGCGCGTTTTTTTCGCGTCGTTAAAGCCTACACACGGCCGTTTTTCATGACGAGAAAAACAATGACGTGAAAAACGACGAGAAAAATTAGAGCATGTTCCAAATTTTTAATGCCCATTTTTCACGTCGTGAAAAATGCTCTGGAGCCCACACACGATCGTTTTTAATGACCAAATTAAAAAAAATGCATTTTTCTCGTCATGAAAAACGGTCGTGTTTACGCGGCATTACTTTTTTCTTTTTCTTTTTTAAGATTTTTTTTTTTTTTTTTACAGTGACCACAGCAATACAGTGTTACCATAGTAACACTGTACTACTCCTCTGGGGAAGTGATCAGGATTTTTTTTATTTCACTGGTATAAGCAACCTATTTTACTGTCTGAAACTGATTCATTCAGTGTGTTTTGTTGTGATTAGTTGTGGCCAATCACAGCTAATCACAACAAAACACACTGAATCACATTGTATTACAAAGAAAGATTAGAAAATCCTCAGAGCCGGTTCACACAGGGGCGTCCTGGGATCCGACTTCAAGACGCCCCAAGTCGCGCGGTTTAGATAAGTAATGGAAGTGAATGGAATCGTCTTAATGCTCACTACTGCAGTCGCTCCGACTTCAGAAAAGGTTCCTGGGCTACTTCAATCCGACTTCTAGGCGACTTGTACCCATTGATTTCAATGGAAGTTGCCTCCAAGTCGGATCCTCCGTCTTAACTGAAGCAACTTTCCAGGAAGTAAAAATAGTTTTCCAGGCAAACCCCTCCCTCCCACAGAGCTGATTATTGTTTGATTGGCCACTGGAAAGTCGCCTGTCCTGGAGGCAACTTGACGTTGCCTTGTAAGTGCCTGGAGTCGCGCTGTGATTCAAACTCAAGTCGTGTCCAAGTTGCCTCCCAAAGTCGGCCTGGAAGTCGTGTTGCCCCTGTGTGAACCGGCTCTCAGGGGTTTATTTAGCAACATACAACCCTGGGGATTTTCTAATACTTTGTTGTGACATTTTGTTTGGGGTGTGCAGCATCCATATTTCCTTGTGTATGTCCCTAGATCACATGGTACAGATGGGCTGTGATTGGCCCTGTCTGTACCATGTGATCACTGTGACCAATTACAGCTAGCAACACAACTGCACACAATGAATGGCATGAAAGGAAGCCATACATTGTTTAAAATTGTCATGTGATCTGCTGTGATTGGTCACAGCGATCACATGGTACCCACATCGTTTATTAAGCACGCAAGGCACATTCTGTCAGAGCGCTGCTGATTCCTATGGAGAGATCGGATGAAAACGGACAGCATATCCGTTTTCATCAGATCTCATCCGATCCGATCCGCCAAGACGGATGGCTGAACGTATCGCCATACGTCTGTTTTTTAGCGGATCGGTTGGCAGACGGGTGTCAGCGGACACATCTCCGCTGACATCCGTCTCCCTATAGGAGTCAATGGATGGCCCGCTCGGATCTGCCTGAAAAACTGACAGACGGATCCGAGCGAGCTTAGAAGAAAAAACACATTATTTTTTTTTTTTTTTCGGTTGTCTTTTGTTTTTTTAGAAAAAAAAAAAAAATACAGTGGTGATTAAATACCACCAGAATAAAGCTTTATTTCTGTGAAATAAATGATAAAAATGTTGTTTGGGTACAGTGTTGCATGACCGCGCAATTGTCATTCAAAGTGTGAGAGTGCTTAAAATTGGTCTGGGCAGGAAGGGGGTAAAAGTTCCTGGTATTGAAGTGGTTAGCTGATAAAGTGGTGTCACCCTCCTGGCTGTGCTGTCTGGCAGAGATGTGTAAAACATGAAAATGGATGGACAGAATTAGAAATCTTTTGGTTGCTGAGATAGTTCACAACTAGGGATGCACCAATACCGATACTGGTATCGGTGCCGATACTAGGCATTTTCACGAGCATCGGTACTCGTGAAAATGCTCCGATACCAGTAACCGATACCGGAAGTGAAGTCGCGTGGGCGGGGCCGAATTCCTGGCAAGCCCACCAGCGGCCCCTGCCCCGTCCTCCTGCTGCGACTTATCGGCTCTCGCGGCCGACCCCCCCGCACTAACATAGCCCCCACTAGTGAGCAGCAGAGCACAGACGCTGCTCGACATGGAGCTTCCTGGATCTCCCCCTTCCGCTGACACCGCTTCGGATTCTGCACCCTGTGTGTTGGAGGGCCCACGCATACTGGACTGCATGTCCCCCGGGTTACATCCAGCGTTAAGGTACTAGCGGTAGTCCGCTTTATGATCCAGGTATTTACATCAGCACTGACTCACTTTGGGAACTGTTCGCTCCTCCCTGCTCTAAGGAACACAGGGAATATTGCAAGTGTTTCATCTGTTACCATCATTTATCATTGGATTGGATTTTAATCTTATTTTGTGGCTGAATAAATGTTTGATTTCTTCCACATCACCAAGAGACAGTCTGTACATGCTTGTTTCCCATGAGCACAGGATTTTAGTGTGTTATTGTACTCTTGAAGATGATGTGCATGTGTGTGTGCCACTGTGCCAGGCCCAAGCAGAAAAGCAAAGATATAACAAATAAAGTGTAATAAAGTGATTTGTGCAACAGGCTGTTGCACAAATCACTTTATTACACTTTATTTATGATATCTATGGCTGCTATGCATATTTATATAATCCATATTTAGCACTATATTTAACTGGCTGCTTGCTTCTGCTTGGGCCTGCCACACACGTACAATCACACATGATGGTGACCATCATGTGCGATTGTGCGTGTGTGCCAAGCAGAATCAGCCAATCAAATATAGTGCTCAATATGGATTATATAAATATGCATAGCAGCCATAGATATCATAAATAAAGTGTAATATAGTTGTGACAGAACCCACTGTCACTGTGTGTTTTGGAAGGGACTGAGGGCGGGCCTCCTACCCACAGATTATGGCCCATAAGAGACTAAGAGACGTCTGGACAAGCTGGCATTGAGATAATGTAATGTAATGCTACATCCCTTCTCCCCCACCCCCCCCCCTCTTGTTGCTGTGTTTAGCTGTGTTGAGTCATGGCACATAGACAATGGTCTGGACTGCAGACATCTCTCCGCAGGGGATGTGTATTGAGGGGTTGCCTGCTTACCATAATCCCTTTATGTTTAACTGTAGTCTCTGTTTCAATGTTCAGTTCCCATTGGTTCTTCCTTGTCCCCTACCCCCCCTCTATGACAAGGCTAAGGGGAGTGTCCCTAACTGTGTGTAAAAGTGTATGTTTTGTATTTAATAAACTGTTGATGCTCTGCATGTTTAACCCTCAACACCTGTGTGGATTGTCTCGTGATTGAGGGGTTAAGGGCTGGTTATGGCGTATCTGCAGGCTGCAGGTGCGTTTGGAGGACAGGAGACACGGGTCTGGCGGATGTGCCCACCTGGGGTATCTGAGATCCGTCACAGTGGTGGCAGCAGTGGGGTGTCTCCTGCAGTCCGGGACATCCAAACCACCACCAGGATTCAAGATCCGGGCAGCCGCCAAGGAGCAATACGGGGACCAGCCAGCATGAGAGCGGAGTTCGGGAGGAGGCTGCAAGGCATGCGGAAGCAACATCAGGGACCAGTGACAGAGCGCACCATGCTCGGCTGGGAGGATGTGATCCGCTGGCAACTCTGGCATGAGACACTAAGCCACGAGCGGCACCATCAGGGGAAGATCCTTCCCTCCTCCACAGAGATGTACTGGACACAGTACCGTGCGCGAGAGGGAACGACCGCGAGATGAGTGTAAGATGGAGCTCGGAAGATTGGTCCAGGAGGAGATGAGGCTGGACGCCAGCTACAGAGCCTTCCGGTGGTTCGCGGCTCAACTGTGGCCAAGTACAGCAGATGGCAGCCCAACAGAAGGCGTTGGCTACGGCAGCGTGGGGCTGCTCCATCAAAAAATGTATGGAGACCCAGACTTTGGGAGCGACGAAGAGTGGCGGCTGGAAGACATCCTGGACTTCCGAGATGAGGTGCTGGACCTTCCCGAAGAGGCGTGCGGCCTGGAGGAATTGGAGTTCCTGGTTGAGCAGGAATGGGAGCTCGAGATTGCCTACAAGCGGCTGTTTGACGGTGATCAGCAGCCTGGCATGGCTCCCGTTGCCTGGGACTGTCCTGGAGACATAGCGGACAGTCGCGAAGATGCAGAGCAAATGGGGCCAGGAGTGCCCCTACGTTTTCCCGTCCTAACCGCAATGGAAGAAACGGCAATGATACAGAGGGCACTGCGAGTGCTAGAATGCCAGAATGCACCAGAGGTTTCCCAGGCAGCGAGACAAGATAAAAGCATAAAGGTCTCAGAAGGGGAAGTTGAGACGGGCGCTGGAAGGCTGGTAAATGGTGATCAGCAGCAAGTCCAGAGTATCGAATCCGGTGCCCCAGCAGAAGCGCTGGCTACAGGGCAGAGTGCCGCTGGCCTCTGCCCAGCATCAGAAAAAGAGTTGGACCCGGAGAGTCTGAGAGATGCTCTTCGTGAGCCGTTTCCCCAACAGCAGATATCCCCAACGGGAGTGGAGGAAGCAATTCTCCCTCCCCAGCAATTGGACAGTACCCCAATGTTCATCCCCCCAGCAGAAGCGCTGGCTGCAGGGCAGAGTGCCGCTGGCCTCTGCCCACCCTCAGAGTTGGATCCAGGGAGTCCGAGGGATGACCTCAGTGAGCTGTTTCCCCAGCACTTGGACACTACCCCAGTGTTCATCCCCCCAGCAGAAGCGCTGGCTAGGGGGCAGAGTGCCGCTGGCCTCTGCCCACCCTCAGAGTTGGATCCAGGGAGTCCGAGGGATGACCTCAGTGAGCTGGTTGCCCAGCACTTGGACACTACCTCAGTATTTATCCCCCCAGCTGAAGCGCTGGCTGCATGGCAGAGTGCCACGGGCCCCTGCCCAGCCCTCAGTATGTCTTTGGAGGGTTTGGGAGACAGCCCCTGTCAGAAGTCGCCTCAGCAGCTGGTCACAGAACCAGGAGGGGGAAAAACCCTTCCCCCTCTCCAGCGGCTGAACTCGCCCGTTGTATATGTCCCCCAAGCAGAATCGCTAGCTATGGAGCAGAGCGCTGTTGGCCTCTGCCCAGCATTAGGGATGAGCTTCGTGTTCGAGTCGAACATACGATCGACTCGAACATCGGCTGTTCGATCGTTCGACGAAGATCGAACGATTTGGGCCATTCGCGCCAAATTCGAGTGACGCGAACGGCCCACAATGCACTACGCTATCGCAGTGTCATCCAGGCGCTGTGATTGGCCAAGCATGCACTGTGACCCCGCATGCTTGGCCAATCACAGCGCCGGCAGCGAGGAGAGCAATGATTGGCCACAGGCAGGATGCCTGTGGCCAATTATTGCTGAGGGTGTTTAGTACACGCCCCACACTATAAAAGGCCGCCAGCACGGCGGCCTAGTGTAGTGTGTTCCGGAGCAGGGATAGAGCAGCATAGGCAGGGACAGTGACTTTTATTTCTTTCTTGCTTAACCTGGATTCCTTTAGTTTAGGGAAAGAGAAGGATAGGTAGGGAGAGTGTCAGTGTGTTTTGTGCTTGTGCTATATTGTGCTTAAAAAAAACATTTTTTCTAGGGACAGAAAACTGTAGGTAGGGAGAGTGTCAGTTTCTTTCACTGTCAAAGTCCTTGTTTCCAGGGACCTGGAAGGACAGTGAGTGAATTCTCCTTGTGCTAAATTGTGCTTAAAAAAAACATTTTTTCTAGGGACAGAAAACTGTAGGTAGGGAGAGTGTGTCAGTTTCTTTCACTGTCAAAGTCCTTGTTTCCAGGGACCTGGAAGGACAGTGAGTGAATTCTCCTTGTGCTAAATTGTGCTTAAAAAAAACATTTTTTCTAGGGACAGAAAACTGTAGGTAGGGAGAGTGTGTCAGTTTCTTTCACTGTCAAAGTCCTTGTTTCCAGGGACCTGGAAGGACAGTGAGTGAATTCTCCTTGTGCTAAATTGTGCTTAAAAAAAACATTTTTTCTAGGGACAGAAAACTGTAGGTAGGGAGAGTGTGTCAGTTTCTTTCACTGTCAAAGTCCTTGTTTCCAGGGACCTGGAAGGACAGTGAGTGAATTCTCCTTGTGCTAAATTGTGCTTAAAAAAAACATTTTTTCTAGGGACAGAAAACTGTAGGTAGGGAGAGTGTGTCAGTTTCTTTCACTGTCAAAGTCCTTGTTTCCAGGGACCTGGAAGGACAGTGAGTGAATTCTCCTTGTGCTAAATTGTGCTTAAAAAAAACATTTTTTCTAGGGACAGAAAACTGTAGGTAGGGAGAGTGTGTCAGTTTCTTTCACTGTCAAAGTCCTTGTTTCCAGGGACCTGGAAGGACAGTGAGTGAATTCTCCTTGTGCTAAATTGTGCTTAAAAAAAACATTTTTTCTAGGGACAGAAAACTGTAGGTAGGGAGAGTGTGTCAGTTTCTTTCACTGTCAAAGTCCTTGTTTCCAGGGACCTGGAAGGACAGTGAGTGAATTCTCCTTGTGCTAAATTGTGCTTAAAAAAAACATTTTTTCTAGGGACAGAAAACTGTAGGTAGGGAGAGTGTGTCAGTTTCTTTCACTGTCAAAGTCCTTGTTTCCAGGGACCTGGAAGGACAGTGAGTGAATTCTCCTTGTGCTAAATTGTGCTTAAAAAAAACATTTTTTCTAGGGACAGAAAACTGTAGGTAGGGAGAGTGTGTCAGTTTCTTTCACTGTCAAAGTCCTTGTTTCCAGGGACCTGGAAGGACAGTGAGTGAATTCTCCTTGTGCTAAATTGTGCTTAAAAAAAACATTTTTTCTAGGGACAGAAAACTGTAGGTAGGGAGAGTGTGTCAGTTTCTTTCACTGTCAAAGTCCTTGTTTCCAGGGACAGAGAAGGACACCTGAAGGTAGCCCTTATTGCTTTTTTCCCATCTCCCTGCAGGCCATCTATTAGAATGTCTGGAAGGCAAACAAGGAGAGGCAGACAGTCAGGAGGCAATAAAAGAGGGCAAGCAGGCTCTGTGTCTGGGGGCAACAATGCTGGTCGTGGACGCGGTGCATTGTCATCAGCACATGGCCATGGGACACGCTTGTCCTTCTTTTCGGCAGCTGGACATGTTGAGCCACATCATGCCGAAGACTTGGTAGAGTGGATGACCAAGCCCTCCTCCTCCTCCTCATCCTCTCTCACCCAGGCTCAGGGTACTGGAAAAGCAGCTGCCAAAGCGTCCTCTTCCCTGGTATCAATGTCAGACTCATCATCAGTCACTCCTTCCCTAGACCCACCATGTCCTCCTCCTGAGGAGTCCCCCGAACTGTTTCAGCACAGTGTTGGGTACATGCTCCAGGAGGATGCCCAGCGTTTCGAAGGGTCTGATGATGAAACCCAGCTAGAGGAAGGCAGTAGCGTGAGAGCAGACAGAGGGGATGCTCAAGAAGGACACCAATCTGGCAGTCATGTTCCAGCAGCTGCAGCATACTGCCAGATTGGCTCCAGTGATGAGGAGGGAGGTGATGATGAGGTCACTGACTCCACGTGGGTGCCTAATAGGAGAGAGGAGGAGGAGGAGGATGAGGAGGAGGCACATCTCCAACGAGGCAGGATGCCCTTTGGTGGCCAGCGTAAGGGCAGTACACCGACGGAATCACACCGCAGAGCTCCGCCTGTGCAGGGCGCTGCCTCTGCCCGTCATTCAAAAAGTTATTTGGTGTGGGCCTTTTTTGAGGCTAGTGCATCAGATCGCACAGCTGCTGTTTGCAACATATGTCTCAAGCGTATATCGCGTGGCCAAAACATCAGCCGCTTGGGTACCACATGCCTGACCAGACATATGTTGACCTGCCATGCAGCTCGTTGGCAAGCCTACCTCAAAGACCCACACCAAAGAACAAAGCGGACCTCTCCTTGCACCGCATCAGCTGGGATCTCCAACCCCACTATAACTTCAGTCC
Source organism: Rana muscosa (assembly GCA_029206835.1). Classification (NCBI taxonomy): domain Eukaryota; kingdom Metazoa; phylum Chordata; class Amphibia; order Anura; family Ranidae; genus Rana; species Rana muscosa. The sequence goes on along the minus strand of CM055116.1, from coordinate 80,127,643 downwards.
TCTCTGAAACATGCACTGAGAGGAATGAAGGTGTAGAATTAGGTGTGTCACAGCCAAGTACTTGCGGCCACTCTGCTAGCAGTACACCGACGTCCGATTCTAGCAGGCAAATTTCCCTGCCCCAGCTGCTGGACCGTCGAAAGAAGTTCACTCCCAGCCATCCACATGCCCAGCGGTTGAATGCTAGCTTGGCTAAATTGCTAGCGCTTCAACTGCTGCCTTTTCAGTTGGTAGACTCGGCCCCCTTCCGTGAGTTTGTGCAATGTGCGGTTCCTCAGTGGCAGGTTCCCAAACGCCACTTTTTCTCACGGAAGGCTATTCCGGCTCTCTACCGGCATGTGGAAGGCAATGTCTTGGCCTCGCTGGACAGGGCGGTCAGCGGTAAGGTGCATATTACCGCTGACTCATGGTCCAGCAGGCATGGACAGGGACGTTACCTTTCTTTCACGGCCCATTGGGTCACTCTTTTGGCAGCTGGGAAGGATGCAGGACAAGGTGCAGTAGTGTTGGAGGTTGTCCCACCGCCACGCCTCCAAAATGCTACTACTGGTTGTGACACACCTCTCTCCTCCACCCCCTCCTCTTCTTCTTCCTCCATGGCCTCTTCCTGTGGTTTGTCCTATGAACCAGCGGTGCTCCGTAGCCGTTCACGGGGCTACGCAAGTACGCAGGCAAAAAGATGCCATGCCGTGCTTGCGCTGGTGTGTTTGAGGGACAGAAGCCACACTGGGGCAGAGGTCCTGTCTGCTCTGCAGGGCCAGGCCGAGAGGTGGTTGACGCCACGCCAGCTTAAGCCAGGAATGGTGGTTTGCGACAATGGCACCAACCTCCTCTCCGCCCTCCGACAGGGACAACTGACCCATGTGCCCTGTGTGGCTCACGTCCTTAACCTGGTGGTGCAGCGGTTCTTGGGCAGGTACCCGGGCTTACAGGATGTCCTGAGGCAGGCCAGGAAAGTCTGTGTGCATTTCCGCAGATCTTATAATGCCAGTGCTCGCCTGGCTGAGCTGCAAAAGGAGTTGAACCTGCCCAAGAACCGCCTTATATGTGACATGCCCACCAGGTGGAACTCAACGTTGGCCATGCTGCAGCGGCTGCACACGCAGCAGAGGGCCATCAATGAGTACCTGTGCGACTACGGCACCAGGACAGGGTCAGGGGAGCTTGGTTTTTTTTCTCCACGCCAGTGGGGCATGATCAGGGATGCATGCACTGTCCTGGCACCATTTGAGGAGGCCACGAGGATGGTGAGCAGTGACAGTGCATGCATCAGTGACACTGTACCTCTTGTCCACCTGTTGGAGCACACGCTGCGTGGAATAATGGACAGGGCACTTGAGGCAGAACAGAGGCAGGAAGAGGAGGACTTCCTTGCCTCTCAAGGCCCCCTTTACCCAGACAGTGTTCCTTCTGTCCCACCCATCGCACAGGAAGAGGAGGAGGAGGAGGAGGAGGAGGAGGATTGTGTCAGCATGGAGGTGGAGGCTGGCACTCAGCATCATCAGCAGCAGTCTTTTAGGGATGATTTACAGTCCCAAGAAACCAGTGGACTTGTACGTGGCTGGGAGGAGGTGGCTGCGGATCATGTCATCCTTAGTGACCCAGAGGACTCCGGAGCGAATGCCTCAGCAAACCTACGCTGCATGGCCTCCCTGATCCTGCAAAGTCTGCGGAAGGATCCTCGTATTCTTCGGATCAAGGAGAGGGACCATTACTGGCTGGCCACTCTCCTTGATCCACGGTACAAGGGTAAGGTTGCGGACCTTATGTTACCGTCGCAGAGGGAGCAGAGGATGAGACAACTCCGGGAGGCCTTGCAGAAAGGTCTGTGCAACGCGTTCCCAGAGACTAGGAGGTTACAAACTCCTGGTCCTGGACAACGAGTTGCTGAGGCTTCGGCCAGTCAAAGAAGGAGCGGTGGGGAAGGTGGCCATCTGACCGATGCGTTCAGACAATTCTTTAGTCCGCAGCCCCAAAGTATGATCGGTTCCAGCAACCATCGCCAGCGTCTGATAAACATGGTGCAGGAATATCTAGGGGCAAGGTCAGACTTGGACACCTTCCCCACCGAAAATCCTCTGGCTTACTGGGTCTTGAGGATGGATCACTGGCCAGAGCTTGCACAGTATGCAATTGAGCTACTGGCCTGTCCTGCATCCAGCGTTCTTTCGGAACGCACATTCAGTGCTGCTGGAGGATTTGTCACGGATCACAGGGTGCGCCTGTCCACCGACTCGGTTGATCGACTGACTTTCATCAAGATGAACCAGTCTTGGATCACCACCAGCTACCACACACCTGATGCTGATATAACAGACTAATTGATTTTAACATGTCACATCCCTTCAAGACTGATGCTGATGCTGAGTGCCTGTGCTGTTATGTTGACTGGCTATCCTCCTCCTCCGAGTCCTCAATGATACGATTGATGATGATAGCTTGGAAGATCATTTTTGTTTATGGGTGCCGCCACCAGTGGCTAAGGCCCAATTTTTCAGCCCCTGTTTTACAGGGGCGTGTAATTACATTTTTTTTAGCAATAATTTGCCATAGGGCTCATTGCTGTGCTCCAAGTACAGTATCTGTGAGGGGTTGGAGTGTTGTGGCACCAGTGCCTAAGGCCCAATTTTTCAGCCCCTGTTTAACAGGGGCGTGTCATTACAATTTTTGAAGCAATACTTTGCAACAGGGCTCATTGCTGTGCTCCAAGTACAGTATCTGTGAGGGGTTGTAGTGTTGTGCCACCAGTGCCTAAGGCCCAATTTTTCAGCCCCTGTTCAACAGGGGCATGCAATTACAATTCTTGATCTAATAATTCACAGCAGGGTCCATTGCTGCACCCACCAAGAGTAACTCTGAGGGCTTACAGTCTTGTGGCAACGCCACCACCACCACCACCACGAAAGGCCCAATTTTTCAGCCCCTGTTCAAAAGGGGGAAAAAGAAACCCTGGACTGCCGCACTCTGTATAGACAGTTATTTATTCCAAAATTTCAGGTAAAAAATCCAAATTCAAAATAAATCCATAAATCCAAAACAACAAATGCAGATGGTGTGCATGCAGGGAAGGGTGGCTAACGCGTTTCACGTCACGAATTGACGCTTACTCATAGCTAGGGTGTGTGGGCAAAGGGGCATGTAATTACAATTCTTGATCTAATAATTCACAGCAGGGCCCATTGCTGCACCCACCAAGAGTAACTGTCAGGGCTTACAGTGTTGTGGCACCAGCACCACCATCAAAGCCCCAATTTTTACTACCACTGTTCAACAATTATATGTAATTAAAATTCCTGATATAATAGTTGACAGCAGGGCGTTCTAGCACCAACCAAGAGTAACTGAGTGCTTACAGTGTTGTGCCAACACCAACAACTAAGGGGCCTATTTCTGCAGAGTATATACGGCAGGTCCCTACTTTCAAACATCCAACTTACAAACGACTCCTACTTGCAAACGAAAGAAGACAACAGGAAGTGAGAGGAAATCTACCCCTAGAAAGGAAAATTCTCTCCTGTAAGAATAAATATGGGAGAAAGGGGTCTCATCTGTACTGATGCTTTATCAGCAATCCTTGTTTCAAGAAAAACACCACATTTCAAAAACAGTTGTCATTGGGACGGAAAGTGAGGTGAAATGTTCTGAACAGGGGCACAGACAGCAAAACAAATGTTACAGGGGTGATAACCCTTACCTATGTTTCCCAAAAAGTTTAAAAATAGATTTTTGGGCTGGAGCTACACTTCAACAATGTACCTGTTCAAAATTACAAACAGATTCTACATAAGAACAAACCTACAGTCCCTGTCTTGTATGCACCGCCTGTATACGGCTGTTCAGAGTATATAGGGCCTTTTTTATTTTATGTGCGGGGTTCCCCTTAATATCCATACAAGACCCAAAGGGGCTGGTAATGGGCTGGGGTAGGGGGGGGGGGGGTCATGGGGTAGCTATGCCATTTTTCTTAAAGAATTTCATCCATATTACCGGGACCAGACATTACATTAAAGCCGCAAGCAGTTTTAAATGGCTTTTTTTTCCTTTAGAAGTGTCATTTTGTGCAGGGACAGTTCTAAACACGGGAAACACGTGGCACTTCACAGGCATACTTTAGACACCCCCCAGGTACGATATTTAAAGGAATATTTGACTTTTTTTTTTTCACTTTATGCATCATTAAAATGACTGCTCCCGAAAAACGACCGTTTTTAAAACTTCTTTTTGCATTGATACATGTCCCCTGGTGCAGAACCCGGGTTCCCAAACCCTATTTATGACAATAACATGCATAATAGTTGTTATAATTAGCACTTTAGAATTCGAACGTTCGCATCCATTGTATTTAATAGGGTTCTAATGTTCGTTCGAACTTTCGGTCCGTTCGCGGGTTCTGGTGCGAACCGAACCCGGGGGTGTTCGGCTCATCACTACCCAGCATCAGAAAAAGAGATGGAGAGTCTGGGAGATAGTCCCTGCAAGATACCTCCTCAGCGGCTGGTAACTACTCCAGGAGAAAAGCAAGAACCTTTTCCTCCCCAACTGCATAGCACTGTCAGCCTATGTTCCCTACAAGCTGAAGCGCTGGCATCGGGGCAGAGGATTATTCAGCTCCCCTCAATATCTGCAACCCAGCCCCGGATCACGGGAGTGCGGACAGCTGTTCCCACTCTGCAGCGGCTGTTTTTATTCACGGGAGACCGTATGTGCGATTTTGCTCCCCAGCGCCAGAGACGTGCTTTTCCTTTTCCTGGTTGCCTGGGGTGGAAGTTTGTGACTAACGCAGGTCCAGACCAGTTGGGGGTCAGGAACCTGGTTAGTCTGTTTTTAAAAGGGGAGGAATGTGACAGAACCCACTGTCACTGTGTGTTTTGGAAGGGACTGAGGGCGGGCCTCCTACCCACAGATTATGGCCCATAAGAGACTAAGAGACGTCTCTTAGTCTCTTATGGGCCATAATCTGTGGGTAGGAGGCCCGCCCTCAGTCCCTTCCAAAACACACAGGGACAGTGGGTTCTGTCACAATAGTGATTTGTGCAACAGGCTCATTAAAGGGATTGTAAAGGCAATTTTTTTCTTTCTTTAAATAACAAACATGTTATACTTACCTCCACTGTGCAGCTCGTTTTGCACAGAGTGGCCCCGAACCTGGTCTTCTGGGGTTCCTCGGCAGCTGTCTCGGCTCCTCCCCGCAAGAACCATGCCTGCAGTCCCTGACGGTCTCCTGTACCATGCCTGCAGTCCCTGACGGTCTCCTGTACCATGCCTACAGTTCCTAACTGTCTCCTGTACCATGCCTGCAGTCCCTGACGGTCTCCTGTACCATGCCTGCAGTTCCTAACTGTCTCCTGTACCATGCCTGCAGCCCTTGACGGTCTCCTGTACCATGCCTGCAGTCCCTGACGGTCTCCTGTACCATGCCTGCAGTCCCTGACGGTCTCCTGTACCATGCCTGCAGTCCCTGACGGTCTCCTGTACCATGCCTGCAGTCCCTGATGGTCTCCTGTACCATGCCTGCAGCCCTTGACGGTCTCCTGTACCATGCCTGCAGTCCCTGACGGTCTCCTGTACCATGCCTGCAGTACCTGACGGTCTCCTGTACCATGCCTGCAGTCCCTGACAGTCTCCTGTACCATGCCTGCAGTCCCTGACGGTCTCCTGTACCATGCCTGCAGTCCTTGACGGTCTCCTGTACCATGCCTACAGTTCCTAACTGTCTCCTGTACCATGCCTGCAGCCCTTGACGGTCTCCTGTACCATGCCTGCAGTCCCTGACGGTCTCCTGTACCATGCCTGCAGCCCCTGACGGTCTCCTGTACCATGCCTGCAGTTCCTAACTGTCTCTTGTACCATGCCTGCAGCCCCTGACGGTCTCCTGTACCATGCCTGCAGTCCCTGACGGTCGCCTGTACCATGCCTGCAGTTCCTAACTGTCTCTTGTACCATGCCTGCAGCCCCTGACGGTCTCCTGTACCATGCCTGCAGTTCCAATAGGTATCGGTAATTGGTATCGGTACTCGTACTCTGTGTTAAAAAAGTGGCATTGGTGCATCCCTATTCACAACCGTGCACTCCAGATGTTTTTTTTTAGCAGTTTGCCCCCTGGAGTTCAGCTTTACAATGTGGTGTAGCAATCTTTTCTCTGTTTGCAGTACAATCACTGTGTGACAAGTACACATTAGTAGGACCCGGCAAGGTCTTGTTAAATTTACTTTACAAACCTTCAGAGCCCTTACGGCTTTTTATATTTACATTGACAGATCCATGCAGAGATGCAGCGGGCAGACAGAACGAGTTATCATCAAGTCTACCTGGTTTGTATTTGGCTGTGTATGCGGAGAGGCTCGTCCGGGGCCCCGGGGACACATGTGCTGGATTACAACACGTGTTCTACACATTTCCTACCAGCCCGGCCATAATCTAATCCTGCTGGATGATCCAGACAGACAATGCCTCTCACATAGGAAATAAAAGGCAACATTAGCTCTACTTATTTATCAAGCACTTGTAAACCCTTCCGGCTACTTTGGTTACCGGCTGTTTGTTGTGACATGTTGGGCTGCCTGATGTTGCGGAATGATCTATTTATTTATCTGACTCATTTATATAGTGCTGACATGTTCTGTAGCGCTTTACAGAGAACACTTAGGCTGCATTCGCGTCTTTGAGCGTTTTTTTTTTGGGCATTACAGTGGAACCTTGGATTACGAGCATAATCCGTTCCAGGAGAATGCTTGTAATCCAAAGCACTCGCTTTGACAAAGCGAGTTTCCCCATAGAAGTCAATGGAAACAAAGATAACTCGTTCCGCATTGACTTCTATGGCATGCAATACCGCATGTGACAAGAGGTGGGGGGATGCCAGAGAGCCTCGGAAATACTCTGGGACAGCTCGGCTGATCTCAGAAACCCTCGGAAAGGTTTGGAAACACCCGGGAACTGAGTATTTCCAAGTGTTTCTGAGTATTTCCGAACGGCTCCGAGCCGTTCCGAGTGTCACCGGCGCCCCCGCACCTTTGGCCAAATGCGGTACTGCAAACCGCATTAGCTCGAATTCTGCTCATTTTGCGAGACAACACTCGCAAACCGAGTCAGGATTTTTTTTACAGTTGCTCGCCTTTCAAAACGCTCGTTAACCGCGTTACTCGTAAACCGAGGTTCCACTGTATTTGACTTTAGGCATGATTTTGGCAAATTTTTATGCGCAACTTGTGTGTTTTTGTACAGCATTTTCTTGAGATTTGGCGTTTTTTTTTTAGCCAATAGAGAAAACTATTCTGCTGCATCATTTATTGCTAGGTATTGCAGCTTTTTTTAGCTTTTCCATTATTTTATTCCATTTTATTTTATTTACATTTTTCTTTATGATTATTATTATTTTATTTTATTTTTTAGGGTAAAGGTTTAGAGTTAAAGCGATTTTAACCCCCGCTTTGTTATTTTTACCTACAGGTTAGCATATAATAAGGCTTACCTGTAGGTAAAATGAATATCTCCTAAACGTGCACTGTTCAGGAGATATTCACCCTTCATTCAGCTGCTGACGTCAGTGATGCATGCGCTCTGAAGGACCGACATAAGGTGCCGGATCTTCAGAGAATCGTGCCGGAACCGAGGGCTCCCGCGTTCATGCGCGGGAGTGACGTCATCGTGGCTCTGGCCACGGGCCCCACTGTAGAACTGATGGGGCCTAGGCCAAATACAGGAGATCCAGCAGACCTAATCTGTCCTTGCAATGCCCTTGTCTTATCTAATTCCACCAAATACCCGGCTGTAACGGGTGGGCCAGTGGAACCCAGAAGTTCTTAGAAAGTATGAGCCAGAAAATAATGGACATTGAGAATATGTCTTGGATTGCTTTAAAATGGGTCTGTAATATTAATCCACAATATTCCCCAGGATATCTGTAAAGAACCATTTACTGGTTGTTGATTCTTTACACAACAGGTTTACATTACACAAGCAACCACCTGGCTGCTTGTGTAATGTAAATGAGTCCAGGCTAACTTCTAAAGATCTTTTCATTGTGGATTGTGATAATTAACTCTGTAATTGTATAAAGGGATTAGTTAATGAACTCACCTGTTGTCTGCTAAGGGATGTCAGAATAATGTGTATTGGGGGCTCGTTATGTAACCATTGTGTGATGTTGTGGCTGGAGTTGGGTCATTGTTCATTTGGACTACAGTATTCTTTTAGTGTATATAAGAGCCTGTTTTCTCAATAAAGATTGTCAGACCTTCTGGAAACCTAACAACAGAGCCGTGTCTCGTTATTAGGGGGAATTACCATTATGGGTCTCGTTCGCCTGACTGTGGAGTGTCAGCAGCTGCCTTGGTGTTCGGGAATGGCATATCATAAACGGCTTTAACCCCTTTCATACTTGGGGTGTCGTTACACCGGCCATCTAGTGACAGAAGAGAGAAGTGCAGCAATTCCAGACTTAAGGTGGAATCAATTGATCTCCTATCAATTGGCCAAGGCAACTATACCTGGCAGGTAAATTTACTAGCAACCCTGCCTAAACATCAGGGTGCTACACAGATTTGCAAATTTACTGAATGTTCTATTTTAATTTTTATTTTTACCACACTAGTCCTCTTATTCTGCAACAAGTCACCTCTCCTAACTTTGGCCTTGATAATAGGATCAGAACCTTCAATTCCCTGGAGGGGTAATTTGTAAATTGTATGAGATGTGTGTAATCAGACCCTAGTCCTGGAGCCAGCAGAAGTGAGAGCTGGAAGACCTGCATCCAGATCTGTCAGTGGGATTAGAAGGATAAAACTGTGTTTAGTTCAATAATCTGTGCCAACTGGACGCTCGTCTGTGCTGTATAAACCTCACTGTCAGCGGGGATTCACTTATGTCATAATCCTCCTAATGATTAATACACTATCCTTCACAATGATCTTTATCCTCTGTTGTAGGATCACAGCCGAAAAGTAATTACTAAAATATATCAGAATATAACATTTGTACTGTGAGCGCGCCCTGCAAGGACAGATGTGAAAAGAGTGCGTCATAATTTAAAGGGAATGCACATATCATCCAGAGAAGAGCACTTTTCAGGAGTGAGCATCCACCTATTTTAAAATGGCATTAGAAATATAATAGGAATGGACTTATATTAAACCGAAACGGTATTTAACAGAGTGACTCATCTACCAGCATACACATTCAGTACTGAAAGTCCCAAAACAGATAATGCAGATAATTGGACCTTCCAGTCACATTTCAAGTCTACATAAATACATTTTCGACATTCATCAATAGACAGCAAAAATATTTTATCACAATCTTCGCCAGCAGCATGTTTCCAGTGATGGAAACTAAATGAAAATTGCTCCAAATTTTCATTGATTGATGAAAACTATGACAAAAATCTATTTCAATTTTCATCAACGAATGAAAACAGAATGAAAAAATGTGAGAGAGAGACGTTTACACATGTGAGCTTCTGGTTGCCTCAGAGCTCAAAGCCGTGAGTGTTTTACCCTCCCAGCAAGTAAATTAGCAACCATAGTGTGCCTAGTGGTGTGTTTTGCGCTGTGCAGCATTACAGTTCTTCTCAGACCACTTTCCAGAGCACTTTGCAGCATTGACAGGCCTCCCGACCATCCAGAGCACTGTGCAGCATTCACAGGCCTCCCGAGCGTCCAGAGCACTGTGCAGCATTGACAGGCCTCCCGACCGTCCAGAGCACTGTGTGCGGCATTATTACAGGACTCCTCAGACAGACAACCGTCCAGAGCACTGTCTGTGCCATTACAGGCCTTCTCAGACCACCGTCCAGAGCACTGTGCAGCATTGACAGGCCTCCCGACCATCCAGAGCACTGTGTGGGGCATTATTACAGGTCTCCTTAGACAGACAACTGTCCAGAGCACTGTCTGTGCCATTACAGGCCTTCTCAGACCACCGTCCAGAGCACTGTGCAGCACTGGCAGGCCTCCCGACCATCCAGAGCACTGTGTGGGGCATTATTACAGGTCTCCTTAGACAGACAACCGCCCAGAGAACTGTCTGTGCTATTACAGGCCCCTTTACAGCAGATGTCCCCATCAGAGTCCCCCTTCACATCAGATGTCCCCATTTGAGTCCCCCTTTACAGCATATGTCACTATCAGAGTCCCCCTTCACATCAGATGTCCCCATTGGAGTCCCCCTTTGCAGCATGTCACTATCAGAGTCCCCCTTCACATCAGATGTACTCATCAGAGCCCCCCTTTACATAAGGTGTCCCAATCAGAGTCCCCCTTTACAGCAGGTGTCCCCATCAGAGTCCCCCTTCACATCAGGTGTCACCATCAGAGTCCCCCTTACAGCAGATGTCCCTATCAGAGTCCCCCTTCACATCAGATGTCCCCATCAGAGTCCCCCTTCACATCAGATGTCCCCATCAGAGTCCTCTTTTACAGCAGATGTCGCCATCAGAATCCCCCTTCACATCAGATGTCACGATCAGAGTCCCCCTTCACATCAGATGTCACCGTCAGAGTCCTCCTTTACAGCAGATGTCCCCCCTCTCCCCCCTCGTACTCACAGCTCTCACAGCAAGTCACCTGTCATCCGCCTTCAGACCAGCCGGGATGAGTCAGAGAAACCAGAAGTGAAGGCACGGGCCCCCCCAATCACACACCACAGCAGGTAACAATGCTATAGTGGGAGTGTTCTGGGCGCAGAGCTCAGCACCCCTGAGGACTTTCTAAAGGAAGCCAATAGAGCTTCTTGTTTGCAATCACGTGATTACAAACACGTCATGCTTCCCATAGCAGCTGTGTGTCCAGTGCCCCGCACACATCTATAGGGCCAGTATTTTTTTTTTGTCAGTGATTGCAGCACATCATGCTTCCCATACACCCATGTGGCCCGCGACCCGTAAAGGGCCAGTATTTAATTTTTTTATTTTTTTTTATGATGATTCGCTTTGGGGGGGGGGGGGGGGGCACCAGTGACATACAGTATAAAGTTTACAAGTTTACATATTACTTGCATGTATCAGTGTGTCGATGTAGTTCCGTGTTCTCTAAGATAGGCAGAAGATTTGATGTAGAGGCCAAGGCATTGCGGGGGTCATGACATGAAAGTAGTCGTTCTGGGAGTTGATAGGTGATGGGGCTGACGGGGTCTCTTTGTAGTGAAGGATGTAAATTGAAAGCAGCAGAACAGGCCAGATGCTTAAATTGGAACCTTACTACCAGCATGTGCACACGGTGACCCCCCTAACCTCTCCCTATTCTGATTTAGTCACTGTACAGAGATATTCTTTCTTTATATTTCACATTATACCGCATTACCAACGAGCCACCTAGAATTTTAGAGCCAATCAGCCTAATAAACCAATTCATTAACACATGAGATAATGCATGTGATTATTACAGAAGAAATCGTTTTGTAATTACCTTTCTGTTTCAATCTGCACCTAGTCAGAATTATTCTAAACTGGGGAAAAAAAATCACCCTAGTTCTCTGTAGGCGTTTTCCAGACCAGTTAGGCCGGCCCTAAATGGTGCAAATTTCTTTCCAGCAACCACAGGTTACAGGAAATAAATTTGCACGGTTCTCCCATCAACACAGACAATGTTGAGAGTGGAATCCCTCCTGCCGAGCCCTTGTCTTCTCCTGGCTGGGGTCCGCTGGGAGAAGACAGTGATTATTACTAGCAGCTATAGTAGCCTGTACCAATAATCACAAGAGAATCCGGCAGGCTGTTTTTTCCCAAGTTGATCGATCAATCAACTTGGTACATTCAGCCTGCCCATTGGCCAAGATTCAAGCCATGTATGGCCGACCATATTCTGTAATTGGCTCATTGTCTCTCCCAGAGGACCGAACAGAACTAGAAGTCAAATTGCAAGCATCCTATAGCTGTGTGGGGAGGTAGAAGGGAGGTTGTGGGTGAGGGGTCTGGGGGGGGGGGTGCAGACCACCCCATCACCCCCTATATACAGCCACGTGGCATTTTCTTGCCTGACACACTATTGGGAGTCCCTGTATTCACTGATGCTGGTGCAATTACAAAAGCTGCAGCCCCAGCATCCCTCCAGCCGTAACTGTGCCTGGATTCTCAATGCCAGCCACCGCAGCTGCTGTGCTTCCACGGCATCCCTCCATACATGCCTGTGCCTAGCTTCACCCCGCCGGCTGCCGTGGCTTCCTATGCTTGCATGGCGTCTCTCCAGATCAGTCTGGGCCACATGCTCCGCTCTCTTGGGCCACAGGTTGGACACCCCTGGTTTAACCACTTCAGCCCCAGAAGAATTTGCCCCCTTAATGACCAGGCCATTTTTTGCGATACAGCACTGCGTCGCTTTAACTGACAATTGCGCGCTCGTGCGACTCTGTACACAAACAAAATTGATGTCCCTTTTTTTCTCACAAATAGAGCTTTCTTTTGGTGGTATTTGATCATCTCTGCGGTTTTTATTTTTTGCGCTATAAACAAAAAAAAATTGAAATATACATTTTTTTACTTTTTGCTATGAAAAATATCCCCCAAAAAAATCATTTTAAAACAATAAATGTCTTCAACATTATAGGCCAATATGTATTCTTCTACATATTTTTGGTAAAAAAAAAAAAATCACAATAAGCGTACATTGATTGGTTTGCGCAAAAATGATAGCGTCTACAAAATAGGGGAAAGATTTATGCCATTTTTATTATTTTTAATTTTTTTATACTAGTAATGGCGGCGATCTGCGATTTTAAGCAGGATTGCAACATTGCGGCGGACAGATTGGACACTTTTGACACTTTTTTGGGACCATTGACACTTATACAGCGATCGGTGCTATAAAAATGCACTGATTACTGTGTAAATGTCACTGGCAGGGAAGGGGTTAACACTAGGGGGCGATCAAGGAGTTAAATGTGCTCCCTCATGTGTGTTTCTAACTGTGGGGGGAGTGGGAGTGACTGGAAGAGGGGACAGATCGCTGTTCCTAACTACTAGGAACAGCCAGCCTGTCTCTCTTCCCCTGTCAGAATGGGGATTTGTGTGTTTACATACACAGATCCCCGTTCTGGCTGTCGTGCCCGCGATCGCGGGTGGGCGGCAGACATTGCGGCCGCCGGCCACGCGCATCGGGTCCCCCGCCGTGCAGCGGGCATGCGCCTGTTATGGCTCCTAAAAGGAGCTGACATACAGGTACATCGATTCACGCAGCACTGCCAACCTGCAGCAGTAAATGTACGTGAGCTGGTCAGCAAGTGGTTAAAGTAGTTGTAAACCCCCCAGGGAAATTTTTACATATAGGTAAGCCTATAATAAAGCTTACCTATATGTACTGAAAATATCTCCTAAACGTGCGCTGTTTAGGAGATATTTACCTTGTAGTGCACTGACGATGTCATCGGCGCATGCGCAGTGCCGTTTCTTCCCCAGCGTGTGCCGTGACTGGCGGCTCCGGGAGTGACGTCACGTGGCTCCGGCCAGTCAAAGAGCCGGAGTCCGCGGCCCCTGGAAGGAGGAGGGGCGAAGATGGATGCTTCAACCAGCGGGGATATCACGGACATCGCAGGCTTCATTTGCAGGTAAGTGCCACAAATTGGGCTACTATGCGATGCATACTAGCCCATTATGCTTTTACTAGGCCGGGGAATAAAGAGAAAGTAAAACCCATCAGGGTTTACTTCCTCTTTAAAGGATAACATGATTTTTCCCACAGTTTTTTTAGATATTTTCAGGAAATGAAGACTCTCAATTTTGTTCATACCCAGCAGTGGCAGTGCGTCCATAAGGGGCGCATGGGCGCCGCCCCCTCTCTCCTGCCACCTCTCTATCACCATAGATATATTCATGCATTGCGGGAATCTATCTATCTATCTATCTATCTATGGTCGCCGCTGCCATCCCCTATTCAGGTGCCCGACCCCGTTTAGGGTGCCGGGCACCTCAATTACCCCGGCGGGGAATTTTTTGGAAGCACCTAATTAGAGCCATAAGCTCTAATAGGCGTCCAAAAATCTGAACAGCGGGCGCCATGCTGGGCGCTTGATGTTCACTCAGCGTTGTGTTAGGAAAGCAAATGAATATTCACTTTCCTAACACTGAACCGCCTCTCAGCCAATCAGGTGCTTGGGTCTGTTACCTGTCACCTGATTGGCTAAAACGACAGGTGCTGTGATTGGACACCACCTATCAGGCATCCAATCATAGCAGAGGACGGGAAGAGAGGATGGGAGAAGACATTGAGGAGCGTGGAGGACATTGGCGTGCCCCGCTGCCCCACCAAGACAAGGTAAGTGCCGGGCGGGCGGGGATGCACAATGGCAGCATTTGATGGGCACAGTAGCTGCAATTGATGTGCACACTGGCAGCAATTGGTGGGCACAGTAGTGACAACTGATGGACAAACTGGCAGCAGTTGATGGGCACAGTAGCGGCAGTTGATGGGCACATTGTTGGCAATTGATGGGCACAGTGGCGGCAATTGATGGGCACAGTAGCGGCAATTGATGGGCACAGTGTCAGCAATTGATGGGCACAGTGTCAGCAATTGATGGGTACAGTGGCTGCGTTTGATGGCACAGTGGCGGCAATTTATGGGCACAGTGACTGCATTTGATGGGCACAGTGGCTGCATTTGATGGCACAGTAGCTGCGTTTGATGACACAGTAGCTGCGTTTGATGACACAGTGGCTGCGTTTGATAGACATAGTGGCTGTGTTTGATGGGCACAGTGGCTGCGTTTGATGGGCACAGTGGCTGCGTTTGATGGGCACAGTGGCTGCGTTTGATGGGCACAGTGGCTGCGTTTGATGGGCACAGTGGCTGCGTTTGATGGGCACAGTGGCGGCAATTGATGGGCACATTAGCTGCATTTGATGGGCACAGTGGCTGCAATTGATGGTTCTTTTTTTCAGTTTGTTTGCGCCCCCCCCAAAAAATTTGGAGCACCAGCCGCCACTGATACTCAGCCTTTCCTTAACTGCTTGGTAAAGATCCCACTGGAGCATGCGCCTTCTGATATACGTAAGACGGCCATGGCATCGCCTATACTTTATTTTTATTTATATTCCCAAGCCAAGATTTTTTAGTAACACTAAAAGAAAATGAGTTATCGCTGACCTTTATTTGTGATGCATCAAAAAGAACAGACAATCAGCTCCCCCATTGGTGACAAATAAAGGCCAATGATTACCATGACCCAAGTGCACCATCATACCGCATTTGTTCTCGCTGTTACTGATGGATTTGTAACAAATACACTGTTGCAACTTGCAATCTCGTCATTGAATATATCACAGAGTTGAGCCAGAGCCAAAGAAAGGAAGGATCTATAAATGGCTACAAGTCGTGACTTTGTATATTACAAGCCAAGACCTTTGTAGCTGCAATGAGGGGAAAGGATGTGATATCTACACACCGAGGGTGCCTGAAGGGTAGAAGAAAACAAGGGGTGATCCAACATGTCATTCATCACATAAAACCAACACATCGGCTTTGAGTTAAACCCACCTGAAGTCAAAAAGGAAAGATTTATGTACAATGGAGCATTTACTGTCTGTTTCCCATTAGTGCATTTTTCTCCCCCCCCCCCCCCCCTGTCCCAAAGACACAGAAGGGGGTAAGAGAAGACCATTTAAAGCTGAAGTTTAATCTGCATTCCCTGTTTCTTCCTTTCCCCATCATCAACATGCTAATGACACTTTAAAAAAAAAAAAAATCTTTCCATTTTCATTATTTATCGTTTTTTAGACCAAGTGACATCATCACTAGGTCCCTGTGCTTTTATATTCAATGCAGGCAGATCATGGATGGGGGTAGGGCCTGGGAGGGTGCCGTACATAGCTTCCTGAAGACATCACAGCACCCTCAGTAGTCCTCACAAGACCCCCTAGCCGTGATACAAGCAGTGGGCTGGCTCTTGGAAGGGGTTTTGCAAATATCAAAATCCCTTCATGGGTGAGTGTCAGTTTGGAGGAGTGTGTTTTCCTGGATAGACCACCCTGAGCCTCCATCATTTAAAGAACTATTGTCCATTAAATCAGTGGTCTCCAAACTGCAGCCCAGGGGCTGGATGTGGCCTTGCCTTTATTCGTCCCTTGGGGCACCATTCCTCCCACTGACACCAATGATGGGGCACTATTCCTCTTCCTGACACCAATGATGGGGCACTATTCCTCTTACTGACACCAATGATGGGGCACTATTCCTCTTACTGACACCAATGATGGGGCACTATTCCTCCCACTGACGCCAATGATGGGGCACTATTCCTCCCACTGACACCAATGATGGGGCACTATTCCTCTTACTGACACCAATGATGGGGCACTATTCCTCTTACTGACACCAATGATGGGGCACTATTCCTCCCACTGACGCCAATGCTGGGGCACTATTCCTCCCACTGACACCAATGATGGGGCACTATTCCTCCCACTGACACCAATGATGGGGCACTATTCCTCCCACTGACGCCAATGATGGGGCACTATTCCTCCCACTGACGCCAATGATGGGGCACTATTCCTCCCACTGACATGAATGGTGGGGCACTATTCCTCCCACTGACACCAATGATGGGGCACTATTCCTCCCACTGACATGAATGGTGGGGCACTATTCCTCCCACTGACACCAATGATGGGGCACTATTCCTCCCACTGACACCAGCAATGGGGCACTATTCCTCCCACTGAGTCTGTCAATTAACATCGCAACCACTTAAGGGTGTCCTGGCCTTAACCCTCTCTCCCACAGTTCTGTTCAAGAGAAAATAAATCTCTTTGCATCCAAGAAGTGTCTGGCACCCATGAATCTATCTTGCATTACACCCACCATGCCTTATAACCCACTCTACACAGAAGGATGTCAGCTGTCCCTGACTCTGAAGGTCACCATTAGGCCTCTGGGGACCCGGGACCTCGCTACATTTGGCGCTCAACGTGGGGCAAAGGCTTTATCTTGGCAGCCTAGAAGGTACACTATTCCTCCCACTGACATCAATGATGGGGCACTATTCCTCCCAGAGAAATAAATGATGGGGCACTATTGATCTTTTATTGAAAAGAATCAAGCAACCAATTTTTATACAAAAGTAAAAAACAAAACCATAGTACAAAACTTCAACATAAAACAAAGGAATACACATCCATGTTCAGAATATATACAATATATACATAATCCACTACCAAAACATCCCTAGAAAACTATCTACATAAAAGCAGCAGAGAGGGCCTAAGAGGCACAACCCATCACCTATGTAAGCAGCCATTTATCAAAAATTCATCAAAAATACTGATAATCTAGGGTGATAAGAGACAGACAGCCACACCCGGGAAAGAGACTCCTGGTAGTCAGGGAGGCTTGAAACCCCTCCACGCCTTCAACCAAGCCCCCTGACCCCGCTTGTCTCTCTCAAGCTCCCGAATCTTCCCCACCTCATGCAAAATGTCATACACCACCACCTCAACAGGAAGGATTTTTTGCCGAATGCTGACCTGACACCGTGCATTCCAGGTGAAATAACGGACTACTAGGCTAACTAAAAAAAGTGTATCCAAACAAAAAACTCCACCGGTATTGAATGCTCCGTACACCCACTCAGCATAACCCAGCCTGGAGAGGAAAGGGACACCGAGGGCCCGCCCCACCTGTTTGTACACCTCTATGTTAAAAGGGCAATGAAGCAGAAAATGGTCCATAGTCTCCTCTTCATCTGCACAATCCTCCCGAGGACAGCTACGATCCATCCCACTGCGGAATTTCAAATTGCCCCGAACATAGAGCTTCCCATGGAAGCACAACCAGGCCAGATCCCTAAATTTAGGGGGTACTCTATCCAAATTAATCAGTCTTAACCCCGCCCTCAAAACTGGGCCCGGGCAATCCCTTAAGGCCAGTGGGTCATGAAAGACTTCGCTCAAGACTCGACTCATAAGGACTTTCCTTGGAACCGATCTGAGATCTTCAGCCGACAATCGCCACTGCCGCAGTAACTTCAGGCACGGAGCGACATAGGCTGGTAGCTGACCACGATGACCCCTGCGATTCTTCACTTGGCCACCTTCTTCCCAAAGTCGTAGAAAAGGCCTAAACCAAGATCTAAATATGCCTACCCATCCAGGAGGTTCCACTGCAAGCATATTACCAATGTTAAACTTTAGAAATAGCAGTGAAAAGAAAAGAACTGGGTTGACCATACCTAAGCCACCCTCCCTCCTGGATAGGTAGGTGACATTCCTCTTGATGGGGTTCAGTCTGTTCCCCCACAGCATCTGGAAGAACACACTACTGACCCTAGCATAGAGAGACACTCTCAAGATGCAGACAAAGCTGACATACAAGAAGATCGGAATCAGGTAAGTCTTAATCAGATCAACCCTTTCCCTCATAGATAACTTCCATCTCTTCCAGCTGACCACCTTAGTATTGGCAATTTCCAGTCTGCCTTCCCAGTTTTTGAGGCCATAATCGCCGGGTCCAAATTCAATGCCTAGTATCTTAATTCTTTCCTGGGGCACTGGAAAGGTGTCCGGGAGATCAAAACCCTCACCATCCTTTCCCATCCAGAAAACTTCAGTCTTTTCCTGATTGATCTTGGAGCCTGATGCTTCAGAATACCGTGATGTCAGAGAGACCACCTCCTCCGCTTCATCCGTCCCAGTGACAATCACCGACACATCATCCGCATAGGCAACAACCCTCAATGGCGGCTCACCCGGGAGCCCCACTGGTACCCCACACAACATGCCGCTCTCTAGCCTCCTGATGAAGGGGTCGATTGCAAACACATAGAGCAGGGGACTCAGGGGACAACCCTGGCGCACCCCGGAGCCAACCCCAAAGGACTGTCCAACCCAACCATTAACAAGAGGGAAGCTTTCTGCCCCCTTATACAAGACTTTCAGCCAATCGACAAAACCACCCGGCAGACCGTACTTACTAAGGAGCAACCACAGGTACTCATGGTTAACACGATCAAAAGCCTTTGCCTGATCCAATGTCAGCAAATACTTTCCCCAGCCTGCAGCCCTGCACCGCTCCAAGGCCTCCCGGACAGCTAAAACCGCTGTGAAGGTGCTCCTACCCTGGACCGAACAGTGCTGATGGCGAGAAAGCAAAGACTCTGCCACTGACGATAGGTGCCAGAAAAATATCTTTGCCAGTATCTTTCTATCGACATTAAGAAGGCTGATGGGGCGCCAATTCTCAATCATCGAAGGATCTTTACCCTTTGAAAGAAGAATCACAGCCGAGTGCCTCATGGAAGGGGAAAGCACCCCCTCAGCAAGGCAACTGTTAAAAACCTCTACCAAATGCGGGGCCAGAATAGACTTAAAGGCTTTGTAAAACTCAGCCGTCAAGCCATCCGGTCCAGGCGACTTTTTGATGGCAAGCTGTTCAATTGCCCTCATCACCTCTTCGACTGTGATCTCCTCTGTCAAATTCATCAATGGAACATCTCCACCATTTAGACCTGGAGTAGAGTCCAAAAAGCTTTCCATCTTGTCACGGTCAAGCTCTTTCCTCCCAAGAAGGTCGGCATAAAAGGACCTCACGACCTCCAGAATCCCTGACCTGGACTTTGTCAAGGAACCTGTACTGTCCTTAAGGCCAACGACCGTTTTAACAGCTACACCTTGTTTGCAGTTCTGGTAAGGGTCAGGCGAGTGGTACTTCCCATAGTCCCTCTCCAGAACCAAAGAGGCATGCCGGTCATATTGACACTTCCTGAGAAGGAGTTTCACTTCGGAGATTGCCCCAGGATCTCCTCCTCTCGAAACAAGAATATCCAGCTTCCTCCGTAAACGTTGGTAGGTCATGTATTTATTAAACTGATTTCTATTGGCTAGGCCCCTGAAGAATCCAGCGATCCTCTTTTTGGTCAGCTCCCACCACTCAGCCTTGCTGCTACAAAAGTCCAGGATGGTCACCTGTGCCTGAAAGAATTCCTCAAAGGATTGTCTAACATGTTCTTCCTTGAGTAGTGTCGAATTTAATCTCCAGATGCCCTTGCCCCTCTGAGGGGCGTCTGAAGCATTCAGTACCACAGATAGCATACAGTGATCAGAGAACTCTACTGCCTGCACCACTGGGGGCGAGAAAGCAGAGGCCTCCTTCAAAAAAAACCTATCTATCCTACTCTGACTATTACCACGATGAAAAGTGAACCCGGTGTCATCTGGGAGGTGCTTAATGTGCACATCCACAAGACCAGCATCCCTAACCATACTATTTAAAAAAACGCTATCATATCCCAGCCTGTCCTTGAAGTCCTTCCTGTCCTTGGGCCTAGTTATTGTATTAAAGTCACCGCCAAAGACCACTTGCCGGGATGTAAAAAGAAATGGCTTGATCCTTGTAAAAAGGCATTTCCTGTCCCACTTTGTGTGCGGCCCATAAACATTGATTAGGTGCAGGTCCTGCTCTCCCACAAGGACGTCTAAGACCATACATCTCCCAATCTCCACCTCAATAACCCGCCGGACAGTTACCATGCCGGTTTTAAACAACACCGCCACACCGCCGTAAGGCTCGGCCGCAAGAGACCAGTAAGATGGACCATACCTCCACTCTCTCTTGGCCATATGAATATCTGCCAAGGAGGTGAGCCTAGTCTCTTGCAAAAATAAAATTTCAGCATCTAATTGGCTGAACAAAAAGAAGGCCATAGAACGAGCTCTTACTGACTTAATGCTGGCGACATTAATTGTCACCACTTTTAACGGAGGGGGAACCGCCATTTGGGTTATTGGGTGGATTGCTTCTTAGCTCCCCTCTGCTGCTCATCACCAGAAGCCTCTCTCTTTCTAGAGGCCGCCTCAAAGTCCATTTCGGAATCGGAACTTCTCTCAGAAGAAGCTCCGGATGAAGAAATATCCCACTTGGAGGACCTATGACGGCTGGAGACAGGAACCGGAGCTTCCCGTCCCCGTTCCGTCCTCACCGCCTGCCTCTTCCGCCTCCCAACCTTCCTTCTCTCTTCCAGGTACTGCAGGTCAGCCTCAGAGATGCCCTCATCTCTTACTTTTTTCTTTAAAGTCTTTCTAGAAGACTTCTTTACAGAGGAAGAAGCAACCTTTTTAGTACACGCTGGTGGGGGGGGTGATCCCTTTAAGTCAGACTCAGGAGGGGTAGACTCCTGGGGGGTAACTGACTCGGGGGGCACAGACTTGGAAGGTTCTGACACAAGAGGAGAGGGTACAGTAGGCTGGGGGGACACAGAGACAGAAACAGAAGGAGTACTTACAGACACAGGAGGGGTGGCCACAGGAACTGGAGAGGGATCCTGAGCAGGACCGGGGGAGGGGGTCACCGCAGAGGAGGATGGTACACCAGGGGTCTCACCCTCCATCCTGTCCAGCCTTGACATGTCATCTACTACCTCCTTCTCCATATTGTGCCAGGCTTCAGGACACCTGCTGTAGGGGTGGCCAAGGCGCAGGCACAGGTTGCACCTGATCTTCCTGGTACAGTCCTTAGCCATATGACCCTGCCCCCGACACACTGAACACATCAAGGCTGAACAGGAGTAGCTCAAGTGCCCCTTTTCTCCACAGCGGTGACACAGCTTCGGCTGACCAGGGTAGAAAACAGTCATCCTATCCCTCCCTATGAAAGCTGAGGAGGGCAGGTGACGGACAACATTCCCATCCCTGGCCAACCTGACTGTTACCGACCATCCCCCAGTCCAGATGTTACGCTCATCATGGATTTTATTAGGTTTGGTCAAAACTTCCCCATAGTTCCTTAACCAGACCTCTAGATCCCGAGCAGGAACACTCTCATTGGTCAGGATAATGGTAATTTTTTTTACTGTTGACCTCTGAGAAACCGCAACTGGGACCAGACCTTCCCATTCAGGTCTTGACCTGCACCGAGCCTCATATCGCTCCCAGAACAGGTCAAGACCCTCTGGCCTGGTGAAACTAACCGTATAGTCCCTTGTCCCAGCTACGTGTATAAAGGCATACAGGTCATTTGCACCAAAACCCATCTCCAATATCATATCTACCACTGCACGCCATGCTGGAGGGATGGCACCACCTTCCCATTTCAGAATAACTACATTCCGTCTGGGACCCCCAGCAGAAGCCAGAGACCCAAGACCAGATCCTGGGGCGCTCAAAGTGGCAGCTTGTAGGGGAAAACCCCGCTTGGGAGCGGGACTACCAGGAGCAGAGTGTGCCACCTCTGCAAATGTAGGTTTCTCAGGGCCAGGGGCCCACACTGAAGTCACATTAGTCTGCACATTATCTGCATGAACAGAGTTGGTAGGATTGTCCATCACACTTGTACTGGGACCATTGTTCATCACACGTGTACTGGGACCATTGTTCATCACACCTGAACTGGGAGGATTTTTTTCAGCCACACACACATTCCCATCAGCAATAGTCACAGTTGCTGCAATACCAGTTGTCTCCTGATGCTGCACTGTAGAGCCCTCAGCAGCAGTGGGGCAAACAGCTTTGGACTCAGCCAAAGAAGGGTTAATGGGCTCTTCTGACACTTGCAGTTCATTTGCAGAAATGACATTTTTTAAATGCAAACCTTGCTGCATTGCAGCCTCAGCAGGCACAACATTGTCATTAGGCACATTATCAGTCATGATGCTAGATGGTACAAAAACAGTCTTATCCACAACATGGGACTTAGCAGGCTTTACTTTATCAGGCACATCATCAGTAATGTCTTCCTCATTAAACACCATCTGATCCCCCCGCATAGGAGACTCCATTACCTGGATGGCCCTTAGCATGCCTCCTGAGTCCTGGGAAGGCCTGGGGCTTCTTACCTCTCCCTGGGGGGGCAGGGGGTCAGAACTGGGGGTCTCCTCCTCCTCCACCTCCATCTTTGTCACCCTTCCAAACCTCTTGTCGTTGCAAAACTTCTCTTTAAAGGGCCCATCTCTGCCTTCCATCATGGCCACGATGGTTTCCTGATGATCCACACGGACCTTGGCCAGCTGGATTTCCGGATCCATGGATCCCCGTTTCTGGCTGTGTAAGCCCTCACGTTGCCTTCGCAGGCGCTTCAACTCCGCTCTCAGCTTGTACAGCTTGTCCCTCTCCCTGTTCAGGACCTTAATCCCGGCCACCACTCGCTCCCGAATGGCCTCCGAGCCTTCATCCTCACCAGGGGTAGAGAGATCAGCTTGTGCAGAGGCAGGCAGTTCACCTGACGGCCCAGGAGATGGCTGGGAGCCTCCAGCAGGAGAGGCCCCGCTGCCCTCCATGGCCTCCCCAGAAAGGGGGCCAGGGAGCTGGGAGAGATTTCACCACCACTCCCTTCTCACAGAGCAGCTTCAGAGGCACCTTCCTCCTGACACACCTGTGCTCCAATGATGGGCGGGGCACTATTCCTCCCACTGACACCAACAACAGGGCATAATTCCTGTCACTGATACCAACAATAGGGCACTATTCCACCATCTGACATTATTCCTTCCACTGACACCAATGATGGAGCATTATTCCTTCCACTGACACCAATGATGGGGCATTATTCCTTCCACTGACACCAATGACAGGGTACTATTCCTCCCACTGACACCAATGATGGAGCATTATTCCTTCCACTGACACCAATATTGGGGCATTATTCCTTCCACTGACACCAATGATGGGGCACTATTCCTTCCACTGACACCAATGATGGGGCACTATTCCTTCCACTGACACCAATGACAGGGTACTATTCCTTCCACTGACACCAATGATGGGGCATTATTCCTTCCACTGACACCAATATTGGGGCATTATTCCTTCCACTGACACCAATGATGGGGCATTATTCCTTCCACTGACACCAATATTGGGGCATTATTCCTTCCACTGACACCAATGACAGGGTACTATTCCTCCCACTGACACCAATGATGGAGCATTAATCCTTCCACTGATACCAATGATGGGGCATTATTCCTTCCACTGATGCCAATGATGGGGCATTATTCCTTCCATTGTTACCAATGATGGGGCACTATTCCTCCCACTGACACCAATGATGGAGCATTACTCCTTCCACTGAAACCAATTATGGGTTATTACTCCTTCCACTGACACCGATGATGGGGCATTATTCCTTCCTCTGATACCAATGACAGGGAATGGTTTACTCCCATTGACACTGGGACATTTTCTACTCCTACTGGCCACAGTCTGACCCCCTCAAAGTCTAAAGGACATTAAACTGCCCCTTTGTTTAGAAAGTTTCAAGACCCCATACATTAAATGAGAGGGGTCAATCAAGTTAAGGGCGTAGAACTGTAGATAATGATGGAAGTCTTCCAGACAGGAAATGAGGAGGACTCTATCTGACTTGCTGCGGCTTCTAATGCACCTTGTGAGAAGCTCACAGTGTGCAGTGAAATCAGAGTAAGCTATTTCAGTACAGAAGAGGCGCCTGTACAACTGTGCAAGACTGACACCAGGTGAGTTCAGCTTTAAAGTGAAATCCCTTCCAAGGGATGGTTCACACCTGAATAGCACAGGAACGCAGTTTGAATTCCCGTGCAATTTGGTGCAGTGTGATTTTCAGCCCATTCATTTGAATGGGCTGAAATCAAACTGGATCGCACCAAAAGTTTTGAAAAAATAAATAAAAAATGCACTGCACCGGATCTGGCGCAGGCACGTACACTGCATTTGCTCTGCTTTTGGGGTGTCGTTAGGAATATATTGACACCTGCAGCAGATAGCACCCCCAGTGCATTGTGAACACAGTTCAGGAAATGTGCACGGAGAGTGGGTGTCCCGCAATGCATTCTGGTGGAAAGAGTCCTAAACCTTCATTCACATTGAATGCAGCTTTGAAATCGTGCCACTTTATCTGACATTGCACGATTTCAAAGCCGCATGTCAGTGCGACTTCAGGTGCGACTTTGATAACATCTATGTGGCTTCATGCACAGATGTCCATGCAAGTAGCACCTGAAATCGCCAAAAGTCGTACAGGAACTACTTTCTTCAAATCGATGTAGCACTGCAAAGTCAGCGTCGCACAGATTTGAACAGTGCCATTGCCGATAATAGGGTGCTACTTGTCATGCGATCTGACCCGTCACTCCGCTTAACCTCCTTCTTGTTTGACATCTCAAAAATTTTAGATTTCCCATCACTTTCTGTACCAGGTACAATGGTCATCATCACAACAAGTAAAGGGGGTGAATCTCCCATCCAGAGACAGTAATAAAACCCTGACAGAGGTTCAAAAATTTTCCACACTCTTCCAAAATGAATAACGCCATTATTATTTAAAACTATACTGCAGCACAGCAGAAACGAGCATACACGCTCGTGATTTCCAAAGTGTGATTCCATGTGTCGCGCATAAATGGGTTGGCCTATGTGCGTTTGTCACCCAAAAGAAGCCCCCTGCTTCTTTATGGGCGACAAGCTTCATGTGATTTTTAAAGGCGCGCTTTGCTGCAATTCTGCGCGACAACTGTGGCAAAATTGCACCATGTTTGGGGTACCATTTAGAATCGATGGCACCCAAACGCACGTTGCGTGTTTTGCAGCAATTGCAGCAGGATTTGGAATTACAGGTAGAATTCCACCCGCGGCTCCAAAGGGTGAATGGGGTCTTAGGGTATCATCCATGTACAGATCTATTTAGTCCGGCTCCATTTTTTCTATATGCTAGTCCTATTTCAGCATAGCGCTGACCTTGTGTGTTCTATAAAAATTCTGCTGAGAAATGTTTTTCTTTAACACAGACACACCTATTGCTGGCACTGTTTCTATTCTACACTGACAGGTAAAGAATGCTGTGCATTGTGTATACATCACACATGAGGGTATAGACACCGTCACTCCCTACTAGTCTGAATGTCTCTATAAACTTTGAAAAGTAAATAAAAGGGGAAAAAGGGAAATTACAGGAAGGGGGAAAAAAAAGGAAATTAAAGGAAGGAAAAAATAAATGGGAAAAAAAGAAAAAAATTAAAGGACAGGAAAGGTAAACAAAGGATCGAGAAGGAAAGCAGTGGAAAGGAAAGGGAAAGAAAAATAAAGATGAGTGTAAGAATGGAAAAAAAAGAAAATGAAGAAAAGGAAAGCAAAAGGGAGGAAGATAAATAAAAGTGTGGGAAAAAGATAAAAGGAAGGAAAAGAAAAAGGAGTGAAAGGAAATAAAAAAAAATGGAGGACTCGCAGCCACCCACATATGGTTTGGAAGTGTAAACTACCAGTCGTTGACTATGCTAAGGCCATGATGGGCCTCTGGGGTAATCCCCAACCCCCTCCCTTTTTTTTCTTTTTTTCCCTTTTCTGTACTTTCCCTCCCCCTTGTTTTACCAATCCCCTTTACCCCTCACCTCGTTCTCCAACTTCTCTGTCTTCCGCCCTTTATTTGTCTTATCTTCCTTTTTTGCCATTCTCCCTTCCTTCTTGGGCAGTACCGAAAAAGCAGCCGTGGTATCCAGAATATGGAAGATTCATAATTTCCAACAAATTTCCATAAGCTTTATTGAGATTCTTTTTAAATGGGCCAACGTTCCCTTTATAATTTTGAGCAGGGCTCGACAAATGCCCAGCTCATTCCCAGGCAAGAAATTCCTATTGCCTGATGTCCTGAACCTGTAGTTCCAGGAGCCAGGTAGCTGGTAGCTGGTCGGATAGTTCTGGGAGGACGTCTATTGAAAAATGCTAGGCGCCAGGTCGACTAGAAATTGCATTCTGGAGCCAGGGCTTTTGTCAGCTCATTCCCAGGTGAGCAATTCCTATTGCCTGATGCCCCGGAACTTCAGTTCCAGGCTCCAGGCAGCTGGTTGCCAACTGCTTGGTCAGCTAGTTCTGGGAGGATGTCTATTCCTTTTAGAACCTCACACGTCCCAGGGGCGTGCTCTGTGATCGCTGGGTCCTTTGGACACAGGTGATCACAGATCAAGGTAAAGGGCCAATCACATCGGGCCTTTGCCATGTGATCAGCTATGTCCAACTCCAAATAGACTGTTGCAGCGTGAGGAAAGGAGAACCGGTAACCGGCACATCTGACAGGCACATTTACACTGATAATTAGTGCCCTGATTATCAGTGCCACCTGTCAGTGCCACCCATCGGTGCCCATCACAGCCACCTATCAGTGCCCATCAATGCCGCCCATCAGTGCCCATCAGTGCCACCTATCAGTGCCCATCAATGCTGCCCATCAGTGCCACCTATCAGTGCCCATCAGTGCCACCTATCAGTGCCGCCTCATCAGTGCACATCAGTGTAGATGAAAAGTTACTTATTTACAAAATTTTAAAATATCTGGGGGGGGGGGGTTTATTCTTCACATACCGACACCTCTGTATATTCTCTGTGTGTAAACCTGTGTCATGCATCCGTAAAGATACACATCAGGGCTACATAAGAGGAGGGTTTTGTCGTTGAAAATATAGCTTTGTTGGTTAACAAAAAAAAAAAAACTGGCTCCTAAGTTGTTTAGCTGGCTCCTAGATTCAAGGCAAAACTGTCAAGCCCTGATTTTGAGTATGGCTCTGTTCAATATCCCCTACGGTCTTAACGACTTCATCCATCACTGGACGCACAAAGCATGCCTAGCTTTCTTACCGGAGAGAGTTCTCAAATGTTACTGATTCATTTATTCCCTACGGGTCAAGACATTTCTGATGATGTTTATATACAAATGTTACTATATTATATATATGTGCAGTACCATGCTCAACCTCATTACTTCTGAATAAAAATAAAGTACATTAAAAAAAGGGAGGACAAGGAAAAGAAAGGAAATTAATTGAAAGGAATGGAAAAAAAAAAAAAAAAGAGAGAAAAAATTTAAAGAAAAGGAACATTTTGAAAATAAATTAAAGGGAAGGAAAAATAATGAAAGAGTAAAGGAGTGGAGAGGAGGGTGAAGGAAAGTATAGAGATGGGAAGTAAACAGAAGGAAATTAAAAGGAAAGAAAAGAAAAAAGGAAAGGAAAAGGACAATAAAAGATTAGGAATGTAAAGAAAAGGAAAATGAAGAAAAGGAAAATGAAAGGCTAAAGGTGTTGAGAAGGGGGAGGGGGGTAGGGAATTGGAAAAGGGAATTGGAAAAGGAAAGGAAAGCGAGAAGGAAAGGAAAGAAATAGAAAAAAAAAACAGGGAGAGGGCTGAAGAGGAACGAACAAGGAGAAAAAAAGATAAAAGAAAAGAAATATAAAGAATAGAAAAAGAAAGAAAAGAAGAAAGAAAATATAAAACCCTTCCTATAACCCAGCCTGGTCCTTCCCAAATTATTTTTCAGCGTGGTCAAATGTAGGTTTAATTAGAGTTCATAATTTCTTTAATTCTTAAAATATCATACCATTTCCAGACTTATGCAAAACATATTGCCTCCCATCCACAGAAACCTTTCGATATCTCCAAATATGGAACACAACAAGCCCACTGACACACAAACTCCTGACTTCACGGTCTTTGAAAATGCTTGCAAATCGGACCCCCATAGACGTGGACTTATTTCTGCCATATATGAACAATTACTCTCTCATGTGACCGCTTCTCCTCCAACATACACAACCAAATGGGAAACTGATCTTCCTCTTCAACCAAATGAACTAGACTGGTCTCCAATTTGCTCACGAAACAAATTATAAGGTGCTAACTAGATGATATCTGGTCCCATCCAGAATATACAAATTTTCCCCCATTATTCCTCTCACTGTTTTCGAGGCTGTACTACTCTGGGTTCACATGTACATATATGATGGGAATGTCCCATAGTAAGCTCCTTTTGGTCAGACATCTTCAAAATTCTTTCTACTATGTTCAATATAACCCTTAAATCTGATCCCTCAGTAGCACATCTGAACAAAAAAAACCACAAATCATAACACACCGCCAATTCAAATTACTTATTTTTATAACCACGGCAGCTAAACAAACTGTAGCAAAAGCGTGGAAATCGAACTCTCTCTGCATAGAGTCAGTCAAACAAAGAGTCACACAATCTATGATACATGCTAAAACTAAAGCTATACTGCTAGATAAAGTTTCTAATTTTGAATCCTTATGGAGACCTTGGATCAAACACTATTTACCCCCTGGTTTGGACTGTTCACTAATTTCTCCCTGAGAGATTATAATATCCCCCCACTACTATGATTACCTTTACCTGATTCTCTAACCATTGCCCACCCCCCTTGACATTTCTTTCTCTCTCCCCTCTGTGCTCTATCCCCTCTACTAGGTTTATTCTTGTTAATTATCTGATATACCAGCTGTAATAGAAGATGCTTTGAATGGTTGGGATTTTTTGACCTTCGCACCAGATAAAGCCAAGCCAAGTGAACGAACTTGGCCCTGGTTTAGCCTAATTTATTCCCCCAGCTATTCCACAACACATTATAACTTTAGATTTCTTTATAGGTTCATTCAATTCTATTCTCTTCATAGATGACATAATTATATTATATTATTTCAATCAACTTAATTTCTCAATTACTTGTCGTCAAATAGCTGCCATGAAGCTATGATTATGACACTTCATGTTACATAATCTTATCCTACAATCCGCTAGGTTATCTATTTTCATTTACATTTATAAGAGGTACTTTCCTGAATGATTACGTCTTTTTCTACTATACTATTGTACATGTTCTGTTAATGGAATATCTATTTCTATTATATTATTGTATATGCTCTGTGGAATTCTGTTGATAATTATACAATTATAAAATTCAATAAAATATTTGAAACAGAAAAGATAAAAGAAAAAAAAAAATAGGAGAAGAGATAAGAAAAGAGATAAGAAAAAAAGAGAAGGAAGTATGGAGTATGGGAAAGGAAATGGTAAAAGAGAAGAGAGGAGGGAAAAGGAGAAAAGGAGGAAAAAGAAAAGGGAAGGACAGAATAGAAGAAGAGAGGAGAGGGGAGGGTAGACAAAGAAAAGAAAGCTGAAAAGAAAAAAGGAAAGAACTAATGGAGGAGAAAAGAGAATCGGAAGTTCCCCCAGGGTTTTTATTTAGCGGCTATGGGTATTGAATTCAAAAATTAGGGCTGTAAATAACTAAGATCTGATTTTTAATTTTATTCAATTATAAAATAAATAAAAATACAAATACATAAAATGGGTCAAGTAGTTCACTCTGGTTGCAAACATTAGTATAAAAAGCAGGTGATAAATAATGCGATAACTGGTAAAACAATCAATGGGTTAACATCCATATGAGTACCCCGACGCGTTTCAACCATCATGGTCTTCCTCAGGGGATTGTACTCTGGTGGGATATATTAAAAAATTATTAGAGTTCTGGCATTCCAATGATGGATAACAACAATGGTGTATAAAGTAAAATTGTATTTACCGCTCAAATAGTGAAATTTGAGATGTGACACATAACCAGAAATTGTGAATGAACATGCACATGGGTCCAGAAATCCTCACATGACGTCCCCCACTCCTCTAAGCGGGGGCCAGATGAATTGGGGCTTGCAAGGGGCCACACATATGGACCAACAGAGGGAGAACTAATCGAGGAAGGAAGGATGGATGGACTATACACTCATTTGTAAATGGAGTAAATTTCCTCTTGAGAATTGGAGACTCATAGTGGCCAGAGGAATGCAGACTGCAATGCTGGACTGTAAATACAATTGTTTAATGGGTGACTAGGTCTGGAGGACCTCACCAGGCCTTGTAAAGCAAACAACTCTTTTTAACAACTAAATTCACACTGTCGTACATTATGTGAAATAAACACAACTGAGTGAATTATTTTTTGGTCCGTCGCACTTTCTAAAAGTCAAAGTCTTTAGAACAAAGTGAAGGATCATTACACATAATAACGGAGCTTCAGTTTAAAACTTTACATTTATAAAAGGTTGGCACAATTGGTAAAGCACATTTTATCGATATGAAGATTGATTTTGTAAAATAAAATCTGTCATCCAAGTACTTCTAAATAACTGATGTGTTTTGTAGAGGCATTTGCTTAAAGATGTCCCAGAATCTTATTTTTAATAATATTTCAAGTCAACCATCCGGACACGTACAGTACTAAAACGTAGCAGTAAACATTACAGTGTATCTATAGTCAAAATGTAAAATCATATATTAACTTCCACATTGTACTTTAATTTTTCTAGCCTATGCCTATATATCTGAAACTTACTTTGGGAAGATGTCTTATGATACTTATCGCCATCTAGTGGTAAAATTCTGTACCTGTAGTTTTAAACCAATTGATAGCATTTGAACAGCACAGGAAATAGCCTAATACGTACTGATGTTTGCCCCATTTGCAGGGGACAAATGTGCCTCTGGTAATAAAGTGGAGAGAGGCAATAGGGCTGGAGTAGGATGAAAATTTGTGGTTCTCTTTTGCCAAGCGCTAGGAGTTTTGCTACCAATGGTGCATGCTGGGGAAGGATGTAGCTATTTGGGTTAACCTTGAGGAGAGAGTCTTTCTCCCCAAGGCTTAGACCTGCGGGAGGAGTGCTTTCAGTGTTGTTAACGTCCTAGGCCTGCTGCCTAAGGATGATCTACACATATTTGAGGGTCAGGCCTGGGCCATGGTCTGGAGTTGTTTTGTTTAGAATAATATAAGCTATACTCAAGCTGGAGTACCAAGGGGAAGACTCGCTACTGGAGAAGGTGTCCTGATTAGTTGTGACCAACCAGGGACTCATAACTGCATAGAGTCCTTTACTCATCATCCAATGTACTGCTAAATTACTGAAATGCCAGTCTTGGGTTAAATGCTCTGATTCTGTGAAGATAGAAGTGTAGAGTAGTGTCTGTGCAGAACTGTGCTTGTGGTATTTGATGCCCTAAACTCTCTTTCCTTTTAATCAATTTCTGCCAAATAAATTTCAGCCCTGGGGTGAAGTGTTAGCCTGCCATGCCTGCCAATGTGCCTCTGGGGTCAGGAAGGTTCTTCATAAGGCCCTCAAAGAACACTGAAGCCCCATACACACTATCAGTTTTCTTGCAGGTTTTTCTCTTCAGGTTTACCAAAACCATGTAGTGCAAGGGCCTGCCTGATTGCATACGAATTGAAACTCTTAAGGTTTGACCTCATATTAGATGGTTTTGGTAAACCTGAAGAGAAAAACCTGCAAGAAAACTGATAGTGTGTATGGGGCTTCAGAGACATGTCCTTTCATTCCCATCTGGGTCTTTTCGTTGGCTTCCAACTCCCCATCTTGTTCTTTCAATATTTAGCATTGCTCTACTAGGTCCCCCTTCTCTTATTTAGTGCTTTAGGTATCTGATGCCATAAACCTTTTCTCCTTTTGACCAATTACTGAAAAAAGTATCCCAATTTATTTGTCAAAGTGACAGGTGAACAACTTCTTACATATCTTATCGGCCGAAAATTGTGTTTTCGGTATCGGCCGATAGCAAAAATCAGCCGATACCGAAAGGGGGCGGGGTCCGCCCCGGGTGCCGCCCAGTGCGGGAGTGTCGCCCTGGTGTGCCCCAGTCCTCCAATACCTCACTACCTCCTTCTCCCCTCCTCGCTGCGGGTAGGGGGCGTGGAAAAATCCGGATCCCGAGCCATTTGCTGGGGATTCGGACATTTAAAATACCTCCAGGACCGGCATTTTTAAAATACATTCTGCCTTATGGCGCCAGCCACCAGGCTAGAGGGCGGTTGCGCCTGTGAAGAAATCCTGGACCGCTCTGTCCCTAGCCATCAGTGCCGCCCTAGCAGTGGCAGTGAGAAGAGGAGAGAGCCGGGACAAGGAGCAGGTGGCCGGAAGTGCTGCATAATCGATGGAACCAACTGGGGCGGATGAGATGGAAGCCCTGCTTGTACCTCTGAGCTTGCCGCGATATCCGCTCCCCCCTCCTCCTGGTCGCTTGGGGATCGGTTGTGGGAGGACAGGCAGGCAGCAGCGACACTCTCCTCGCTCAGGTATAGTGGACCCCATCTGTTCCCCCTCTGCACGTCTGTTCCCCCTAACCCCACACACATCTGTACCCCCCTGCATGTCTGCCCCCCCACACACACATCTGTACCCCCCTGCATGTCTGTTCTCCCCCCCCCACACATATATCAGTTCCCCCTCTGTACACAGTGCAATGCACTATAAACTTGACAGCAGGGTACTTTTTTATTTCTTGTGACTGGGTGCAGGCTGCATATGATGGACGCTGCTGAGGTTGTTGGGCATAGACAGGCTGCCTATGAGGGGCACTGGTAGGCTGCTGGGCACTGGCAGGCTGCATTTGATTGACACTGGTGAGGCTGCATTGATCTCCTGTACCACGTCTGCAGTCTCTGACCATCTCCTGTACCACGTCCGCAGTCTCTGACCATCTCCTGTATTACGTCCGCAGTCTCTGACCATCTCCTGTACCACGTCCGCAGTCTCTGACCATCTCCTGTACCACGTCCGCAGTCTCTGACCATCTCCTGTACCACGTCCACAGTCTCTGACCATCTCCTGTACCACGTCCCCAGTCTCTGACCATCTCCTGTACCACGTCCCCAGTCTCTGACCATCTCCTGTACCATGTCCCCAGTCCCTGACCATCTCCTGTACCACGTCCCCAGTCTCTGACCATCTCCTGTACCACGTCTGCAGTCTCTGACCATCTCCTGTACCACGTCTACAGTCTATGACCATCTCCTGTATCACGTCTGCAGTCTCTGACCATCTCCTGTACCACGTCCCCAGTCTCTGACCATCTCCTGTACCATGTCCCCAGTCTCTGACCATCTCCTGTATAAAAATATTTTTTAAAAACAGTCAGTTTCGATATTGGTGCTGTTTCGGTATCGGTTTCGGTTTTCGACATCTTGTATTTTTCATTTTCGGTATCGGTTTCGGCACCAAAAAACCCATTCGGTGCACCCCTAATCTTAGCTTTCGCTATAGTCTCAGTTCTGGGGTGAAATTTTGGCTTGCCCCATCATTGGGGATTCCTAATGTGCTTCTGGAGTCAAGGGGGTTCTACATAAGGCCTCAAAGAAACCCTGGAGACATGTCCTTGAGTCCCCATGTGGGTCTGTCCATTGGCTTTCTCTTTCTTGTTGCTCCATTATTTCCCATTGCTCTACTAGTTTCCCTCTCTTCTACTTAGTGCTCTAGGTCAGTGTTTCTCAACTCCAGTCCTCAAGGCGCCCTAACAGGTCATGTTTTCAGGTTTTCCATTATTTTGCACAGGTGATTTAATCAGTTTCACTGCCTTAGTAATTACCACAGCCCTTTCATCTGAGGGAAAGCCTGAAAACATGACCTGTTGGGGCGCCTTGAGGACTGGAGTTGAGAAACACTGCTCTAGGTAGCTGATGCCTTGAACCCTATCTCCCTTTGACCAATTACTGTAATGTAATGTAATGTAATGTAATGTGTTATATCCCTAGCCATGGACTCAACTAGGAATCCTGTCTCTGTGGGTTCCTAATGTGCCTCTGGGGTCAGGGGGTTCTACATAATTCAGATTCAGAATATAGTATTATTCCCAAAGGGAATTTCTTTTTTTTTTTTTTTTCAGATTCATTTCAGAATACAAACAAGGCCCACAAAGAATCCTGGAGACATGTCCTTGTGTTCCTATGTGGGTTTCTTCATTGGCTTCCCTCTCCCTTTTTATTGTTCTATTATTTCCCATTACCGTATTAGTTCCCCTCTCTCTTACCTAGTCACCTTATAATGTCTTTGAAAATGTTGAAACTTGTTGTTTGCAAAGATTTTTTTTTTTTGAAGTGTGATGAATATGATGAATTTGCTCTTACTTCATGTAAAAGAAAAAAAATCAACATATAGGACAAGTAGGCTGTCTTCTCAGATACCGGAATTTAAATTGGTTTATGTAAAACTTTACACAGTCCCCCCCGTCCGATGAACATTGCATACATAACTTGAACAGAATCCCAAACTACTACATCATAAATCACATTCTATATTGTCAAAGTCTGCTAGAGGAAGAGCAGAGCGAAACCAGATGCATAAAAGAACACTCAGTAATCAAATGAATGAATTACATAATAGCATAATAGCTCTTCGCGGTCACCCCAAAGGCAGAGGAAGAAAGTTTCATGCAAAGTTAAAAATATAGAAAATAGATCAGCCATCATGGTGAAGCAAGTAACACAGAAAATTATATACTGCTCTAAAGCTGTACATGGACATTTGGCTCAGTAACAGAGGTAGCAAGTACTATTGGACCCATGGCCAGAAGAAACAAGCTCTGACATCAGTGTATTGTCCTGTCCATGTGTATCCTTCTTTTCTTTACTTCCATTCAATTTATACAGCACTTTAAAGTCTCCTGAAGAAGCTTATTCGAAGCGAAACATGTAGAGCGGTAGTGTCTGTATCTATATATGAATTGATCCAATAGTACAAGGAATTTTTATGAATTTTAATGTTAATAAAATTTCTATTTTTTCATAAAATTTTATTATTCATTTATTTTGACACCTTAAAAGTCCCGTAGTTTTCCTTTTTTCATATATTATTTTTTTGGTTGTTTAAAGCTGACCTGAGTAGCTGCCATTGTTGCTTTCTTTGTGTTTGGTGCATGTCTGGGCTTCTGATGTGTGACTGTAACTTTAAGGAGCAGGGAGCAGCACAGTGCCTTAGTGGTTAGCACTTATGCCTTGCAGCACTGGTTTTTGGTACTCAGCCAGGACAAAATCAGCTTAGAGTTTGAATGCTCTCCCTGTGCTTGCATGTGTTTCCTCTGTTTTCTTTCCATACTCTAAAGACATACTGGTAGGTTAATTGGCTCCTGCCTCAGTTGGTCCTAGTATATACACTCACCAGCCACTTTATAAATAAACCTTGCTAGTATCGGGTTGGACCCCCTTTTACCTTCAGAATTGCCTTTATTCTTCATGGCATAGATTCAACAAGGTGTTGGAAACATTCCTCAGAGATTTTGGTCCACAGTGACATGATAGCATCACGCAGTTGCTGCAGATTTGCTGGCCGCACATCCATGATGTGAATCTCCCTTTCCACCACACCCCAAGGGTGCTCTATTGGATGAGATCTGGTGACTGTGGAGGCCATTAGAGTACAGTGACCTCGTTGTCCAGTGGTGAGATGATTTGAGTTTTGTGACATGGTGCATTATCCTGCTGGAAGGGGCCATCAGAAGATGGGTACACTGTAGTCATAAAGGGATGGACATGGTCAGCAACAATACTTGTCGCATTTAAAACGATGCTCAATTGGTACTAAGGGACCCAACGTGTGCCAAAAAAATATCCCCCACACCATTACACCACCAGCCTGAACCATTGATACAAGGCAGGATGGATCCATGCCTTCATGTTGTTTACACCAAATTCTGACCCGACCATCTGAATGTCACAGCTGAAATCGAGACTCATCAGACCAGGCAACGTTTTCCCAATCTTCTGTTGCCCAATTTTGGTGAGTCTGTGTAAATTGTAGCCTCAGTTTCCTGTGCTTAGCTGACAGGAGTGGTACCCGGTGTGGTCTTCTGCTGCTGTAGCCCATTTGATTCAAGCTTCAATGTGTTGTGCATTCAGAGATGGTATTCTGCATACCTTGATTGTAACGAGTGGTTATTTGAGTTGCTGTTGCCTTTCTATCATCTCAAACCAGTCTGCCCATTCTCCTCTGACCTCTGACATCAGCAAGACATTTTCGTCCACACAACTGACGCTCACTGGATATTTTCTCTTTGTTGGATAATTCTCTGTAAACCCGAGAGATGGTTGTACGTGAAAATCCCAGTAGATCAGCAGTTTGAGATACTCAAACCAGCCCGTCTGGCACCAACTACCATGCCATGTTCCAAGTCACTTAAAGGGGTTGTAAAGGTTCGTTTTTTATTTTCTAAATAGGTTCCTTTAAGCTAGTGCATTGTTGGTTCACTTACCTTTTCCTTAGATTTCCCTTCTAAATATTTTATTTCTTTGTTTTCTTTGTCTGAATTTCTCACTTCCTGTTTCTCCTCAGTAAGCTGTTCAGTAAGCTGTTCTGGGTGACTCCACACCACTCGGATGATGGTGTGAAGTTTAGTGAGGAGAAACAGGAAGTGAGAAATTCAGACAAAGAAAAAAAACATTTAGAAGGTAAATCAAGGGAAAAGGTAAGTGAACCAACAATGCACTAGCTTAAAGGAACCTATTTAGAAAATAAAAAACAAACCTTTACAACCCCTTTAAATACCCTTTCTTCCACGTTCTGATGCTCAGTTTTAACTTCAGCAAGATTTCTTCACTATGTCCAGATGCTTACATGCATTGAGTTGCTGCCATGTGGTTGGCTGATTAGCAATTTGTGTTACCAAGCAATTGAACAGGTATACCTAATAAAGTGGCCGGTGAGTGTATGTATGGGTCTAAAACCCCCAACTGTGGCCTCCTATGATACCCTGGTCAGGCTCTGTCAAGAGGCTAGTGCAGCTCTGGTATACATCCCAGGTATGGAGCCACAGAAAAAGTTTGAAGACAACAAAAACTGCAATGCCATTATACATTGCTGTATATACCCCACAGCCGAGGCTTTAATTGTTTTGAGTTAGGAACCACACGCTACAGAGTTCCTCGGCACAGGAGTGTGGCTTCAACATGTATTTGCAAATGCAAGAAAAAACTGTTAAGCCTCGTACACACGATCGGATATCCTATGGATTCTAATCCAATGGTTTTGTCCATTGGAAAACCGATGAAGCTGACTTCCATCAGTCTTGCCTACACACCATCAGTCAAAAAACCGACCGCTCCAAACGCGGTGACGTAAAAGACTCAGATGAGCCGAGAAAAATGAAGTTCAATGCTTCTGAGCATGCGTCGACTTGATTCTGAGCATGCGTGGGTTTTTTATCCGATGGACTTGCCCATAGACGATCGTAATTTGCTATCGGTTTTTGATCCATCGGAAAAATTTAAAACATGTTCTATTTTTTAAAATCGATGGAAAAAAGACCGATGGGTCCCATACACGATCGGTTTGTCCGATGAAAAAAGTCCATCGGACTGTTTTCATTGGTAAAACCGATCGTGTGTACAGGGCTTAAAATGTAGTTTAAGCATTATTTATTTTTTTATTTTGCTGGCTAGCTTGAACGTGTGCTGGAGACCCACTTTATATCAGTGTAAACCAGTCATAAAACTGGTAAATTTATTCTGAGAAAAAAAAAAAAAAGCAATAAACATAAGCAAACATTACCTTCAGTAGATCCATAAAAACAAACAGATGAAGTCATATGCAAATTATGACCTTTCCTGTAAAAGTCAAGTTTGTCACAACCTCTGGAGGTCTTACCAACTTCCCTACTGACTTGTGAGTTTGCCAAACCCAATTGCTTGGAGTCACAGGTTCACTGAAGGCAACCTCTGCTTATTTTTCATTATATCCTCAATTTAAATTGCTGAGGTTGATGACTTGCTTAAAGCCTAAAGTGATTGTAAAGTCTCGTTTAACCACTTTAATACCGGGCACTTTCGTCCCTTTCCTGCCCAGGACAATTTTCAGCTTTCAGCGCTGTCACACTTTGAAAGACAATTGAGCGGTCATGCAACACTGTACCCAAATGACATTTTTTATCATTTTGTTTCCACAAATAGAGCTTTCTTTTGGTGGTATTTATTTTTTATTTTTTGCTAAACAAACTAAAAAATTCCAAAATATTTGAAAAAATATATGTTTTTCTTTGTTTCGGTTTTAAAATTTTGTTTTCTCCTGTGAGGCGGCACTGATGAGTTGGCACTGATGAGGAGGCACTGATATGTAGAATTGATGGGCACTGATATGCAGGACTGATGGGCACCAATAGGCGGGACTGATAGGTGGCACTGATGGGCACTGACTGGCGGCTGTGATGGGCACTGACAGATGGCACAGATAGATGGTACTGATTGGCATTGACAGGTGGCACTGATGGGCAGCACTGATGAGGTACTGACACGTTTTACTGCTGGGCACTGAATGGCACTGTGATGGGCACTGACTGGCACTGTGGTGGGCACTAATGGGCACTGATTGGCACTATCATGGTCACTGTTATCCGTTTTTTTATGGCAGCTTATGGGAACTTTTTAGTAACTGTGGTGGCACATCTGATGGGGATGTGCTAATAATAAATGTGCTGATTATCAGCACAGACCCCCCCCCCCCCCTCTGACAGGGAGAACCGCCAATCGGCTCTCCCTGTCAGCGCGAACCGAGGAATGCTGTTTACCGGCACTTCCTGGTTCACACGATGATCAGCTGTGATTGGTCTCACAGCTGATCACATGGCAAGAAGCCTCTGTCAGAGGTTCCTTACTATGATCAGAGATGCGGCGTGTCACCCCCTCAGGCGCGCGCCGGCATGTTATTCTGCTGGATGTCATATGACACCCAGTCAGGATAACTGAACCACTTCCTGGCCGTCAATCTGCTATAGGCCGGGCGGGAAGTGGTTAAAAAAATAAAAACATGTTATAATTACCTCCTCTGGGCAGTTGGTTTTGCACAGAGCAGCCCGGATCCTCCTCTTCTCAGGTCCTTCTTTGCTACTCCTAGCCCCTCCCTCCTATCGAGTGCCCCCTCAGCCAGCAGCTATCTATGGGGGCACCGGAGCCAAATCAGAGCTCCATGTATCCATTAAGACACGGAATCCTGACCTGGCCCCACCCCCTCTTTCCCCTGATTGACAGCTGTGGGAGCCCATGGCACCGCTGCTGTGTCTCAGCCAATCAGGAGGAGTGTCCCGGACTGCTTAGACACTCTTTGACATCGCTGGAGAGAGATGGGGCTCAGGTAAGTAATTAGGAGGTTGCTGGGGGGTGGCTGCTACACACAGAAGGTTTTTTATCTTAAGGCATAGAATGCCTTAAGATAAAAAAAAAAAAGTCTTCCTTTACAACTCCTTAATGCCAAGTTTTAATTAACCACTTGACCTCCGAAAGGTTTTACCCCCTTTATGCCAAAACAAATTGTATTTCTGTCCACCTAGTCCCAATAATTACACAGTTCTGGCACACATCACAGCCCTGCCTGGTAAGAGTGAGTGAGTGAGTGTGAGTGAGTAACTTATATAGCGCTACAAATGCGAACTAAATCGCCTCAAGGTGCTTTTGCATCCAGCGTCATTCTGATCCTTCAGAAGAAAGGGGCCTGATCTCTACCTGCTACAGTTTTACTTTCACTTACAGGTCTCCTCCCTACCCCCACCCTGTCACTGGACAGTGAAAGGAGAAGCAGCAAACAAATGAGTTCATCTCTCGGTCACTCTACTGGTAAGAGGGGCTTTGTGGTTGGCTAGAATTGGTGCCAAGAGCACAAGTCTCTACCCCCTGCTCCTGTCCTCCTGGAACACTGACCCTCCTGCAGAGGCTGAACCCTCCGCCATATTGTGCCCTACTACGAGCCAGAGGCCTTCACATGACAAATTTCCAGCCGTTGACCTTCATACCCCAAGGAAGGAATGTCAACACATATGAATAAAATAGAATAGAATTGCTGCAGTTTACTGATGGAATTCAAGGAATGGCATAACAGTCACATCACTTTGACATACATTCCGGAGTCACCTGACATTACACATTCAATCACACTTGGTGGACAGTCTGCAGTAGTCACATGTGGCAGCATATGCAGCACTCTAAGAAGTCATCTCCCTCTGACAGATTGTCCTTTCACCCAAGATCATTCACACTCACAGGACTGGGCTCTCTGTAGACACCTTTTCCATAGGTATACCTCTCCTGGGACCCTCTATGGCAGGGATATGCAATTAGCGGACCTCCAGCTGTTTCAAAACTACAAGTCCCATCATGCCTCTGCCTCTGGGTGTCATGCTTGGGCTGTCAGAGTCTTGCTATGCCTCATGGGACTTGAAGTTCTGCAACAGCTGGAGGTCCGCTAATTGCATATCCCTGCTCTAGGGGAACAGCCTCACTCAGGGAACTCTTGGCCTGGGCTAAAAGGCAGCGGCGGCCCATCCATTAGGGGTGCATGGGCGCTGCCCTCCTTATCCATGCGTCCGGGCCCATGATCGAAATGCAGGGCGCCAAACCATGGATTCCAATGGGGGGATGGTGTTTTTGTTTTTTTAAGCACGTGATTAGAGCCATAAAAAGATTTGCCATGCTGGGGAAATATTTAGCTCCCATTGCAACGCTCTTGCTCTGCAAGTAACAATTCCCCCCAAACCAAAAATAATTGTCGGTAGCGGCCAACTTAAGAAGGTCCACAATAAATTCTCTCTCTACATTCGTTAAACCTGAATCCTTGTCCAAATAATAGGACACTGCCGATAAACCAAGGGAATGAGGAATAATAGTGTATAGCGACGTGACGTCGGCCGTCACCAACCACCAACCTTCCTGAAACGGGCAGTCCTTCAGAAGGTTAATTACTGATTTGGTGTCCTTAAAGTGGAAGTAAACCCTCCTATCATTTTCAGGCAAGGAAGCTGCCATCTTGGCCTCTGTTTAATCTTCAACTGCCATGATGCTGCACATGTGATCAGTTATGACACCAGCCATTGGATGGTTTGACAGTTTGGTTGAGAGCACAACCAATGTGACAGTTGGCATTCCCGGCATGCCGGGAATGTAACTGCTTTTTGAAACTGTTAAATCTATGGGTTTACTTCCACTTTAATAAAAGGAAGGCATTAGTTTTACTAGGGGTTAGAGATAAAAATCTATATATTTGGTTGTGACAGAATCAATTCCACTGACTATAGGTCGTCCCAGAGGGCAAACTGGATTCTTGTGGACCTATTAGGTGCTTAGGAGGAGTAGGGAGGAGACGCACGGCGGAAGCTGCCGTGATGCAAAAGTGGAGGAGAGGTCACTGGAGCCACTGCCCGCAGACTGTAGGAACCCGCAACGCTGCCCGTAGGAGCCCGCTTAAGGACCATTTGTGGGACGGGGGTGCGGGTAACCAGACAGACCTACCTAGAGGGGGATGGTGCCGTTGGCCGACCAGATGGTGGTGGTTGTTTGCCGCCCCCCAAAAACACCAGCTACCACTTCTAAAAGGCTTTTTGCAATCCACCCTAGCTCCCACCTCCATCAGGTCAGAAAGTCCACAGCTGGCTCTCCTGGGTGCAGGTCTACTCCTTCCTGCCTTGTACAGGACCTCCATGTATTGGTTACATCTGTGCTGCTACGGGGTGCCCCAAGTGCACTAGGGCTTATAACTGGGTACTGACTCACTGCAGGAGGACTCTAACTAAAAGGGCACCTGCTGGCACTCTGTGCTATAATCAGACACTATTCTGGTACAGGGCCACCTAGTGGCAACATAGCTAACTGCACCTATCTACATGCTCTCTTCTCCTATCAGCACACCTCAATGGCTGCTTGTTCTGCCTTTCCTTCCCTGTCTTTGAATTTTACTGTACATAGATTGCAAAGGGCCAATACCAGGTCAAATATAGGTCCCTTCACTGCTTGAATTTAATAAATTCAATATAAGGATATATCAATGGCTACAGAGCTGCATTTATTTGTGTCTTTTATATACTGTATGTCTGGAGTTTAGCTTTAAACATATTAAAAATATCCATGACGTGTAAGTGAGCCTTGGGTTATTGCCGGTAATATGCCGATAATATCTATAACCTTTCTTGTCACGGTCCTTGTCATTGTTATGTTATGGAAAATATTTTTTGAGTGATGGTGCCACATTCCATAGATATTATGTATACTCAATAGAATATTGATTGCTCGTGTCCCACATGTTGTTCATTATACAGGCTGATGATTGGGAATCCCTCGAATGATTATCTGCATCCCTGGACCGCTCTGTAACACACATCGGGAATCATTCTAGATTATCTCACTAAACAGTCTCAGGTGGGCACTTACTCCCATTCTGTGTTGTACATCATCCTGTTTTGCTTTCAAAGGAGAGCCACTTCCACTAGTAAAATGAGAGGAAAAACTACTTTCTAAAGCCCCGTACACACGTCGGACTTATTGCCAACAAACTTCATTTTGAGCAAGTTTGCCCAAAAATCCGACTGTGTGTACGCTCCATCGGACAAACTTTTTTGGTTTTCATCGGACAAAAGTTCGGTCTGCAAACGGACAAACTTTTGCCCAACAAAAGTCCGATGGAGCAAAGTCCGACCGTGTGTACAGAAAACCATCGGACTTTTGTCCGATGAACAAAACAAATAATGTTAAAATCAACCAACAATAGCAAAAGTTGACCAAAGGGTGGCGGTAAAGAGCAGAAAAAACACGTGATGATGGAAAAA
Organism: Rana muscosa; assembly: GCA_029206835.1. Taxonomy (NCBI): domain Eukaryota; kingdom Metazoa; phylum Chordata; class Amphibia; order Anura; family Ranidae; genus Rana; species Rana muscosa. The sequence goes on along the minus strand of CM055116.1, from coordinate 80,084,555 downwards.
GTTTTGGGAAAGTTTTCAGAAAAGTCCTGTGGTGTGTATGCTATGGGTGTGCCCGGCCAACTCCGTTCGGACAAAAATCTACAGAAAAGTCCGATGGAAGTCCAACCGTGTGTACGAGGCTTAAGGCTGGCCATACACTATACAATTGTCTTGTCAACTTTCCTTTAGATTCACCAAAACCATATAATATAATGGTTACACCTAAACCCTTTCAATGTGTATGCAATCAGACGGGCCCTTGCACTACATAGTAGACATGTGCGATTCGTTTCGTTACGAATTAGTTTTTTTTAATGAATTTCGACAAATCCGGAAATATCTGAATTAACGAAAAACCCATTTAACTAATTTTTCCGAATATTCGTAAATTTGAATATTCGAAAATTCGTAAATTTGAAAAATTCGTAAAATTTGTAATATTCGGAAATTCGAAAATTCAGAAATTCAGAAAATTCGTAAATTTGTAAAATTCGCAAATTTGAAAATTCAAAAATTTGTAAATTCGTAAAATTTGCAAATTTGAAAATGTATAAATTCATAAACTGTAGGCAATCGCCTGGGACACGTGACAGGTCCCTGGCGATCGCCTGTCCACTCCTAGAGCGCAGCGTGACTCGCGCATGCGCACTGAGTGCCCGGCCGTGAAGCCGAAAGCTGTCACGGCCGGGTGCCCACAGTGTGAATTGACGCGCCTGCGGAGAGGGGGGGAGAGGAGCGACGCATCGCACCGCATCGCTGGACAGTGTCTGTTTATTAAAAGCCAGCAGCTACACTTTTTGTAGCTGCTGACTTTTAATAAACATAAAAAAGGCTGGAACTCCCCTTTAAGAACACTGATAGCGTACCAGGTGATTATAATGAAACAGACCCTCCAATTCAGAAACAGTCTGTCCAGGACATGGGGAAACAAATGGCTATTTCTTCAGAGCAACAAAGGGGAGGAATCCACTACCTGGTTTGTTAAAATCCCTGCAATGTACATTGATCACCCAGAGGGGATTGTTTTTTTTTTCCAAAAAAGGTGGAGTTACTCTTTAACTACCTCCCTGCCTGCCTATTGTAAAAAAAAACATTGGAGGGGGGGGGAGGCATTGTTATCCTCCTAAAAGGACATTATATGATGTCCTCTCATTTGTGCGCCATGTGTGCACCCTAGAGGCATGCAGCAGCGCAATCTGTGACACAGATCCTTGTAAAGGGCCGCTGTACGCAGCCCTGGTACCAGGTGATTGATGTGACTAATCTCAACGATCACATGTCAGTTGTCAATGATGGCTTTCGTTCACAGTCATTGTTTTACTACTGTGATCTCTGCGATTGGTCACAGTAATCACATGGTACAGGGGATAATCACAGTACTTGTACCATGTGATAGCTGTGGCCAATGAAACCTTTGAACAGTGTTAGAGATTGCTTATTACAGTGATAATGTGATCACTGATCACCTCCCCAAAGCAGTAAAGTGGCATTATGGTAACACTGTACTGCTCTGGTCACAGTATGTTATAAAAAAAATTTAAAAAATAAATAAATAAAAATGATATAAAAATGATATACATTTCATTTAGGTACAGTGTTGCATGATCACGCAATTGCCAGTTAAAGTAGCGCAGTGCTGAAAAGCAAACAATGGCCTGGTCATGAAGGGGGTAAAACCTTCCGGAGGTCCAGTGGTTAATACCGCTTTAGAAGTGTAGTAAAGGTTTTGTTGAGTTCCCCTCTGCATGTTTCTATAGTCCTGTTCTATAGTTTTTGTGTATATTGTGTAGCATCTATCCTGTCTGAAATGAAAACTTGCTGACATTACTAACAAATGTTTCCAAAGCGTGTGGAATTGTTTTCAGTGCAGCTTGAACATTTTTCCATTGTGTGCTGTAAACTTGCGATGATTGAAAGTGAAAAAGTCGCATACAAACTGGAGGATTAGCTGTTTGTATGCTGCTGGAAATACCAGCCCCTGGCCACAAACTGTCATCATCCAGGACGGGTCAGAGTAGATGAGTGAACAATGACAGTGCCGGCCATTGATTTGTACAGAGAGTACAAACTTGGTAAAGCGACTGCTGGGCGCAGCTAACTTTACACAGAGTGACTAATAATGGTATAATTCAGATAGATAGATAGATAGATGTAATATGTTACTCAGAGACATCTAGTGGCCAAATGTTGTATTTTTCATTTTAAATCAATGAAAAACATTCGTCCAGCACAGGAAATAGCCTAATAACATTTGTTTTTTAACCCCTTTGCTGAGAACTAATGTATACATGGACTTTTTTGTCTGGGTGAATTACTATGCTATTTTTTTTTTTTTTTTGTTGGTGTTCTCGATTTAATTATGTCCTAGTTCAAGTCTTGGCTAAATGTCCCCTGTTCCACATCCATATTTGTGCTTGTTATTTTCTTGCGGCTTTTGTGATATTTCAGCAGTCTATAAAAATATTTGATGTAATGGAGCACACATGTTTCTGCTTTGCCTGCTTTATTTTGGTTTCCCCCTGCGCTGTTTTGTGAAATGACGGTTTTGTGACTGTATCGGGGATGACAGTCGGGACACGGTAGCAGTCGGCTAAAGAGCGGATGATATTCAATCCTGTAGTTTACCCAAGAACAATTTGGATGATGGTCTAATTATTTCTGCCTATCTGGGGATTTATCAACATGCAGAATCATTGTTTTTTTATGTTTGTCTGTACTTGCACATAGCCTAGATGTGGATGTCATAACTAAGACATCATAATCCTGATTAAATGCAAGGAAATCTCTAGATTTCTTGGCTTAATCCTAAACGCAAATTGTGTTTTTCATGAGTGCCCTGGATTACCCTGGAGGTCTGTTCAATGTATCCCAACGTCCATCTGCCAGTAGTCATTTATTTATTTATTTTTTTATTTTTATTTTTTATCTCAAGCTAATGATTATTCAAAAAGTTAAGTTTTTATTTCCTATGTAATGTTTTTTTTTAAAACTCATTTATAGATATTTTTTTTTTCTAACTTCATACATAGATTGTGGTTATATAATTAAGACATCCATGTGATGTTGAAGGATGAACTTTTTTTTTTTTTTGTAAGGTCACCCAATAACATCTATACCAGACCCTCATCTAGGATAAGGGTCTGTTACAGATGAAAGCTATCCCTTGCCACTTTGTTTATAAATAAAGGAAGTAGCTCGGAACTGTCATTTACTGTCAATTTAAACTAGACATGTGCAATTCGCTTCGTTCCGAATACATTTTTGTAATGAATTTCAACAAATTTGTTCATTCGGATATATCCAAAATAACAAAAACCTGTTTAACAAATTTTTCTGAAACTTCGGAAATTAGAATATTCGATAATTAGTAAATTCGAAAATCCAAAAATTCCACAATCCGAAAATTTTTGATTTTCCAAATATTTGGACTTTCGAATTTCCGTATTTACAAATTTACAAATTTTTGACATTACGAATTGTAATCATAACGAATGACCCGAAAAAAGAAACAAAAAACAAAAAACGAATAAAGCGAAAACTAATACATTTTTCACCAGTGCACATGTCTAATTTAACTGGATCCCGACCGGCTCACGCATATATACTGCGGCAGAATAGCTCTCCTGGGCGAAATCCCATACATATGCGGCTTTGCCCAGGAGAGCCAACATAGGGCACAACGGGGGAAATGATGCGCGTGGCCGACGGGCGCAAACTGCGCCGGCCACGTGCGATCGCGTGCACGAGAGCCAGCACAGGGATTTATGTGTGTAAACACACAAATCCCTGTGCTGTCAGAGGAGAGGAGAGAGATTGTCTGTTTCGTCAAAGTAGGAACACCGATCTGTCATCTCTCCTAGTTAGAAGGAATTGCTTAAATGTGCATCCTCACAGGGTGACACTGTGGATGCACTAGTACAAATGTGCCAACGTCCCGATATAACCAGAGAATACTACATGAACTAAGAAATGGACTTTGGACGGCACATGGATAAATAATGTAAAAATCTAAGGGTTTTATTATTGTAGAAAGACAATAGAAAGTACATAGATACATTCAAAATTTATCAAGATCATAATAATCAATACATGACCCAGGGTAGTGCTCTAATATCGCTTCAAAAACTACAGTATCATAATTAAACTCAATAGTAAAAATGCCTTAAATCTTTCCCATAGTTTGTAGTTCGTATTTACCAAAAATATGTAGAATAATACATATCGGCCTAAACTGAGGAAGAAATGTCGTTTTTTTTTTTTAAATTGGGGGATATTTATTATAGCAAAAAGTAAAAAATATATTTATTTTTTCAAAATTGTCGCTCTTTTTTTGTTTATAGCGCAAAAAATAAAAAACCACAGAGGTGATCAAATACCACCAAAAGAAAGCTCTATTTGTGGGAAATAAAGGACGCAAATTTTGTTTGGGTACAATGTCGCACGCCCGCGCAATTGTCAGTTAAAGCGAAGCAGTGCCAATTTGTAAAAAGTGCTCTGGTCAGGAAGGGGGTAAAATCTTCCGGGGCTGCAGTGGTTAAACAGAATTCTTTTTTTTCTTTTGTAAATGCCAGTTTTGCTGTCGCAGGTTGTATACAGTGTATTGACCAATGGTGGCCCATCAATATGGGGCGCAGGGGTGCCGCCCCCCTAATCCATGCGTCCAACCCCTAATCTACATGCAGGGCACCGGACGCATAGATTCCAATGGGGATTTTTTTTTAAAAGCATGTGATTAGAGCCCGAGGCTCTAATTGGGTTTAAAAAAGGTTGGACTTGGGACGCAGAGCACTGCGCCCTGAGCCCACCCAGTTGTGTGACAATAGCAAATTAATGTTCGCTATGGTCTTCCTGATTCTTCTCCCGGCCAATCAGGAAGCTGGTCCTGAGACGAGGATCATATTGGCTGCCGCGCCGAGGGAAGGAGGAGGGAAGACGCAGAGGAGGAAGCCACCATGAAGCCTGAGAGGCAGAGTGAAGCCGCAGAGGGGGACCTAGATGGGGCAAGTGCGGGGCCGACCAACCGGGGTGGTGGTGGTGGTGTAAGTAGTGCGAGGCCAACCTACCGATGGGATGGGGAGCTGGCGGCTGGATTTCTTGTTTGCCGTCCCCCCTCCCAAAATATTATACAGCACCAGCCGCCACTGGTATTGACATGCCACTTCACAGGCAGGTTAAAGGCAAAGTTATTTGAAGGAATTTTCCTTCTTTATTGTTTCATTTAAAGCAACATGTTCCCTATCCTCACTGTTCCCTATCCTCACTGTTTCCTATCCTCACTGTTCCCATCCTCACTGTTCCCATCCTCACTGTTCCCATCCTCACTGTTCCCATCCTCACTGTTCCCATCCTCACTGTTCCTATCCTCACTGTTCCCATCCTCACTGTTCCCTATCCTCACTGTTTCCTATCCTCACTGTTCCCATCCTCACTGTTCCCATCCTCACTGTTCCCATCCTCACTGTTCCCTATCCTCACTGTTCCCATCCTCACTGTTCCCTATCCTCACTGTTCCCTATCCTCACTGTTCCCATCCTCACTGTTCCCTATCCTCACTGTTCCCTATCCTCACTGTTCCCATCCTCACTGTTCCCATCCTCACTGTTCCCATCCTCACTGTTCCCATCCTCACTGTTCCCTATCCTCACTGTTCCCATCCTCACTGTTCCCTATCCTCACTGTTCCCATCCTCACTGTTCCCATCCTCACTGTTCCCATCCTCACTGTTCCCATCCTCACTGTTCCCTATCCTCACTGTTCCCATCCTCACTGTTCCCTATCCTCACTGTTTAAATTTAACATTGTAAATAGTACCTGAAAAAAAGTTGAGAGGCTGCGGCGTCCATCGTTTAAATCTCGCGGTCTGTTCTTGGTCCCTTCCGTGATAGGCGATTCTCAGCAGACACTCTCCGCCTATCACGAACGTTCTCTCATCCTCAGTTTCCCAGCAGACACTGTGTTCGGTGTTCCGCCAATCACAGACGTCTGCTGGGAAACTGAGGATGAGAGAACGTTCGTGATAGGCGGAGAGTGTCTGCTGAGAATCGCCTATCACGGAAGGAACCAGGAAGAGACCGCGAGATTTAAACGATGGACGCCGCAGCCTCTCAACTTTTTTTCAGGTACTATTTACAATGTAAAATTTTGCTGACTCGAGTATAAGCCGAGGGGGGGGGGGGGGGGAGACACGACATTCAGCCCAAAAAAAGGGCTTATACTCGAGTATATACGGTAATAATGGGAAACGTAGGGAAAGGAACAAGAGAATCGGTGTCTGCAATAAGGCAGTACAGCCAGTCCTCCTGCTCGGCAGGTGCCCAAGCCCTCCTTTTGAAGTGATAGGTCCCAGGCCTTGGTACAGGAGGGCCAGCTGTATTGCCTTATCAGGGGCCCTAGCACACTGGGTGATTAGGGTGTGCCCAGGCACATCCGGCACACTCCATGCGCATGCCTATGTTCTGGGATGTTTTCTGGCAATTTTTCGTTTCTTGATTGGGTTTCTTTTACCAGTTATCCTTTTGCCTAATTTAATTATTTTGTAAAATATTTCCTTAAAAGCTAAAGGAATAAACAAGCAAGACCGTAGAGAAAAGAGGTTCATTCAGTAAACTTGTTTAAAAAGTAAAAAGTCACTTTGGTATCAAGTAACAAATTTTGTACATAGGATTACAGTTCAGCTCAGGGAAACACAAATATATCACATTTAGGAGATGGTTCGATAAGAAAAACTTTTGGTCCTCAGGGTTTGGTCCAGTATGCTGTTGTTAGAACTGATGTTGAGGTCAAACATACAGGAACATTGAGGATTTTTTTTTTTCTTATACTAAATTTTAGGCAGCTGGAACATTGCAACATTATGGAACATTAGCCATAGATTCCTTCCAATAAGGGTACAGCTGTTTTTTTAAAGGAAATGTATATTGGACTAACTTTTTTTCTTTTCATATGTAATTACTACATACTTGCATATAAATGAATTATATTTTCATATGTAATGAGCAACTGAGGAGTACATAGATTTGTTGAGATTCTGCTTAAAAATTTTTTTTGCCATAGAGCTCAGTAGCTGAAGCTGAAAATCTTAGGTTCCTTTCTATGAGGATACATTGGTTTCATTAAAGGAAAACTATAGTGGACCCTTATTTTTTCTCTTTTTCTTTTAAAAGTAAGTGTGACATATCACATATGAATAATTTATATTTTTGTATGTAGTTAGCAAGTGAAGTTTGAAAAAAAAAATAATTTGCCACAGAACTCAGTAGTTAAATCTGTTTTTTCACATATATTTTGATTCTTTCCCACGAGGATACATCTGTTTAATGAAATAAAATGTTTAAGGGACTGTTGTGTTTTTTTCTTTTTCTTGTCAAAGGTAACTGTGAGAAATCGCATATGAATAAGTTAGATCATACAAAATGTAGTCATCAAGTAACGATGAAAAAAAAAAACTTGATACAGAGCTCAGTAGCTGAATCAGAATTTTTTTCCTTTATTTAGATACCTTCCCCTCAGGTTGCATCTGTTTTATTAAAGGACTAGTGTACTTCAACGGGGCATCGGAAGTACACTAGTACGAAACGCGTCGGGCTTGCTCACCACTCTACCTACTGCCCTTTTTAATGTTTTTTATGCCTATGTGATAAATCTTACTTTGCCGTTTTTTTTAAATAAACCCGCATTGACCTGCACTATCGGAGCACGTTTCTCATTTTTTTCCTATGGTCGGTCGATTGAGTTGAAGCTCTCTTCCTATGTGCAACTGCTATTCCAGGAAGAATTTTGTTTCCCCGGATTCAAGGTGTTTTCTGTCTCATCGGATGTCTGTAGAGATCGTGTTTGAGTCCTGAGTCTGCTTCCAAGTTGGGGAACCTGCCGGGAAGTTTTCGCCTGAGATTCATAAGATCCAGTCTACAGACAAGCAGAGGAGAATCACCATTGAGTCTTTCTAATGCCTGTTTGATCTGCCTTAATCCGCAGATCCACCTGTTCCGGTAGGGGAATTCTACCTTTTTTCACCTTCAGAATTTGTGATGACCCATATTGCTTCACGTGTGGTTCCAAACATCATTTGTTTCCATCACGGATATGTTTATGGACACTTTTATGGACTCACTTTATTGTTGTAATTTTTCCAGCCACATTTATTTCATTTTGAGACCAATTCTTTGGCCTCTTTTTCACTATTAGCGCTACATCTTCATTTCACATACGTTTAATATTAGTCATATTTTATGTAGCTGCTCCACTAGTTATCATTTATTATTTTTTGTTTTGTTACTAGCGCAATATTTACCTTTTATTTTAGACAATAAATTGCGTCCTGGGGCCTTGGCTTTTGCAGAGATGCACAATTTGTATCGCCCGATGCCCGGGACATGCAGTTCTGGGCACTGGGCAGGTAGTTGTCTTCTACATTTAGCCCTGCTGCAGGGTTCACTTGTCAGATGGAAGCATTCAGGCGGCACCACTGCCACCCGATTGCCTCAACTCATGCGGGTAAAGTGCCGCCCCCCGCGCCCTCTCCTTTATGTATCCCGGGCTCCGCTTGCCCATCTGTAAACATTCTCATTAAAAAGAACCTGTTATCAAAAAATCATCACATGGTGGACTTATTGTCCCCTATGTGATGAAAAAAAAGTTAACCACTTAAGGACCAGAAGGATTTGCCCCCTTAATGACCAGGCCATTTGTTGCCATTTGTTGCGATATGGCACTGTGTCGCTTTAACTGACAATTTCACGGTCTTAACAAGATGTACATCCTTTTTTTCCCACAAATAGAGCTTTCTTATGGTGGTATTTGTTCACCTCTACGGTTTTATTTTTTGCGCTATTTTTTTCTTTTTGCTATAATAAATATCTAAAATTTTTTTTTTTTTTTTTAAATCATCAGTTTAGGCCAATATGTTTTCTTCTACATATTTTTGGTAAAAAAAAAAAATCGCAATAAGTGTATATTGATTGGTTTGCGGAAAAGTTATAGCGTCTATAAAATAGGGGATAGATTTATGGCATTTTTATTATTTATTTATTTTTTACTAGTAATGGCGGCGATCTGCAATTTTTAGTGGGACTGTGACATTGCGGCGGACAGATCGGACACTTTTGACACTTTTTTGGGACCAGTGACATTTATACAATGATCAGAGCTAAAAATAGCCACTGATTACTGCATAAATGTCACTGGCAGGGAAGGGGTTAAGTGTTCCCTGGGATGTGTTTCTAACTGTAGGGGGAGGGGACTGACTGGAGGAGGAGAGAGATCACTGTTCCTGATCACTAGGAACAGCAGATCTCTCTCTACTCCCCTGTCAGAATGGGAATCCTCTTTCTGGCTCTCTGTGGAACAATCGTGGGTGACCGGCGGACATCATGGCCGCTAGCCACGCACACCAGCGTTGTGCCGTGTGTGCGCCCCCTGTCGCTCTTAAAGTGGCTGACGTACACCTACGGTGATTCCCGCAGCCATGCCATCCTGCTGCAGTATAATGACGGTGGCTGGTCGGCAAGCGGTTAATCATCTAATCATATGCAAAGCAAAATCTTGCTTGCTTTGAATACCCAGTTATGTTTAGATGAAATAAGCAAACAGGAATTTGCTGTTCATGTGATTCCATAATTGAAATGAGAAATTCACTAGTTATGTTATATTCTGAGAAGATGCTCAACTTTAGTAAATCAGCCTACATGTATTGACTTAAAGTGGTTGTAAGGCTGAAGTTTTTTTGCATGCATTCTTTGCATGAAGGTAAAAAAACTTTCAGTGTGCAGCTCCCCCCCTCAGACCCCCCTAATAACCTACCTAAGCCCGATCTTGATCCACCGACATGCACGAGACCCGAGGCTCTCCCGTGTCTCTCCCTCCTGATTAGCTGAGATGCAGCAGCAGGAGCCATTGAGGCAGGAGTGGGGCTGACAGATTTGTTATTGACATGTTTGTTATCTTTTTTAAATAATTTTTTTTTTTCTTTACAATCACTTTAAACTGCCCTAGGTTTCCTTTTAAAATGGTTGTAAACCCACTTTGACAACATGCACCTACAGGTAAGCCTAGATTAAGGCTTACCTGTAGGTGCATGAAATATCTCCTTAACCCACACGGTTAAGGAGATATTTGCATTTAAAACCGGTGCCGCTGACGTCACGCGCATGCGCACTAGTGGGCCGGCTTAGTAGCCAGATTTCTGAATGGAGTTAGCCGGCCCAAGCGCGCATGCGTGTGACGTCATCGCCGCTCCTGGGCCAATAACAGCGCCAGGGCGGCGATACACGGAAGGCAGAGGGGAGCAAGATGGCATCGGCGACGGAGGTGTCCGAGCACGGCTGCGGGGGCTTCGATCTCAGGTAAGTGATTCATAATAAGCTAGTATGCTATGAATACTAGCTCATTATGTCTTTGTTTTGCAGGTTGTTTAAAAAAAATAAAAAAAATAGCGGGGTTTACAACCACTTTAAAAGGGGTTGTAAAGAGAATTTTTTTTTAAAATAACAAACATGTTATACTTACCTCCACTGTGCAGCTCATTTTGCACAGAGTCTTCTGGGGTCCCTCGGCGGCTGTCTCGGCTCCCCCCAGCAAGAACTGAACACCTTCATGTGAGTGAGCTCGCATGGTGGTAAGTTCTTGCGGGCGCACTCCCGTGATACAGCCGGCGGCTATAGCCGCTCCCTGTATCACTCGGCCCTGCCCCCCGGCGCGCAGCGTCATTGGATGTGATTGACAGCAGCTTGAGCCAATGGCTGCGCTGCTTTCAATCTATCCACTCTAGCCAATCAACGACCAGGCTAAGCGGCGAAGAGGACATCGGGGGCGAGCGCAACAGGTGAACAGGCTCAGGTAAGTAAAACGGGGGGGGCTGGGGGGGCCGGTATTGTCGGATGTTTTTTCACCTTAATGCATAGTGTCCCTTTAGTGTTCCTTTAAGGCTCAGAGTTGTAAATTTGCGGATTGATGTGAATATGGCCTGGAAACATTTTTGTGGATATCTGAAAAGCTGCCTTGTGGCTTTTGGTCTCATATCAGCATCTAAGTCTGATCTCCAAAGAAATGTCAGAAAGGATTTGGAGAGAACATTACATTTCTACTTTGCTTCTTTACAAGTTGCAAAGCTTCTCCAAAGCATTGTATATGTAACATAATATAACGAGATCTAACGTTCCTCACCAGACCATTGTTTTCTTCTCTTCCATCTACACTGTAAAGACAGTCTACCCCTTCCTTCTATAAGCCTTGTTCCTTTATTTTATCTGGAATCTTTCTGTATTTATTGGCAGCACGCGGCCCATCTAAATTCCCCACTAGCTTGCAATAACAGCTATTTGGCAATAAGCGACTGGACAAAATAGGTTCAACCAAAAAAACAAACAACTTCGTATATGTCAGAGGAAGGCAATGGTGGACACATCTCATCGGCGTTGGGTACAGAAGCTACTCGTCTCTGAAAGGTTGGTGAACTCTGGACAGGTGACGCAGGGACAGTGGTTAAATTTAAGACCGAACCTATTCTCTAGGAAAAGTCCGACCAGTGTTGCAAACCGTCAGTATTTTTGCTGGCAGCCAGTAAAATATGGGCACTTTTCTCCTGCCAGTAAAAGCCAGTGACAGGAAAAGGTTGCCACTGACAGTAAAAAATAAAAATATGGCTGACGCTCGGCTCTATGCATGCATAGTTCTGGTCCGGAGCCAGCCAAGACCATCCGGGTGCCTGCTACAGTGTGTTCGGGCAGCGCCAGCTGGCGGAGGCGGTGCCTGAGCGTGTCAAGTGATGTCATGGTGCAAGGGAGCCGAGTGGAACGGCCGGAGCCTCGTGTGCGGGTCTGCGGGATGGGAGAAAAGCAAGTCGGGAGCGGGACTGTCAGTTCTGTTTGGACGGAAGGGACCACCTGGCGTGGAGAGAGACTGTCAATGTGACTTAGGAGGGGACGTGTCGTGTCGGTGAGGTGTCATCCACATCTGTACTGCTACACATTGCTGTCATTGTCACTGTGAGACAGGGTTTCCAAAGGCTGAGAAATTATATAAACAATATGACTTGTATGCATGTGCTGTGCGTTCGCTGCAAGGTATAAATGCTGAAAAAGGAAGGCGAGGAATAGGATGAAGGCCTCTTGAGCCCCTTAGGGAAAGAGAGCCTTGACTGATGGGGGCATGGCCAGGTACAGGAAAAGGTGGTTGTTACCCAAGGATTGGTTAATTTGGGGTATGGGAGGGGCCTGAGCTCGGGTAAAGGATCACCCCAGGGAATTCTGGGTCCTTTCGGAAAACATGCTGGGAAGAGCTGCCCACCCTCCCGTCACTTTTTTCTGTAGCGGGGTATTCCCCTTTAAGACAGAGAGACAAGAAGTTCCAGGTGAGAGGTGAGTCGGGAGGAAGTAAAGAGACATTATGGAAGTGAAAGCAGAGGAGAGAGAGACTACATCTCCCAGTACATCTTGCAGCACCCAGGGTGCATTGCTCCAGAACAGAGACTGCTGGGGCAGACTTTATAAAGGGGAGGCGGAGTTTTGGTCGCTCTCTTTGGACACCCCTCTCCTAGCAAGAGGATCTCTGTGCTGAACTGCTGTGTGCACAAGGCCTGAAGCCTGGGCCTTGTGCTCCTTTCCAAAGAGCCCTCTGCCAGCCTAGCAGAGCCTTAGAGACATCTAATCCTCCTTGCTGCAGTACACCAGAAGGATTGAAGACTTGGATGTCGGTGGATTCCTGTTCCTAGACGAATCGATGGAGGAAACGGACTTGGACTTGCCCGGGTGGTGAGAGCTGTTTAAAGACAGATACTTTTATCTTTACTATTCGTTTGGATTACAAGTTGTTCTTCAAGTGCACCACCAAAGATTGCTAGCGAATATTGTTTCACTGAACTTCCATTTAGATCAGTCAGGCCTGACTGCATAGGTAGACATTGCTGGGTGTTAGTCTACCCATGAGGGGAAGTAGCTGTAAAAGGGCAGCGCTAGAGTTGCATAGCAATACTTAATTATTCTGATTACTCTGTTTATCTTTATTACTGTTTATTGCAGGGATCTGCAACTTGTTATACTGTTGTTTATTACTTGCCCATTAGCCTCAGTAAAATATCTGGGTCAAGTACATTGGTGTCAGTTTCACTTACTTTAATAGAAGTTTTAAAGTATATCACTGTGTGTGTTTGCCATAGGACTGTGTCACCTAGAGTTGCGGTCACGCGGTCCTATCTCCCCTTACTAGCTGTACCAGTAGGGGGTTGAGCATATTGCCGGGGGTTGGCGGAGCTGTCTTCAGGGCCCAACTAAATCTGCGGCCTTCTTAGTTGGAGGTATCGCTACACGTGGGGGTTCTCGTCCGGGATCCTGATACAGCAGGTGAACGCCAGAAGTGCCGGCATGGACCCCATCAAAGTAGTCCAATGGTGCGAAGCAGAAGGGACACGCTCAGAAGCGAGCGTGGCCATTGAACTTCCAGGGAGTGACTGGAGAGAGAAACAAATTAAAGAGGTGGTACAAATATTGGCCCCGGATAGAAAGGCTTACGTGGTCGCAATGAGACCAGACTCAAGGACCAACTGCACCTATGCACTGATAGAGTGCGGACAGGATGTCCCTGAAAACTTCCACGGTGCCAGTATAAAATTGTCCGAAAAGACTGAGTTCCACCTGACACATCCTAGTCAGAAGCAGTTAGAACCCTTGGACAGGAAAGCAGGGGCTGCTGTTAAATCGCAGGCAGAGCAACAGCTGATTGATCTGAAACGACAGTACCGTGACATACAAGAGAGGTTTCAGGAGACTTCCAGTATGATAGCTGAACGCATTAAGGAGTTACGTGTCGCTCCTGAGGATCAGAAAGATGGTCAGATAAAGCCCAAACCTGGGAAGGTACCGAAGAAACGAGCTCAGGGTCGCCTGCAGGAAGTAACCATCCGGAAGGATTTCCGCATTGATGGCCAGATAGGAGAAAGAGGGCAGAAGGACAAACTGTCCTACACCAACCTCCTACACCAAATAGAGTTGGGGTTACAGAAAGGATATCAGGAATCTGAAATTAGAGAGGCTGTAATCCATGCCATCAGCCCAGGTTCAAGTGTCAGGGGCATGTTAGAGAGGAAGGGTAGATTGACACTGAACCAGCTAAAGAGGATACTGAAAAGCTACTATGAGGAGGAAGATGCTGCTGAGTTATTTCATCGACTGATAAATATGACCCAGGAGAGTGGAGAGACTCCTCAGAACTTCCTATTCCGGGCCATTGAGCTCAAGGACCGCCTGTTGTCCACATCCAAGGATGAAGGAAATGGGGAGCATTTTGGAGTCGAGCTAGTCCAAAAGAAATTCCGGAGATCTGTGACTACGGGATTGAGGAGTGACTACATCAAGCTACAGCTGAAGCAGCATTTGGAAGATCCCTCAACTCCGGATGAGGTCCTCATTGAGAAAATGAATGAAGCAGATAAGATGGAGATTGAGAAGGACCAAAAACAGAGGAAACTTCAATCTCCTAGCACCACAAGTGCCAAAGTACAACAGATAGATGTCCCTTCAGACACCCGGGAGCTTAGTGTACTGGCAGCAAGCACTGAACAGGGATCATGGTCTTCACCTATTCACCACTGCCCCGGTCTTGGCCTACGCAGACCCAACCAAACCCTATGAACGGCACGTGGATGCTAGTCATGACGGTCTGGGAGGAGTACTTTACCAAGAACACGAAGGGCAACTGCGGCCTGTTGCCTACGTGAGTAGGAGCCTGAACCCCTCGGAGAAGAACTACCCCACCCACAAGCTGGAGTTCCTGGCCCTTAAGTGGGCGGTAGTAGACAAACTCAAAGACTACCTATATGGGGCGGAGTTCACTGTGAAGACCGACAACAACCCCCTTACCTACCTTTTCACCACGGCCAAGCTGGACGCCACTGGACACAGGTGGCTGGCCGCACTTTCTGGATTCAACTTCAGCCTAAAGTATAGGCCAGGGACTGGGAATCGAGATGCAGACGCTCTGTCCAGGAGATCTCATTCTCTCACCAGTGACGTAGAAGATTGGACCCAAGTGGCACCGGACGGGGTGCGGGCCCTTTGTCAAGGAGCTGAATTCCAAGCTCGAGGAGGTTCCAGAGCAGAGGAAATAGGAGTTACCATGGTGGGAGTCCCCAAACACTACTGTGGAGTAGCTCAACTGGGAGAGGACAACCTGCCAAGACTGTCCAAGAAGGAGTTGAGGTGTGACCAATTGGAAGACCCCATGGGGAGATTGGTCCTGGAGGCCCTGGAGAATCAGGATCCAAACAGACTCATGCGTCAACCTTCAAAAGAAGCTCGCCTGCTGAGGAAAGAGTGGGACAGGTTGCAGTGAAAAACAGGGAGTGGTCTACCGAAGGGGCCCCTCTGATGACTCAGAAGATAAATGGCAGCTGTTTCTGCCAGAAAAGCACCGAGAGACTGTTCTAGTCGCCATGCATGACAATCATGGCCACCTAGGAGCTGAAAGGACCTTCCAACTTGTCAGAAGTCGGTTCTATTGGCCCTGCATGAGGGCAGAGGTAGAAGAGTACTGCCACTCATGTGCCCGATGCATCCAGAGGAAGACTTTGCCCCATCAAGCTGCCCCAATGGGCCATCTACAAAGTCAAGGCCCAATGGATCTGGTATGCATTGATTTTCTCTGCCTCGAACCCGACCTGAGTGGACTAGGAAATGTTCTGGTGATAACCGACCATTTCACCCGGTATGCCCAGGCTTTCCCGACCAAAGACCAGAAGGCCTCCACCGTAGCCAAGGTACTTATGGAGAAGTACTTTGTCCACTATGGGCTGCCACAGCGACTCCATTCAGATCAAGGGAGGGACTTCGAGAGTAAACTGATCCGGAAGCTCCTGGATTCTTTGGGAATCAAGAAGACTCGAACTACACCTTACCATCCACAGGGAGATGCTCAGCCGGAAAGGTTCAACCGAACCTTGCTCAACATGTTGGGGACTCTGGAAAGTGAGAAAAAGCAACATTGGAGCAAACACATAGCAGCCACAGTACATGCTTACAACTGCACCATCAGTGATGCTACAGGCTACTCCCCATATCGACTCATGTTTGGGAGAGAGGCGAGACTACCTGTGGACCTGGCCTTTGGCACCTCTCTGGACCATTCCTCAGTCACATCCCACAAAGGGTACGTGGACAGGCTCAGACAAAGCCTGAAAGTAGCTTATGAGCAAGCTCAAGCAGCTTCCGACCAAAGGGGGGCTAGAAATAAGAGAAACTTCGACTTGAAGGTCCGGGTGCAAGACCTACAGCCTGGGGATCGAGTGCTGTTACGCAACCTGGGGATCCCTGGGAAGCACAAACTTGCAGACAGATGGAGATCTGAACCTTATGTCATCTGTAGGAAGTTGCCGGGCCTACCTGTCTATAAGTTGAAACCAGAAGGAAAGGTAGGCCAACTGAAGACGTGGCATCGGAATCACCTGCTCCCACTTGCTGAGGCAGTTAGAATACCTCCTGCGGGAGACTCCCCTGAACCGGCCTCTATCCTGGATACTCCTAGGCCGAACACTCGGTCGCAGACCTCCCGAGCTGAAGATGGAGTGGCCTCTCAACTTAGTGAAAATGAAGAAGGAGAACTTGATTGGCTGTGGCCTTCCCCAACTCCAGAAACTTCTAATATTGATCTTCCAGCCACTGAAGACACTCAAGATGGAACACTGAACCCAGAAGCCACTGAGTTCATCCCTTCTAGTCCTTCAGCAGAATACTGGGAAGATGCCCAGGATGGTTGTTCAGAGGAAGAGGAGCCTGAGGCGCCAGAGCCAGAAATCCCAAGAGAGCAAAGGGCTCGAAGAGTCATCCGGCCTCCTAAGAAGCTGACCTACCCACAAATGGGGAACAGTTCGGAAGACTCTGTAGTCACTGCTAGAAGGAATGCTGAGAATTCGGATCCTTCCACTGTCCATTTAGTGGAGGGCAACCCCAGCTCACTCTCTGGCACAGTTAGACAGGTCGCCCCCACTGAAGCGACCTGTAGACAGGACAGCTCCCCATCCTATGATGATTGGTGGGAGGCTCCTCTGTCAATCCTATGCAACCGCATTGAATCTAAAATGTTTTGCAGATCTAAAAATGTTAGATGTCTTTGGGGACCAAAGATTTAAAGTGGGGGGAGTGTGTAGCGGGGTATTCCCCTTTAAGACAGAGAGACAAGAAGTTCCAGGTGAGAGGTGAGTCGGGAGGAAGTAAAGAGACATTATTGGAAGTGAAAGCACAGGAGAGAGAGACTACATCTCCCAGTACATCTTGCAGCACCCAGGGTGCATTGCTCCAGAACAGAGACTGCTGGGGCAGACTTTATAAAGGGGAGGCGGAGTTTTGGTCGCTCTCTTTGGACACCCCTCTCCTAGCAAGAGGATCTCTGTGCTGAACTGCTGTGTGCACAAGGCCTGAAGCCTGGGCCGTGTGCTCCTTTCCAAAGAGCCCTCTGCCAGCCTAGCAGAGCCTTAGAGACATCTAATCCTCCTTGCTGCAGTACACCAGAAGGATTGAAGACTTGGATGTCGGTGGATTCCTGTTCCTAGACAAATCGATGGAGGAAACGGACTTGGACTTGTCCGGGTGGTGAGAGCTGTTTAAAGACAGATACTTTTATCTTTACTATTCGTTTGGATTACAAGTTGTTCTTCAAGTGCACCACCAAAGATTGCTAGCGAATATTGTTTCACTGAACTTCCATTTAGATCAGTCAGGCCTGACTGCATAGGTAGACATTGCTGGGTGTTAGTCTACCCATGAGGGGAAGTAGCTGTAAAAGGGCAGCGCTAGAGTTGCATAGCAATACTTAATTATTCTGATTACTCTGTTTATCTTTATTACTGTTTATTGCAGGGATCTGCAACTTGTTATACTGTTGTTTATTACTTGCCCATTAGCCTCAGTAAAATATCTGGGTCAAGTACATTGGTGTCAGTTTCACTTACTTTAATAGAAGTTTTAAAGTATATCACTGTGTGTGTTTGCCATAGGACTGTGTCACCTAGAGTTGCGGTCACGCGGTCCTATCTCCCCTTACTAGCTGTGCCAGTAGGGGGTTGAGCATATTGCCGGGGGTTGGCGGAGCTGTCTTCAGGGCCCAACTAAATCTGCGGCCTTCTTAGTTGGAGGTATCGCTACATTTCTATGGTATGTCACAGCTTGCTGCGGGTTTCTTGACCTTGCCAGCATAAAATGGCTGTAATGGGGCATGCCCTTGATGGATATCGGAAGTAGGTGGCCTATCCAGCACTTATGGTAAGGACAGGCCACTTCCCCCCCCCCCCCCTTTAGAATTGGGTGCTCACAGTACAACTGTGACTGGCACTTGTTGAAAATAATGTTCATATGTTATGTTGGTTTTAATAAAGCTGTGGCCTTGCCCTTTCCAACCTAATGGTTATAAGCGTGTTTATTTAATAGTGTGAGGGGGCAAGGGGGAAGGTTTTATATACAGCTATGTTACAGTTATTGGTACCTGGGCTCATTGCGCCTCAGCAGTCATGAATAGTCTCAAGCCCCATCAAATCCTATTGACTTCAGAATATGTGGGGTCAGTAGTGTGCATTTCGTGAATGGTCCATATACACCCTCCCCATGAATTTAATAGCACTCTCACTTCGTGGTGCTCAGAAACAGTTAAGTCCCGCTTTAAATTTACCCACCAATCCAAGTGCAGCCCACTGGCTGAGATACTTACCTTCTTTTTTGGTCCAGCAATCTACCCTGGTGGACCCTGCACAGCCTTTCCAGCAAAAATAGTAAACATGCGCACACTGAAATATTTTGTTTTCGGAATTTCGGTTTCGTCTGAAAAATTTATTTATTTAGTTACTCCCCGAAATTTGTTTTTATTTATTTTGTTTCGTAAAAAAATGTATTCGTCTGAAAATCGGTGTTTGTCGAATGTTCTAAGAAGATTTGACGAAGCAGCTAAACTGTATGACGCCGCAATCGTACATTTCCGGTCGAATGTTCCACCCACAAGCTATAGTAGAATTCTAATGTTGTATGACTAGTAATAATTATATTTATTCATTATTATTACTAGTCAACCAACATTAGAATTCTTCTATAGCCTATGGGCAGAGCATTTGACAGTAAATGTCCGCTCGCGGCGATCATATGTTTTTAGCTGCTTCGTCGAATCCTCATGTCTTTATAATGTCAAATCTTTTCTCTCTATGTCGAATATTCTTGGACTAATAGAGTTAAGATTAGGCACATTCAGCCGCAGGTTCGATAGACACAGATCGCTATTGTCACCGTCATGTCGAATCTTCTATCTATATCGAACTGTTGTCGCAACAAAACGAAAATAAAGCATTTTTTTATGTCGGATCTTTCGGATTTCGGATTCTGCACGTTCGTTATCGTTTGTTAAAACGAACACGAAAATCCCAGAAATTCGGACGAAAATGCATTCGGACGAAAGCGAATGCACGTGTCTAAAAAATAGTATCCATAGTAATTAATTGGCCGGTGCACACCAAGAAGAGGACTTCTTCGATGAAAAGGCTGTGCTTCACTGGGAACTGTACCAATTTTCCTTTAACTCCAGGCAATTTTTTTTCTTTTAGTTTTGGATTCATTGCATGGACAGAAATACTGCATATACTCGAGTATAAGCCGAGTTTTTCAACCCTTTTTCAGGGCTGAAAATACCCCCCTCGGCTTATACTCGAGTCAGTGTACCTGAATTCTTGACAGGCGTACATTTTTTAAAAAGTCGCGGCTTCCTCCTGGCGTTCCGTTCCATGATAGGCATTTGACACTGTGTTCCGCCTATCACGGAGGTCCTCTCATCCTCGGACTCAGTTTCCCAGCAGACACTGTGTTCAGTGTTCCGCCAATCATGGACGTCCTCTTGTCCGAGGATGAAAGAATGTCCGTGATTGGCGGAACACTGAACACAGTGTCTGCTGGGAAACTGAGTCCGAGGATGAGAGGACCTCCGTGATAGGCGGAACACAGTGTCAAAGGCCTATCACAGAACTGAACGCCAGGAGGAAGCCGCGACTTTTAAAAAATGGACGCTTGTCAAGAATTCAGGTACTCGGGCACAGTGAGACTGCAATGGGCACAGTGAGGTATGACATAGTGAGGTTGCAATGGGCACAGTTAGGTATGGCACAGTGAGGTTGCAATAGGCACAGTGAGGTATGGCATGGCACAGTGAGGTTGCAATGGGCACATTGAGGTATGGCATGGCACAGTGAGGTTGCAATGGGCACAGTGAGGTATGGCACAGTGAGGTTGCAATGGGCACAGTGAGACTGCAATGGGCACAGTGAGGTATGGCACAGTGAGACTGCAATGGGCACAGTGAGGTTGCAATGGGCACAGTGAGGTATGGCACAGTGAGACTGCAATGGGCACAGTGAGGTTGCAATGGGCACAGTGAGGTTGCAATGGGCACAGTGAGGTATGGCACAGTGAGACTGCAATGGGCACAGTGAGGCGTGCAAATGGGCATTGTTGACCCTCTTTTCAGTTTACAGTAGCTGCTGCATTCTCACCCTAAGCTTATACTCGAGTCAATACGTTTTTTTTGTGGTAAAATTAGGTTCTCGGCTTATACTCGGGTCGGCTTATACTCGAGTATATACAGTATATTGTAATTGCGAAGTGGAAGGAAAATGATAAATCGTTTTAATTTTTTTTTACAAATAAATATCTGAAAAGTGTGGCGTGCATTTGTATTCAGCCCCCTTTACTCTGATATCCTTTCACACTGGGGCAGGAGGTGCGCTGTGGGTATAGTGGCGCTATTTTTAGCGCTGCTATACCTTCGTTTTTACCGCGGTATGCGGCCGCTAGCGGGGTGAATTTAACCCCCGCTAGCGGCCGAAAAAGGGGTTAATACCGACCCGCAATGCGCCTCTTCAGAGGCGCATTGCGGGCGGTATTACCGCGGTCTCCCATTGCTTTCAATGGGCAGCAGCGGTAAAGGAACACACCGCTCCTTCACCGCTGTAAAGAAGCGGCTAGCAGGACTTTTGGAGCGGTCCTGCTAGTGCACCGCTTCAGTGTGAAAGCCTTTGGGCTTTCACACTGAAGACTGCAGGGCACGATTTTTTCAGGCGGTATAGCAGCGCTATTATTAGCACTAAACCGCCTGAAAAACGTGTCAGTGTGAAAGGGGCCAAACTAAAATCTAATGGAACCAATTGCCTTCATAAGTCACCTAATTAGTACCTGTGTGTAATTTAATCTCAGTATAAATACGGCTTTTCTGTGAAGCCCTCAGAGGTTTGTTAGAGAACCTTAGTAACAAACAGCATCATTAAGGCCAAGGAACACACCAGACAATAATGGATAAAGTTGTGGAGAAGTTTAAAGCAGGGTTATTTATTTGTAAAACATTTTGAAAACCATTTATTATTTTCCTTCAACTTCACAATTATGTGCCATTTTGTGTTGGTCTATCACATAAAATCTCAATAAAAATACATTAACTTTTTGGTTGTAACATGATAAAATGTGCAAAATTTCAAGGGGTATGAATACTTTTTCAAGGCACTGTATGTGTGTGTGTAGGTATATGTATATAAATGAGCATTACCTTGTTGTTTTAGGTAAGCTCAGAGTTTTTATTTTTTGTATGTACAGCACAAACAGAAACCTTTACCTTTTTGTAATTCCATATCAGAGCTCCATAGTCCCCAATAGTCAGGACGTGAGCATGCAGACCTCAACTTTGCTTTAAGGCTGACCTCAGATGCCCCCTCCCTGCATTCCGCAATGCAATATAGGCACCACAGTGACCTATGGAGAAGCCTGCATATGTGAAGTAGTATTATAGAGAGTTCTGGCTGAGCAAATCTGAGATCCACATACTGTGTACACCATGGGAGCATAATAGCATCTGAGCATCTTGTAATAACATGAACTTTATACCCCATAGCATTTCATCAGTCAGTTATGCCAGTAAAGCTCTACAACATTTTCTAATGACAGGTTGCATTTAGAATAAAACAAGGGAAAGCCAGATATCGCCACTGAGACTTTGCTGCCCTAGGCTGTGGCCTTTCCACAAATCCAGATGTAGCGGCCCCACTCTCTCTCCATCTTCAACGGTTATGCACACCAACTCATGTCTAGGGGTTCCTGCTTTGTGAGAGTGAGATGCGCCACGGCCCATGTCCTCCCCATTGTAGTAGGGAGGTGAAGGCCACTTACTGATGTTTCCTCGGGCCGGTGTGTTCTGTGAATGCACTGAGTCTGTAATTGCAAGCTCACCAGCCTCCCCTTTGCTTCCAGTAACTGGAGTTCACACACCGGAGGAAGGTCCAACACTTGTTTATTCGACACTCCAATAAGCAAAGCACAATAAACAGTTCTTTTGCAGCAAACTGGTTGGGACCTATAACCTTGCCAACGGTGAGGCGAGCAGATCGAGGCACTTCCTAAAATTTAAGTTCTATGCCACTGTACTATGACCAGCGGCGCCTAAGCCAATCCGGCTGTTACAGAACAGGAAAGATGGGGTCTCTTCCAGCAACCCCTATGAACAGCAATTGAGCCCTCTTCGATACGCTGTGGCCCCTATCAGGGGGATGTGTCCTCCCAAGAGAGTTCCCAGAGGCCCACTGTCACCGGGTTGGTGCTGCTCCGGGTCTCCAGTGGGTAACCTCTCTGGCCTCCTCACCTCAGATACGAGTCCCTCCGCTCAGGGACCCTCGGACAGTCCACCCTAGCGGGACCCAGTCGAAGGTACTGGGCCCCAGGCCTCCTTGATAGTACCTCACCCCAGGCTAAAGGTGCCTGGGATGGACGCCAACATGACTCCGGACCAGGCCATGGGCACCTGGACCAGACTCCTGGATCTCCAGCACCCAGGCCCGAGGGCCCTGGGTGCGGACCGCAACCTCCTTCTCCGAGGACCTCCTTCTCCGCAAGACCTTGTGGTAAGGGCGTCTCCCCCTTTTATCTCCTCCCATCAACGGCCCGGCGGGTTCCCCGCCCCAGCCATACCATCTCCGGGAAGGGACAAAACAGGGAGCACTGCAGGAGATGATTCTACCTGAAGCCTGTGGGTACCCCGCCACCCACAGGCAAAGGAGAATACTACATCCTCCAATCCTCCACGAAACAAAAAGGGGTCTGAACCCTAACACAATTATACACCTGGGTCACACTATTCCCCAGGTGTATCCCATCAATTTGAGGACCCCGCTACACATTCCCCCCTGTGATTTGACGCTGGTCCCCAGCGTCAGGTGCACACCCATGCCTCCCATAAAGTGGTGACATGGGGTGAAACCCCTGAGGCAGTTCCTCTAAATTTTTCCCAAGTGCCAAGACCTGCTCAGGGAATAGGGAGCATATAAAACAACTTATGTAATAAAACACTTTAAACATCTGCATAATCACAACCCCTCTCCCACACTGTCTAAGAGCCACCCACTCTCAATGGTCTTGATTGACGATTCTCCTGCAGGGGAAAGAAAAAACAACATCCTAACATAATTTCTTGTCATTTGGCATGAGTGGGCCCGTCAGCCGAGAGACCCACTCACTCCAACAAGCAAGGTGATGTGTGTGTGAAACATTTTCAAACATTTGTTGCGCAACACTGCCACCTGGTGACAACGCCGCGGTCATGACACTCAACGAGTCTTCGTTCTTCCAGCTTTTCCCTACTCTGCCACTTTTCCCAAATGTCCTTGCCTTTGGCACATGAAGAAAAGGGGAACACAAAAAAAAAACACAACAGCCCCAAGTCTCCAATGAGAAAAAGAAAAGCCCAAATAAAAACAAAAGCAGGGCGCAGTCCTGGGTGTCTGGGAATGGCTCTTCCAGAAAGTTCAAGTGCACAAAGGAAATAAACAGGAGTTCTTTTCTCCTATAAGTAAAACTTTGGATCCGGCAGATACAGGGGTTTCAGGTGTTTGTCAAATGCCTCTATCGAATACTCGACATCTTCTCCTTCTCTTCTGCAAATGACTACCTTGTCAGCATGGATATGGCGCCCCAATTTCCATTCAGCTCTGCAGTCCTCAAACCTCTTAGACACTGCCGGCACACATTCCAGGTACCTGCGAGCATGAGGCACCTTCAACTTGTCCCACACAAACTCGTCATACCATCTTGCTCTCCAGACTTCCACCTCAAACAGCAAGTCCCGGGGCAGATACGGGTACTCCCACCCATATTCCCGAGCTACTTTGTGGCAAAACAGTCTCTGCAAGCGGGCCAAAGGTGGCATAGTGGCTTTCTCTCCAGTTCCAGGCAGCACAATAGCTTCCGGATGCCGAGGTGCCTTTACCAGCTCCCTGAAACTGACTTTCGGTGCTCTCAGAGAAGCGCGGGGTGTCCCCACAACCAAAGCAGGTGAGGTAACAGTAGGTGAGGACACCGGTGGAGGGGTAGGTTCCCTCGTAAGCTGCGGGTCTTCCACCCGAGGTGTGCTGTCTCCTGTGTACATAGGTGAATCCCGTACCGCACGGGAAGCAAGAAGTGGCATTCTATCCCAGCCCTTGCGGCTGAACAGTTCGTCTATCTCGCCATCATCTCCGCAGTCAGACAGCGACTCTAGGTCGGAGGTGTCATACATCTCCGCAGGCAGATATCTTCCGGTGGACACAGAACCATCCTCCCTGGGGGGCTCCACCTCCAATGGGCCCCCGACACCTCCAACCACCACCACAGTCCCAGCCCCTGGCTCACCTGACCCTTGTAGAGGACTGGGATGTCCGGGACTTCCTTCTCGACCGGCGCCATCCAGGCCAGGCAAGCAGCGGGGTGAAGCTCGACCACGTCCATAGGATGCCTGTACTAGGCCAACTTTCCTCTTCGGGGGTGGGAGCAGAGGACTTGTGGCGACCGAGGCAGCATCCTCGGATTTTTCTCTGTTGGGCAGTCCATCGCCCTGGTCAGCGCGCACGGGAACCTTGACAAAGGCCTTGATCTCCCCTTCCGGAGTAGCGGTACCCGTGAGGTGGTTGAGGCGAAGGGCCCGGGGCCTTGCTGTGGACGACTCGACCTCAAAAAGGAATTCTCTGCACTCCTCACATCGCCCGAATGGCTTCAGGGTAACCACCAGTCCCGAGCAGCCGGGACAGATCACACCGAGGGCCTCCGTGTCTCTGCAAGTGTACAAAGCCAACCGCCCTCGGGGCCTAAGTCTTATCCCCGTGTCTGTGATGGGGGCAGCAAAGGAAGTCATTCTCGTGGGGTGAGGAACCATAATCCACGGGGCACTTGAGGTCATCCTGACTATCTGCTGCTCCATCATGCACTGACCCCGCGCCGGAGTCTCCACGTGTATCCCCACACTTGGCCAGACTCCTCCCATGAGCTGTACATTTTCGCGGGCTTCCTCTTGACTCCGCCCACGAACGATGTCGCCATGGGGTGCCTCGTGGCGCAGTGCGTTAACAGTCCCCACGTGCAGTACGTCACACGGCTGGACCTCTCCCTTTTTCCGCTCCTCCGCATGGGCCTTTCCCGTGTTAGGGTCATTTCCACAACTCCGAGCAGGGACGCACTTTGGCCAGTAATATGGCCGATCTGCTCGGAACTCCTCTGGGCAGCAAAGTTCAAATGTAGACATTCTCAAGTCCATCTTTAGAACACACTCTATCCCGGACTCACGAGCCCCCACGTGTAGCGGCCCCACTCTCTCTCCATCTTCAACGGTTATGCACACCAACTCATGTCTAGGGGTTCCTGCTTTGTGAGAGTGAGATGCGCCACGGCCCATGTCCTCCCCATTGTAGTAGGGAGGTGAAGGCCACTTATTGATGTTTCCTCGGGCCGGTGTGTTCTGTGAATGCACTGAGTCTGTAATTGCAAGCTCACCAGCCTCCCCTTTGCTTCCAGTAACTGGAGTTCACACACCGGAGAAAGGTCCAACACTTGTTTATTCGACACTCCAATAAGCAAAGCACAATAAACAGTTCTTTTGCAGCAAACTGGTTGGGACCTATAACCTTGCCAACGGTGAGGCGAGCAGATCGAGGCACTTCCTAAAGTTTAAGTTCTATGCCACTGTACTATGACCAGCGGCGCCTAAGCCAATCCGGCTGTTACAGAACAGGAAAGATGGGGTCTCTTCCAGCAACCCCTATGAACAGCAATGGAGCCCTCTTCGATACGCTGTGGCCCCTATCAGGGGGATGTGTCCTCCCAAGAGAGTTCCCAGAGGCCCACTGTCACCGGGTTGGTGCTGCTCCGGGTCTCCAGTGGGTAACCTCTCTGGCCTCCTCACCTCAGATACGAGTCCCTCGGCTCAGGGACCCTCGGACAGTCCACCCTAGCGGGACCCAGTCGAAGGTACTGGGCCCCAGGCCTCCTTGATAGTACCTCACCCCAGGCTAAAGGTGCCTGGGATGGACACCAACATGACTCCGGACCAGGCCATGGGCACCTGGACCAGACTCCTGGATCTCCAGCACCCAGGCCCGAGGGCCCTGGGTGCGGACCGCAACCCTCCTTCTCCGAGGACCTCCTTCTCCGCAAGACCTCGTGGTAAGGGCGTCTCCCCCTTTTATCTCCTCCCATCAACAGCCCGGCGGGTTCCCCGCCCCAGCCATACCATCTCCGGGAAGGGACAAAACAGGGAGCACTGCAGGAGATGATTCTACCTGAAGCCTGTGGGTACCCCGCCACCCACAGGCAAAGGAGAATACTACATCCTCCAATCCTCCACGAAACAAAAAGGGGTCTGAACCCTAACACAATTATACACCTGGGTTACACTATTCCCCAGGTGTATCCCATCAATTTGAGGACCCCGCTACACAGACTTGCATACTTAAAATACTTGAATACATGAAAAGAGCCCCTTTATATTATAATACACACACATGCATATAGATATATATATAAAACTTTGTTACTATCTAATTATCTAATCATATATATATATATATATATATATATATATATATATATATATACTGTATGTGTATCATATAGCATGTTTTTAGTGAGGGTTGCATAGGGTTAATTTACTAAATCAGTAGAACAGTAGAGAGCGTTCATTTAGTAGAGTTAATAATTACGTTGGAAAATTTATATAGCTTAAGGGCCGGTTCACACCACAAAACTGCACTCCAGATCTGTTCCAGATGCATTTCTGCATGCACGTTTTTAACGTGTTTTTGACGAGTTCCGGTGCATTTTTGGTGCATTTCCGGATGCATTCCTGATGCTTTTTTTCTTCTTGTTTACGTTTTTTTTTTCAGGGCCAGTTCGCACCACATGCAGTCCAGTGCGTTTTTTTTTTCTGCATAAAATGCGCATTGATAGTAGGTTATATAAAAAAAAAAAAAATGCACTGGACTGCATGTGGTGTGAATTGGCCCTAAAGGTGACATAAGGTAAAGCTAGTTTCACTTTAAATACCCATTCTTGTGCAAGAAAAAAAAAAAAAAAAGCTTTTGCCTTGTACATAACTGGTTGAAATGAGGATAGCGTCACCTTATTCACTAATCTACTTGAATACCGTATTTATCGGCGTATAACACACACCCTAACTTTAAGAGGGAGGTTTCAGGAAAAAAAACTTTCCACAGCCCCCTGCGTATAACACACAGGCACAGTTTACCCCTCTATTTTCAGGGTAAAAAAGTGAGTGTTATACGCCAATAAATACAGTATTTACTTTGTATATTCCATTTCCATTTTATTATTATTATTATTGCAATTGTGATATCATGTTTATTAGTTTAACAATGTGCCCCTGTCTGTCTATCTATACTGTATATATATATACAGTATATCTATAGATATATATCTATATATATATATATATATATATAAATATATCTATAGATATATATATATATGTATTATAAATATATAAATAAAATATACAGTATATTGTCACAGAATTCAGTGGACCCTCTGTGTTGCCAGAGGACAGCAGGAGGAACAGATGCTATAGCAGGTGTAGACAGAGTCCAGGTTCCAAACAGGTAAATGGAGCAATGAAAGACAATAGCAAAGACAGGGTAGACTGTCAGCATAAACTAAGTCAAATTGAGTATAAACACAGTCCAAACAATACACAGGAATAATCGAGGGCATAAACGCTCAGACAGAAATTAGAGGTAATCCTGGAATGTTCAGAGCTTTCGCAAGATACTGGGTAGAGGGACGCTGCCCTGTCCTCTCCTTTTCCCTTCGCCATTGCATTTTCCTCCTTGTACTAACTGGTATTTACTGTACATCCCTTGTTCACGAATAAAGAATATATAAAAAGAAATTAGAGGTAGGCAGACATGAGCAAACCTGTTGATGAGCAGAGACTGAATTAAATATCCAGCATTCAGTTTAACCTCTCTGGATTAGAGCACAGGTGTACCCAACAGAGATCTGAGGTGAAGTATTGAACAATTACTATCAAATTGTTGTTACAAATATTTATATGCAGGGGTTGGACAAAAATACGGAAACATCAAGTAAAAGAACTAAATCTTTACCTAATATGGTGTTGAACCGCCTTTGGCATCCAAGATGGCCTGAATTCTCCTGGGAATTTACAACTATTATGCCGCGTACACACGACCGTTTTTCATGACGAGAAAACTGCCATTTTTTGGATTGGTCGTGAAAAACGGTCGTGTGTATGCTCCATAGCAGTTTTCTCAACAAGAAAACTGCCCGAATTTTTTTTAGAACCTGCTCTATTTTTTCTCTGCGTTTTTCACGTCGTTTTTTTTTATGTTGTGAAAAACGGTCGTGTGTATGCTTTTACGAGGGGAAAAAAACCCTGCATGCTCAGAATCAAGTATGAGACGGGAGCGCTCGTTCTGGTAAAACTAGCATTCGTGATGGAGATGGCACATTCGTCACGCTGTAACGGACTGAAAAGCACGAAGCCTGAAAAGCGCAAATCGTCTCTCACCAAACTTTATTAACACGAGGATCAGCAAATGCAGCCCAAAGGGTGGCGCCATTCGAATGGAACTTCCCCTTTATAGTGCCGTTGTACGTTTTGTACGTGACCGCGCTTTGCTCGAGCATTTTTTTTCATGAACGTGTGTATGCAAGGCAGGCTTGAGAGGAATCACGACGAGAAAAACTTTGTTTTTTTGCATGACATGAATAACGGTCGTGTGTACGCGGCATAAGTCTTGGATGGTGGATAATGAGATTTGATACTACTCATGCAAAAATCGTTCCAGTTCTCTCAGAGATGCTGGAGGCAGAAAAAAGTCTGGACCCCCGAAATTGACCAAGTTCTGAACCCCCAGAATATTCCAGAAATTCCCAGGACCCCTTTTTAAGCAGGAGGCTGAGGGGGGTCTTTGCCAGTCGCCAGCGAGATATTTAAAGAGTGCCCCACTGGTTTTGTTTACAGTTTTAAAGTTAGTTATCGGTTAAAAGAGTTACAGTGAATTGCTAATTGTATATATTTGTAAAAAAACATTGTTAATCCAGTTCAGTGTGTCTAGTTTTTTTGTTAGTATTGAGTTTTTATGCCATCTACCGTCCCATGTTACATCGCTTCCACTTTCAACGCAAAACATATTGTCACTTTCACACCTGAAGATCATGAAGTGTTTCCATATTTTTGTCCAACCCCTGTACAGATGTAAATATACATATATATATATATATATATATATATATATATATATATATACAGTGCTCAGCATAAATGAGTACATCCCTTTTGAAAAGTAAGATTTTAATCAATATCTCAATGAACACAAGAACAATTTAAAAAATTTAGACAAAACTAGAGTTTTATAGAACATTTGTTTAGCTTGTTACATGAAAGAAAGGTTGATAATAAAACATATTAAAAAATCTTCAGTTTTACTCAAATTAGTTGATGCAAAAATGAATACACCCCACCACAAAAACTACTACATCTAGTATTTTGTATGACCTCCATGACTTGTAAGGACAGCACGAAGTCTTCTAGGCATAGAATGAACAAGTTGGTGACATATTGCGACATCTATCTTTTTCCATTCTTCAAGAACAACTTGTTTTAGAGCCTGGATGCTGGATGGAGAGTGATGCTCAACTTGTCTCTTCAGAATTCCCCAAAGGTGTTCCATTGGGTTCAGATTAGGAGACATACTTGGCCACTGAATCACATTCACCCTGTTCTTCAGAAATGCAACAGTGGCCTTAGATGTGTGTTTTGGATCATTGTCATGTTGGAAAAGTGCACGCCGACCAAGGGCATGGAGTCTTCTCTTTCAATATAGAGCAGTACATCTGTGAATTCATGATACCATCAATGAAATTCAGCTCCTCGACACCACCAGCACTCATGCAGCCCCACAGAAGGCCACTGCCACCACCATGTTTCACTGTAGGCACCATGCATTTTTTTTGTACTTCTCACCTTTGTGACGCTATTCAGTTTTGAAGCCATCGGTTCCAAAACATTTATCTAGATCTCATCACTCCAGAGTACAGAGTTCCAGTAGTCTTCTTCTTTTTCAGCATGGCCCCTTTGAAAATCTAGGTAGGCTTTTTTGGGCATGGGCTTTAGGAGAGGCTTCCTTCGTGGAAGACACCCATGCATGC
The DNA here is from genome assembly GCA_029206835.1 of Rana muscosa. Taxonomy (NCBI): domain Eukaryota; kingdom Metazoa; phylum Chordata; class Amphibia; order Anura; family Ranidae; genus Rana; species Rana muscosa. The sequence continues at coordinate 80,054,091 of CM055116.1, read as the reverse complement.
CATTCCTCTGCAGTGAACGCCGTATTGTGTCACGGGAAACAATCGCCCCAGTTTGTCTTTTTATTTCTTTAGCTAACTGCAGTGAACTTGCATGGCGATTTTCTTCAACCCTTCTCATCAGGAGATCAGAAGATGCTCCTGTCTAAGTGTTAACTGCCGTGGACGGCTTGGACGTCTCTGTGAGATGGTTGCAGTTCCATATTTGTATCACTTTTGCTCCAGTATTCTGACTGATAAGTAAAACTTTGCTGATCTTCTTGTAGTCTTCACCTTTCTTGTGCATAGAAATTGTTTTCTTTCTCAGGCCTTGTGACATCTCTCTTCCATGTGGTGCCATTGCTGACACCATGACATGGGAAGGGGTTTTCTTTGTTAAGTAACGCCCTTTTATAATCAACTGTCTGCTGAACACCTGTTTAATGAATAATTAGACTCACCTGTAGTTGAATTCTTGTTAATTAGGAGTTTGTTGTCTTAAATTTAGATTTGCTCCTAAGGCTGGCTTCACACCTGTCCAATTTGCATGGTAGGAGATTGTGACTGGGTCTCTATGGAGCTAGTTCACATATCTCCGGTGCGGCTCCGGTGGAAATTTGCACAGGGGTCCTGTGCGTCTTTTGGTACGTTTCAGGTCCAAATTCAGCCCAAAGGTTCAGACTGAAATCAGACCTGAAACAGTGAACGGGGACGCACCGGACCCCTGCTGTGAGCCGCATACGGCAATAGTGTGAACCCAGCCTAAGACTTTAATTGGGGTGTATTAATTTTCGCAACATGTTCTTCAATGGATTTGTTAGGAAAAATACTTGTATTTTGTAGAAAAGTGTCCCATAGAAAATGTTGATTCTGAAAGGAAAGTCAGACTGTGTTCACACTAGTGCGAATTGGATGTGGGTTTCTCCGCATCCAGTTTGCATGTCAGGAGATTGTAAACGGCTCTCTATGTTGCCGGTTCACATATCTCTGTAACAACTCAGGAGCGAATTGCACAGGGCTGAAATCGGACCTGATATGGTGAATGGAGAAGCACCGGACTCTTGCTGTGAGCCGCTGCGTTTTATAGTGTGAACCCAGCCTAAAAGTTTTCTGATAAATCTGTTGGGGTGTACTCATTTATGCTGAGCACCATCTCTTTTTTTCTCAGACAATAGGCGCAGGAACTCCCCCCTTTCCGAGCGACCCCTTTTCTCCGCCCCCTACCCATCTCCCAGTACCGCCCCTTTTAGACAATATAGAACCAAGTATCATTTTGTGGTGCTAAGTAATTTGTATGGAATGTGGTAATGATATCAAGAAAAGCAGTAAAATAGATCCCCTGCAACCAGCAACAATAGATCCCCCTAACAATGGACCACCCACAACAAAATTTCCCCGCCAGCAACAATAGACTCCCGGCAGCATCAACAGATCTCCATACAGCCAGCATTAATAGACTCTCTGGTTGCCATTAACAATAGGCCCCTCCCCCAACAGTAGATCTCTTTCAGCAACAACTGACCCCCCAGCAACCTAAGACTCCCCCAGCAACAATAGGTCCCCTACCAAAAAAAATAGACCTCCCCAGCAACAATAGACCCCCCCTGCAAAAATAGATCCCAGCAGTGAGCATCAATACCCTGCAGCACACCCCAGCACCCCTTGCCATTACATACAGTCAGTCCAGGAGGTGCCGTAACTGCATCCCCCCGCGTTCCCGCTGAAAAAAAGCCATGCTGAGCACTATATATATATATATATATATATATATATATATATATATATATATATTGTGACAGCAGGAAGGTAAAGTCACCTGGTTGCATCCAGGGGGGTAGATATATTTCTCCCAGATTCAGGCTTTATGCCGACTTATACAACTAGGGAGAGAGTTGATGAAGCCCAGCTGAGGCTAGTGGGCTCATGGATGATTCATACCTCTAGGGAGAGTGCTGGGCGTCGTGCAGGCAGGGAGTTGATGAGACCAGCTGAAGCTTGTCAGCTCGTTTAAGGCCTCTATAAAAACTCCCAGCTTCATTAGGTGTTTGCTCATGCCTGGACCCAGACCTGTGTGGACTGTCTAGGGAGAGTGAACCCCTGTGCGGTGAGACAAAGCCTGTGTGGCTATTTGTTTGGACATTTACTAAACCAGGGACTTAGGGACTAGGACAGCACCAGGCTGATCCCAGTTGTTAGTTAGGGAAACCTGCATGTTTAGTCAGAGGTCAAGCTGACCAGGATTTATTTTGTTTATGTTTCTTTTTGCTTTGCTGTGTTTTTGTCACTGTAAATAGAGAAATAAACCGCACCTTTTGATCTTGAAAACCACAACCTCCGTCTGCTGGGCCTGTTTTTGTGTGGGGAGCCCATCCAGGGGGTCACACACACCCGCTACCAAGCTAACCCCCTCACAGTTGGTGGAAAATGCAGGCAGTTTTTTTTTAAGCCAGCATGGAGGAGATACTGAAACAGCTGGCTCTAGCAAATGCCAATCAACAGCAGACAAATGCAGGTTTGCAAAAGAGCCTTGCAGCTCAACAACAGAGCTTCGCAGCCCAGCAACAAGCCCAGCAGCAATCTGAGGCCCGCTTCATAGACCTGTTGCAGAAGCAAGAGCAGAGACTACAACAACAGATGGAAGCAGTAATGCAGCAACGTCCGCAGACCAGTGAGGAAAGCCGTCCCACTAATACCGCGTCCTTTGGGGTGAGTCGTTTATTGACAAAAATGACTGGAGAGGATGATCCAGAGGTATTTTTGACCACATTTGAAAGGACTGCTGAAAGAGAAAAGTGGCCTGAGGAGCAGTGGGCTGGACTGCTGGCTCCTCTGTTAACTGGTGAATCGCAGAAAGCTTACTATGACCTAGAGCCTGACCAAGCAAAAGACTATGTGATGCTAAAAGATGAAATATTGGCAAGGCTGGGTGTCACCCTGGCTGTCCGGGCTCAGCGTGTGCATAACTGGACTTTCCAGCTTGGAAAACCCCCCAGGTCTCAAATGTATGATCTCATTCACCTGAGCAGGAAGTGGCTACAGCCAGAGACTTTGTCCGCACCGGAGATTGTGGAACGTGTTGTGATGGATCGTTTCTTGAGAGCTCTTCCTACCGCCATTCAAAAGTGGGTAAGCCATGGAGACCCAGAAACGGCCGGTAAACTTGTGGATCGTGTAGAGAGATACTTGGCTGCAGAGAACCTGACGGCCTCTTCCAGAGACTCTCGGACTTTCCACCCTAAGACCAGACCATCCCCAGGGGCGGATAAGAGGATTCCAAGGGGTGAGGGTGGAGAGAGTGAGAGGGTGGGAGCTCTACCCAAAGTTTGGCGAGAACAGCCTGGGAAGTCAGGGGCTCAAGAGGCAGCCAAATGGATTGTTTGCTACCGCTGCCGGCAAGCGGGACATATTGCAGCAAATTGCCCGGTTGTGGAGGAACCCATGCAATATGACTTTCTGACGGACAGACGTCAGTCGCTGTGTGCGACAGTCGCATGCACTGCCATTCGGGGGACTGAGAAACATTTATGCAAAATGTGTATTAATGGTAGAAATGTTGTGGTATTACTGGATTCAGGTAGCCTTGTGACCCTGATAAAGGCTGAATTAGTTAAAACAGAGGTCTCTGGGAATAGCAAGGTAGCTGTTATTTGTGTGCATGGGGACACCCGAGAGTATCCAGTGACTACAGTGTGTTTCAAGACCCCCAAAGGTACCCTCTCTCATCCAGTGGGGTTAGTATCTCAACTACCGCATGATGCCATTGTGGGAAGGGATTTTCCGAAGTTCTGGGAACTGTGGGATGATCCTGAGCCCCCCACTGGTGCCCCTATGTACCAGGAAGGTGATAGCCAGAACTCCTCTGAGAGTGGTGAGGACTCTCCAGAATTTCCCTTGTCAGTATTGGCAGGCGAGACTCAAGAAACTGGAGAGGAGCCCACCTCCTCAGACGAAAACCTACCGTCTGTGGAGTTTTCTGATCTTGAGGTTCACAGGGAAAATTTTGCCACAGAACAGTTAAAAGACCCCGCCCTAATAAAGGCACGGGAAAACGTAGTGGAAATAGATGGTGAGTTAGTGAACCCAGATAATACCTGCACTTACCCATACTTCAGCGTAGAGAAGGACCTACTGTATCGGGTGGCAAAAAGGGCAGAAGAAACCGTTGAGCAGCTTGTAGTGCCCAAACCTTACAGGAAGTTGGTGTTGGAGTTGGCCCATGGGCACATTCTTGGAGGTCATCTGGGGACAGAGAAAACCCGAGAGAGGGTATTACAGAGATTCTATTGGCCTGGGGTGATGAAGGACATAGAAAATTATTGTTCCTCCTGCCCTGTGTGTCAGAGGTCGGCCCCGATGCCACATTTCCGTAGCCCGCTGGTCCCTCTACCCATCATTGAGGTCCCGTTTGAGAGGATCGCAATGGATTTGGTAGGTCCTATAATCAAGTCCGCTAGGGGGCACCAGTACATATTAGTTATAATGGACTATGCCACCCGTTATCCAGAAGCGATCCCTCTCCGAAATACCTCGGCCAAAACCATAGCCAAAGAGCTATCTCTTGTTTTTAGCCGGGTGGGTATTTGTAAAGAACTGCTTACGGACCAAGGTACACCCTTTATGTCCCGGGTTATGAAAGAGCTGTGTAAATTGTTCAAAGTGACGCAATTGCGTACGTCTGTGTATCACCCCCAAACCGATGGGCTGGTTGAAAGATTCAACAAAACCCTAAAACAAATGTTGAAGAAAGTGGTGGATAGAGATGGAAAGGATTGGGACTGTCTACTTCCTTATTTGATGTTTGCTATTAGGGAGGTGCCCCAATCCTCTACGGGATTCTCCCCCTTTGAGTTACTGTATGGGAGACACCCAAGAGGGCTGTTGGATATTGCCAAGGAAACTTGGGAAAGTGAGAGTTCTCCCCACAGGAGTGTGATTGAGCATGTCGCCCTGATGCAAGATCGAATTGCACAGGTAATGCCCATCGTGAAAGAACATTTGGCCCAAGCGCAGTTGGCACAGCAGAGAGTGTACAACCGTGGAGCCAAGACCCGTACCTTTTCCCCGGGGGATAGGATATTGGTACTTGTCCCTACGGTTGAAAGTAAATTCCTTGCCAAATGGCAAGGCCCCTACGAGATAATGGAAAAAGTGAGCGAAGTGAATTACAAGGTCAGACAACCAGGAAGGCGAAAGCCCGAACAGATCTATCACGTTAATCTGTTGAAAGCCTGGAGGGATAGAGAGTCCCTAGTCGCAGAAACTTGGTCACCAGCTCAAACTGGTTGCGTGATTCCGGAGGTTGGAATAGCAGCCACCTTGTCACAACCCCAACAACAGGAGGTTAAGGAGTTTGTGCTTCGCAACAAGGAGGTGTTCTCTGAGCTGCCGGGACAAACATCTGGGGTAGAGCATGATATTATTACCCCGCCCGGTGAAAGGGTGAAGTTAAAACCCTATCGGATCCCAGAGGCCCGACGGGAGGCAATACGGGAGGAAGTACAGAAAATGCTGAACTTAGGGGTGATAGAGGAGTCCCAAAGTGATTGGTCTAGTCCCATTGTGTTGGTGCCTAAACCGGATGGGAGCTGGCGATTTTGTAACGATTTTCGTCAGTTGAACAAAGTTACAAAATTTGACACCTACCCCATGCCACGTATAGATGAGTTGATTGACCGGCTGGGAACAGCCCGATACATGACGACTCTTGACCTCACAAAAGGGTATTGGCAAATTCCCCTGGCCAAGTCGGCCAAAGAGAAAACCGCATTTGTAACCCCAGACGGGGCGTTCCAATATAAGAGAATGCCGTTCGGGTTACAGAATGCGCCGGCCACATTCCAGCGGAAAATGGACCAGATACTGAGGCCCCATCGGAAGTATGCTGCGGCTTACCTGGATGACGTAATTGTCCATAGCACAGATTGGGCCTCACATCTGCCAAAAGTGCAAGCAGTCCTAGACTCTATTCGGGAAGCGGGGTTTACGGCTAACCCCAAGAAGTGTACCATTGGGCAGGAGGAGGCCAAATATCTTGGGTACACCATTGGCAGGGGAGTAATAAAACCCCAACTCAACAAAGTCGAGGCCATCCAGAGTTGACCACGTCCCAACAGCAAGAAGCAGGTACGAGCCTTTCTGGGAATCGCGGGTTATTATCGGCGCTTCATTCCCCACTTTGCTTCTAAGGCTGTGCCGCTAACCAACCTGACGAAAGGGAAAGGGTCGGTCATGATTAAATGGACCCCCGAGGCTGAGGCAGCATTCCAATTCTTGAAACAAGCCTTATGTAGCCAGCCAGTGTTGTACTCACCCGACTTCTCTAAAGACTTTGTCGTACAAAGTGATGCGTCAGATGTGGGGTTAGGAGCAGTATTGTCCCAGGTCTCGAACGGGGAAGAGCACCCAGTCATTTACCTCAGCAGGAAGTTGAAGTCCCATGAGGTAAATTACGCCACGGTTGAAAAGGAGTGTTTAGCGGTGAAGTGGGCTCTAGATTCCCTTCGGTACTATCTGCTAGGTAGGCACTTTGACATGGTTACGGATCACGCTCCGTTAAAGTGGATGGCTCAAAACAAGGAGACAAATAGAAGAGTAAATAGGTGGTTCCTGGCCCTACAGGAATTCAACTTCACAGTAAAGCATCGCCCTGGCGTTCAAATGGGGAATGTGGATGCTTTGTCTCGAGTACATGAATGCCTGATTGCTGGTGTTCCAACCCCAAGGTTAAAACAAGAGGGGGGGGGTATGTGACAGCAGGAAGGTAAAGTCACCTGGTTGCATCCAGGGGGGTAGGTATATTTCTCCCAGATTCAGGCTTTATGCCGACTTATACAACTAGGGAGAGAGTTGATGAAGCCCAGCTGAGGCTAGTGGGCTCATGGATGATTCATACCTCTAGGGAGAGTGCTGGGCGTCGTGCAGGCAGGGAGTTGATGAGACCAGCTGAAGCTTGTCAGCTCGTTTAAGGCCTCTATAAAAACTCCCAGCTTCATTAGGTGTTTGCTCATGCCTGGACCCAGACCTGTGTGGACTGTCTAGGGAGAGTGAACCCCTGTGCGGTGAGACAAAGCCTGTGTGGCTATTTGTTTGGACATTTACTAAACCAGGGACTTAGGGACTAGGACAGCACCAGGCTGATCCCAGTTGTTAGTTAGGGAAACCTGCATGTTTAGTCAGAGGTCAAGCTGACCAGGATTTATTTTGTTTATGTTTCTTTTTGCTTTGCTGTGTTTTTGTCACTGTAAATAGAGAAATAAACCGCACCTTTTGATCTTAAAAACCACAACCTCCGTCTGCTGGGCCTGTTTTTGTGTGGGGAGCCCATCCAGGGGGTCACACACACCCGCTACCGAGCTAACCCCCTCACAATATATATATATATATCTATGTATAGACACTAGACTCAAGTGCAAGAACTTTTAATGATAAAAGGTAAACTGAATGAGAAAGCTTATGCCGACTACCAAACCATGCAGACAATTTCAAGAAAAGCATTAAAATCTTCACAGATAGAGAATGACATTTAAAATGATATGCAGAGAACTGTGAGAAGCCAGGAACCAACCTGCACCCTGCAAGCCACTGAACTTCACACTCCAAATGTGATTAAAAAATAATTGTTCTTTGATCTGCTGTATCAGATCCAATAACAAGAGAACACGGTAATCCAGCTATTGTTTTTCTGGAGGAATTATTAAACAATGCTTCAATATGAAGACAAGTCTCCCCCTGGGCCTCTTTATGACACAACAAACACAAGCTCATAACAGTGATTGGACCAATTTCTGAAATGTAATATCTCTCGCTCGCATTCATAACACAAGATTGGCCAGTATCTAAACCATGCAGATGAGCGGAAATGAATATGTCTGTGACAATTACTGTACATGGAACTATTAAAGTGATATTAAACCCCCAGTTTTTTTAACCACTTGCTTACCGGTCACTTAAACCCCCCTCCTGCCCAGGTCAATTTTCAGCTTTTAGCGCTCTCACTCTTTGAATGACAATTGCGCGGTCATGCAACACTGTACCCAAATGAAATTTTTATTATTTTTTTTCCCACCAATAGAGCTTTCTTTTGTTGGTACTTGATTACCACTGGGTTTTAAATTTTTTGTAAAAAAAATAAATAATAAAAAATAAAAAATAAAAAAAAAGTTTTGTATTTTGTTATAAAATTTTGCAAAAAAATTTTTCTCCTTCATTGATGTACGCGGATGAGCCTGCACTGATGGGTTGCACTGATTGTCACCGATAGGCTGCTCTGATTGGCACTGATAAGGCGGCACAGATGGGCGCTGATAGGTGGCACTGGTGGGCACTTATGAGGTGGCACTGCTGAGCACTGATAGGTGGCACTGGTGAGCACTGAGAGGTGATACTGATGGGTGACACTGATGGGCATTGATAGGTGGCACTGAAGGGTGGCAGCAATGGGTGGCAGTGATGGGCACTGGTAGGTGACAGTGATGAGGCACTTATTGCCACCACTGGTAGGCATTGATAGGTGGCACTGGTGGGCATTGATAGGTGGCACTGATTGGTGGCACTGATATGCACTGGTAGGCATTGGCAGGTGGCACTGATATGCACTGGCAGGCGGCACAGGTGAGGTGGCTTCATCTCTTCCTCTTCGGGACCGATGTCCCTTTCACAGAAGCCAGTGATCGGCTTTTGGCTGACAGCTGATCACGTGGTAAGGGGCCAGGATCGGCCCCTTACTCCGATCTGTGATCACTGCGTCTCATTTTATCTGTGATCACAGAGCGCGCAAAGGGGAGGACGTCTGTTGTCGGGCTCCCGGTAATCTAGGTCCGCGCTGTAGCCATCATTCGGCTATAGCGCAGACGGGAGGGGGATAAGCACTTTCTGCAGCTGATTTAATAACTGAGTATACAGCTTCTTTATCTTTTAATCCTTGCCTATGTTCCAGTTTAAGCTGGTGCCATAACCGCTGCCCCGGGTTTCTTGTTTCAGGGTGGTTCCTTTCTCTTGCAGCATCCTACTGTACGAAGCCACCCTTGCATGCAAGAACTAGAGTTGTACACTATGTGCATCAATAGAAACACACTGCCCCATAGCCTAGGATGGAAAAGAACTCCCCTGCTCCTTCCTCTTCCTCCTCCCTCCTCCCTTTCTCCAGACCGACTGGAGACTCCATGAACCACTGTTAACTCTTTTCTGTGAAGAGCAGAAGGTCAAGGAAGCAGCAACGAGAGAGCAGGAGCCAGCAGCATTGTAAATTGTAAAGTTTAACAAATAATTTACTGTGGACTTTTTTTGAGCTCAGTGTATTAAACTAAAAACACTGAGGGTTTATCACTACTTTAAGTCTTTCTCTGGCTTAACACTGAATAGAGCCTGTCATAAGGTAAAAGTAGAGGCTGCCCGTGCTGACCACAACTGAAAATGCTCTTGGTCTGGCTGTCAAGCTGACCTATTTGGTCCAATATTTCAATGCACAATAAATCCAACTAGGCCTACGTCTAGGTTCCTGTATAATTGCTGCCTGGATTTTAAGTGGTTAAAACAAGGTCACTGGTAGGGACCTAGGTTCTTAACAAACTTTGGTTCTTCGGCTGCTTTCGGATGAATGTCTGAACTTTTGTCCGTTTGGTCCCGTTTGACAGGAGCCAAAAAACAAATATAGAAGTCACATTTCTGCTGCTTCTGCATATGACAGCATCCCACTGTCACTGGTTCCTAAGGAAGAGGTGGGTGCTTGCACACGCTGCATCCCTAGTAACCATTGATATCAAGACGGCACAGTGGTGTAGTGGGTAGCACTCTTGCCTAGCAGTAAAAAGGGTTGCTGGTTCGAATCCCAACCATGACACTACCTGCCTGGAGTTTACATGTTCCCTGTGCGTGCGTGGGTTTCCTCTGACACTCCAAAGACATGCTGGTAGGCTGGGAGTTACACTATGGCACCAATGACACTAGTATAATATAAGGGGTATCTATTTATATTTAAATTATTCACTTTGCATTTTAGAGCAAGGAAGTCCATGAATTGTAATTAGCGCCAATTCTACACCTCCCTTCATGCTGGTAGGTTAATTGGCTTCTGTCTAAATTGGCCCTAGTATATGAATGTGAGTTAGGGACTTTAGATTGTAAGCTCCTTTGAGGGTAGGGACCGATGTGAATGTACAATGTAAAGCGCTGCGTAAATTGAAGGTGCTATATAAGTACCTTAAATAATAATATCACTCGGGATAGCAGTGCCATCACTGCCCAAAATATGGTCAATCTCTTCCCTTATACGGCTATGGGTACTACCGGGATCCGTCCTGTGTGCTAGCCACTGGGTTTTCAGTACTCTTCTGGTACTGTAAAAGTTACGGTCAGGATGGAGATTAGAAGCAGATCAGGGAACTTCCGTCCTCTGATCTGCTCTGCGATCATATTCCTGTGCTTTATAAGTTTAACATTTAAAAATCTATACGCGAAAAGCTAAAGATAGAAGTGTCAGTGTGAATGAAGTCTTAAGCCTTGTACCCACGATCGGAATTTCCAATGGAAAAAGTCGGACTGACTTTTTCCATCGGATATTCCGACCATGTGTATGCTCCATCGGACTTTTTCCATCGGAAATTCTGAGGAATTCCGTCTGAGTTTAGATAGAGAACATGTTCTCTTTTACTCCGATGGAATTCCGATGTGATTTTGGCTGGGCAAAAGTCTGACCGTGTGTATGGGGCATAAGATGGCGTCTTTTTTGTCTTAAAGCTGAACTCCGGTATGCTATAAATGATCCACTGTTAGACAAACCCAACCCATTTCACAGCTCACAGGCCAGCCTGTATCCTTGATTCCCTGCAATCAATCAGATGCCAGGACCCTAGAGTTTACTCTTGCTCCTCCGTAGTCCACCATCCAGATAACAGGCATGCACACTAAAGACATTAAACTCCAGCCATGTTTTTTTGCAATGATAGCAATCCATTTACTCCCACCTAAACAAAGCCATGCCCCAATAGGGATTCCCCATAATTAAGCTCTACTGTGGGTAAAAACATGTTGGAGGCATGGCTTTTGGTGGGAGCATGCAGTGTGCTTTCATTGCAATAAACCTTATCTGGAGTTGAATGTCTTCCGTGTGTGACCTCATATTTGGATAGTGGATTATAAATGATCCAATTTCATTGGATGTGCTTTGAGAACTGAACATCATTAAGCTAAATCCAGACAAATGTTACAGGGAAAGCACAAGACTCTGTTTTGGGTCAGTGGTTTGCCCTGTGTTTCCCCTTCTAGTGCATGGCATAGCTTCTAGTATTTGGAAGTCATTTTTACCATATTGGTAGATTTTGTAGGTCCTTTAGACTCTTAAGCCCTGTACACACGATAGGTTTAACCGATGAAAACAGTCCGATGGACTTTTTTCATCGGACAAACCGATCGTGTATGGGCCCCATCGATCTTTTTTCCATCGGTGTTTAAAAATAGAACATGTTTTAAATTTATCCAATGGTTAAAAAACCGTTAGCAAATTACTATCGTCTGTGGGGAACTTCATCGGATAAAAAACCCACGCATGCTCAGAATCAAGTCAAGGCATGCTCAGAAGCATTGAACTTCATTTTTCTCGGCTCATCGGAGTGTTTTACGTCACCGCGTTTGGAACGCTCGGTTTTTTGACTGATGGTGTGTAGGCAAGACTGATGAAAGTCAGCTTCATCGGTTTTCCGATGGAAAAATCCATTGGTTAAAAAACCATAGGAAATCCGATCGTGTGTACAGGGCTTAAGGTAGAAGGATCAGAAGACAATATATTTTCTTTTTCTCTCCTTTAAAAAAAACAAAAAAAACTTGCCCTTGCTTGGGATCTCTTTTCCCAGATGGCCACTGACCAGTCAGTGAATGTAGTATTTATGTGAAGGAATTAATTCCAGGCATTTTGCCAAACACGACTAGAGATACAGTGCATGTGTTGCTAATGCTGTTTGTATACCAGGACCTCCATGTTATGGCTACAGTACAGATAACGTGCAGGCAGCTCAGCTGCTAGCAATTGCAACAGCCTGCCCTTCAGCTCGTGTATACATACAGTAACCACTTTAGATCATTTGATTACAACCTAAACACTATTACGGAAGACCGATCAGCATTGAAAGTTTTTTTTTTTTTTATCTTTGGGGCACTAAAACTGACCTATGGATATTGGATGATGGAAGGACAGCTATTACAAAATTAAAGCTGAACTCCAGCCAATACATTTTTTTCTTTGGATGGGATGGTGTCTTCTTTTCATCCTGCTCGTGGCACTCTATCAAAGTCTGACACACCAAGACAAAAAAGTAAGCTAACATCTTGCAAGTTTACTTTTTGTCGCTGCCATTGCTGGCTATTGACAACCAACTTCTGACTAGGGATGAGCCGAACACCCCCCAGTTCGGTTTGCACCAGAACTTGCAAACAGGCAAAAAATTAGTTCAAACACACGAACACCGTTAAAGTCTATGGGACACACACATGAAAAATCAAAAGTGCACATTTTACAGGCTTATACGCAAGTTATTGCCATAAAAAGTGTTTGAGGACCCGGGTCCTGCCCCAGGGGACATGTATCAATGCAAAAAAAAGTTTTAAAATTGGCCGTTTTTTCGGGAGCAGTGATTTTAATAATGGTTAAAGTTAAACAATAAAAATTTAATTAAATTTCGTGCCTGGGGGGTGTCTATAGTATGCCTGTAAAGTGCCGCATTTTCCCATGTTTAGAACATTACCACTGCAAAATTACATTTCTAAAGGAAAAAAAGTCATTTAAAACTGATTGCGGCTGTAATGAATTGTCAGGACTCGGGAATATACATAAAACTCATTGAAACAAACGGCATGGGTCCCCCTCCCCCCCAGTCCATTACCAGGCCCTTTGGGTCTGGTATGAAAATTAAGGGGAACCCCGAACCAAAAAAAAAATAATAATTGTGTGGGGGCCCCCCCAAAATCCATACCAGGTCTTTCAGGTCTGGTATGGATTTTAAGGGGAATCCTGCACCAAAATTTAAAAAAAATGGCGTAGGGGTCCCCCCAAAATCCATACCAGACCCTTATCCGAGCATGCAACCTGGCAAAAGGGGGGGACGAGAGAGTGCCCCCCCTCCTGAACCATACCAGGCCACATGCCCTCAACATGTAGGGATGGGTGCTTTGGTGCAGGGGGGGCTCTGCGCCACCCACCTCAAAGCACCTTGCCCCCATGATGATAGGGACAAGGGCCTCATTCCCACAACACCCCAGACTATGCAATCTGTTGCGAAACGCATCGGAGGACTCCACTGCTGCCACTATTTGTATTTGACAGCGCTTGTTTCACCACTTTGATGTAAGTGTATTTACCTACATTAAATTCCATTTTAAGACGGTATTATGCTATGTGCCCTTCTCTTTTCTTCTATACTGCCATTTGATTTGTGTCCGAGTTCACCATCATTGGGTTACCACCTTCCAAGCTTTTCATCTACCTCCATATCATACTTGCTGTGAGTGTCGTTTCGGTGGATTCACCTGCACAGGATCGGTTCATCAGGGGATACATACTTAAAGCTTGATGTGACCTTCCAGACGTATGTCTGTTTGGGTCCACATATTCTGGTAAGCCTCCTATATATCGGTGGTGGTTATCTTCACCCTTTTCAAGATTTTGGGATTATCACTTATTTGTCAAGAATTTGTTCTAATTTCACTTATCAGAGACTATTACATCATCAGAATTTCATATGGACTTTTGACATTTGATTTTTTGTCTTAGCACCGTTTATCACTGGGTGTTTTCATTTACATTTGTACTAGCGCTACATTCTTTTGTTAATCCCACAACCCTTGACTGGTGGTTGTAGGGGTCTGTGGGTGGGGGGCTTATTGGAATCTGGAAGCCCCCTTTAACAAGGGGACCCCCAGATCCCAGCCCCCCCTATGTGAATTAGTAGCGGGTACATTGTACCCCTACCATTTCACAAAAAAAGTGTCAAAAATGGTAAAAAAGACAAGATACAGCTTTTTATCACAATAACTTGCATATAAGCCTTTAAAATTAGCACTTTTGTTTTTTCATGTTAATGTCCTATTGACTTTAACGGGGTTCCGCGCTTTTGGAATTTTCCCCGAACTTAGCATATTGTTCGGTGTTCGCCAGAACATCCAAACAACCAAAGTTAAGCCCGAACTTATGCTCGAGCCCAACTGTTCGCCCATCCCTACTTCTGAACAAGCCTGACCCTCAGACTACAGTTTGTGCTTGTTTACTTTATACTACAGCTGGGTATTCCTGACCTCTGACCTATGTCTCTGCCCATTGACCTTATACCACACCTGACCACCACTGATCTGTTGATGACTTGGCCTAACATGTGACCTGTGCCATTTCCAGACTGTCCTCAACTATAATTACTCTACCATAGTACGAGATAATAGAGTTTAGCCTTTAAATCGTTACGTCTTCTAATGGTTTGAATCTACTTGCTGAAGTATGATATCAGTCCACAAAGAAGAAATCGTGTAGTTTCTTCAAAGTAATGCTTACCTTCTTGACTAGGTTTGTACAGTTTTCTGGCATCCACCACTAACTGAAATCCAGCACTATCACACTGCTAAACCGGTTTGCTGCCTCTCACCCTGTGACTTGATGGAAAGGAAAATCAGCAGTCAAAGAAAACTGATAGAATGGTTTGCTCTAATCTGCAGCAGGTGAACTACATCATCTTCCCAGGATGCTCTTGACAACAATTGTCCGATGTAGCATACAAACGGTCGGATTTTACAACAACAGCCTGTCATCACACATTTCCCATTGGAAAATCCGATCGTGTGCACAAGGCTTTAGAATAAGTGGGAGAAGAAGCCTCCATCCACCTAAATGTAATATTCTGCACACATTGTGTTTAGCTGGTTAGTGGGCATGGAGAAGGAAGGAGGGAGTGGTCTGTCATTTACCATTGTGTATACGCCCACATGTGTAACTCTATAGTCACATGGGCTGCTCAGATAGGGAGGAAATGCTCAGCGTAGGAACTCACGGAAAACTGAGCATGTGCAGAGCTGCCACCACAGCTCTGCAAGATCCCTAGCTGCACTGGGGACATGGACAGAAGGGGGAAATAGGGAACAGCAGGATCAACCAGGTTTTTTGCAGAATACAGAAAACAAATCTCATAGTGAGTGAGTATGAACTGCATGCAATACACCTTTATTGATAGTTTTTATGATGTGGGTTTAGTGACACTTTAGGCTGGGTTCACATTATTGCGAATTGGATGTGGATTTTTCAGGATCCGAATTCGCATGTCAGGAGATTGTGAACGGCTCTCTTTGGCTGAATTCGGACCGAAATCTGACGCTCCGTACGGCAGTGTGAACCCAGCCCTAAAGCGGAGTTCCACACAATTTTATAACTGAGAATTATAAGCTTTCTTGCAGCATAATCTTTTTGCAATGGAATTTTTTATTTTTGTTTCCTAAAGGTTACCTGGATATTCCAGTTTCTAATGGAGTTTCTGGTCTCTGCCACCCGCGGATATGCCCGTCATATCCGGCGGCGCACTGTCTCCTGGGAGCTATGAGTCTGTGATGGCAACGTTCGAAGCACTGTGAGCACGGGCGGTGCATGCTGGTCGCACAGCTGCACCGAAACCAAGAAGATAGTGCTTTTGGGCTTCACATACCCACAAGCAATATGGAACATGCCAGGGAGAGAAGTATCTAATATATCCTATGATCGGCAATCGAGCATCAGTCGATTCGTAATACGTGAGTCATCTAACTAATAGTATTTCAAAAACGATATTTAGCAAAAAAAAAAAAAAATTATATACTGTATATACTCGAGTATAAGCCAAGTTTTTCAGCCCTTTTTTTAGGGCTGAAAATACCCCCCTCTGCTTATACTCGAGTCAGTGTTTTTTTGTACCTGAATTCTTGACAGGCGCCCATTTTTTTAAAAGTCACGGCTTCCTCCTGGCGTTCCGTGATAGGCATTTAACACTGTGTTCCGCCTATCACGGAGGTCCTCTCATCCTCGGACAGTTTCCCAGCAGACACTGTGTTCAGTGTTCCGCCAATCACGGATGTCCTCTTGTCCGAGGATGAAAGAATGTCCGTGATTGGCAGAACACTGAACACAGTGTCTGCTGGGAAACTGAGTCCGAGGATGAGAGGACCTCCGTGATAGGCGGGACACAGTGTTAAATGCCTATCACGGAATGGAACGCCAGGAGGAAGCCGCGACTTTTAAAAAAATGGATGCCTGTCAAGAATTCAGGTACTCGGGCACAGTGAGACTGCAATGGGCACAGTGAGGTATGGCACAGAGTGAGGTATGGCACAGTGAGGTTGCAATGGGCACAGTGAGGTATGGCACAGTGAGGTTGCAATGGGCACAGTGAGGTATGGCACAGAGTGAGGTATGGTACAGTGAGGTTGCAATGGGCACACTGATGTATGGCACAGAGTGAGGTATAGCACAGTGAGACTGCAATGGGCACAGTGAGGTATGGCACAGTGAGACTGCAATGGGCACAGTGAGGTTGCAAATGGGCACAGTGAGGCATGCAAATGGGCTTTGTTGACCCTCTTTTACACTTACAGTAGCCGCTGCATTCTCGCCCTCAGCTTATACTCGAGTCAATACGTTTTCCTGTTTTTTTGTGGTAAAATTAGGTCCTCTGCTTATACTCGGGTCGGCTTATACTCGAGTATATACGGTAGTAGGAACTCCACTTTAAACTGGACTTTTGTGACATGTCACATTATTTCTCTGTCGCCTAGCTGCTTCATACGGAGTGTCCTGTTTGCCCATTGACTAAACCATTAGTTTGGTTTGTTCTAGTGATAGCTGGATAAAAAACAGAAGCCAGTTTTAACTGGAGCGCACCCTTAAACTCATCATATCCCCTATTGCCCTGTACACACGGTCGGTTTTTCCGATGAAAAAAGTCAGATGTACATTTTTTATCGGAAAAAACGATCGTGTGTGGGCCCCATCTGACTTTTTTCCATCGGTGTTAAAAAATAGAACATGTTTTAAATTTTCCAATGGAGAAAAAACCCACGCATGCTCAGAATCAAGTCGACGCATTCTCAGAAGCATTGAACTTCATTTTTCTCGGCTCGCGGAGTGTTTTACGTCACAGCGTTTTGGACGGTTGGAATTTTGTCTGATGGTGTGTAGGCAAGACTGATGAAAGTCAGCTTCATCGGAATTCCGACGGAAAATTCCATCGGATTTTATTCCATCGGAAATCCGATCGTGTGTACAGGGCATTAGACAAACACAATCAAAACTAAAAAAAAAAAAACACTTAAAAAAAAAAAAAAAAAAAAGTTAAATCAGTACAAAGGTCAAAGTCCATAAGACCTGTTCCAAACCAGACAAGGGACAGGCATTTCACATGCCTTTCCCAAGGACGAGTCTGTTTGTGAGAACATTTCCAAAAGACTTCACATTTCTATGACAATATACAAGAATAAAGTCATGTAACATTGCAAAATATCTTGGATCTGGCACGGCACATGGCTTGGCTGCGGCACGTTAAATATTCATCCAGATTGCATTTTTCCTCTTAACTTTGAACATTCTGTGTTTTCTTTTTTTAAATTGATTTTGCCAAATAACATCTCAGGGGGATTACTTAAGTACTTTTGACATTCACTCTACGTCTCGTTGCTTCAATACGAAGTTTCCTTATTTAACTAGCAGATGCCTCAAGTGTCAGTAGAAATTTCCTCTCTTTAAAATCACAGAAGGACTCCGTAAAAAGATCAATCTGATTCTGATTATGTAGAGTTCCCTGTGGCAAGTGTTTAGTGACTACCGCGATCACATTGATGTACCTTATTTATCAGAAGCTCTACAGAAGGACTCCTGGCGGATGTATAAAACACAACCTTTAATTCATTTATGTAATCCTTCAAAAGGCATGGAATCATTTTTCAAATTATCTCTATGAACTTTACTTTGATAATGAGCTGCCACACACCCGTGTAAAGCTGACCGTTTTGCAGTTGGAGTGTCTAATTTGTAAGCCATACTTCTCTTAAGCACACCCCCAAAACTACATTTCCCAAGAGCCCTTTCGTTCCACAGTGTGAAGCTTCCTTCTTGCTACTCTATGTGGAAAGCATAGAGTAGCAAGAAGGCTACCTGCAATTGTTCTGTACACAGAATGTGTTCTGACCACTCCCCAGAAACATAATTTCCTGCTTATGTGATTGGCTCACCAATTTTCCCAGAAGTCTGCCAGAAGTCAGATTTCAGGCATCCCCTGCAACAAAAATATCACAAGGGATGCAGGCCCAGCAGATTTCCTAAATTAGTGCTGTGCAGGTGCACAGCTGATAGATAATTATGGAACCACTCCCATTAGACCCACTCAGCACTGAGGCTCAGAGGAACATACAGGGATTACTTCAGAATAACAAAAAATAGGAATCTGCAACAAAGGTTGTTATAATCCTTGCAATGTACATAGATCACCCAGAGGGGAATGTTTTTTCTCAACAAAAGTGGAGTTACGCTTTAAAATCAGCTAAATGGCTACTCACACTTATATAAAGATCAATAGGCATATAGCAGTATAATACTGCAGTCACTCAGCAGGTCCCCGGTGGATGGTGGTGTGTAGATGTTGATATCAATAGCCATTTAGATCTGACGAAGACGCGGATGCTTTGAAACGTTATCTCCATGTTCTGACGTCACTTCCGATGCGACTCCGAGTGATCTCTAGATCAGTACCCATTTAGATCTGACGAAGAAGCGGATGCTTTGAAACGTTATCTCCATGTTCTAACCGTCACTTCCGATGTAACCCCGAGTGCGTTCCATGCTGGTTCCTAGACGGATGTCCGTCCGGTTGTTCCTCTCCTCTCGTGTCAACATCTACACACCACTATCCACTGGGGACCCACTGAGTGACCACATTCTTATACTGTTATATGCCTATTGATCTTTATAAAAGTGTGAGTAGCAATTTGGCTGATTTTACTAAATACACCATTCGTTGCATCTTCTGCTGCACTTAGTTTTTGGCACACCTTGCTTTTCTCCTATTTGTTCTTCCAGAGACTGCTTCCTTCTTAAGGGAGCTGCCACTAATGCTGCATACGTATACTTCCTGGACTTTATAGACTTTTAGTTGTTTTAAGTGTGTTTCGGTACCCTCTCGTGTGCCATTCTGTTTTGTCTTGTTGTAAACCAGCAGTAAAGCCTTCAGACTTCACAGCCAAGTTTCCTGCTGCGCATGCGCGAGTCGCACTGAGCTTTCTGAATGGTCCCTCCATTTTCTGGGATCTGTGTGTGTCCCAAAAGGCAGCGGGGGGAAGGAGGAGGGGCCGGAAATGTCATAGATCACTAATCTTACCTGGAAGTGGGAGTGGGTACCTGTCAACCCAGCTACCCGCTACCCCCCCCCCCTAAACAGGGCCAAATGTGGCAGTGGAGGGGGGGTGCGAACAAGCAGAGCTTCCCCCTTTGAGTGGAGCTCCGCTTTAATTCACTGTGAATTGATCTCAGAGAAGCTCCCACAAGCCAGGTGATAACATCTCAGGTACATTGTAAATTAAAAAAAAAAATTATGCTATGGTATTTTATATCGGATCTATCACTTTTAGTCGTTTTAGTGAGGAGGAAAAGGTGACTGATGGATTGGTCCAAAATTATGGATAATCATTCCAAATGAGGGACAGTTGGGAGTTATGGACACTGAGGGGCCCATAAATTGTTTAGAGCCCTCCTTGCAAGATGCCACCTTTTGGCTTGTTGTGTTTGGATAAACCAAACAGCAATTAGCCAAGGTTGCTGAAACAAGCAGTATGCAACTTTGGGTAAACCCAACTTAAAAGTGGAATAGAAAACTTTAACTTGTACTTTCACCAAAAAATACTTCACTAATATATATATATGTTGACACCCTATACCGGCATCCGAGAGACACATTGTATAAATTCTAACAGAACCTAAATCACAAATTCACTTCACTAATAGCAGTACAGCTCTGTTTATTATACTCTATAAAAACAAAGATCTGAGGAGCCTAACACAACACCTTGCATCTCCATTTCCCACCTCGTATCTTCTTCGACCACCTCGTATCTTCCTCTCCCACCTCATATCCCCTATCTCAGCAGAATCACTAATGGGTTCTTTCCTGGAGATGAAGATGTTGGTGACATGAGGGATCACGGTCTAGAGACAGCATGTTCCAAGCATGCATTCAGATTGGCATAGAAGCAGCATATAACAGAGGGTTGTAAAGACCTGTGACCAAAGCATTCTGTAGCTGCTATGAGATGGAGTTATAAAAATGGAGGAGCATCTAAAATTTCAACACTCATTGCAGATGTTTGCCCACTAAACATGAGCGTTTTGTTTTTTTGTATTTTTACGAATCAAAATTTGGACCAATTTTCATTATTCAAAGATGCTGATGTAATCAAATTTCCAAATTACAAAAGTAACGAATTTCAACGAATCTGAAATACATAATAACTGAATAAATTATCTGAATTTGAATTTGAAAATGAATTTGAATTAGAATTTGGATATGAATTCAAATTTGAAAATTAATTTGAAACATATTGCAATAAATACAAAAAGGTATAAAAGTGAAATAGGAGGGTTCCTACTTGGGCTGCTTTATAGAATAAAATAAAATAGAATAGAAAATAATAGCATAGAATAATATTTTTTTTATATAAAACAGAATAGATTAGAATAGAATAGAATAGAAACGACTATAATACAAAATAATAGAATAGAACAGAAAATAAAATAACAGAATAGAATAAAATAGTATAGAATAGAAAATAAAATACAATGAAGCAGAATAGAACAGAAAATAATAAAATATAAATAAAATAATAAAATAGAAAATAAAATAATAGAGTAGAAAACAATAGAATAGAATGGAATAGAAAATAAACTAATTTAATGAAACAGAATAGAACTGAAAAGAATAAAATAGAAAGAAATTAATTAGAATAGAAAATACCGCATATACTCGAGTATAAGCCGAGTTTTTCAGCACATTTTGTTGTGCTGAAAATGCCCCCCTCGGCTTATACCAGAGTCACCTTTTTGCGCCTGATCTCCCGGACTTTGGGGACCCGGTACCGGCCGGCCGTTGGTCCCCTGGACCCCAAACTTGGCACACATGTAGCCACTCTTTGTTGTCCGGGGAACCTACGGCCAGGGAGCACCGATTTTTCAAACCCGGGCACTCCTTCCATAGACTCCCATGTTAAACGATCATTTCTCTGGTGACTTTGGGGACCCGGTACCGGCCGTTCGTAGGTCCCCTGGACCCGAAACTTGGCCCACATGTAGCCCCATTTCTCCTCTACAAGTGTGCAAAGTTTGTTGTTTTTGGGACCTACGGCCGGGGAGCACCGATTTTTCAAAACCGGGCACCCCTTCCATAGACTCACATGTTAAACGTCAGTCTAGTCATGGACACAGTGAGGCATGGGCACAGTGAGGCAAAGTAAGGCAAAGTGAGGCATGCAGATGGACACCCTAGGCTTATACTCGAGTCAATAATTTTTTCCAGTTTTTTGTGGTAAAATTAGGTGCCTCGGCTTATATTCGGGTCGGCTTATACTCGAGTATATACGGTAATAGAATAACACAGACTAGAAAATAAACAAATAGAAAATAAATAAATAGAATAGAATAGAATGAATCAGAAAATAATAGAATGAAACAGAATATAAGAGAATAGAAAAAACTAGAATAGAATGGAAAGGAATAGAATAAAACAAAAAAGAATGGAAAATAAAAGAATAGATTAGAATAAAACAGAAAACAAAGGAATAGATTAGAAAATAATAAAATACAACAGAGTGAAATAGAATAAAATAGGAATATAGCTGTCTTCCGAAATTCAAATTTCAAATTGATTTGAAAATAGCGAATATATGAAACAAATCCGAATATATGAAACAAATTCCGAAAACGAATCATTCTAACAGAACAAATATAACAAAATAAAATGATTAACTTAACGAAAGAATCCGAAACAAAACATATTTTTCTGGCATGCGCATCGCTATTGCCCACACCAGCTATGGCAAAGCCCACAAACAAGTTGTTATGCCGCGTACACACGATCGGAATTTCCGACAACAAAAGTTCGATGTGAGCTTTTGGTCGGATATTCCGACCGTGTGTAGGCTCCATTGGACATTTGCTGTCGGAATTTCCGAAAACAAATGATTGAGAGCAGGTTCTCAATTTTTCCGACAACAAAAGTTCTTGTCGGAAATTCCGACCGTGTGTAGCCATTTCCGACGCACAAAAGTGCTGCGCATGCTCGGAATCAATTTGACGCATGCTCGGAATCATTGTACTTAATTTTTCTCGTCTCGTCGTAGTGTTGTACGTCACAGCGTTCTTGACCATCGGAATTTCTGAGCAACATTTGTGCGACCGTGTGTATGCAAGACAAGTTTGAGCCAACATCTGACGGAAAAAAAAACACGGTTTTGTTGTCGGAAATTCCGATCATGTGCATAAGGCTGGTATGACACTTTGGCTTCATCACATTCTTACAGTAACTACTGACCTGAAACAGATAAAGAAATAAGAAGCTCTGAAACGTTTCTAACACTCATTATTACCGTGTTTGTACTGGATCTGTGGATCAGAAAGCATTGAAGCCAGACATAAATCAAGAGTCATGTAGAATAATGAGGTCTCCATGCAACGTCCATTGGCCAAAGCTTTTCCCAAGCGGATCAGGACTCTTTAGCATAGCAGATGCTCCATACAGGTAGCCGTCTTCCATAGTAGATTTTATCTAAAGATGCTTCAAACAGGTAGCCATCTTCCCGATTTTTCTGAAGATGTTCCATACAGGAATTAATCTTCCCAAAATTTCTAGAGATGCCATCTTCCAGGCTTCTTTAGAGATACTCTGTATAGGTAGCAACCTCTTTCTTTAGTTTATCATGGATGTACTCTCCAGCAAGGCAGCTTATGTTCCTGAGGCCTTAGATCTCAGTCCAAGAAGAGAAGACCTCCTAACCATGGCATCGACACCAGACAAAAGCCAATGAGGGAAGGACCCTTCTAGATAGTTATAATATATTTATAATTCCCCATTCAGCTCTTATCACTGAACCAAAATTTGAAGGCCTTACAGGAGCAGCCAGAGTTGGGGAGTGGGGGGTGGGGGTGGTTACTGACCCTAACCGCCCACCTAAAGCTTACAATACAGCCGGAGGGGGCTGTTCACATGCTGTGATGCACATGTCGACTTGTGAAGTTGACAGGTGGCACAGCCTGTCAAGCTTGGCCATTCAATCAATGAAGCCACACCGCAAGCACAAGCCACAAGCTTGCACCATATGAATCCCACTGTAAATTGCCCTTGAGCAAAAATAGAAACAAACGTAAAAAAAAGGCATTTAGGAAGTGGCAGGATTGCCTCCTGAATGCCTGACAGAGGCTGCACTCTGAAAAGGATCCATTACGGAAAATGGGCAAATGTCAACTTACCTTGGTGATTGTCTAAGGCAGATAAATATTCATAACTCATACATTGTTTCCTTTGACACCAACTACTGGAGACAATTCAACAACAGCAGACAGAAATAATCAATCTCTTGAGATTAAGAGAAACCTAGCAAACACAGAAAACATAAACAAAGCTAGGGCTGGCTACAGCCTAGCTGCAAAAGCACACTTAACTTCGCTAGGGACACTCGGCTTCACCCCCTGTTTTTTTTTTTTCATTCTTTCAACTCTTAACTGGCTTTATTGGGTATAACCTCAAGCATCCAGTGAATCCAGTTGTAATCTGGCAGGCCAGGCCCAGGCTGCCATCCTTTTTTTTAAGTCATCAGGAGCTGGGTGTCTCTTCTGGGTTCTTTCAGCCTGCCCCCTGATTACTGCAGTGTGTTCTAGATCAGCGCTCACCAACCAGTGGTCCCTGGAAGTTCCCAGGGTTTCTGACACTAATCAACATTGTGGCGGATGTATACTGCCCAATGTGTTTCCAGTGTTGTTTTCAGTCAATACTGTCAGCACGCATTGACACCCAATGTCTCCTCTGTAGTTATGGCTCTTCTGGACTCAGAGGGAGTCACCAGGTATAGTGCAGAGAGCGGGAGGTGAAGAAGGAGGGGACTTCCATAGGCAGTGCTGATTACAGACTTGAAAACATGGCTGGAAAAGGAGTTGAATTCCAATAATGAAGCCTTGTACACACGACCGGTTTTCTCGGCAAGAAACGACAAGAAAATTGTTGGGAGAGCTTTCTTGCCGAGAAAACCGTTTGTGTGTATGGTTTCTCGTCGAGAAAACTGTTGTGAATCTTGACGAGAAAAAAAGAAAACCTGCTTTCTTTTTTCTTGTCGGGAGTCTCAGTTTTCTCGTCGTGATTCTCGTCAGACTGTTTTTGGACGAGAAAACCATTCGTGTGTATGCTTTTCCGAGTCTTCAAAAACCGCGCATGGTCAGAATCAAGTATGAGACGGGAGCGCACCTTCTTGTAAAAATAGTGTTCATAATGGAGATAGCACATCCGTCACGCTGTAACGAACTGAAAGCACGAAGACTGAAAAGCACGAATCGTCTCTCACTAAACTTTTACTAACACGCAGTAACACAAGATTAGCAAAAGCAGCCCAAGGGGTGGCGCCATGAGAAAGGAACTTCCCCTTTATACTGCCGTCGTACGTGTTGTACGTCACCGCACTTTAGACTGACGAGATTTTGGATTGACAGTGTGTATGCAAGGAAAGCTTGACAAGAATCTCATCAAGCTTGACAAGAAACCCGTCAAGAAAAACAACTTTTTTTTTTTGCGACGAGATTCTCGGTCGTGTGTACTAGGCTTGAGTCTGTGCAAAGCAGAAAAGTGATGCAGAGTGCAGGGGAAGGATGGGGGGCAGAGAACCAAAGCATTGTGTGCATAAGGCATGTAAAATTCATGCTAGAGATCTGTGGGATTCAAAATTGTGAGTTTAGTGGTCTGTGAGGTCCGAAAGAAAGGTTGGTGACCACTGTTCTAGATTGCCCCAAAGCCTCTTGGGATGTGTGACATGAGTATTCCAGGAGGCTTTGGGCAGCTGTGTGACATTGTCTAGGTGTCTAGGTGAGAAAGGGGTAATTCCCCCCCCCCCCATCCCAAAAAATAAACAAAAAATCTCTGCTATTTCTGGAAAAGAGAGAAGAGGAAAGGAGAAATATTTATCAAAGGGCGTGAAGGTCTGCTTTAGCCACTTGCCGACCGGCTCACGCCGATATACGTCGGCAGAATGGCACAGCTGGGCAGATCAACGTATATATACGTCGCTTTTAAGAAGCGGCATTGTGGGCGCGAGCTCCGTGAGTCCGACCGCGGGTCCCGCAGACTCGATGTCCACAGGGATACCCGTGATTGTCTCACAGAGAGGAAGAACGGGGAAATGCTGATGTAAACAAGCATTTCCCCAGTCTTCCTAGTGACAGGACACTGATCACAGCTCCCTGTAATCAGGAGCGGTGATCAGTGTTGTGTCACACGTAGTCCATCCCCCCTACAGTTAGAACACATCCCTAGGACACACTTAACCCCTTCAGCGCCCGCTCCTGTTTAACCCCTTCACTGCCAGTATCATTTTTACAGTAATCAGTGCATTCTTATAGCACTGATAAGCTGTGTAAATGTGAATGGTCCCAAAATGGCGTCAAAAGTGTCCGATGTGTCCACCATAATGTCGCTGTCACAATAAAAAAATCGCTGATCGCCGCCATTACTAGTAAAAAAAAAAATTAATAAAAATGCCATAAAATGATACCCTATTGTGTAGACGCTATAACTTTTGCGCAACCAATCAATAAACGCTTATTGTGATTTTTTTTTTACCAAAAATATGTAGAAGAATAGAGTATCGGCCTAACCTGAGGAAAAAAATCGTTTTTTTATATATTTTTGGGGATATTTATTATAGCAATAAGTAAAAAATATTGCAATTTTTTCAAAATTGTCACTCTTTTTTTGTTTATAGCGCAAAAAATAAAAACCACAGAGGTGATCACATACCACCAAAATAAATCTCTCTCTATTTGTGGGAAAAAAGGGATGTCAATTTTGTTTGGGAGCCGCTTTGCACGACTGCGCAATTGTCAGTTAAAGCGACGCAGTGCCGAATCGCAAAAAGTGCTCTTGTCCTTGGCCAGCCAAATGGACGGGGCTGAAGTGGTTGAAGGGGTTGTAAAAGTTTGTTTTTTATTTTCTAAATAGGTTCCTTTAAGCTAGTGCATTGTTGGTTCACTTACCTTTTCCTTCGATTTCCCTTCTAAATAGTTTTTTTCTTTGTCTGAATTTCTCACTTCCTGTTTCTCCTCAGTAAACTTCACACCATCATCCGAGTGGTGTGGAGTCAGCCAGAACAGCTTACTGAACAGCTTACTGAGGAGGAACAGGAAGTGAGAAATTCAGACAAAGAAAACAAAGAAAAAAAAACATTTAGAAGGGAAATCAAAGGAAAAGGTAAGTGAACCAACAATGCACTAGCTTAAAGGAACCTATTTAGAAAATAAAAAACAAACCTTTACAACCCCTTTAAGGCAGGAGCCCTAATTATCCTATATTTGGTGCCAGCAGGGGGCAGCACATTGCACGTGATGGCAGGCGGCACGCTTACCTTGCCAAGTTTCATCCCAGCTTCTCTGGAAATGTGGGCAAATTTGGGATACTGTCATGATTAAATATATATGGTTATGATTTTCATGGTTTTTATGTGTTTTTTTGTTTGTTTTCTGTTACAAAAAAAGTATTTCCCTTCTTATATTGATGGATGTACTGGCTCTGCGCAGTGAAACAAATGCATTGATACAGTCATTGGCAGAAGGCACAGCCTAGCACTTCACCATCTAAGAGATTAAATTGACAGCTGAAGACGGTGTAACCTGCTGTGATCGGAACTTTTGCTTCAGCTATCAGAGGAATTCTAAAAATAGATTGGAAAGTCTTCAGCATGCAATGAAAGTGCGCAGATTGTGACTCACTGTCCCTGATCCTCGGGCAGGGAGAGAAAAAAAAAACAGACATCACTGGTGAATATAAAAAAGGATAACAGTTACAAAGGGGAGAAATTTCATTTTCCCAGAACGATGTATGGTACGTGCGTCTAGCGTAAACGTCTCTTTCAGATGCAGTAAGATGACACCAAGACTGGCTACAATATTAGGAACTTATTTAAAGGATAACTGTGCTTGGTAGAAAAAAATGCTGGGCTATTTATAATATGATTCACCCAGACATCGACCCTACACTCTATCATGGAGACCCCACCACCTCCAGCCATGATGTTACTAGGTATATGGTACCTGGGAACTTTCGCAAATCCATAAGACTAAAGGCCCGTACACAGAATCGGATTTTCCGACAACAAATGTGTGATCGCAGGGTTTTGTTGGAAAATCCAACCGTTTGTATGCTCCATCGGACAATTGTTGTCGGATTTTCAGACAACAAATGTTGTAAAGCATGCTTTAAAATTTTCCGACAACAAATGTGTGCCGTCGGAAGTTCACGGCCAACGCCCTTCGGACAAAATTACACGGCTTTTTCCGATGGAAATCCGATCGTGTGTATGAGGCTTAAGATACAAGAACACTGAGATGTGCATAGAGGCATGTCCACACTATATATGTTTTTGGCACATGGTTTGGTAGCGTCAGGCCGTTGCAGAAAAGATGGGGTAGCACAGTGGTTTAGTAGTTAACACTTCTGCCTGGCAGGACTAGAGTGATCAGAATCCCAACCATGAAACAACCCACATGGAGTTTGTATATTCTCCCTGTGCTTCTTTGGGTTTCCTCCCACACTCCAACCTGATGTAAGGGGGTCTCTGGTCACCAGAGCCCCCCCTCTTACACAAGAGTCCACAGAGTTTCCCTTACATCAAAGTCTGCAGGATTCCCTCTTACTGTGCAAGGGGGAACTCTGCGGACTCTGGTGGTAAGGGGAGCACAGATGTAAGGTGGTCTCTAGTCATCAGAGTCCGCAGCGTTCCCCTTTGCACCAGAGTGCCCACGTACATCAGGGTCTGCAGCATTGCACTTTACATCAGAGTTCCCCTTTAGATCAGGGTCTGCAGGGTTCCTCCTTGCACTGTAAGGGTGAATCCTGCAGACTCTGATGTAATGGGGTAGTCATGACTTCACCATGTGCCCGCCCACCTCCCCCCATCCTCTGTCCGAGCCCACCCAAGCCCTGCCCAAGCCCAGCCAACTTTGGAATTGTGCAAGTGCAGTTCCAAAACTGTCCCACGGCCATATTTTTTATCGGTAGCCGCTGTCCATAATAGACATTGACAGACAGTTTGTAAGTTGGCCAATTATTACAAACCGTCCGTACATTTATGGATGGTTGGCAACCTGGTTTAGACATTAATGGTTGTGTGTTGAGTTATTTTGAGGGGACAGCAAATTTACACTGTTATTAGGGTGACCACATTTCCAAACTACCATTCAGGGACACCCCCCCCCTTTACCAAAAATCAGCTTGTGCTGTAACGAATCACAGCACAGTGATTGGACACAAGAGGCGGGATTTATGATTTCTCCAATCACAAGCAGGGGGCGGGGATTGTGCTCCTCCAGGAATTCCCAGCCAGGGCAAGTACTGTCAGTGAGTAAAGCAGTGATGTGGTCTAGATCAGTGATCAGTTTCATTCCGGGACACTGTATTGTCCTGGAATGAGTGTGCCCGGGACAGACCTGCAAAATGCGGGACTGTCACGGGCAATCCGGGACATGTGGTCACCCTAACTGTTATACAAGCTGTACACTCACTACTTTACATTGTAGCAAAGTGTCATTTGTTCAGTGTTATCACATGAAAAAATATAATTAAATATTTATGAAAATGGGAGGGGTGTACTCACTTTTGTGAGATACTGTAAATTCCAGGATGGTGCCTCACTAAGTATGAAAGTAAGGGGGAAAGCTGCCATATTCTTCCTCTGATAGGTCCCCTTTAAATCACTGATCCATGGGTCACCGTGATCAGTCACAGCAGATACTTTCTAGAATGGTGGGGTTTTCCTGTTACACTTGGCACATGTGATTATGTACTGTTCCCTGCTTACAATCTTCAGATTCAATTCTCATTACACTCCGCAGACAACGTGGGCTTGTTTCGCTCGCCGGTGATATTGGATCTGTTCTAGCGGAGCTTGCAGTAATTCACACTGAGCAGGGAATTTCACACTCAAATATTGGACAAAAGCTTGCGCTAAATTGGTGCATTTCCTCCAAATCCATAATATGCTGCAAGGACATAGGAAGCACAAGTATTTCTAGCTATAAAGACATACAGTAAATCACGTTTTGGACATTTAAAGAGACCCTGTCACCAGCTAAAAAAAAAATAGGCTAGTGCACATAAGAGAGAAGGGAAGAGACAGAGCAGCGCCGCTCTAAGCGTACTAAATTACTTTAAAA
The DNA here is from genome assembly GCA_029206835.1 of Rana muscosa. Lineage (NCBI taxonomy): Eukaryota > Metazoa > Chordata > Amphibia > Anura > Ranidae > Rana > Rana muscosa. The sequence continues at coordinate 80,024,675 of CM055116.1, read as the reverse complement.
GAGCTTTAATTTGCTTTAAAATGCACTCACATTTTAACAAATTTATTACTCAAATGTGAGTGATTTTTTAAGCAATTTAAAGCTCTTTTAACCACTTCAGCCCCGGATCATTTTGTTTCTAAAGGACCAGGCCTCTTTTTGCGATTCGGCACTGCGTTGCTTTAACTGACAATTGCGCGGTCGCTGTAACCAAACAAAATTGACGTCCTTTTTTACCCACAAATAGAGCTTTCTTTTGGTGGTATTTGATCACCTCTGCGGTTTTTATTTTTTGCGCTATAAACAAAAATAGAGCGACAATTTTGAAAAAAATTCAATATTTTTTACTTTTTGCTATAATAAATATCCCCAAAAAATATATAAAAAAACTTTTTTTTCCCTCAGTTTAGGCCGATACGTATTCTTCTACATATTTTTGGTAAAAAAATATCGCAATAAGCGTTTATTGATTGGTTTGCGCAAAAGTTATAGCGTCTACAAAATAGGGGATAGTTTTATGGCATTTTTATTAATATTTTTTTTTACTAGTAATGGCGGCGATCAGCGATTTTTATCATGACTGCGACATTATGGCGGACACATCAGACACTTTTGACACTATTTTGGGACCATCGATCAGTGCTGTAAAAATGCACTGATTAATGTGAAAATGACACTGGCAGTTTAGGGGTTAACCTGTAGGGGGCACTAAAGGGGTTATGTGTGACCTAATGTGTGATTCTTACTGTGAGGGGGCGTGGCTTGGCGTGTAACGTCACTGATCGTCGTTCCCTATGAAAGGGAACAGACGATCAGTGACAGGCTCACTAGGAAGAACGGGGAGAGATTTGTTTACACTTACCTCTCCTCGTTCTTCAGCTCTGTGACCCGATCGCGGGACACCAGCGGCGATCGGGTCCCGCGTGCGTGGTCACGGAGTACCCGACCGGGTCGCGAGCGTGACCCACGGCTGTGCATATTAAAGGGGACGTACCTGTACGCCAATATGCCCAGCCGTGCCATTCTGCCGACGTACATCGGCGTGCGGCGGTCGGCAAGTGGTTAAACTAATTTATTACGCTTAGAGCGCAGCTGCTCTCTCTCTTCCCTTCTCTCATTATCATAGAGTCTCTTCTGCTCTCCTGAGCTGGCTGCCGCTTTCAACTTCCACCAGAACCTTTAACACAGGTCTGGATCCAGAAAGAAAAATGGGCTAAAACTTCCAAACATTAACTGAACTCTTATTATGAATTTTACTTTTATTATTATTGCCTACTTATCTCACCAGTGGCCCCCGTCAGTGCTTCATTCTACCCTCCTTAGTGCACACTAAGACCCCTTTCACACACACAGCGCGGCCGGGTTAGCGGTAAAGCTTTACCGTCCTTTTAGCGGTGCTTTTCGGCCGCTAGCGGGGCGCTTTTAACCCCTGCTAATGGCCGAAGAAAGTGTTAAATGTGCCCGAAAAGGTGCTAGCATGAATCTATCTATAACCATTAAGGGGGTGGCATGGATAGAGGGGGCGGCACCCGGGTGCCCCTAATGGACGAGCAGCCACTGAGGTCCATAAAGAAATGGATGAGCGAGTTTGGGGTGGAGGAACTTTTCTGGCCTGCACAGAGTCCTGACCTCAACCCGATAGAACACCTTTGGGATAAATTAGAGCAGAGATTGCAAACCAGTTCTCTCCGTCCAACATCAGTGCCTGACCTCACAAATGTGCTTCTGGAAGAATGGTCAAACATTCCCATAGACACACTCCTAAACCTTGTGGACAGCCTTCCCAGATGAGTTAAAGCTGTTATAGCTGCAAAGGGTGGGCCGTCTCAATATTGAACCCTACGGACTAAGACTGGAATGCCATTAAAGTTCATGTGCGTGTAAAGGCAGGCGTCCCAATACTTTTGACAATATAGTGTATGTCAATGCATAAAGCGGCATCTGAAACAGAACATTCCATCTGCAACTAAAGAATCACTTTTCCTTATAGGTTTGCTTTAATAATTACTATTTTTTGAGGGTGACAGTTCTATTGTGTGTGATACATTCTCTACACTTGAATAGCTCTGGGCAGATTCTTCACTTGACTTATGCAGGAATCTGAATATTATACTTTTTTTTGTTATTATAACTGTTCTGGCTGAAAGATTTATCTTTTCCGCTTGTTTAGCTTGAACTTACTTTGTGCCAAGCCTGACACTTCAGTTGGAGCGTGAGGGACATTTGCTGGATATCATATGCCTGACCTCACACACTGCACACTGGGTAGACAGGAGGCACTGAGGTCACGCATTTGACAGGCCACCTACTTTCAGACTTCAGGTGACCTCTGACTGTCACAGTAATTCCCACATTTTTTTTCTTTTACGTTTTGAACAGCAATAGTTCATAAGCAGCTAAATTGAAGTAACTCTACAAACCAATGACAAAACCTTCAGATACAGTAGAGATGGAAGCTACCCATGATGAGCACCAAAACACAAGAGGCTCTGTTCTACAAATTGTAGTTTTAGTTTAAAGGGTTAGCTGTGAAAAATGCCTTCTCTTCTAAAGTGTGACAAACACAAACTCTGGTGTAATCGAACATTTAAAACAATTGGCTATTGCTTTCTCTGCAAGGGGAATCTAAAAGTTAGCTGGTGTTCCACCAAGGACCCCCTCATAGGAGTTTAGGCTTGAGGCTGTGGGTACAAAAGAGGTGCAGTGGAGGCTTTAGACTATGGGTGTAGAGGTGGCACAGTAAAAGTTTGAGGTTGTGAGTGCAGAGGTGGCACAGTGAGGGTTTGAGACTTCGGGTGCAGAGGTGGCAGAGTGAAGGATTGAGGCTGTAGGTGCAGAGGTGGCACAGTGAAGATCTTAGGTTGTGGGTGCAGAGGTGGCACCGTGAATGTTGGAGGTTGTGGGCGCAGAGGTGGCGCAGTCAATATTTGAGGCTGCGATACTGAGGTGGCACAGTGAAGATTTGAGGTTGTGGGTACAGCGGGGGCACAGTGAAGATTTGAGGTTGTGGGGGCAGAGGTGGCACAGTCACACACCTCTGGATCTCAGTGCAGCGTTCGACACAGTAGACCACAAAACTCTACTCATTTGCCTTAAAGAAGTAGCAGGCGTCACAGACCCTGACCTACCCTGGTTCGCATCCTTCCTAGAAAATCGCTCCCAGACAGTGAAACTAGGAGCCTTCACCTCTGAAACTCGCGCAATTTCTTGCGGAGTCCCTCAAGGATCACCCCTGTCACCCGTGCTCTTTAACATCTACCTCCGCCCACTCCTCAAAATCATCAGCAAACAGGACTTGTGCTACCACTCCTACGCTGATGACACTCAACTCTACTTTCGTATCACCGGAAAAAAAGACCAATATCACGGACTGGAAAAGTGCCTCACATTTATCGAAGATTGGATGACTGAGAGTTCCCTCAAACTCAATGCATTCAAAACAGAACTTCTTCTCCTCCACGCAAACCGAAAGACAAAAACAAAGACTTCTTGGACACCACCCACCATTCTTGGACAGACCATTACCCCGAGAACCAAAGTCAAAAGTCTCAGAGTCATCTTTGACTCGGAGATGTTGATGGACGCACAAATAGGATCAGTAGTGAGCGGATCGCACCACCTCCGCCTGCTGCGTAGAATCATCCCCTTCATCCCGGAAGACAACATAGCAGTAGTAGTTGGAACAATCATCAACTCCCGACTCGACTACGCAAACTCCCTCTAGGACTTCCTAAATATCAGATTTCGTGCCTACAAGTCGTCCAGAACACGGCAGCCAGACTGGTAATGGGGAAAAAACCTTGGGAATCGATCACCCCTTCACTGAGGACCCTGCATTGGCTAACCGTAAAGGATCGGGTCACATTCAAGACCCTTTGCCTCACTCACAAGTGCACACAAGGAAACGCTCCTCAATATGTATGCAAGAAGATAAAACACTACACCCCCAAACGCATTCTCCGATCAACCAATCAAAACCTCCTCCACATCCCCAAGTCCCGCTACAAATCGAAGGGAGAACGAAGATTTGCAGTCCAAGGACCACGGCTATGGAACGCTCTTCCCACAAACATCCGTATGGAAGAAAACCATCGGGCCTTCAGGAAAAAACTTAAGACCCACCCCTTCTGAAGGATCAGGACGTCACCGGATGCAAAGAGCCTTGAGGCGATTTAGTTCGTATTTGTAGCGCTATACAAGTAATTCACTCACACTCACTCACTCAGTCAAAATTTGAGACTGCGGATACAGAGGTGGCACAGTGAATGCTTGAGGCTGCGGGTGCAGAAGTGGCACAGTGAAGGTTTGAGGTTGTGGGTGCAGAGGTGGCACAATGAAGATTTGAGGTCGTGGGTGCATAGGTGGCACAGTGAAGATTTGAGGCTGCGGATACAGTGGTGGCGCAGTAAATTTTTGAGGCTGCGGGTGCAGAGGTGGCACAGTGAAGGTTTGAGGTTGTGGTTGCAGAGGTGGCACAATGAAGATTTGATGTCGTGGGTACATAGGTGGCACAGTGAAGATTGAGGCTGAGGATACAGTGATGGCGCAGTAAATTTTGGAGGCTGCGGGTTCAGAGGTGGCACAGTGAAGGTTTGAGATTGTGGGTGCAGAAGTGGCACAGTGAAGGTTTGAGTCTGTGGGTACAGAGGTGGCACAGTAAAGATTTGAGGCTGCGGATACAGAGGTGGCACAGTGAAGGTTTGAGTCTGTGGGTACAGAGGTGGCACAGTGAAGGTTTGAGATTGTGGGTGCAGAAGTGGCACAGTGAAGGTTTGAGTCTGTGGGTACAGAGGTGGCACAGTAAAGATTTGAGGCTGCGGATACAGAGGTGGCACAGTGAAGGTTTGAGTCTGTGGGTACAGAGGTGGCACAGTGAAGGTTTGAGGATGCGGGTGCAGAGGAGGCAGACTGGAGGCTTGAGACTGCAGCGGCGGGGGGGGGGGGGCAGAGGCTGTTTGTGCAACACATGACTAAAGGATTCGTCAACCTTGGTCCTTACCAATAACATTAAAGACACAGACTGCGTGACATGGGTTTTATATGGCCACAGCAGCCAAATTTTTTATTAACCAAATAATAAATTAACATCAAGTAAACATACCCGTAAGTGCAACTTTTCAACAAAATACTAATGCCCAACAACAAGAGGTCTTTGGGTGTCTTTAAGGCACAATTTATAACTAGAACGATCTATGTCCCCAGCCGTGCCCCAACTGGCTCCCACATACTTCCATATTCCCTTCCCCCAGGGGACCTAGCTCCTGGGAGAACCACCGTTAACCAGGTGGAAGCGCCATACCTTAGATGGGCCCCACTAATCCTGTACCATGTAATTCGTCACTGACCCCCCAAAGACCCCTTGAACCGCCGTCTGCTGTGACAAGTTCGAGCAATATCCCTCAGTCAGTAATATCATACAAAAATCAAATAAAACTTTTCCTGTTTTGTTATTCTTTTTTTTTTTTTTTTTTCCTTTTTTTTGCGATATATCCATAAAATACATACCAACGTTATTACTATATATAGAAAGACAAATATAAATATATATCTACTGTGAGGGGGTTAGCTCGGCAGCGGGTGTGTGTGACCCCCGGGATGGGCTCCCCACACAAAAACAGGCCCAGCAAACGGAGGTTGTGGTTTTCAAAATCAAAAAGGTGCGGTTTATTTTCTATTTACAGTGACAAAACACAGCAAAGCAAAAGAAACATAAATAAAATAAATCCTGGTCAACTTGACCTCTGACTAAACATACAGGTTTCCTAACTAACAACTGGGATCAGCCTAGTGCTGTCCTAGTCCCTAAGTCCCTGGTTTTAAATGTCCAAGCAAATAGCCACACAGGCTTTGTCTCACCGCACAGGGGTTCACTCTCCCTAGACAGTCCACACAGGTCTGGTTCCAGGCATGAGCTAACATCTAATGAAGCTGGGAGTTCTTATAGAGGCCTAAATGAGCTGACAAGCTTCAGCTGGTCTCATCAACTCCCTGTCTGCACGACGCCCAGCACTCTCCCTAGAGGTATGAGTCATCCATGAGCCTACTAGCCTCAGCTGGGCTTATACAACTCTCCACCTAGTTGTATAAGTCGGCGTAAAGCCTGAATCTGGGCGAAATATATCTACCCCCCTGGATGCAACCAGGTGACTTTACCTTCCTGCTGTCACATACCCCCCCCTCTTGTTTTAACCTCGGGGTTGGAACACCAGCAATCAGGCATTCATGTACTCGAGACAAAGCATCCACATTCCCCATTTGAACGCCAGGGCGATGCTTTACTGTGAAGTTGAATTCCTGGAGGGCCAGGAACCACCTATTCACTCTTCTATTTGTTTCCTTGTTTTGAGCCATCCACTTTAACGGAGCGTGATCCGTAACCATGTCAAAGTGCCTACCTAGCAGGTAGTACCGAAGGGAATCTAGAGCCCACTTCACCGCTAAACACTCCTTTTCAACGGTGGCGTAATTTACCTCATGGGACTTCAACTTCCTGCTGAGGTAAATGACTGGGTGCTCTTCCCCGTTCCAGACCTGGGACAATACTGCTCCTAACCCCACATCTGACGCATCACTTTGTACGACAAAGTCTTTAGAGAAGTCGGGTGAGTACAACACTGGCTGGCTACATAAGGCTTGTTTCAAGAATTGGAATGCTGCCTCAGCCTCGGGGGTCCATTTAATCATGACCGACCCTTTCCCCTTCGTCAGGTTGGTTAGGGGCACAGCCTTAGAAGCAAAGTGGGGAATGAATCGCCGATAATACCCAGCGATTCCCAGAAAGGCTCGTACCTGCTTCTTGCTGTTGGGACGTGGCCAACTCTGGATGGCCTCGACTTTGTTGAGTTGGGGTTTTATTACTCCCCTCCCAATGGTGTACCCAAGATATTTGGCCTCCTCCTGCCCAATGGTACACTTCTTGGGGTTAGCCGTAAACCCCGCTTCCCGAACAGAGTCCAGGACTGCTTGCACTTTTGGCAGATGTGAGGCCCAATCTGTGCTATGGACAATTACGTCATCCAGGTAAGCCGCAGCATACTTCCGATGGGGCCTCAGCATCTGGTCCATTTTCCGCTGGAATGTGGCCGGCGCATTCTGTAACCCGAACGGCATTCTTTTATATTGGAACGCCCCGTCTGGGGTTACAAATGCGGTTTTCTCTTTGGCCGACTTGGCCAGGGATATTTGCCAATACCCTTTTGTGAGGTCAAGAGTCGTCATGTATCGGGCTGTTCCCAGCCGGTCGATCAACTCATCTATACGTGGCATGGGGTAGGTGTCAAATTTTGTAACTTTGTTCAACTGACGAAAATCGTTACAAAATCGCCAGCTCCCATCCGGTTTAGGCACCAACACAATGGGACTAGACCAATCACTTTGGGACTCCTCTATCACCCCTAAGTTCAGCATTTTCTGTACTTCCTCCCGTATTGCCTCCCGTCGGGCCTCTGGGATCCGATAGGGTTTTAACTTCACCCTTTCACCGGGCGGGGTAATGATGTCATGCTCTACCCCAGATGTTTGTCCCGGCAGCTCAGAGAATACCTCCTTGTTGCGAAGCACAAACTCCTTAACCTCCTGTTGTTGGGGTTGTGACAAGGTGGCTGCTATTCCAACCTCAGGAATCACGCAACCAGTTTGAGCTGGTGACCAAGTGTCTGCGACTAGGGACTCTCTATCCCTCCAGGCTTTCAACAGATTAACGTGATAGATCTGTTCGGGCTTTCGCCTTCCTGGTTGTCTGACCTTGTAATTCACTTCGCTCACTTTTTCCATTATCTCATAGGGGCCTTGCCATTTGGCAAGGAATTTACTTTCAACCGTAGGGACAAGTACCAGTATCCTATCCCCCGGGGAAAAGGTACGGGTCTTGGCTCCACGGTTGTACACTCTCTGCTGTGCTAACTGCGCTTGGGCCAAATGTTCCTTCACGATGGGCATTACCTGTGCAATTCGGTCTTGCATCAGGGCGACATGCTCAATCACACTCCTGTGGGGAGAACTCTCACTTTCCCAAGTTTCCTTGGCAATATCCAACAGCCCTCTTGGGTGTCTCCCATACAGTAACTCAAAGGGGGAGAATCCCGTAGAGGATTGGGGCACCTCCCTAATAGCAAACATCAAATAAGGAAGTAGACAGTCCCAATCCTTTCCATCTCTATCCACCACTTTCTTCAACATTTGTTTTAGGGTTTTGTTGAATCTTTCAACCAGCCCATCGGTTTGGGGGTGATACACAGATGTACGTAATTGCGTCACTTTGAACAATTTACACAGCTCCTTCATAACCCGGGACATAAAGGGTGTACCTTGGTCCGTAAGCAGTTCTTTACAAATACCCACCCGGCTAAACACAAGAGATAGCTCTTTGGCTATGGTTTTGGCCGAGGTATTTCGGAGAGGGATCGCTTCTGGATAACGGGTGGCATAGTCCATTATAACTAATATGTACTGGTGCCCCCTAGCGGACTTGATTATAGGCCCTACCAAATCCATGGCGATCCTCTCAAACGGGACCTCAATGATGGGTAGAGGGACCAGCGGGCTACGGAAATGTGGCATCGGGGCCGACCTCTGACACACAGGGCAGGAGGAACAATAATTTTCTATGTCCTTCATCACCCCCGGCCAATAGAATCTCTGTAATACCCTCTCTCGGGTTTTCTCTGTCCCCAGATGACCTCCAAGAATGTGCCCATGGGCCAACTCCAACACCAACTTCCTGTAAGGTTTGGGCACCACAAGCTGCTCAACGGTTTCTTCTGCCCTTTTTGCCACCCGATACAGTAGGTCCTTCTCTACGCTGAAGTATGGGTAAGTGCAGGTATTATCTGGGTTCACTAACTCGCCATCTATTTTCACTACGTTTTCCCGTGCCTTTATTAGGGCGGGGTCTTTCAACTGTTCTGTGGCAAAGTTTTCCCTGTGAACCTCAAGATCAGAAAACTCCACAGACGGTAGGTTTTCGTCTGAGGAGGTGGGCTCCTCTCCAGTTTCTTGAGTCTCCCCTGCCAATACTGTTAAGGGAAATTCCGGAGAGTCCTCACCACTCTCAGGGGAGTTCTGGCTATCACATTCCTGGTACATAGGGGCACCAGTGGGGGGCTCAGGATCATCCCACAGTTCCCAGAACTTCGGAAAATCCCTTCCCACAATGGCGTCATGCGGTAACTGAGATACTAAGCCCACTGGATGAGAGAGGGTACCTTTGGGGGTCTCGAAACACACTGTAGTCACTGGATACTCTCGGGTGTCCCCATGCACACAAATAACAGCTACCTTGCTATTCCCAAAGACCTCTGTTTTAACTAACTCAGCCTTTATCAGGGTCACAAGGCTACCTGAATCCAGCAATACCACAACATTTCTACCATTAACACACATTTTGCATAAATGTTTCTCAGTTCCTCGAATGGCAGTGCATGCGACTATCGCACACAGCGACTGACGTCTGCCCGTCAGAAAGTCACACTGCATGGGTTCCTCCACAACCGGGCAATTGGCTGCAATATGTCCCGCTTGCCGGCAGCGGTAGCAAACGATCCTTCTTGCCGCCTCTTGAGCCGCTGATTTCCCAGGCTGTTCTCGCCAAACTTGGGGTAGAGCTCCCACCCTCTCACTCTCTCCACCCTCACCCCTTGGAATCCTCTTATCCGCCCCTGGGGATGGTCTGGTCTTAGGGTGGAAAGTCCGAGTGTCTCTGGAAGAGGCCGTCAGGTTCTCTGTAGCCAAGTATTTCTCCACACGATCCACAAGACCATCGGCCGTCTCTGGGTCTCCATGGCTTACCCACTTTTGGATGGCAGTAGGAAGAGCTCTCAAAAACCGATCCATTACAACACGTTCCACAATCTTTGGTGCGGACAAAGTCTCTGGCTGTAGCCACTTTCTGCTCAGGTGAATGAGATCATACATTTGAGACCTGGGGGGTTTTCCAAGCTGGAAAGTCCAGTTATGCACACGCTGAGCCCGGACAGCCTGGGTGACACCCAGCCTTGCCAAAATTTCAGCTTTTAGCATCACATAGTCTTTTGCTTGGTTAGGCTCTAGGTCATAGTAAGCTTTCTGCGATTCACCAGTTAACAGAGGAGCCACCAGTCCAGCCCACTGCTCCTCAGGCCACTTTTCTCTTTCAGCGGTCCTTTCAAATGTGGTCAAAAATACCTCTGGATCATCCTCTCCAGTCATTTTTGTCAATAAACGACTCACCCCAAAGGACGCGGTATTAGTGGGACGGCTTTCCTCACTGGTCTGCGGACGTTGCTGCATTACTGCTTCCATTTGTTGTAGTCTCTGCTCTTGCTTCTGTAACAGGTCTATGAAGCGGGCCTCAGATTGCTGCTGGGCTTGTTGCTGAGCTTCCAGACTCTGTTGGTGAGCTTGCTGCTGGGCTGCAAGGCTCTGTTGATGAGCTTGCTGCTGGGCTGCAAGGCTCCTTTGCAAACCTGCATTTGTCTGCTGTTGATTGGCATTTGCTAGAGCCAGCTGTTTCAGTATCTCCTCCATGCTGGCTTAAAAAAAACTGCCACTGGTTCTCCACCAACTGTGAGGGGGTTAGCTCGGCAGCGGGTGTGTGTGACCCCCGGGATGGGCTTCCCACACAAAAACAGGCCCAGCAAACGGAGGTTGTGGTTTTCAAAATCAAAAAGGTGCGGTTTATTTTCTATTTACAGTGACAAAACACAGCAAAGCAAAAGAAACATAAATAAAATAAATCCTGGTCAACTTGACCTCTGACTAAACATACAGGTTTCCTAACTAACAACTGGGATCAGCCTAGTGCTGTCCTAGTCCCTAAGTCCCTGGTTTTAAATGTCCAAGCAAATAGCCACACAGGCTTTGTCTCACCGCACAGGGGTTCACTCTCCCTAGACAGTCCACACAGGTCTGGTTCCAGGCATGAGCTAACATCTAATGAAGCTGGGAGTTCTTATAGAGGCCTAAATGAGCTGACAAGCTTCAGCTGGTCTCATCAACTCCCTGTCTGCACGACGCCCAGCACTCTCCCTAGAGGTATGAGTCATCCATGAGCCTACTAGCCTCAGCTGGGCTTATACAACTCTCCACCTAGTTGTATAAGTCGGCGTAAAGCCTGAATCTGGGCGAAATATATCTACCCCCCTGGATGCAACCAGGTGACTTTACCTTCCTGCTGTCACACTACCCATTTCGCCCCTTTTTTTTTTTTAAACAAAATTAACCAAAAGACAGCCAAAACCAACCCCCCTCTAAAGGCCCCAATACAGACCCCCAACTGTGCAATTCGATAACTACTAACACCAGGGCGGGAGGGTGGGAAGTTGGCTCTGCTCCTAATCTTCCCGGAATGATGAAAATCCGCCCCTACGCTGGGAAAACTGCAGAGGAAAAAAATGCAGTGATTCGCGATGAGAAAAATTAGAGCATGTTCTAATTTTTCTCGTTGTGATTCTCGCCGTTTTTCTCGTCAGGAAAAATGCTGAAGAGCCTACACACGGCCGTTTTTCTCGTCCAAGAGAAAAAATGTAATTTTTCCAGACGAGAAAAGTGATCGTGTGTACGCGGCATTAGAGTCTCAGTGCCAGGACAGGTCTCTGTCTAAAAGTTGGGTTGGAGATAGGGTCAGTGTGATGGTTAGTCTGAAGTTTAAGGAGAGCTGGGAACTGGAGGTGGCTGGGGCCTCAGAGGTCTTAGGTTAGGACTTCTTTCTTATGTCGCGTACACACGATCGGACATTCCGACAACAAAACCATGGATTTTTTTCCAACGGATTTTTGCTCAAACTTGTCTTGCATACACACGGTCACACGAATGTTGTCGGAAATTCCGATGACCAAGAACGCGGTGACGTACAACACTACAATGAGCCGAGAAAAATTAAGTTCAATGATTCTGAGCATGCGTCAAATTGATTTTGAGCATGCGTAGGATTTTTGTGCATCGGAATTGGATACAAACGGTCGGAATTTCCGACAAGAACTTTTGTTGTCGGAAAAATTGAGAAACAGCTCTCAATCATTTGTTGTCGGAAATTTCGACAGCAAATGTTGGATGGAGCCTACAAACAGTGGGAATATCCGACTAAAAGCTCACATCGAACATTTGTTGTCGGAAATTCCGATCGTGCGTACGCGGCATAAGTGCCAGGAACAGTACGCTGAAATCAACCAGTCCCAAACTACCAGGGTTGAAAGCTAATATATTGTACAAATGTTGGTTTGTGGAGGGGCAGGTGGCAAAGTTGAAATCTACAGAAAAAAATTGAACTTCAAGAAATGGTGATGTATAGATTGCAGAGTAAAGATTGCATGTTGCATAGGAGACACCAATAGACTGGGTAAATAAAAAAAAAACTGAAGATTTTATGGCTTGGGGAAGACCATCGGATCTGCTTGAAAATAGATTTTTTTTTTAAAGTGTGGTGGAGCCATGTCTCTACATCTCACTTCATGATTTATGTTTGTTCCCTGTGAAAAGCTATTCTAGCCAGAGATGCAATAACAGAAGGGTTAGAAATATAGGGTCACCCAGAAATTGAGTTATTAATGGCTGTCAGTGCTTGTAACTTAAAGCGGAGGTGCCGCGGAAAAAAATTATTAAAAGCCAGCAGCTGCAAATACAGCAGCTGCTGACATTTAATATATGGACACTTACCTGTCCTGGAGTCCAGCGATGTCCGCAGCAGAGGACGAGCAATCGCTCGTCACTCTGCTGCCCCCACCGCCATCCTCAGTGAGGGAACCAGGAAGTGAAGCCTTGCGGCTTCATGCCCGGTTCCCTACGGTGCATGCGCGAGTCACGCTGCGCCGTTCTCACTGGTCCCCTGTGTTCTGGGAGCCGAGTGTCTTCCAGAACACAAAGGGGAATCTGCGGAAAGTGATGTGCTTCCCGCAGATTTCCCGCAGAGAGGACTCCCGGATGTGGGTGCAAATACCTGTCTTAGTCAATTGTGACACCGGAGGGGGGAGGGTTCCGATCAGCGGAAGTTCCACTTTAGGGTGGAGCTCCGCTTTAAGTTCACAACTAGAGATATAAGAGAGACGACAAAGAAAATACATTTATCACCAGGACCATCTTAATAGCATCATGGGCCCCTGGGCAAAGTAATGCCCAGGGGCCTCTACCAGCTTGCCCCAATTTACACACCTACTTTCAAGAAATAAAGTATAAATAGTTGATAGAATTAAACATATATTCATTAGCACTTTCAATAAAATCAATTTTACAAAAGGAAAACATTCCATAAATCAAAGACTAGTCAACACAAAGGGGGGAATGCAGAGGGGCACAGTAGAGGAGGGGTCAGGAGGGCACAATACTGAGATCAGGAGGGCACAGTATAGGTTCTGGGACGCTTCCCGGGACACGACCATATTGGGACAGTTTAGTAAAAAACATGACTGCCCCAGCAAATCCGGGACAGTTGGCAAGTATGATGCAAGATTATTGGGGGCCCGCCATGTACCTGGGGCCCCTGGGCAGGGGCCAGGAGCGCCCTTGCATTGAGATGGACCTGTTTATCACCACATCTAATTCACTTTGTGGTTTGTGGTATAGGTCAAGATTTCTTTGGTATATTTGAAAACACAACCTTATTTTAACTGAAACTGTGAACAGTTGCTGGACGCTGTTTTCAAACAGTTTAAAAAAAAAAAAGATTTGTATCTGGGTCAGTATCTCAGAAAGTACTGAAGCTAGATGGTCTACATACCAATCAGACAATTGAATTTTATCAGAAGGAAAGGTCAGCATTGGCATACTTGCCAACATATTTGTCCGAGTTCCCAGGGCACCTTTGCCTATGGCTTATACTTGACATGCCCACCTTCCAGGTTGTCCAGGCCAGATAACGCCCACGTTCCTAGCAGTTCTAACCACAATTATGCAAGAAACGTCCACTTGTGGCCTCATATCCCTCAGTTGAGGCCCTTCCCTTTTTTGAGTTACTGCACATAGTCATTAAAGTGTAACTAAAGCCCAAACTTTTTTTTTCCCGTTTTGGCTAGAGTGGAGAGGGATTAGAACACTGGTCAGTTTTTATTGTTGTCTGTGCCGACCATTAAGGAGATTCACTCTATATTTGTCCTGTTTACCATTACCAATGAAAGTAAAAGTAAACTAAATTTTGGGTTGTCCCCAGCACAGTAATAGAGGGGAAACCTTTCAATGGGGACACTAGTTTTGGTGACCCTGGTGTCCTTTAATTGCAGGGATTTCCTCTCACTTCCTGAATGGCTATGGGACAGGAAGTGAAGGAAAATCTCCAAAATGGGACACAGATAACAAAAATAAGAGTCCCGGACAGCTGAGACTCTTATGCGACATTGCTGGATCGAGATGGAGCTCAGGTAAGTATTAGACGGCGGGGGCGGGGGGGGGGGGGGGGGTTTGCAGAAGTTTTTTTTATCTTAATGCATAGAATGCATTAAGATAAAAAAAAAACATTCTGACTTTAGAACCACTTTAAGTTCATCTCTACTGCAGGCTCACAAAACCAGTGATGTGGCGTCACTCCTCTTACAGGTTCAATGATGCCCTTCGTCATTCAGTCCACTTCCATTGGACCCAGAGTGTCATGGCTCTGCACCCCTAAGTGAGACTCATAGGAGAATGCTGCAGGGGTTGGGGGAGGCAAATAGGAGGGTCTGAGCCCAAAGTTGGCCTTAAAGGGCTTGTTCACACTTGACAAAATTTCTATCGCTTAACAAATGCGTTAGTATAGTCGTTAGACTTGCATTAATGAGCTTTAGTATGGGCGTTAGACTCGCATTAATGAGCTTTAGTATGGACATTGGACTGGCATTTTACAAGCTTTATTGACAAGTTAAAAATGCTCCCCAAATGCCCTATGGGCAGTTTTGAAGTGTTTGATGAGCATTAAGGTATGTTAAAACCACTCCACAAACTGAAATAAACTAATCTTAATGCCCCGCAACCGCACGGCAACTGCCTGCCAGAATCGTTACCCTAGACTTGAATGGGAGGCTTCAAACACGTTGATAAGCTTCAAACACCTCCTGACCCGATATGAGGCTTCAGTTTTGAAGGAACGCAACACTAACGCTTCATATTTTGATAGTGTGAATACCACTGTGTGCTGTCCATTGTATCATTTGCGTAGGTGTTTAAGGGGCATTTTTAGTCCTTCTCAAACGCCTGCTTTTAATGCCAGTGTGAACTTAGCCTACTGCGGCGTACACACAATCGTTTTTCATGCCATTTTTTAAACCAACGTTTTTCTCGTCTTTTTTTTTCATGTTTCCTCTCAAGCCTGTCTTGCGTACACACGATCATTTAAAAAAACGTTCAAGCAAAGCGCAGTGACGTACAACACGTACGACGGCACTATAAAGGGGAAGTTCCGTTCGGATGGCGCCACCCTTCATGTTAGTAAAGTTTGTTGAGCGACGATTCACGCTTTTCAGCCTCGTGCTTTGTGTTACTGTGTGACGAATGTGCTATCTCCATTACGAACGCTAGTTTTACCAGAACGAGCGCTCCCGTCTCATACTTGTAATTGTATGTTTATTGAGATTTTTTTTCAACAAAACAAGAAAAGGCAGACACATTACAGAGAAGTACCACAATCATCTTATACAGAAAAAGAGAGGCATTTCCTAGTGAATGATGTCATAATCAGAGGGAATAAGAGGAAAGAAAAGAAAAAACAAGGGAGGGGAGGGTGCACCATGGATCTTGAAACAATATATATACAATAGTAGTCTGTATAGTAACAATAGTCTTTAAGCTAATCATTCAAACAAGAAGGGACAAGTTGCCTGGAAGACATTTGGTAGCAATTTAGGATAGAGATTCAGGATTGAAAGAGGAATTGTCCCAGGGATCCCATATTTTTGAGAATTGAGGCAGAGTATCGTGAATCACCGCTGTCATATGTTCCATTCTACGTATCTGTGCTACAGCTAGTATCAATTGGGATTGCGTGGGGGTGTTGGGAGATAACCAATGGGTAGGTATTACTCTTTTGGCAGCCAAGAGAATATATGATATCAACTTTTTGTCGTGTTTAGGTATTCCAGGGATTGGGAGGCCTAACAAGTAGTGGGCCGGATCTCTAGGGATGTCCATCGCCAACACAGACTGAAGTATTGATTGGACTGAGGACCAAAATGGCAAAATTAACGGGCATTCCCAAAAGATATGGTAGTGTGTTCCTATATCTTGCAAGCATCTCCAGCATTTCCGGGATATAGAGGGATCATATTTATGGATAACCTCTGGGGTCCTATACCAGAACATGAGGACCTTATGAGCTGTCTCTCTCTGCTCCACGCATCTGGATACTTTAGATATGGAGGACCAGATCTCCTGCCATTGAGGAAGAGATATAGGGGTTGGAAGTACCTTGGCCCATCTCTGCGTGTACACATGGGATTCTAGTGTTGGCAGATTCGAGTCATGGAGGATCTTATATATAGAAGATATGAGACCGGGTTGGTATGGGCCTTGAGCATATAAAGCTTCAAAGGCATTGGGTTTTTCCAAGGCCAAGGCAGGTGACATAGAATGGAAGTAGTGTTTAAATTGAAGATAAGAAAAAAAAAAAGCTTTTTGGGTATATCGAATTCCTTTTGAAGATCTTGGAAGGAGAATAGTTTGCGGGTCATAGGATGTACTAGGTGGCGGAGCTGAAAAATGCCCGCCTGAGACCATGGGTACATGTTATTGTAGGATAGGCTATCCGGAATATCCAGGTTGGAAATAACGTTTAAGAGAGCTGGGCATGGAGAAGAGAGAGAGAACCTCTTGTTACATTTTTTCCAGATAGAAAGAGTAAATAACATTGGTCCTAGACATATATGTCTGAGCTGAGATATGAAAGAAGTTAAGTTGGCCCAGAGCATTGAGCAAGGATGCACAGGGCTAGTAACACTGATTTCCCGTCTCATACTTGATTCTGAGCATGCGCGTTTTTTTTCACCTCGTAAAAGCATACACACTATCGTTTTTCACGTCGTTAAAAAAAACGTCATGAAAAACGACGTGAAAAAATAGAGCATGTTCGAAATTTTTAATGGCCGTTTTTCACGTCGTTAAAAATGCTCTGAAGCATACACACGATCGGTTTTAATGCCCATTTTTAACAATGGCATTTTTAACGGCATGAAAAACGATCGTGTGTATGGGGCATTAAGACTGCATTCACACGTCAGCGTTTTGAATCACGGGCAGATTTGCTGTGAATCTGCCCGCGATTTGAAAACCCCGGCAGACCCGCACCACGATTTTAGGTATCATTCAAATGAATGTCATCTCAAATGCGAGTCACACATCGGCACTTTCAAATTGTGGGCAGAATCGTGGCAAATCTGCCTGCTATTCAAAACAGTCTGATGGAAGCTTTTCTTCGGATTTTCCGACAGTGTGTGTGCCCCATTGGACTTTTTCCATCTGAAATTCCGATGAATTTCATTGGAGTTTACATAGGGAACATGTTTGCTTTTACTCCGATGGAATTCCGTCGGAATTCCGATGTGATTTTGGTCGGACCATTGTCCAACCGTGTGTACGCGGCATAAGGGAGCCGAAGGTGGAAGGAGGGGCCCAAGCCCAGATGTGGGCTTTAAAGGTTAAGACTACTTTGGTCTTAAAGAGAATGTATAGTATTTACAAAGGTTTTTTTAGATACTATATATACATCAAAGACTTCGGACTGATCGTGTGACCAAACCAGTTAGGCCCCATGTCCACCCAGTGCTCTCCACATCCTAACCCACCCAACCAGCTCATAGTACCTGAAAACATGTGTTAGATTTGCAGCTTTGTGGAATGCAAAAGAGCCTAACAGTGCATTAGCTCTACCTCTATTAATAACATCTTTTGTGTAGCTGGTTGTAAGAAGATAATACAAATACAGTATCTCACAAAAGTGAGTACACCCCTCACATTTTTGAAAATATTTTATTATATCTTTTCATGTGACAACACTGAGGAAATGACACTTTGCTACAATGTAAAGTAGTGAGTGTACAGCTTGTATAACAGTGTAAATTTGCTGTCTCCTCAAAATAACTCAACACACAGCCATTAATGTCTAAACCGCTGGCAACAAAAGTGAGTACACCCCTAAGTGAAAATGTCCAAATTGGGACCAATTAGCCATTTTCCCTCCCCGGTGTCATGTGACTCGTTAGTGTTACAAGGTCTCAGGTGTGAATGGGGAGCAGGTGTGTTAAATTTGATGTTATCGCTCTCAGTCTCTCATACTGGTCACTGGAAGTTCAACATGGCACCTCATGGCAAAGAACTCTCTGAGGATCTGAAAAAAAGAATTGTTGCTCTACATAAAGATGACCTAGGCTATAAGAAGATTGCCAAGACCCTGAAACTGAGCTGCAGCATGGTGGACAAGACCATACATCGGTTTAACAGGACAGGTTCCACTCAGAACAGGCCTCGCCGTGGTCGACCAAAGAAGTTGAGTGCACATGCTCAGCGTCATATCCAGAGGTTGTCTTTGGGAAATAGACGTATAAGTGCTGCCAGTATTGCTGCAGAGGTTGAAGGGGTGGGGGGGTCAGCCTGTCAGTGCTCAGACCATACGCCGCACACTGCATCAAACTGGTCTGCATGGCTGTCGTCCCAGAAGGAAGCCTCTTCTAATGATGATGTACAAAAAAGGCCGCAAACAGTTTGCTGAAGACAAGCAGACTAAGATAAACGTATTTGGTTCAGATGGTGTCAAGCGTGTGTGGCGGCAACCAGGTGAGGAGTACAAAAACAAGTTTGTCTTGCCTACAGTCAAGCATGGTGGTGGGAATGTCATAGTCTGGGGCTGCATGAGTGCTGCCGGCACTGGGAGCTACAGTTCATTGAGGGAACCATGAATGGCAACATGTACTGTGACATACTGAAGCAGAGCATGATCCCCTCCCTTCGGAGACTGGGCCTCAGGGCAGTATTCCAACATGATAACGACCCCAAACACACCTCCAAGACGACCACTGCCTTGCTAAAGAAGCTGAGGGTAAAGGTGATGGACTGGTCAAGCATGTCTCCAGACCTAAACCCTATTGAGCATCTGTGGGGAATCCTCAAACGGAAGGTGGAGGAGCGCAAGGTCTCCAACATCCACCAGATCTGTGATGTCATCATGGAGGAGGGGAAGAGAACTCCAGTGGCAACCTGTGAAGCTCTGGTGAACTCCATGCCCAAGAGGGTTAAGGCAGTGCTGGAAAATAATGGGGGCCACACAAAATATTGACAATTTAGGCCCAATTTTTGGACATTTTCAGTTAGGGGTATGCTGACTTTTGTTGCCAGAGGTTTAGACATTAATGACTTTGAGATATTTTGAGGGGACAGCAAATTTACACGGTTATACAAGCTGTACACTCACTACTTTACATTGTAGCAAAGTGTCATTTCTTCAGTGTTGTCACATGAAAAGATAGAATAAAATATTTACAAAAATGTGAGGGGTGTACTCACTTTTGTTAGACACTGTACAAAACTCAGGCAGGTTTGTTAACAGTATTTTAAAATGCATTTAATTCGATTCTGAGTTAATGAGTTTCTTTTCCCTTTTATGTGATTGACATCTCAGTTCATGTTTTCACAAATACCTCCTGATGGAGCTTTAATAAAGTATCAGTGCATAATGACAATGTACGATATAAGCCGCAGACAGGATCACCGAGGACACAAAGGACAGAACCAAATCAGCATAACAAAGCAATGACATGGACCGTCCCCTGTCTGTGTATAATGAGATGAGACAGTGTAAGTCCAGATCAGAATGTATTATTAAATTCCAACCAGCCAAGTCATGTAAATCTAGATCTAGGCCATCTATTCCGCGTGACATATACTTAAATAGAAACTGTAATGATTTTGGTCAATTTCATTTAAAGTACATTAAACATTATAGACTATAACACTCTGTATGATATATCTTGTGGGCTGTACATTATCTTATGTGTTGCATACTCTGAACTGCCGCACTCTATATGTTGTGCTGTACATTACATACTATAGGCTACTGTAATCGTTATGTTGTGCTCAATGCTTCATACTCAAAGACCACTGCACTCTGCGTTATACCCCATTCCCATAGGGATGCACAGCCTATTGCATTAGGGTGTGCACCCCAAAGCTCAAACACGGCGTGTGCATGTTTATACATACTGCCAGTGTTAGTAGAGTAGTGGACGGTGTCAGTAGTGCAGAGATTAGTGTCAGTAGGGCAGTGGACGGTGTCATTAGTTTTTATTTATTTTTATTATTTTATTTTTTACAATTTTATTTACAATTTTGTAGGAGCCTTTGGTGAAATATCAGGGGTCTAAACAGGAGGAATCTGCGCCACACGGGGTGATTAGGGTGTGCCCAGGCACACCCTGTGCGCACACCTATGCCCACTCCATACCCCAGAGTGCTACCGCTTTACATTGTGTTATAAATTCTTTCCACTGCACTCTCTTTTACTGAGTTATGCCGCATACACACGATCGGACATTCCAACAAAAAAAACGTGGATTTTTTTCCGACGGATGTTGGCTCAAACTTGTCTTGCATACACACGGTCATACAAATGTTGTCGGAAATTGTGATCGTCAAGAACGCGGTGGCGTACAACACTACAACGAGCCGAGAAAAATGAAGTTCAATGATTCCGAGCATGCGTCAAATTGATTCAGAGCGTGCGTCAAATTTTTTGTGCGTTGAATTGTGTACACACGGTCGGAATTTCCGAAACACCTTTTGTTGTCGGAAAATTTGAGAACCAGCTCTCAAATTTTTGTTTTTGGAAATTCCGACAGCAAATGTCCAATGGAGCATACACACGGTCGGATTTTCCGACAACAAGCTCACATCAAATATTTGTTGTCGGAAATTACGACCGTGTGTACTCGGCATTAGGCTGTGTTCACACTAGTGAAAATTGGATGCGGGTTTCCCCACATCCAATTTTCATGTCAGGAGATTGTGACCGGCTCTCAATGGAGCCGGTTCACCCATCTCCGAAGCGGCTCCGGAGCGAATTGCACAGGAGTCCTGTGCGTCTTTTGGTCCGTTTCAGGCCTAAATTCAGCCAAAAATTCTGTCCGAAATCAGACCTAAAGCAGTGAATAGGGACGCACTGGACCCCTGCTGTGAGCCTCTCCATACTGCAGTGTGAACCAAGCCTTATACCTGGTCAACGCCAGGGCACTGAACTCTAGACACCATTTTTTTACATTTTTTTTACGTTCAGTATACCTGTAAGTGGCCCGGATGGCAATCCCCTTTTTTTTATTTTTTTATTATTTGTTCGTCAGCACCCAAACCCACTTTTCAATTTGCGGTGCCCCCCCACTTCTCAATTCGCGGCGCCCCTCCGCTTCTCAATTTGCGGTGGCAACCCTCCCCGCTTCTCAATTTGCGGGCGCCCCCCCCGGTTCTCAATGTGGGGTGGCAGCACCCCCCCTTGGTTTCTGCTCCAGGGTGCCCATGCCTGAAGCTGTGTAAAATTCCTGATGGCGACCCTGCTGGTGTTTACAGGAAGGATCCTTTGACATTGTGAGTACTGACCTGAGATTGAAGTCCTAATGACTGTCTATTGTTTTTCTTTGGGTGGGAGTGCCAGTGGTAGTTCTAACTAAAATAGCTTTTACCATGGCTCAGTTCTGATCATCTTTCTTTGCTCCTACAAAAAGACTGTTCAGGGAGGATTAGCAAGATGAAGTATTCTTCTGCTATTGTTCAGTATTTCTGGAGTATCCTATATCACTCTATACCAGCTGTCATCAAATGGCGGCCCGCGGTCCGTACACGGACCAAGCGATGCTTCTGTTCGGACCATCAGACCACCAGTGTAAAGTGCCTCTGCTCCGCCAACCTTGGTTGCAGGGACAGTGGGCATCCCTGCAGCCAATGACAGTTCATGTGCGCCCGCCCCCTACTGCTGCCTATCTCGCAGCTCCGGGCGAGGTAAGGCGTGACGTCACTTGCGCACCCACCCCCTGCTACTCGTTTTCTCGCAGCTCCCGGCTCTCACTCCTTGCCGGCTGGGGGATATGATGCGTGCCCCCTTCAGCAAGACACCCAGAGCAGCTCTCTACCCCTGCAACTTGCTACCTCTGCTGGCTTCCGCTCCCTGCCTGCCCTTAAGGTATGTGGGATAATGATGGGCACATTTTCTCTTAAAGCGTTTGTTAACCCCCCAAAAAAAATGGATCCTGCTCCTTTAAAAAACGTTATATGACACAGTGCTTGTCCTGTGTCATTTGGCCCCCTGTTACACCTAAAAAACCTGGCTGATCCTGCCAGTTTCTCCCCACCCCTCTGTAAGCTGACCGCGGTGTATCATGGCTGCTGAGACCAGACACCGTGGTCAGTTTACGTGCCTCTGTCATCAGCAGCCTGCTATCTGCTCTCCTCTCTGCTCCTGTGTCCTCCTCCCCTCCCCTCTCTGTCTGTGTGTGAGCCGCCCCTCCCCCCTTCTGCTGCTCTCATAACACTAACCTGTATACACCATCAGCACTTCCTCCTATTGTAGTGTCCCCCTCTTTGAATGATTTATAAATATAAATGCTGTAAATACCTAATTTAAGAGCCAAGATTGCGATCACATGACCAGCCAGCTCTCTCCTCCTCCCCTCCTAAGCCCCTCCAGATTGACATCAGCAGAGGAATCTTAGCCCTGCCTGCTGCATGTCTCAGAGGAAAAAAGGAGAAAGATGGCGAGTCATGTGATCGCAATCTCTGCAGTAAAATTAGGTATTTGCAGCATTTATTTTTATAAATCACACACAGAGGGGGATACTACAATAGGAGGCAGTGCTGATGGTGTATACAGGTTGGAGTGGCTTAACAACCACTTTAAGGGGCATGCTGATGGGCACACATTTTGCTAGTGGTGGCACGTGGATTGGCACATATTATGTTAAGGGACGCTCTGATGGGCACAACAAAATGTGCCCATCAGAGTGCCCCTTTACATAAAATATGGGGCATTCTGATGGGCATATTGTATGTTAAGGTTCACACTGATGGCCAGATTTTTTTGTGCCCATCAGAGCGCTCCTTAACATAATATCAGCGTGCCACCACTAGCATAATATGTGCCCATCAGAGTGAATCTTTACAGAAAATAAGGGGCATGCTGATGGGCGCATTTTATGCTAGTGGGGGCTCGCTGATGGGCACATATGTTAAAGGGGGCTCTGACGGGAATGCCTGATGTAAAGGAGCACTCTGATTGGCACACCTGATGGGATGGGGACACCTGATGTAAGGAGGCAGAAATACCTGATGTAAGGTGGCACTGTGATGGGGACACCTGATGTAAGGAGGCAGAAATACCCGATGTAAGGTGGCACTGTGATGGGGACACCTGATGTAAAGGGACACTCTGACGGGAATACCTGATGTATGATGGCACTGTGATGGGGACACCTCATGTAAAGGGGCACTCTGATGGGGAGACCTGATGTGATGGGGACACCTGATGTATGGTGGCATTGTGATAGGACACCTGATGTAAAGGGGCACTCTGATGGGCACACCTGATGTAATGGGTACACCTGATATTAGGGTGCACTTTGATGGGGACGCATCATGTAAAGGGGCACTCTCATGGGCACGCCTGATGTGACGGGGAAACCTGATTTAAAGGAGCACTCTGATGATGACACCTAATGTAAGGGGGCACCCTGATGGGGACAAATGTGTAAGGGGGCCTACTGATGAAGAAACCTGATGTAGGTGGGCACTTTGACGGGAATAGCTGATGTAAGGGTGCACTCTGATAGGGACACCTGTTATAAGAGAGTGTCCTGATGGTGGCAACTGATTTATGGGGGGAGTTTGATGGGGGCACTAATCTTGGGAAAGAACCAGTTGGATTACAGTGGCTCCATCAGGGGTGGTGCTTCATCTACCCCTGATCACAGCACACTGCACAGTGGGCTGTACATTACATACCCCAGACTACAGCTCACTGTACATTGTGTTATATATTACATACCCTAGGCCACAACACTCTGTACACTGTGCTATACATTACACAACCCATAAACAGTACAGCCTATACACCTCCTACAATCGCTACCTATTTCCTGCACAGGTGTGCTCTAGTGATGCCTCCTATGGCATTCTAAGCATTTTGCCTAAAAGGTGGATTTTAATTTTTTAATCATATTTCATCAGTGTGGCCCTGCAAAGTAAAATTCAAGTTGTTGAAGTTTTTTTTTTTTGTCTTACTCCTCTGTGAATTGCTGGGGTTATGTGAGGACTGGAGTCTGGGGAAATACATTGCGCATGAAGATATGCACTTTACCCCCCTTGGTGAATCCAACTAGTGGAGAAAAATTTTAACAAAATCTCCTGAAGTCTTACAAAATCCGTAACTCACGATATAACCTTCTTGACTGACTCCTGGAAGCTAAATGAATATGGTACCATCAGTACAGTGTGAATTTTTAATGTTAACATTTAAACATTCCTTTGGTCTGCTACACGTTTAAAGGCCACCTTTTAAATTAAATCGTCTGCCTCAGCTGGATGCAAGTTATATTTTCTCTTTTACTTTTAGTTTTTTCTAGAATCATCTCTTTCTATAGAGACACATGTCCAGACATTTAACTGAAAGTCGTCAATTTTAACACATCCCTCCTACCTGACATTTCTTTATCCTTCACTTATCACAATAAATAAATTAGAATAACCGAGTATAAGTACAGGTATGTGGTAGTTTGCACTCGGGGCGAATAGCAATGCTAGAAGGGAAGTGGTACATTGGAAGGGTAAATGATCTGGAACAGGTTGAACAGCTGTAATGAACAACATAGAGCAGATAATCAGTGTGGTTGAGTTGTCATGCAATGAGCATCATAGGCCAGATAGTCAGGGCAATAGGGTTGTTCTGTAATGAATATCATAGGCCCGATAGACAACGAAATAGGGTTGTCCTGTAATGAACATCTTAAGACAGATAGCAATGCAGTACAATTGCCCTGTAATGAGCATCATAGGGCAGATAGTCAACGCAAGGGTTGTCTGTAATGAACATCATAGGCTATAGTCAAAAACACAGTAGGTGTGACGGAACGCTTGGCATCCTGCTTAGGCCCCATGCACACGAGACGCAGGTGCAAACTCTGCTGAACACACGTTTTTAAACGCTGAAACTGGCGTTTATAAACCCGCGTTTTGCCGCGTTTGCGGCCGCGTTTAGCGGCGTTTAACCGCGTTTGCGTTTATAAGCGTTTCATCATAGACCCTCCCTAAGCTCAAAAAACAGTAAATTTTAACCATTTCAGCCAGTTTGTGAGACCAGAGTGAGTAGCAGCAGCTGAGAGAGCAGCAGTGTACTTGTATTTAGCGTATCACTTGCCACATCATCTGCCACAAGTTGTGGATTGTCCACTTGCCACGTCACCTGCCACGTCACCTGGCCACATCACCTGGCCACGTCACCTGGCCACGTCACCTGCCACAAGTTGTGGATTGTCCACTTGCCACGTCACCTGGCCACATCACGTGCCACGTCACCTGCCACAAGTTGTGGATTGTCCACTTGCCACGTTACCTGCCACAAGTTGTGGATTGTCCACAATGCAATGCAAGCAATTACAGTTTTCTTTTATATTTTTTAATAGTTTTTCATCATTTGCCATCATTTTTGAGATTTCTAATGTTAAAAAATAGGTCACCTTTAAAAACGCTTATAAACGCAAACGCGGCAAAACGCCGGTACCGCGTTTAGCCGCGTTTAGCAGCGTTTAGCGTCTGAAACGTGGAAAACTTTTGCGTCTGAACCCATTTTTTTGCTTCTGGAAAAACGAGGTTAAACGCAACTGCTTGTAAACGCCAAAAAACGAGAGTGTGTGCATGGACACATAGGATAACATTGAATGGGTTCAGGAGCAGTTGAAAAAAGCATCCAACTGCCTCTGAACGCGCGTTCAACAGCAAATAACAGCGTATCGTGTGCATGGGGCCTTAGGTGCTTCCCCCAAACAGTGCCTCCTGGTCTCCAAACTGTTCTAGCAGGCCGAGAGCTAATACCAGCCCTTTTACCCCAGGCATCGTACACACAGACAAGATGTTGAGGTAGAACCAAAGGAAAGAAACTTATGAAGCTTATTAAACAGAAATACAGGTTTTTATACTTACAAAAGTAGGTCACCACATGAACAATAAAACCAAATATTTACCCAAAACATCACACAATGGTTAGATAATGACCTAAATTGACACAAGGCTAATCCCATCATAAGAACCTCCAAAAGTTAGCCAAATTAGCCAACAGACAGAAACAATAGGTGACCCAATTAACAATTGACAAGGAGGCACACAATGGGAGAGACACACTTAAAGTGTTATGCCGCGTACACACGATTGGAATTTACGTTGGAAAAACCTTGGATGGTTTTTCTGACGGAATTCCGCTCAAGCTTGGCTTGCATACACATGGTCACACAAAAGTTCTCTGAACTTTTGACCGTCAAGAACGCGGTGGCGTACAAGACGTATGACGAGCCGAGATCAATGAAGTTCAATAGGCAGTTTGGCTCTTCTGCTTGATTCTGAGCATGCGTGTTTTTTTGCACGTCGGAATTGCATACAGACGAACGGAATTTCCGACAAGAACTTTTTCCATCGGAAAAACAGAGAACCTGCTCTCAATCTTTTGCTGGCGGAAATTACGACAGCAAAAGTCCGATGGAGCAAACACACGGTCGGAATTTTCGACCAAAAGCTCACATCTGACTTTTTCTGTCGGAATTTCTGATCGTGTGTACACGGCATTCCTAAACTCGGTAATATGAAAATAGTTCAACCCCCCCACAGCTTATAAATCTTCTTTTTACATTAAAATACCAACACTACTCAGAAACCAAAACCAGAATAAACCAAGCCATGACCCACTCAAAAACGGAAGCCATTACCAATGATAATATTGGAAAATTTGAAAAAATCTGGAATCCTTGGGTGACTAATTTTTTCCCTCCCAACTTTGACATCACATTATTAAGACCTTGGTAATATAACTACTAATAGCTATTTAATATACTAATATTATCAGACCAACATTATAAGATACCCCGGGGACCTTTTCGACCTTTTCTATCTTTTCTACCTACTATCTTTATTTTTTTTCTCTTCTTCTTCTTACCCTTCCCTCTCTTCTATCTTCGCTCTTTAGCTCTTTTTTTGTTGTTTTTTCTTTCTTAGCATATATTGTTATTATATGCAAAACTGGTATTTTTATTTTTTTTTATTTTTTTTTTATGTTTTTTATTTATCAGTATATTTCAGCTTTAGAGCTCCTTTGAAACAATACAAACCTTATATATTACAATAACATTATATGAGGTCGAGAAATTATGACCCTTCATTTTTTCTTTATAAATCCTTATATTACCTTACATGTTATATATTATTACTAAATCTGGTTTGTAATTACTAAATTCAACACTAAGCATATATTTTAGCAAGTCTCCAGATAATGGTCAACATATGTTAAACTTAAATTACTGTTTTTTTTCTCCTCTTCTGTTGTTGTTGCCTTCAAAAATCACTGGAGCTTGACATAAATATCTAATTTGTGTTCTCCTTAACTGCTACTATTTA
This sequence comes from Rana muscosa, assembly GCA_029206835.1. Taxonomy (NCBI): domain Eukaryota; kingdom Metazoa; phylum Chordata; class Amphibia; order Anura; family Ranidae; genus Rana; species Rana muscosa. Next base: position 79,997,138 of record CM055116.1, on the reverse strand, counting down.
TAGTGACTATGTTTATGGACAATATATGCTTGTAATTTTGAAAATTTAACAAAAAAATTTGACAAGAAAATACCAACACTATATACGTTTTTTGGCTGATCTGTATACCACGGTCACATGATGAACTGCAGGGTCTGACTGAGTGCTGAGTGTTCAGGTAGGAGGAGGTTTCCACTATAGTCTGCATCCTCATGCTGTTATGGGAGGCAGATCATACATGAATTAAGATGTGACATCCAACCCACTGTGTTCTTTTTTAGGTACTGGGCATACACGCCCAAATGTGTGATGTCAATACCATGTGACCTGGCTAGCTCTGATCAACCAGGAAATGTTCTCTCCAGCAATACATACCAAACTGAGCATGTGCAGCCTTAACACTCTGACTGTGTCATATCTGGCCTTGCCAAGAGAGACCCTGCAGGAGGGGGGAGGATCTTTCCATACAAGATCAAAGAGCTTTTTTTCACAATACAGAGGATTAACCCCTTAAGTTCCATGGTGAGTGTAACAAGCATGCTATTCTGCATAGACAGAGTTTACTGTTGTTGGGTTTAGTAACACTTTAATAAACACATAACACCTTAATAAACAGACTATAGCAGGAGACCCCCAGCATCAGGTTGCTTGAGCTGATTATATTAACATTGGCTCTGAGTCTCGCAGTCTAAAGAAATCAATGCTGGTTTGGGCATAGAAGCCCCAAATATGTATCTGGGTCCTCCAGTTCCCAGAGTCTGTGTATTTTAGGGAGACATGGACTTCTGAAGCAATACCACTCCGAGGGTCCCCCAGGCACACACCTACCAAAGAGTAGTGTTCCCTTAAAAGCCAGGGCTCATAGTCAGTAAGCAAGAGGCCACCCTGCAGTCCCCTCCAAAAGCCCCTTTCCTAGTTGGGTCTGTCACAGTAGGGTTGTCCTGTAAAGAACATAATAGGGCAAATACTACATTCAGAAGGGTTGCCCTGTGATGAACTTCATAGGCCAATGCAATAGGGTTGTCCTGTCATAAACATCATAAGACAGATAGCAATGCAGTATGATTGCCCTGTAATGAGCATCACAGGGCCAATAGTCAAAGAAGTAGGGTTGTCCTGTAATGGACATCATAGGCCAGATAATTAATGCAATAAGGTTGTCCTGTAATGAACCTTGTAGGCCAAATAGTCAATGAGGTAGGTTGTCTTGCAATGAAGATCATAGGTCTAATAGTTAATGTAGTAGGGTTGTCCTCTAATGCAGTGGTCATCAACCATGTCCTCAGGGCCCACTAACAGGCCAGGTTTGCAAGATAACTGAAATATATCACAGGTGATATCATTTTCTGCTCGGTGATTGCAGTATTCTAGTCTGCGTCTCCCCAAGGTAATACAAAAAACCTGGCCTGTTAGTGGGCCCTGAGGACAGGGGTGATGACCACTGCTCTAATGCACATTTTAGGCCAGATAGTCAACACAGAAGGCTGCTAGTGTCATGAACATCATAGGCCATATAGTCAATGCAGTATGGTTGTCCTGGAATGATCATTGTAGGCCAAATAGCCAGTCAAGGGTCAGGTCAACTACTTTTATGTATAAAGGTAACTTTTGAAAATAACAATTTTCTAGCAAAATATATTAGAAAACCTAAAAATGCAAATACCTTTTCAAGAATAATAGGCGGAGAAACATCTGCCTATCCTCACGTGTCATCAGAATTCCAGGACCCACCTCACTCAAAAGTGACAGTGGAACACTTGCTGTACTTGGTCTCTTATTCAGGATATGCCCACTTTATCGAGACCCCCTCCTGATTGAAGGATCACATTACAGAGTGCTAAACCCAATCATTCTGAAAGGTGTTGGTGGTGCACATGCTGTACATGTGTCCTTGCCTCAGAAAGGGACCTACTTGGCTGGAATCCTTCCTTTATAAAGAATAGAACTTTAGACCACCAGGATCAATCATGCCCAAAAGTTACTGAGCTATACAAGCTTTGTATTGGTTCTTCACTCAGTATGGGTCCATTTGCAGCGCCCATGCTTATAACAATAATAATTTGAGGATCCTCCTTTAATTGAAAGAGTAAAGTAAACAGTGCAAGGACGGACCATATCCAAAGGTCATAGTGGTACACACACTGTAGTTTGGTTCTTCACTTCTAACTAAAGAACCAAAGTATAGAACATCAGGACCAACCTTGCCAGTAGGTGACAGAGGTGCACATGTTGTACTTTGATGCTTCATTCAGTACAGAGTCCATTCACAATGAATTTTCTACAAATAGAAAAATCTCCCTGTGTGCTAATGAGTTCCTCCCAGTGCTTAAGGCCCCTTTCACACTGGGGCGGGCAGGTGCGGTGGCGGTATAGCGGCACGATTTTCAGCGCCGCTATACCGTCGTTATCACCGCGGTATGCGGCCGCTAGCGGGGTGAATTTAACCCCCGCTAGAGGCCGAAAAAGGGTTAATACCGCCCGCAAACCGCGGGGGCGGTATTACCGCGGTGTCCCATTGATTTAAATGGGCAGCCTAGGTAAAGGAGCGGTGAACACACCGCTCCTTCACCGCTGTAAAGATGCGGCTAGCAGGACTTTTGGAGCGGCCCTGCTAGCGCACTGCTTCAGTGTGAAAGCCTTCGGGCTTTCACATTGAAGAATACAGGGCACAATTTTTTTCACTTTAGTATTCCAGTTCTTTTTTATTTGTCATGAAGTTCAGTTCTAGTCTAATTAATAAAACAGAGGGTCCGTTTAAAATGCTAAGATGCACACGGCACACAAACTGGAATCTATTGGAGAATACACAAGTAGTGGTGTCTATTGCAGTAATTTGTAGCTTTTAGAGGGATGCCACAGGTATGTTATATGCATAGTTACATTGATACAAGTTGGACCAATAGAACTATGTATGAAATGTCTATACCTCTCTCTCTCTCTCTCTCTGTCAGTGCTGGTAAATTTAAGCAGGCCTATGCTGCGAGCTAGGCCTGTTTGTTTTTGATCTGGGGTCAGGGAGCGGTTATTGTAGCAGTAGGTGACTGACATGTACTTCAGCTTTTGGGCACCTCCCCTGCTCCCAGTGAGAATGTTCTGGAAGAGGGGCAGGGATGAGAGTTGGAGTGGCATGGAGTACATGTGAGGAGCCCTGACTAATCCCCAAAAAGGATTGGCAGGGGGCAGGCCTCCTACATATACTCACAGTTAGCCTTGAGTTGTCGGCTGGGTGAACTGAAGGATGGAGTGCTAGACTGCGTGCAGGAGGAACACAGGAACACCCCCATCTGGGGGGGGTGCAACTCAGGCGGAGGAGCTCAGGAGCAGGGAGGGAGCCTCTCCTTACACGGTCATGGAGAGGTGTCCTGGAATAGGAGCTGGAGTAGCAGTCGGTCCGCACGTCCAGGTAAATCCTTCAGAAAGGACCTAGGGCAGGAGTTGGTGAGTGAAGCACAGTGGAGATCTGGAAATGGCATGCCAGGGGAGCTGGGTGCAGAGACAGAGGGAGAGACTGTGGAGAGTTGTGCCAAATCTTTGCAGAGCCATGAGGGCGGGCAGGATTTTCAAGTGGGGCTTGCTGGGATCTGTAGTCCATCATCAAATATCCTTTTTAAGTAATGTCCACGGCCACAAGAAGGGGTACTGCAGGCCCCCGGCCTACTAAGGATCATCAGTTGAAACCAACTCAGAGCTTTTACACTGGAGAGACAGCAGCGGCTCTTTCAGGGCGCTTTGCAGGTGTTATTTTTAGCGTTATAGCACCTGCAAAGCGCCCCAGTGTGAAAGGGGTCTTAGACAAGCCTGTGAAATACTGGGAAAATATAGTCTGGTCAGATGAGACCAAAATTTAACTCTTTGAATGCCATAATACACACCATGTTTGGAGGTCAAATGGCACATCACCCCAAAAACACCCCCATACCAACAGTGAAGTTTGGAGGTGGGAACATCATGGTGTGGGGTTGTTTTTCAGCTTACGGTACTGGCAAACTTCATATCATTGAAGGAAGGAAGGAAGAATGGAAAAATGTACCAGGACATTCTTGATAAAAATCTGCTGCCATCTACCAGGATGATGAAGATGAAATAAAGGTGGACATTTCAGCAAGCCAATGATCCCAAATAGGGATGAGCTTCGAGTTCGAGTCGAACTCATGTTCGACTCGAACATTGCCTGGTCGCCCGTTCGCCGAACTGCGAACAATTTGGGGTGTTCGCGGCAAATTCGAAAAGCCGCAGAACACCCTGTAAAAATCTATGGGAGACTAAGTGCTAATTTTAAAGGCTTATATGCAAGTTATTGTCATAAAAAGTGTTTGGATACCCGGGTCCTGCCCCAGGGGACATGTATCAATGCAAAAAAAGTTTTAAAAACGGCTGTTTTTTCGGGAGCAGTGATTTTAATAATGCTTAAAGTGAAACAATAAAAGTGAAATATTCCTTTAAATTTCGTACCTAGGGAGTGTGTATAGTATGCCTGTAAACAGCGATTGTTTCCCGTGATTAGAACTGTTCCTGCACAAAGTGTAATTTCTGAAGGAAAAAAAGTCATTTAAAAGCACTCGCGGCTATAATGAATTGTCGGCTCCCGGCAATACAGAGAAAGGTCATTGATAAAAAAAAAAATGCGTGGGGGTCCCCCCAAATTCAATTACCAGGCCCTTCAGGTCTGGTATGGATATTAAGGGGAACCCTGCGTCAAATAAAAAAAAAAATTATGTGGGGTTCCCCCCAAATATCCATACCAGACCCTTCAGGATATTTGGGGGGAACCCCACATATTTTTTTAAAATTTGACGCAGGGTTCCCCTTAATATCCATACCAGACCTGAAGGGCCTGGTAATTAAATTTGGGGGGACCCCCACGCATTTATTTTTTTTTTTTATCAATGACTTTTCTCTGTATTGCCGGGAGCTGACAATTCATTATAGCCGCAAGTACTTTTAAATGACTTTTTTTCCTTCAGAAATTACACTTTGTGCAGGGACAGTTCTAAGCACGGGAAACAAGTGCTCCTTTACAGGCATACTATACACACTCCCTAGGTACGAAATTTCAAGGAATATTTCACTTTTATTGTTTCACTTTAAGCATTATTAAAATCACTGCTCCCGAAAAAACGGGCGTTTAAAAAAAAAAATTGCATTGATACATGTCCCCTGGGGCAGGACCCGGGTCCCCAAACACTTGTTATGACAATAACTTGCATATAAGCCTTTAAAATTAGCACTTTCGATTTTTCATGTTCGAGTCCCATAGACTTTAACAGTGTTCGGATGTTCGAACTAATTTATTGCCTGTAGCAAGTTCTGGTGTGAACCGAGCTGGGGGATGTTCGGCTCGTCCCTAATCCCAAACACAAAGCCGAGGAAACTCTCAATTGGTTGCAAAGACAGAAAATAAAGCTGCTAGAATGACCCAGCCAATCACCTGACTTGAATCCAATAGAAAATCTATGGAAAGAACCTAAGTTTAGAGTTCATAGAAGAGGCCCATGGAACCTTCAAGATTTGAAGAATGTTTGTGTGGAAAAATGGGCCAAAATCACACCTGAGCAATGAATGCGACAAGTTTCTCCATACAGGAGGCATCTTGAAGCTGTCATTACCAACAAAAGGATTTTGTACCAAGTATTAAATACTTTTCAGTTAGTGTGTTCAATACTTTTTTCCCTGTGTCATTCCATTTTATTACACATAACTTCATTTCTGAACTTTTTTGTTTTGCTTTCTTTGTATGTATGGATTGCATGGGTTGTTACCGACGTGGTGAAAATTTCATGTCAATAACACGTTCACCTAGAAAAATGGCGCGTTCAATACTTACCCGCTGTATATTAGCAGGGGTTTTCTGAGACTTAAAAGTTGTTTTAAGGGTTCCTTTATGTTAAAAAGGTTGAGAAATGCTGCTTGCAACATGTGGCAATTATAGCTGCTTTAAAACAGTCCTTATTTTTGAACAGTGTATCTCTGTATGGCTCAAGGCTGAGAAATCCTCTCCTATGAGAAAATGCAGTTAAACCATAGGAGGGCTCCTAAATAAAGTGAAAACTGCTTCCCCCCCTTTTGAAAGCCCCAAATGAACAATTGCCAGTAATGAAGCTGGGAAAGCAAAGTAAAGGCAACTGATTGTCACACAAACCTGCCAGAACATACCAATGAGCCTGCCCGTCTGCTCATCACACAGCGTACAACTCTGTATTCACAGCTCATTAGGGATGAGCTTCGTGTTCGAGTCGAACATACGTTTGACTCGAACATCGGCTGTTCGATCGTTCGACGAAGATCGAACGATTTGGGCCGTTCGCGCCAAATTCGAGTGACGCGAACGGCCCACAATGCACTACGCCATCGCAGTGTCATCCAGGCGCTGTGATTGGCCAAGCATGCACTGTGACCCCGCATGCTTGGCCAATCACAGCGCCGGCAGCGAGGAGAGCAATGATTGGCCACAGGCAGGATGCCTGTGGCCAATTATTGCTGAGGGTGTTTAGTACACGCCCCACACTATAAAAGGCCGCCAGCACGGCGGCCTAGTGTAGTGTGTTCCGGAGCAGGGAAAGAGAAGCATAGGCAGGGACAGTGACATTTATTTTTTTCTTGCTTAACCTGGATTCCTTTAGTTTAGGGAAAGAGAAGGATAGGTAGGGAGAGTGTCAGTGTGTTTTACTGTGCGAATCCTTGTTTCTTGGGACAGGGAAGGACAGTGAGGGAATTCTCCTTGTGCTATAGTGTGCTTTAAAAAAACTTTTTTTCTAGGGACAGAAAACTATAGGTAGGGAGAGTGTCAGTGTGTTTTACTGTGCGAATCCTTGTTTCTAGGGACAGGGAAGGACAGTGAGGGAATTCTCCTTGTGCTATAGTGTGCTTTAAAAAAACATTTTTTCTAGGGACAGAAAACTATAGGTAGGAAGAGTGTCAGTTTCTTTCACTGTGATAATCCTTGTTTCTAGGGACAAAGAAGGAAAGTGAGGGAAATTCTCCTTGTGCTATAGTGTGCTTTAAAAAAACATTTTTTCTAGGGACAGAAAACTATAGGTAGGGAGAGTGTCAGTGTGTTTTACTGTGCGAATCCTTGTTTCTAGGGACAGGGAAGGACAGTGAGGGAATTCTCCTTGTGCTATAGTGTGCTTTAAAAAAACATTTTTTCTAGGGACAGAAAACTATAGGTAGGGAGAGTGTCAGTGTGTTTTACTGTGCGAATCCTTGTTTCTAGGGACAGGGAAGGACAGTGAGGGAATTCTCCTTGTGCTATAGTGTGCTTTAAAAAAACATTTTTTCTAGGGACACAAAACTATAGGAAGGAAGAGTGTCAGTTTCTTTCACTGTGATAATCCTTGTTTCTAGGGACAAAGAAGGAAAGTGAGGGAAATTCTCCTTGTGCTATAGTGTGCTTTAAAAAAACATTTTTTCTAGGGACAGAAAACTATAGGTAGGAAGAGTGTCAGTTTCTTTCACTGTGATAATCCTTGTTTCTAGGGACAGGGAAGGAAAGTGAGGGAAATTCTCCTTGTGCTATAGTGTGCTTTAAAAAAACATTTTTTCTAGGGACAGAAAACTATAGGTAGGGAGAGTGTCAGTGTGTTTTACTGTGCGAATCCTTGTTTCTAGGGACAGGGAAGGACAGTGAGGGAATTCTCCTTGTGCTATAGTGTGCTTTAAAAAAACATTTTTTCAAGGGACAGAAAACTATAGGTAGGAAGAGTGTCAGTTTCTTTCACTGTGATAATCCTTGTTTCTAGGGACAAAGAAGGAAAGTGAGGGAAATTCTCCTTGTGCTATAGTGTGCTTTAAAAAAACATTTTTTCTAGGGACAGAAAACTATAGGTAGGGAGAGTGTCAGTGTGTTTTACTGTGTGAATCCTTGTTTCTAGGGACAGGAAAGGACAGTGAGGGAATTCTCCTTGTGCTATAGTGTGCTTTAAAAAAACATTTTTTCTAGGGACAGAAAACTATAGGTAGGAAGAGTGTCAGTTTCTTTCACTGTGATAATCCTTGTTTCTAGGGACAAAGAAGGAAAGTGAGGGAAATTCTCCTTGTGCTATAGTGTGCTTTAAAAAAACATTTTTTCTAGGGACAGAAAACTATAGGTAGGGAGAGTGTCAGTGTCTTTTACTGTGCGAATCCTTGTTTCTAGGGACAGGGAAGGACAGTGAGGGAATTCTCCTTGTGCTATAGTGTGCTTTAAAAAAACATTTTTTCTAGGGACAGAAAACTATAGGTAGGGAGAGTGTCAGTGTGTTTTACTGTGCGAATCATTGTTTCTAGGGACAGGGAAGGACAGTGAGGGAATTCTCCTTGTGCCATAGTGTGCTTTAAAAAAACATTTTTTCTAGGGACAGAAAACTATAGGTAGGAAGAGTGTCAGTTTCTTTCACTGTGATAATCCTTGTTTCTAGGGACAAAGAAGGAAAGTGAGGGAAATTCTCCTTGTGCTATAGTGTGCTTTAAAAAAACATTTTTTCTAGGGACAGAAAACTATAGGTAGGGAGAGTGTCAGTGTCTTTTACTGTGCGAATCCTTGTTTCTAGGGACAGGGAAGGACAGTGAGGGAATTCTCCTTGTGCTATAGTGTGCTTTAAAAAAAACATTTTTTCTAGGGACAGAAAACTATAGGTAGGGAGAGTGTCAGTATGTTTTACTGTGCGAATCCTTGTTTCTAGGGACAGGGAAGGACAGTAAGGGAATTCTCCTTGTGCTATAGTGTGCTTTAAAAAAACATTTTTTCTAGGGACAGAAAACTATAGGTAGGAAGAGTGTCAGTTTCTTTCACTGTGATAATCCTTGTTTCTAGGGACAAAGAAGGAAAGTGAGGGAAATTCTCCTTGTGCTATAGTGTGCTTTAAAAAAACATTTTTTCTAGGGACAGAAAACTATAGGTAGGGAGAGTGTCAGTGTGTTTTACTGTGCAAATCCTTGTTTCTAGGGACAGGGAAGGACAGTGAGGGAATTCTCCTTGTGCTATAGTGTGCTTTAAAAAAACATTTTTTCTAGGGACAGAAAACTATAGGTAGGGAGAGTGTCAGTGTGTTTTACTGTGCGAATCCTTGTTTCTAGGGACAGGGAAGGACAGTGAGGGAATTCTCCTTGTGCTATAGTGTGCTTTAAAAAAACATTTTTTCTAGGGACAGAAAACTATAGGTAGGAAGAGTGTCAGTTTCTTTCACTGTGATAATCCTTGTTTCTAGGGACAAAGAAGGAAAGTGAGGGAAATTCTCCTTGTGCTATAGTGTGCTTTAAAAAAACATTTTTTCTAGGGACAGAAAACTATAGGTAGGAAGAGTGTCAGTTTCTTTCACTGTGATAATCCTTGTTTCTAGGGACAGGGAAGGAAAGTGAGGGAAATTCTCCTTGTGCTATAGTGTGCTTTAAAAAAACATTTTTTCTAGGGACAGAAAACTATAGGTAGGGAGAGTGTCAGTGTGTTTTACTGTGCGAATCCTTGTTTCTAGGGACAGGGAAGGACAGTGAGGGAATTCTCCTTGTGCTATAGTGTGCTTTAAAAAAACATTTTTTCAAGGGACAGAAAACTATAGGTAGGAAGAGTGTCAGTTTCTTTCACTGTGATAATCCTTGTTTCTAGGGACAGGGAAGGAAAGTGAGGGAAATTCTCCTTGTGCTATAGTGTGCTTTAAAAAAACATTTTTTCTAGGGACAGAAAACTATAGGTAGGGAGAGTGTCAGTGTGTTTTACTGTGCAAATCCTTGTTTCTAGGGACAGGGAAGGACAGTGAGGGAATTCTCCTTGTGCTATAGTGTGCTTTAAAAAAACATTTTTTCTAGGGACAGAAAACTATAGGTAGGAAGAGTGTCAGTTTCTTTCACTGTGATAATCCTTGTTTCTAGGGACAGGGAAGGACAGTGAGGGAAATTCTCCTTGTGCTATAGTGTGCTAAAGCATTCCTCATCAACCATCTTTGAAATCCTTGTTTTTTTGGACAGTCAGGGAAATTGTCGTTGTGCTATTCTGTGCAAAAGCAATCATCCTCAACCATATTTAGAAATCCTTAAGTAAAGGGACAGAGAAGGACACCTGAAGGTAGCCCTTATTGCTTTTTTCCCATCTCCCTGCAGGCCATCTATTAGAATGTCTGGAAGGCAAACAAGGAGAGGCAGACAGTCAGGAGGCAATAAAAGAGGGCAAGCAGGCTCTGTGTCTGGGGGCAACAGTGCTGGTCGTGGACGCGGTGCATTGTCATCAGCACATGGCCATGGGACACGCTTGTCCTTCTTTTCGGCAGCTGGACATGTTGAGCCACATCATGCCGAAGACTTGGTAGAGTGGATGACCAAGCCCTCCTCCTCCTCCTCATCCTCTCTCACCCAGGCTCAGGGTACTGGAAAAGCAGCTGCCAAAGCGTCCTCTTCCCTGGTATCAATGTCAGACTCATCATCAGTCACTCCTTCCCTAGACCCACCATGTCCTCCTCCTGAGGAGTCCCCCGAACTGTTTGAGCACAGTGTTGGGTACATGCTCCAGGAGGATGCCCAGCGTTTCGAAGGGTCTGATGATGAAACCCAGCTACAGGAAGGCAGTAGCGTGAGAGCAGACAGAGGGGATGCTCAAGAAGGACACCAATCTGGCAGTCATGTTCCAGCAGCTGCAGCATACTGCCAGATTGGCTCCAGTGATGAGGAGGGAGGGGATGATGAGGTCACTGACTCCACGTGGGTGCCTAATAGGAGAGAGGAGGAGGAGGAGGATGAGGAGGAGGCACATCTCCAACGAGGCAGGATGCCCTTTGGTGGCCAGCGTAAGGGCAGTACACCGACGGAATCACACCGCAGAGCTCCGCCTGTGCAGGGCGCTGCCTCTGCCCGTCATTCAAAAAGTTCTTTGGTGTGGGCCTTTTTTGAGGCTAGTGCATCAGATCGCACAGCTGCTGTTTGCAACATATGTCTCAAGCGTATATCGCGTGGCCAAAACATCAGCCGCTTGGGTACCACATGCCTGACCAGACATATGTTGACCTGCCATGCAGCTCGTTGGCAAGCCTACCTCAAAGACCCACACCAAAGAACAAAGCGGACCTCTCCTTGCACCGCATCAGCTGGGATCTCCAACCCCACTATAACTTCAGTCCTCTCTGAAACATGCACTGAGAGGAATGAAGGTGTAGAATTAGGTGTGTCACAGCCAAGTACTTGCGGCCACTCTGCTAGCAGTACACCGACGTCCGATTCTAGCAGGCAAATTTCCCTGCCCCAGCTGCTGGACCGTCGAAAGAAGTTCACTCCCAGCCATCCACATGCCCAGCGGTTGAATGCTAGCTTGGCTAAATTGCTAGCGCTTCAACTGCTGCCTTTTCAGTTGGTAGACTCGGCCCCCTTCCGTGAGTTTGTGCAATGTGCGGTTCCTCAGTGGCAGGTTCCCAAACGCCACTTTTTCTCACGGAAGGCTATTCCGGCTCTCTACCGGCATGTGGAAGGCAATGTCTTGGCCTCGCTGGACAGGGCGGTCAGCGGTAAGGTGCATATTACCGCTGACTCATGGTCCAGCAGGCATGGACAGGGACGTTACCTTTCTTTCACGGCCCATTGGGTCACTCTTTTGGCAGCTGGGAAGGATGCAGGACAAGGTGCAGTAGTGTTGGAGGTTGTTCCACCGCCACGCCTCCAAAATGCTACTACTGGTTGTGACACACCTCTCTCCTCCACCCCCTCCTCTTCTTCTTCCTCCATGGCCTCTTCCTGTGGTTTGTCCTCGGAACCAGCGGTGCTCCGTAGGCGTTCAAGGGGCTACGCAAGTACGCAGGCAAAAAGATGCCATGCCGTGCTTGCGCTGGTGTGTTTGGGGGACAGAAGCCACACTGGGGCAGAGGTCCTGTCTGCTCTGCAGGGCCAGGCCGAGAGGTGGTTGACGCCACGCCAGCTTAAGCCAGGAATGGTGGTTTGCGACAATGGCACCAACCTCCTCTCCGCCCTCCGACAGGGACAACTGACCCATGTGCCCTGTGTGGCTCACGTCCTTAACCTGGTGGTGCAGCGGTTCTTGGGCAGGTACCCGGGCTTACAGGATGTCCTGAGGCAGGCCAGGAAAGTCTGTGTGCATTTCCGCAGATCTTATAATGCCAGCGCTTGCCTGGCTGAGCTGCAAAAGGAGTTGAACCTGCCCAAGAACCGCCTTATATGTGACATGCCCACCAGGTGGAACTCAACGTTGGCCATGCTGCAGCGGCTGCACACGCAGCAGAGGGCCATCAATGAGTACCTGTGCGACTACGGCACCAGGAGAGGGTCAGGGGAGCTTGGTTTTTTTTCTCCACGCCAGTGGGGCATGATCAGGGATGCATGCACTGTCCTGGCACCATTTGAGGAGGCCACGAGGATGGTGAGCAGTGACAGTGCATGCATCAGTGACACTGTACCTCTTGTCCACCTGTTGGAGCACACGCTGCGTGGAATAATGGACAGGGCACTTGAGGCAGAACAGAGGCAGGAAGAGGAGGACTTCCTTGCCTCTCAAGGCCCCCTTTACCCAGACAGTGTTCCTTCTGTCCCACCCATCGCACAGGAAGAGGAGGAGGAGGAGGAGGAGGAGGAGGATTGTGTCAGCATGGAGGTGGAGGCTGGCACTCAGCATCATCAGCAGCAGTCTTTTAGGGATGAGTTACAGTCCCAAGAAACCAGTGGACTTGTACGTGGCTGGGAGGAGGTGGCTGCGGATCATGTCGTCCTTAGTGACCCAGAGGACTCCGGAGCGAATGCCTCAGCAAACCTACGCTGCATGGCCTCCCTGATCCTGCAAAGTCTGCGGAAGGATCCTCGTATTCTTCGGATCAAGGAGAGGGACCATTACTGGCTGGCCACTCTCCTTGATCCACGGTACAAGGGTAAGGTTGCGGACCTTATGTTACCGTCGCAGAGGGAGCAGAGGATGAGACAACTCCGGGAGGCCTTGCAGAAAGGTCTGTGCAACGCGTTCCCAGAGACTGGGAGGTTACAAACTCCTGGTCCTGGACAACGAGTTGCTGAGGCTTCGGCCAGTCAAAGAAGGAGCGGTGGGGAAGGTGGCCGTCTGACCGATGCGTTCAGACAATTCTTTAGTCCGCAGCCCCAAAGTATGATCGGTTCCAGCAACCATCGCCAGCGTCTGATAAACATGGTGCAGGAATATCTAGGGGCAAGGTCAGACTTGGACACCTTCCCCACCGAAAATCCTCTGGCTTACTGGGTCTTGAGGATGGATCACTGGCCAGAGCTTGCACAGTATGCAATTGAGCTACTGGCCTGTCCTGCATCCAGCGTTCTTTCGGAACGCACATTCAGTGCTGCTGGAGGATTTGTCACGGATCACAGGGTGCGCCTGTCCACCGACTCGGTTGATCGACTGACTTTCATCAAGATGAACCAGTCTTGGATCACCACCAGCTACCACACACCTGATGCTGATATAACAGACTAATTGATTTTAACATGTCACATCCCTTCAAGACTGATGCTGATGCTGAGTGCCTGTGCTGTTATGTTGACTGGCTATCCTCCTCCTCCGAGTCCTCAATGATACGATTGATGATGATAGCTTGGAAGATCATTTTTGTTTATGGGTGCCGCCACCAGTGGCTAAGGCCCAATTTTTCAGCCCCTGTTTTACAGGGGCGTGTAATTACAATTTTTTTAGCAATAATTTGCCATAGGGCTCATTGCTGTGCTCCAAGTACAGTATCTGTGAGGGGTTGGAGTGTTGTGGCACCAGTGCCTAAGGCCCAATTTTTCAGCCCCTGTTTAACAGGGGCGTGTCATTACAATTTTTGAAGCAATACTTTGCAACAGGGCTCATTGCTGTGCTCCAAGTACAGTATCTGTGAGGGGTTGTAGTGTTGTGCCACCAGTGCCTAAGGCCCAATTTTTCAGCCCCTGTTCAACAGGGGCATGCAATTACAATTCTTGATCTAATAATTCACAGCAGGGCCCATTGCTGCACCCACCAAGAGTAACTCTGAGGGCTTACAGTGTTGTGGCAACAACACCACCACCACCACCACCACGAAAGGCCCAATTTTTCAGCCCCTGTTCAACAGGGGCATGCAATTACAATTCTTGATCTAATAATTCACAGCAGGGCCCATTGCTGCACCCACCAAGAGTAACTCTGAGGGCTTACAGTGTTGTGGCAACGCCACCACCACCACCACCACGAAAGGCCCAATTTTTCAGCCCCTGTTCAAAAGGGGCATGTAATTACAATTCTTGATCTAATAATTCACAGCAGGGCCTATTGTTGCACCCACCAAGAGTAACTCTGAGGGCTTACAGTGTTGTGGCAACACCACCACCACCACCACCACCACGAAAGGCCCAATTTTTCAGCCCCTGTTCAACAGGGGCATGCAATTACAATTCTTGATCTAATAATTCACAGCAGGGCCCATTGCTGCACCCACCAAGAGTAACTCTATTGGCTTACAGTGTTGTGGCAACGCCACCACCACCACCACCACCACGAAAGGCCCAATTTTTCAGCCCCTGTTCAAAAGGGGCATGTAATTACAATTCTTGATCTAATAATTCACAGCAGGGCCCATTGCTGCACCCACCAAGAGTAACTCTGAGGGCTTACAGTGTTGTGGCAACGCCACCACCACCACCACCACGAAAGGCCCAATTTTTCAGCCCCTGTTCAAAAGGGGCATGTAATTACAATTCTTGATCTAATAATTCACAGCAGGGCCCATTGCTGCACCCACCAAGAGTAACTGTCAGGGCTTACAGTGTTGTGGCACAAGCACCACCATCAAAGGCCCAATTTTTACTACCACTGTTCAACAATTATATGTAATTAAAATTCCTGATATAATAGTTGACAGCAGGGCGTTCCAGCACCAACCAAGAGTAACTGTGAGTGCTTACAGTGTTGTGCCAACACCAACAACTAAGGGGCCTATTTCTGCAGAGTATATACGGCAGGTCCCTACTTTCAAACATCCAACTTACAAACGACTCCTACTTGCAAACGCAAGAAGACAACAGGAAGTGAGAGGAAATCTACCACTAGGAAGGAAAATTCTCTCCTGTAAGAATAAATATGGGAAAAAGGTGTCTCCTCTGTACTGATGCTTTATCAGCAATCCTTGTTTCAAGAAAAACACCACATTTCAAAAACAGTTGTCATTGGGACGGAAAGTGAGGTGAAATGTTCTGAACAGGGGCACAGACAGCAAAACAAATGTTACAGGGGTGATAACCCTTACCTATGTTTTCCAAAAAGTTTAAAAATAGATTTTTGGGCTGGAGCTACACTTCAACAATGTACCTGTTCAAAATTACAAACACATTCTACATAAGAACAAACCTACAGTCCCTGTCTTGTATGCACCGCCTGTATACGGCTGTTCAGAGTATATAGGGCCTTTTTTATTTTATGTGCGGGGTTCCCCTTAATATCCATACAAGACCCAAAGGGGCTGGTAATGGGCTGGGGTAGGGGGGGGGGGGGGGTCATGGGGTAGCTATGCCATTTTTCTTAAAGATTTTCATCCATATTACCGGGACCAGATATTACATTAAAGCCGCAAGCAGTTTTAAATGGCTTTTTTTTCCTTTAGAAGTGTCATTTTGTGCAGGGACAGTTCTAAACACGGGAAACACGTGGCACTTCACAGGCATACTTTAGACACCCCCCAGGTACGATATTTAAAGGAATATTTGACTTTTTTTTTTCACTTTATGCATCATTAAAATGACTGCTCCCGAAAAACGACCGTTTTTAAAACTTTTTTTTGCATTGATACATGTCCCCTGGTGCACAACCCGGGTTCCCAAACCCTTTTTAGGACAATAACATGCATAATAGTTGTTATAATTAGCACTTTAGAATTCGAACGTTCGCATCCATTGTATTTAATAGGGTTCTAATGTTCGTACGAACTTTCGGTCCGTTCGCGGGTTCTGGTGCGAACCGAACCCGGGGGTGTTCGGCTCATCACTACAGCTCATCCCCATCCTATGTGGGTCAGCCACTAATTACAGTGTTGGAGGAGTCCAGAAAGTACATTACACATTGTCCCAGGGAGTGATTACTGACCCGGCCAATCACACATATCGTATAGACAGCAATTTGCTTCCAGTCTGTTTCTTCCACTTCATAACAACAACAGTTTAATTAATAATGGATAAAAAATAATAAAAGAAAAATAATTAAACACTAGCCAAGACGGAAAAACATTTAGATAAATATTTATAAAAGGCTGAAAGTGATAAGCCCTGTACACACGATCGGATTTCCTATGGTTTTTTAACCGATGGATTTTTCCCTTCGGAAAACCGATGAAGCTGACTTCCATCAGTCTTGCCTACACACCATCATTCAAAAAACCGACTGTTCCAAACGCGGTGACGTAAAACACTCCGATGAGTCGAGAAAAATGAAGTTCAATGCTTCTGAGCATGCGTCGACTTGATTCTGAGCATGCGTTGGTTTTTTATCCGATGGAGTTCCTCACAGACGATAGTAATTTGCTATCGGTTTTTTAACCATCGGATAAATTGAAAACATGTTCTATTTTTAAACACCGATGGAAAAAAGACCGATGGGGCCCATACACGATCGGTTTGTCCGATGAAAAAAGTCCATCGGACTGTTTTCATCGGTAAAACCTATCGTGTGTACGGGGCTTTAGAATTTTTTCTCAAGATATCTTCATTCTAATAATTCGGCCTTTTTATAAAAATATGCTGGGTGAAGTTACGAGGGCTTTTTATTGGTGGGACTCTAGTAGTTTCTTCTTTGCCCCCTTCCTCTCCCACACTCCATCTCTATACTCTACAAGGCTGTGATCCATTGTTGCTTCTAATTTAATCACTGATGTCCTTCCCTCTGCCAACTATGGCCAGACACAAAGAAAATTTTGTAAGAAAATGTTCCTTTTTGAAACGTTTGTTTCATTTTCTAATGGTTGGTGGACTCAGATTGATGATCATTGTCAACCATGATAAGAAAAGTTGAAGGAGCAGGAATACGAATTGTAAATGTGTTTTTTGTTCAGGAAAAATACTGTATTTATGGTAAATACAGTATTTTTCCTGAACAAAAACCACATTTACAATTCGTATTCCTGCTCCTTCTACTTTTCTTATAACACGTATAAAGCCCCGTACACACGGTCAGACTTTTGCCCAACAAACTTCGTTTTGAGCAAGTTGGACCAACAATCCGACCGTGTGTACACTCCATCGGACAAACTTTTTTAGTTTTGTTTTGGATTTCATCGGACAAAAGTTGGGTCTGCAAACGGACAAACTTTTGCCCAACAAAAGTCAGATGGAGCAAAGTCCGACCGTGTGTACAGAAAACCATCGGACTTTAGTCCGATGGACAAAACAACTAATGTTAAAATCAACCAACAATAGCAGAAGTTGACCAAAGGGTGGCAGTAAAGATCAGAAAAGAGCAGAAAAAACACGTGATGTTGTAAGAAGTTTTAAGAAAGTTTGCAGAAAAGTCTGAGCGTGTGTATGCTATGGGTGTTCCCAACCAACTCCGTTCGGACAAAAAACCACGGAAAAGTCCGATGGAAGTCCGACTGTGTGTACGAGGGGCGTGGCCATCAAATGACATCACACAGAGGCCCGCCCCCTCATGATGCCACAAGGGGGCGGGGCCTCCGGATGATGTCTTCCACTGATCACGGGTGCAATGCTTTCCAGGCTCCTTAGGGAAAGAATAATAAATGCACATTTTTTTCAAGCAAAACAATGTGAATGTATATTCTTTTCCACAAAAAGGTGAACTTATGCTTTAAGATTTTTAATATTTGAAGCCATTCCATTCCATAATGATGACATTCCATAAAACAGCTGTCTGTACAAGGTCCAACAACACTGTGTAAGTTACAGCTTGGATTGCTTCTCTATACAGAGGATGGGGGTTAGGGGGGCAGATAAAGAGACAAGCAGGTGGGGGGCAAAGGAAAGATATGTGCTGCTTGCAGGGGGTGGAGAGAGTGGGGTGGAAATTTAGAATGAACCTGTATTGATTAACAAAGACCAGGTCATTCAAATCAAAACTTATATTTCAGTTTTTGGGGCATGCTGGCTAGCTGAATAATCAATCAGTTTCCCCCCCCACACACAAATTCAAGAAACTGGCTGTTCTGTAATGCTGGGTGCTGTAATGACCATAGGCTGGAAACCATAGCTCAGGGATATGCAATTAGCGGACCTCCGGCTGTTGCAGAACTACAAGTCCCATAAGGCAGAGCAAGATTCTGACAGCCACAAGCATGACACCCAGAGGCAAAGGCATGATGGGACTTGTAGTTTTGCAACAGCTGGAGGTCCGCTAATTGCATATCCCTGCCATAGATGATCAAGGTGAAGAAAATGTCATCAGCACACTAAGGATTCCTCAAAAGGGTCCAAAGCTTAATTTTCATGGTCACATAATAAACATACAGCAACGTTTCAGAGCCACGCAGGCCCCCTTTGTCAGGCAAGTGACGTCACTTACCTGAGGAAGGGGCCCTGCATGGCTCTGAAAGGTTGCTGTATGTTTATCGTGTGACCACAAAAAATAAAGTTTTGGACCCTTTGGAGGAATCCTTGGTGTGCTGATGACATTTTCTTCACTTTGATATAAGGAAAGGCAGGATTCATTTCTACAAATGATTTTATTGGCCTACAGATGTTTGTAAAATATACAATGTGGCCCCTGTAATAATACGTTTGGAGACCCCTGATCTAATATTGGGTTTTTAGATGGTATTATCTATGGTGAACCCGCCAGCTACTTCATAGACTAGATCTGAGCTTGTATGCTGACATTTGTTTGCTCGGTAGCTTTCCAACCACGGGAAGCATAATGTTACTATCATCCACTTGTTTTACAAATTTGGAAACATTTATTGCTCCATCTCTAAGATTCAACTTCAAAAGGAAATCATTCTCACTTGCCAAAAATCAGGCAGAATAACAGCTGTCATAATATTGCCTCACAATAGTCAGAAACTTGCAGTATGAAAGATGAATCTTTTCAGACACGCTTTTGTCTCCCCAACTGATCTCCATCATATACGTGGAATTTTTTCAGGGTTTTGTAAGACATCAAAGCTCTCCAAAAACTATTTTTGTAAAAACCTAAAGCAAAGCTGTACTTTTCTTATAATCAGAGAAGTAACTTTAGAACACAGGCTCGTGTCAATTTCCCCCCAAAATTGCTGTTCTGACCATTTAGAGCTTACACAAGACAATGGTCACTCCCCCCACCTCACCTGACAGTGCTAGGGACTGATGATTGGCTGGCTATGCATTTAGCAATGCATTGTGGGATACAGTGAAAAAACTCTGGTGCTCCACCATATTTTGCAGTACGGGGGTTCCCTTAGAGCAGGTAAGCATTCAAGCTGTCTTGCATACACACTGTCACATCAAATTCCGACCGTCAAGAACACTACGACGAGCCGAGAAAAATGAAGTTCAATGCTTCCGAGCATGCGTCGACTTGATTCTGAGCATGCACGTTTTTTTTCTCCGTCGGAGTTCCATACAGGCGAACGGAATTTCCGACGGAAAAAGTCAGATGGGGCATACACACGGTTGGAATATCCGATGAAAAAATTCCGTCTGACTTTTTTCCTCGGATATTCCGACCGTGTGTACGCGGCATAAGTCACTTATCTGCCAGGTGGCAGGTGCCATTCATGGACAGCAGGACCGGGACAAGGGGTTGGTGGGAGGGGTGGCTGCCCTGGGCACTGTGGTATCATGTGAGGTAGGGGGGCACCATGAGGAGTTTGGGGGGAGGGTATTTGTGTTGGGTGGGGGAATTTGCAGGGCAGCAGGGGGTAATAGTTGTTGTAGAAGGGGAAATAGGGGGGGTGCTGTGCTAGGAAAAGTGATTTGGGGGGGATTTGTGTTGGGAGGGGGGACGGGACAAGAGGATTTGTGCTAGGAGGGGGGATTTGGAGTGTTTTTTCTAGAAGTGATGATATAGTAAAAGGGGGGTGGAGATTGGTGATAGGAGGGGAAATTTATTTGGGGGGGGGGTTGTGCCAGTAGGAATGATCAGGGCATATTTTTGCTAGGAGGGGAAATGTGGGGGATTTGTGTTGGGAGGGGGGATTTGGAGTGGGAGGAGAGAATGTGTATTTTGAAACTTGAGGGGTAGAGGAATTGTGCTAGGAGAAGTGATATTTTTTTTGGGGGGGGATTTTTGCTTTGAGGGGGGAGTTCAGCAGGGTGTGGATTTGTCCTGTGAGCAGGGGGAATTTATTTTTAGGGGGTAAGCATGCTGACACATAGTGGTCATACATTTTAAGGGGAGGGGGGGGGTGCAGTTTGGCTTGTTCGTCCAGATGACCTTGTCCCAGCACTGATGGATAGTACAAACTATCTGTAAAAAATGGAAGCTGGCCTCCCCTGTAAGTCTTTAAGCAGGAAGTCCCGCCTGCTGCCCGACCTGTCAACATTTTTGGTTGTTAGGACGCTAGGTGGTCCTGCTCCACCTCCCCTCCAGTGGTGAAAGACTCTAATGGAGAGCGCCTAGCGTTCTAACAACCAATTAAGTGTTTGCCCATATCCCGCATCAGAGAAGGAGGATTAACTTCCTCCTGCTGTCCAGACTTGCTCTGCCTCCCTTCTGCCCTGTAGTGAGACCTGCTGCCCAGACTCTGGAGGGGGATAAGCTAGGAGGACGCTGATGTGAGTGGGGGGGAGGGGCATGGTGTATGGCAACCATGTAGTGGACTGTGGATGTAAGTGGAAATCTGTAGACCCTGGTGTAAAGGTAGACACTGATGTAAGGAGGGGAGAATCTGATTTAAGGGGGAACTCTGTGGACTCTGATGTAAAGGAGAACTCTTATGTAAGGGGTGAACTCTGGTGTAAGGGGGAACGCTGGGAACTCTGATGTAATGAGAGACTCGGGGAACCCTGACCTATAGGGAAATGCTGGGGATTGTGGGATTGTGATGTATATGGGGGGGGGGGGGACTCTGATGTGAACAGAGGGTTAATCCTGACTGCTGCATTCTTTATGCTGTTTTGTAGGTTACTTACTCCTGACCCCTGCACTCTACGCATTATGTTGTACATTACATATTCCTGACCAAGATGTCCCTATTAGAGTCCCTCACCCCTAATAGTATATTGGTACATAGGGGAGCTGGAATTTAGAAAAAAGGGTGAACTTATCCTTTAAGAGCTTAGCTGTAGGCAGACACAAATATTTATAAGCAGCCATGAATGTATTATACAGCAAAAAAAGTCTGCGTAGATTGATCAGTGATCAGTTGGCTTCCTTGGTATATTTGCATTGCCATAACAGGATCAGCAGGAACAATGGGATGTGTACTCCAACAATGTGTGATGTGTAGTCTGCACAGCTCAAGGCTGATGGATCAAGGCCTGGTTGGTGATAAATCCCAAATCAGCGCCATGGGACGGAATATTGGATCACGCAGACAAGTCATGTGGTTGGGTTATTGATCTGTGAATGGAGACAGAAGGCCTTGACTGGAGGGCAATTGACATCACTGTAAGCAGAGAAGTCCCTCTACACACTGCAAATCCCACGGCTAATTAATCTGTTTTACACTCAAGTAGCTGCAAAGTACAGCTAAGTGTCTGTAATTGGCCATAAATCATAGAGTATGCAGAGGGAAAATGATAGGGATAATGATTCCCTACTGGGTTGACCTCAGGGAACTCTGGTTTGTACAATGATGAGAATAACATACAATTATTTTCAATTTGTTGGTCTTTAAATGGGTTGTCTACTTTATAGTGGGATATAACCAACCCCACTTTTATTTCTGGACAGTTAAAGGGGTGTTCCGGCCAACAAAAATAAATAATTAAAAGCCAGCAGCTACACATACTGCAGCTGCTGGCTTTTAATAAATGGACACTTACCTGTCCTGGAGTCCCTCGATGTCGGCACCGCAGCTGATGTTTCCATCAGCTGTCGGGTGCTGCTGCCGCCGCCATTGGGGTTAAAGCAACCCGGCAGTGTAGCCTTTCGGCTTCACGCTGGAAACCCTACTGCACATGCGCGAGGCGCCACTCCTATTGGCCCGGCATGCGGGGGAGGAGGAGGGAGCCCTGCGGTGACGTCACTGTCAAAGACAGGTATCCTGTCCCCCCTTCCCCCGAAAGGTGCCAATTGTGGCACCGGAGGGGGGGGGAAATCAGATGAGCGGAAGTTCCACTTTAGGGTGGAACTCTGCTTTAAAGTGAGCCCATTAGCACTGAGCCACATCTAAACACAAGGCAGCCTGTAGCTGGGGTGCAGTGTGGTGTGGAGACAATAATTCACACAGGCCGGTGCAATAAAACTTGTATTGAAGAAATGCAGCAACAGTTCACAACAAACCCGGTGGTTAGGCCACCCAGCCAGGCACACTCACAGTTCAGTAGCGTGACAGAAGTAGATTCCAGCCCGAATGATAGCATCTGTTGAGAGGGCACCGAATGCGGCCTGGTCATCTGGTCCAATTGTCCAGAAGAGATGAGGCCCTATGCTTAGACTCCTCGTTAGAGACCTTTCCCTAGAGTGCTGTTACTGTCCCTCAGAGATGGAGTACCACTCCCTAATCTGTCCACTCGCCAAAGCACATCAAAACCCAGGAGCCAGGGCCTTAAACAGGCTCTGTCAGATCCAAGATGGCTGCTTGAGTCACATGGGGAGGCAGCACCCAATAGTAGACATGTGCACTGCCGAAAAATTTGTGGTTTGTTTTTCGTTTTTTTGCTTTTTTCGGAAATTCAAAAAATTTGTTTTTATTCGGGAAATTCGGAATTCGGAATTTCCAAATTCCAAATTTTCGAATTTCCGAATCTCCAAAAAAACGAATAAAACGAAAACAAATTTTTCGAATTTCCGAAAAAAGCAAAAAAAAAACGACGAAAACTAATTTCCGCTTTTCGGAAATTCATAAATTTTACAAATTCAGAATTCGGAAATTCAACTTTCCAAATTTCCCATTTTCGAATTTTAGATTTTCAAATTTTGCAATTTCAAATCTCGAATTTTCGAAATTTCCAATTTTCGAATTTTCGAAATTCCTGAAATTCGGAAATTGAAAAATTCGGAAATTGAAAATTTCGGAAATCTGAAAATCCGAAAATTCGAAAATTTTGGAATTAACGAATTTCTCTAAATTCGTGAAAAACAAATTAGAAACGAAATGAATTGCACATGTCTACCCAATAGGATAGCTTCCCCAGTGACCCAGAAACCTATAGAGGAACCTTATTCCTCCTGACTTCCTCTCCAGCAACAGTGCCACTGCAGAAGAGCGCCACCTGCCATGGGGAAAATGGACTGCACCTGCCTACAAGCCAATAAAAGAAGAGTGAATATTCTTACTTTTCCAGTGGCCCACGTGTTGAAAAGCAGTCACTTACCAGCTTACAGCATGTATGCTACACTACAGGGCACACAAGCTGGTGGAAGGAACCCGTGTGAGTGGCAGGTTAGCAAGTATTTGACTCACCCAAAGTGTTGAATACCTGCAGAGTGGAGGTGCAACCAAGAAGCTTTCCTCACTAGATTTGGTAATTCTGGGGACCCGAAGACCAGAGAAGAACTGCCTCGGGTGAGGACATGGACAGGCAAGTTTCCTTTTATTAAAAGTCAGCAGCTACAGTATTTGTAGCTGCTGACTTTTATTATTTTTTTGGGGGGGGAGGGGGGCTGAAGATCCTCAAATAATTTTTTTTTTTAAATAACAAACATGTTATACTCACCTGCTCTGTGCAATGGTATTGCACAGAGAAGTCCCGATCCTCTTCTTCTTGGGTTTCCTGACAGCGATCTTGGCTCCTCCTTTTCTTCATGTGTCTGGCCACTCCCGAGCTGTGGGGGTTGATTTACTAAAGGCAAATAGACTGTGCACTTTGCAAGTGCAGATTCTCCAGACCGTAGTAAAAAAGCAGAAGCTCTGCTGACTTCCATCATCCAATCACGTGCAAGCAAAAATGCATTTTTTTATTTTATTTTCTCTTCACGTGATTGGGTATTCTTTGCAAATTGAAGCCTTTACCTAATTTAGTAAGCTCTGGAGCAACTGCGCTTGCAAAGTGCACAGTCTATTTGCCTTTAGTAAATCAACCCCAGAGCTCGGGAGAGACACGTGAAGAAGAGGAGGAGCCAAGGTCGCCGGCAGAGAACCCGAGAAGAGGAGGATCGGGACCGCTCTGTGCAATACCATTACACAGAGGAGCTGAGTATAACTTGTGTCTATGGACCCCAGATCCCTCCAAAAAGAGTACCTGTCACGTGCCTATTGCTGTCACAAAGGGTGTTTACATTTCTTGTGACAGCAATAAAAGTGATACAAAAAAAAGGCAACAGTGTAAAAATAAAAAAGTAAAATAAATAAACAATAAAAATTTTATTAAAAATAATGTAAAGTGACCCCGCCCCCCTATGCTAGTGCACAAAGGCGAATGCGTGCGTTGGTCACGCACCAACACAAACAGCAATCGTCCCACACACGAGGTATCGTCTCGAACGTCAGATCGTTGGCAGTAATTCTTTGGAAGTACTCTTAGTACTTCCAAAAAAATGTACTAGAGAAAGAAAAAAAAATTAAATATCCAAAAATGAAGGGTGGAGAGGTGGTCTTCGTTTAAGACCACCTCTAAAAATTGGGTGGAACTCCGCTTTAAATCGGAGCTCTGGTCATAATTTTTTTTTTTTTTTTTTTTTGGGCCAGTTAAATTGAAATACACTCAACATGCCATTAAATATACTGATATATCGCCAAACGATCTGTATATATATGTAAAACTCGCCTTATTTGCTGCTCGTCATTCTTCGGCCATTGCCATTCTATGTGTGGGCATCTGAAGCCCAGAACATTTTTTTTTCTTCCCTTCGTGGCGAGGTCCTCTCTATCTCGCGCTGTGCGCAGTAAAGCGACGCTCGTAGCGCAGGTTGTTTATGTCGTTGTCATGACAACGGGCGGCGGCGGAGGAACGTCCCACCCCGTTGTTATGACAACATAGATAAAACAATCCCCACAGTAAGGCCCCTTTAACACTGAGGCGCTTTGCAGGCGCTATTGCGCTAAAAATAGCGCCTGCAATGCGCCCCAAAAAAGCTGCTCCATTGTATCCAGTGTGAAAGCCCGAGGGCTTTTACACTGGAGCGTTGCGCTTGCAGGAGGCTAAAAAAAATCCTGCAAGCCGCATCTTTGAGGCGCGATAGTAGCAGTAAAAATACCGCTCCTATAGCGCCCCTGCCCATTGAAATCAATGGGGTAGCGCCTCCAAAACGCCCGCAAAACGCTGCAAAGAGGCGTGATTGCGGGCGTTTTTAATCCTTTTTCGGCCACTAGCGGGGGTTAAAATCCCCCCGCTAGCGCCCGCAAATCGCGGCAAAAAATACAGTATAGCGGTGCTAAAAATAGCGTCGCTATACCGCCAGCGCATCCAGTGCTTCAGTGTGAAAGTAGCCTAATAATCCCGCGATTTTTCGGCACAGAGGAGCGCACAGTCTCCTGGGAAATCATGACACTCCTTTCCCAGGAGTCTGTGCGGCTTAGGTTGAAGAGGAGAAAGACTGTGGTCCAGGAAGAGGGCAGATTAGGAATTCCGCATAGCAACAGGGATTTCCAGGCATGTACATTTTTTTTTTTCAGATCTTGTTTAATCATATTTAAAGGAAGCTAGTGAAGTATATTTTTATTTTAGGGTGGAGCTCTGCTTTAAGTTGTTTAGCAAAAGACAAAAGGCAGGGCTGACACCACACAATTCACAAAAATGCTGTGTGTATTTCTGGCAACTCAACAGGTATTTTCTGTACATGGGGAAATGTGCATCTATTGCAAACATAGACCTTTTTTTTTTTTTGCCTTGACAAAGGTTTTAAGTAAACAGTAACAGGGAACTGCCAGGGTGTTCATTTGGCTAGCGTAGTCCCAGACCCATGACTCTGGGGAGAACATGTTTACATGGCATTAACATCACTGACACAACAAATTGCCGTGCTGTTATGTAGTTGGAATCACTCTATAATTACAGCCCACACAATTGTTCTATCACCAATATAAATACCGCACTATTGCGACAGGCGATGATGTGCCCGGCCTATTACATTCTGTTCATCATTCTCCTGCCGCGCTCTGAGCGTCTCTCTCTCTGACTTCTGATCACTGATGGATTTCAAGCTCTGCCAGCTGATTCATAACAACAACTAGAGAAAAGAAAATAGAACTGGTGCCAAAAAAAAATCATTTTTCACCTTTTAATTTGTGAAAAAATAAAGTTTATGTCCAGCAAATTCATTTTTTACATTGGATAGATATTGGGAGGATTTGAACCCTTGTCAAGTGGTTAATTTTTTTCCCCCTCTGTTTCTGCCTGGTGATCTGGCCAGTAGCACACATCTGTATTAGAGCGCCCCCCCCCCCCCCACTCTGGATGAAGGAGCACTGAGGGCACCTTTGGACAGCAGCATTGTCAGTCTGGGGGGAGGGGAGTGTTAGATGCAATAGCAAATTTAGCAGGGGCCATTATTGAGGCATGGGCGCCCCCCTCCCCCTATTCATGCATCCGACCCCCATGCAGGATACCTGATGCATGGATTCCAATGGTGGGGGTGTGTTTTTTTTAAAGCACCTGATTAGAGCCAGAGGCTCAAATAGGCTTCAAAATAGGGTGGGCTCAGGGCGCAGATCACTGCCCTCTGAGCCCACCCAGGTGTGTTACAGTAGCGAATGACTAAGCACTGTTGAGAGTGTGAAATGCGTCAGTTTTTTTATCCTGTACCTTGCTGTGTTTGTACTTTTGTTATTTTGCACAATAAAGGCGTTTTTATTGGAGTGCGGCTGTCCAGACCTTCCCTCTTCTAATTGCTATATGCTTAGCCTGCACCTGATGCCTCCACCTTGAGGAGAGTGCCATTTCCACACATCCACCTGGAGCGGTGATCCCTTCCCCAACACTGATCCTCCTCCCGGCCAATCAGGAAGCAGATCTTTGAGACCCCTCATCCGATTGGCTGAAAGGACAGGCGATCTTATTGGATGTCTAGGAGGAGGGGAGGAGACGCACGGCGGAAGTCACCGTAATGGAGGAGAGGAGAATGGAGCCGATGCCCGCCACCCACCACCCGCCACCTAGATGGGGTAAGCGCCGGAGCGACAGGCAGACAGCGAGCAGGGGGGGGGGCGCTGCCCCCCCCCCAAAAAAAAACACCAGCTGTCACTGAGATTTAGATACACTAACAAATTGAAGGCAAAATCCAGTTCACACTGCAGCTACACAAGCAGCTGCAGCAACAGTTTTTGTTTCCTTTTGGGATTAAGGTTTTACATGAATAAGTAAAAGCGGATCATTGTAAGCACCCTTGCCAGTGTTAAATAGTTTGTCCCAACACTCCTAACTGATACATTTGCAAGCGGGGCTTGTTTTATTAAAAAACAACAGACTTGCTGGCTAGATCGCTAGGTGAAAATAAAGAAAAGAACGCCTAAAAAAGAAAATGAATGCAGCTATCACATCCAGGAATTGGTAACCTGCAATATAATACATATTTGCTTTTAGGTTTTTAATACCACTTTCTTTTGTTTGTTCACTTTGCTGCATTCGAATACAATTAGCGAACAATATAACATTTTTGTTTCTACCGATTCGAAAAAATTATCGATTTGATCGTTTCGCATCTGAAAAAAAATCGGTAAATTCTAAGAAAATTCGAAAATTCCGAATACGAATTCCGAAAACGAGTTGAACGAATCAACCGAATTTAACTAAACAAAATAACTAGATTAACGAATGAAAACCAATATTTTTTTTTTTTTATCATGCACATGTCTAAACATTAAAAATAAATGCCTATACTGTTTACAATCCAGTAATACACCCTGCTCTGCACATGCTCAGTTGCTCTCTATTTGTTTGCCACTGTGCTGAAATGTAGATTCCGATCTGCTGACAGTCTAAAGATTTACTGCTGTTTAGGGGCTCTGGGCTTCAGCAAAATGGCAGCCTGCAGCAAGAAGAGACAGGAGCAGGGTACTTTTAGATGGCTTAAGGTGGCTTAAAGTGGAGCTCCACCCTAAAGTGGAACTTCCGCTCAACGGAACCCTCCCCCCCTCCGGTGTCACATTTGGCACCTTTCAGGGGGGAGGGGGGTGCAGATACCTGTCTAAGACAGGTATTTGCACCCACTTCCGGGAGTCCTCTCTGTGGGTATTCTGCGGGTAGTGCGTCACTTCCCGCCCCCGCCCGTTGTGTTATGGGAAACACACGGCTCCCAGAACACAGCAGGGACCAGTGAGGATGGCGCTGCGCGACTCGCGCATGCGCCATAGGGAACCGGGCAGTGAAGCCGGAACGCTTCACTTCCTGGTTCCCTCACCGAGGATGGCGGTGGGGGCAGCAGAGTGACGAGCGGTCGCTCGTCTTCTGCTGCGGACATCGCTGGACTCCAGGACAGGTAAGTGTCCTAATATTAAAAGTCAGCAGCTGCAGTATTTGTAGCTGCTGGCTTTTAATATTTTTTTAAAGACGGAGCTCCGCTTTAAGGTTTAATGGACCAGATTTTCTTGGGCCAACAAAGGAATTAAAGCAAAAGAAAACCCCAAAACTCCAATGGGAACAAGTATTCCTCGCTCCATATGCTAGTTCCAGGTTAGTAACCTCATTCCCAGTCCCAATGGATAACTTCAACAATTATATATAGAAATGTCTTTTGCTACCGTCTAAGACTGGGGAAGCTTCCAACAGCTGGCAATGTAGGTCTACTAAAATTTTCCATCTGGAAAATTTGCACGATGTGTTACACTAAACAGTCCTCAGGAGGAGAACTGATCCATTTGAGATAATAGAACACAGCTCCAGTGATTGCAGTCTAAAGCCCTGTACACTCGGGCGAGAATCCCGTAGAAAAAAAAAATTCAGTTTTTTTGCCAAGCCCTGTGTACACACGCACATTCAAAAGAACCGCCGTTCTTTTGAATGGCAAGAACGCGGTGACGTCATCGACTACGACGAGCTACGACGGGTGAAGCCATCTTGCTTCACCCTACACTACCCTTGTAAGCTAAAAGTCTCATCGAGCATGCGCGGGCTTACCTGGGGACAGGTAAGCATGTAGCCTCGTACACGCGCACGGTTTTCTCGTCGGGAAACAGGCCGACGGGAATCCCGACGAGAAAATAGAGAGCTAGTTCTCTATTTTTATCGTCGAGATTCCCGGCAGTTTTCCCGACGACAAACCATACACACGAACGGTTTTCTCAGCAAAAAGCTATCCCAGCAGTTTTCTTGTCGAGAAAACCGGTCGTGTGTACGAGGCTTGAGAATAAAAATAAAACTTTGACTTGAAGTAAACCTATTAGGTGTATAATCTATGCCAATAGAAGCTCCGGCATTGGACTAACCAATGGATGGAGTGAGGTTTAATTCTAGCGGAGAACAGGGCTTAGGTTCAACATGGACAAACTGAGACTTAAGCCTCGTACACACGACCGAGTTTCTCGTCAAGAACCAGCAAGAAACTTGCTGGCAGAGCTTTCTTGCCGAGTAAATCGGTCGTGTGTACGCGGCTATCAGTTTTCTCGTCAAGAAAACCGACAAGAATCTCGACGAGAAAAATAGAGAACCTGCTCTCTATTTTCTCGTCGGGTTTCTCGACGGCCTGTTTCTCGACGAGAAACCCGAGAGTGTGTACACTTACCTGTCGCCGTGGAAACCCGCGCATGCTCGAAATGACTTTGACGCATGCGCGGTAGCTTCCTAGGCATAGGTAGGGTGTAGGAAGATGGCGGCGACGGCATCGTATGCGACGAGTGCACTCTCGTCGTAGTCGATGACATCACCGCGTTCGCTCTATTCAAAGAACCGCGGGTTCTTTGAAATGAGCGTGTGTACACTTGGCCGGGACAAGTTTCTTGTCCAAGAATCTCGTCAAGAAAAACGACGAGTTTCTCGGCCGTGTGTACGAGGCTTGACTGTGGACTGTGTGTCAGGTATGGGCTTCCAGAAAACTGTTTGGTTTGCATGATTTTTGACCACTTCAACCCTGGAAGGGTAGGTCTTACCATATAATGTGCTGTCTTCTCTTCCCCTGTCCCTCCCTGCCTGTCAGGATTCCCCAGTGTGAACCGAGTTAAAATGCTTGTGAAATCCTATAATCCACTCTATTACTGTAGTACAGGGATCGGCAACCTACAGCCCGCCACTGCTAAATGTCCAGCTCGTCAGTGCCCGTGATTAATTAAACACAGGCACCCTGCCCGCAGACATTTTCACCGCTGTCCTCTTCATTGAACAGCGGAGAGTGGCCAGTATCTCAGGGCTGGATAGGGGCGGGAACCGCTGGAGTTAAAGCGGAGGTCCACACAAAAAGTGGAACTTCCGCTTTTCGGAACCCTCCCCCCCTCCGGTGTCACATTTGGCACATTTCAGGGGGGAGGGGGGGTGCAGATACCTGTCTAATACAGGTATTTGCACCCACTTTCAGGAATAGACTCCCGCGGAAGTCACGCCCCTTTGCGTCACCCCCCGCTGTCTTCTGGGAAACACACTGGTCCCAGGAGATGGCGGGGACCAGTGAAGACGCGCCGCACTACTCATGCATGCGTAGTAGGGAACCGGGCAGTGAAGCCGCAACGCTTAACTTCCTGATTCCTTCACCGAGTATGGCGGCGGGGGCAGCCGAGAGACGAGCGATTGCTCGGCTTCGGCTGCCGTCATTGCGGGCACCCTGGACAGGCAAGTGTCCATTTATTAAAAATCAGCAGCTGCAGTATTTGTAGCTGCTGGCTTTTAATATTTTTTTTTTTCGTGGGACCTCCGCTTTAACTTTTTACATTAAACAGCAGGTGATTGGTTGTCAGGCAATCCTAGCAACCAGCCACCAGCCTGTTAATTTAAAAAGTTAACTTCAGCAGTTCCCGCCCCCATCCAGCCCTGTGATGCCGCTCTCTGCTGTGCTGTACACCTGGGTAACATAGGAGAGTTCTAACTACACAGCATGTTTGTGTGTGTGTGTGGGGTGGGGGGCGGAGGACACTATGTGGACAGAGGATTGTTGGTGGAGCAGGGTACAGAGGATTGTTGGTGGAGCAGGGGACAGAGGATTGTTGGTGGAGCAGGGTACAGAGGATTGTTGGTGGAGCAGGGTACAGTGGATTGTTGGTGGAGCAGGGTACAGTGGATTGTTGGTGGAGCAGGGGACAGAGGATTGTTGGTGGAGCAGGGGACAGAGGATTGTTGGTGGAGCAGGGGACAGAGGATTGTTGGTGGAGAAGGGGACAGAGGATTGTTGGTGGAGAAGGGGACAGAGGATTGTTGGTGGAGAAGGGGACAGAGGATTGTTGGTGGAACAGGGTACAGAGGATTGTTGGTGGAGCAGGGGACAGAGGATTGTTGGTGGAGCAGGGTACAGAGGATTGTTGGTGGAGCAGGGTACAGTGGATTGTTGGTGGAGCAGGGTACAGTGGATTGTTGGTGGAGCAGGGGACAGAGGATTGTTGGTGGAGCAGGGGACAGAGGATTGTTGGTGGAGAAGGGGACAGAGGATTGTTGGTGGAGAAGGGGACAGAGGATTGTTGGTGGAGCAGGGTACAAAGGATTGTTGGTGGAACAGGGTACAGAGGATTGTTGGTGGAGCAGGGTACAGAGGATTGTTGGTGGAGCAGGGTACAAAGGATTGTTGGTGGAGCAGGGGACAGAGGATTTTGGTGGAACAGGGTAAAGAGGATTGTTGGTCGAACAGGGTACAGAGGATTGTTGGTGAAGCAGGGTACAGAGGATTGTTGGTGGAGCAGGGTACAAAGGATTGTTGGTGGAGCAGGGGAGAAAAGATTGTTGGTGGAACAGGGTACAGAGGATTGTTGGTGGAGCAGGGGACAGAGGATTGTTGGTGAAGCAGGGTACAGAGGATTGTTGGTGGAGCAGGGGAGAAAAGATTGTTGGTGGAACAGGGTACAGAGGATTGTTGGTGAAGCAGGGTACAGAGGATTGTTGGTGGAGCAGGGTACAAAGGATTGTTGGTGGAGCAGGGGAGAAAAGATTGTTGGTGGAACAGGGTACAGAGGATTGTTGGTGGAGCAGGGGACAGAGGATTGTTGGTGGAGCAGGGTACAGAGGATTGTTGGTGGAGCAGGGTACAGAGGATTGTAGCAGGGTGGAGCAGGGTACAGAGGATTGTTGGTGGAGCAGGGTACAGTGGATTGTTGGTGGAGTAAGGTACAGAGGAATGTTGGTGGAGCAGGGGACAGAGGACACTGCTTTGGGGGGGCACAGAAAACTGCTATGGGGGGAGGGGGCAGAGGACACTATGGCAGTGATGTGTAGGGGGACAGAGGACACTGCTATGGGGAAAGAGGACACTGCAATAGGGGGACTCTATTAGCACCCCATCTCCCCTAGGGACAGGCCCCCATCTCCCCTAGGGACAGGAACCAAATCTCCAGACCATGCCCTTGGGTGCCAGGATGGTGTGTGTGTGTGTGTGTTTGTGTGGGGGGGGGGGGCAGTAGTATCTGAATCCCCAGCCACATGCTCCCTCAGGGTGAAATAGCTTTGTATTAGTGAGGCACCTTAAAGTGAAGTAAACCTGTACTGTTATTATTACTATGTTAGGATTATTTTCATTTATTAGCAGGTGAATGCGGCCATCCATGCATTCACGTACATTGAATCCGGCACTTAAGTGGAAAAAGGTTGCTGACCCCTGCTGTAGTATTAAATGTACAATATCTGTGTTTCTGTAATATAATTCTGTCAAATACCTTCAATACAGCTCCACTCAGCGCTTCCGTGACCCGCCGGAGCTCTCTTCCCCACTCAGAGCACTACAGAGGGGGGGCGAGATCCCCCGCTGACAGCTAGGAGAAGAGGAGGAGGGCAGCGGGAGGTCAGCTGTACCAAAGGTATTTGACACAATTGTATTACAGAAACACACACATTGTACATTATATACTACAGTAATAGAGTGGATTATAGGATTTTACAAGCATTTTAAACTAGGGCTTATTTTTGGGGTAGGGCTTATATTGCAGCCCTTCTGGAAAATAACAGTAGGTCTTATTTTTGGGGTAGGTCCTATTTTCGGGGAAACAGGGTAGAGGTTGGACACACTGACAACAGCTCTGGGGGGTAACACTGGGATATCTCTCCAAACTAGCACAAAACCAACTTCTCTTTAGATCTCTTATCATCAAGTCTTGGACCCGAGATGATGGCACTTAAAGTGGTAGTAAACGTTTTTTTTGGACTCGTACCTATAGGTAAGCCTACAATAAGGCTTATCTGTAGATACAGTGAATATCTCCTAAACTTGTGGCGTTTAGGAGATATTAACACCGCATGCAGCCGGCGATGCCATCAGTGCAAGCGCTCTGAAGGAACGACATACTCGTGCCGTTCCTACAGACCTGTGCGCCGTGCCCGTTACTCCCACGCGCATGTGTGGGAGTGATGTCATCACAACTCGGTCAGTCAGGTGGCCGGAGCCCGCGAACCTGGAAGGAAGACAAGGTGAAAATGGAAGCCCTGTCAGCAGTGACAGTGCTCTGCTGGAGGGCTTTGTTCTAAGGTAAGTATTTCATATTGCCTTTACCCTGCATGTTTTTTGTTTGTTTTTTACTATTCCCAAGTTTACTACCACTTTAACTAAATACTTAAAGCCCCACTCCAGGATAAATAAAAAAAAAATCAATGTACCTCTCTGGCACCCCTCTTTAACCCACCCACCCCCCACTTACCTGGTGAAGACAAACTTAAAGCTTATTTGGCTGTATTTCGCCTGTGAATCACAGGAGTGTAGTTCATTCTGCACTCCTGTGACCCATTTTCAGCAGACAGAAGCTGATATCACAGAGCCGGTCCAGGCTCGGGAAAGATTGCGACTATATGGTCGGGACCCACATATGCCTTGACCGGCACCTGGCTCAGCCTCTCAGCGAGCCACCGAGAGCCTGAGCCGGATGCTCCGGCCCCCTCCACAACCCAGCGCTCCAGTGAGTGAGGGGGCGCAGAGCAGAGAGCCGGTGTAAGGTACCTGTGGTAGGTAGTGTCCAAAGTGGAGCTTGTGTGCTGAGGATTTAGGCAAAAACTAAGTCAGGCAGGTCAGGTTGGCAACAGATTAGGCAAAGCGGTACACGATCGAAAATCCAGAGAGTGGTCAGGCAGGCAGAGGTCATACACGAGCTGGCAGTGAAGTACAAAATCAGCAGGCTAGAGAGTAGTCAGGAATTCAGGCAGAAGTTCATACACGGTAATCAGAGTCACAAAGATATCACAACACTAGTCCACACAAATTGGCACTGAGAGACAGGAAGTGCTGCTATTCATGGGCTGCTTTGATTGTAGATTGTCTACAGTTGGCAGCAGGTGGGGCTAGTGAGTCCAAGGTAATGCATCAAACTAAGAGAACATAGCCATAACTCCAGAGCTCCTCCGTGGCACAACAAGTAGGACTGCAGCTGTGGGACCAGGAACATCCTGGTTCAAATACACCCAGGTACTGACAGTCACCAGCTCTCCGCTCAGGGAGCTCTGAGAACTGAGCGCTCAGCAGCATTTGATCGCTCAGTTCTCAGCCTTAGAGCCGGCGGGGGACAGATGCAGCATCAGGCCGATGCTTTATCCACCTAGTATCCTAGTATCCACCTTGTATAATTAACAAAAAAAATAATTCCCATACTTCTCTTTTAAGTCCCCTGTCCAGGTCCATCACTGTCGCTGGTGGGGACCACTGATCCAGCGCGGTAATGCTGCCCTGAGACCACTAGTTCCCTGCCACCCCATGTAATAACATTGTCCTATTTTCTCTCCTGAGAGGACCCCACTACTCGGATGTTTCTGGGTATCATAGACAGTGACATGGACACCCAAAGAAGGACCACCCCAGAAGACTTGGCCTTGCCAGGTCACATCAGGTAAGTTAAAAAAAAGTATTTAGCTAGAGAGGGGTGGGAGGAAGGGGTGGGCAGCTAGTGAAAGGTATCCCAGAGTGGTGCTTTAAATGTCCCAAACCTGACCACAGGATCCCTTTAAAATTGGTAGAATTCTGTTACAATGGAGCTGTTGTAGGGGTGCCTTTGTGAAGGCTTCAAAATGCTTTACTTGAGAATGATTTGTGTTTTATTTTTTTTTCATACAGTTTAAAATGGCAAGTGGACAGTTATTGCAACACCGCCGAGCCACAAATCGCTTTGGATTTTGTCTGAGCTCCAGACACAGCAGCAGCCTATTCAACTAAATGTCATCTCAGCTTTGAAATATACGGTGGAGGAAGTGAGGAGGGAGAGGGGACTGTCCTTTTATTGTTGCGCTATTAACAAAAAGCTCAGTAAACACAAAGCATCATGGAAGCCAGACACATGTGTTCTTCCTCATCATTATCTCATCAGTGATCAGCACATTAGGCAATGAAGACAATTATAGTGTGCAGGCTGTCAGCATCAAATTCCTTCAAATAGATAACTGGCCCAGAGGCAGCGAGTAAATCAGGGATACTTAAAAAACAAACAACTCAATAGATGTAAAATGCAGTCCAAGCAATATAAAACACCATGGAAAGTCATTTAGGGTATGAACAACGAGCACAAATATTGGATTATAACTTCTGATTGATATGTAAGGAGATAAAGCTGACCTAGAGTCAGATTCCACCATCATCATCCAGGGTCAATGTCTACTTCCAGAACTGAGATGCTGGCTCAGAGACTACGCAACCATATCAATTCTGGAGCCTGCACAGTTCTTGGCTGTGTCCATGAAGGTCTAACACAGATCTGCTGCATCAACTCTCTTTGTGACTTGCTACAAAATTACAATGTCTGATCACTTGGGGAGTAGGGTGGCCACGGATTGCCCGGGACAGTCCCGCATTTTGCAGGTCTGTCCCGGGCACATTCATTCCAGGACAATACAGTGTCCCGGAATGAAACTGACACAGCCACCCCCCCCCCCCCCAGGCCAATCTGATGCCCCCAAAAAAGGCTGCCACATCACCGCTTTACTCACTGACAGTACTTGTCCTGGCTGGGAATGCCTGGAGGAGCACAATCCCGCCCCCTGCTTGTGATTGGAGAAATCATAAATCCCGCCTCTTGTGTCCAATCACTGTGCTGTGATTCGTTACAGCACAAGCTGATTTTTGGCAAGGGAGGGTGTCCCTGAATGGTAGTTTGGAAATGTGGTCACCCTATTGGGGAGAGGAGACTGAGGGCATGCTGCTCCTGCTTGCAGCAGACTGATGACATCATATCAGACTAGGTAGCTACTTAAAGCAGAGCTCCACTCTAAAGTGGGACTTCCGCTCATCGGAACCCTCCCCTCCTCCGGTGTCACATTTGGCACCTTTCAGGGGGGAGGGGGGTGCAGATACCTGTCTAAGACAGGTATTTGCACCCACTTCTGGGAGTCCTCTATGCGGGTATTCTGCGGGTAGTGCGTCACTTCCCGCAGAATACCCGTTATGTTCTGGGAGACACTCGGCTCCCAGGACACAGCGGGGACCAGTTAGAACGGCGCAGTGCGACTCGCGCATGCGCCATAGGGAACCGGGGAGTGAAGCCGCAAGGCTTCACTCCCTGGTTCCCTCACTGAGGATGGCAGTGGGGGAAGCAGAGTGACGAGCAATCGCTCGTCTTCTGCTGCCGACGTCGCTGGACTCCCGGACAGGTAAGTGTCCTAATATTAAAAGTATTTGTAGCTGCTGGCTTTTAATATTAATTTTTTCAGGGGACCTCCGCTTTAAGTGGTGTTCAAGGACAGCTTTTTAAAAAGGTAAACATTTTACTGAACGTCTATACTTTATCTGCCTATTGGGACGTTGGGGATCTTTTCCTTAAAAAATTGCAACTTTAAGGTTTAGGGCTAATTTACGTCTCTGTGTTGTGGAACTAATTGCGTTAACACATACATTACTACAACAGATGGCAAAGCATGTTACAGTAGGTGCCGCCGATATTGTGTTTCTATCGCGCTCCCATCGCCGAGATTCTCGGCGACAGGAGTGCCGAGATGTCGGCAGCAGGGTGGCGACACGTGTCGCGCTCGCTGCAATGGCGAGGAGACACGACACTGTATTGAGCGGGGATCCGACGCAGATTCCCGCCAATACCAGGCACTGCGTTTGGTATGAATCCTGAGCGGGAACTCCACGCCAATTTTTAAAGAAAAAAACGGCGTGGGTTCCCCCTCCAGGGGCATACCAGGCCCTTGGGTCTGGTCTGGATTTGAAGGGGAACCCTACACCGAAAAAACGGCGTGGGGGTCCCCCTCAAGATCCAAACCAGACCCTTATCCGAGCACGCAACCTGGCAGGCCACAGGGGAAGAGGGGGGGACGATAGCGGCCCCCCTCCCTCCTGAACCGTACCAGGCCACATGCCCTCAACATGGGGGGTTTGGTGCTCTGGGGCAGGGGGGCGACCTGCGGCCCCCCCACCCCAGAGCACCCTGCCCCCATGTTGATGAGGACAGGGCCTCTTCCCGACAACCCTGGCCGTTGGTTGTCGGGGTCTGTGGGCGGGGGGCTTATCGGAATCCCCTTGACACAATATCGGCGGCACCTACTGTACATATGTTGATTCATTGCTGTGCCATTCTTTTTGTGTAGCACCTTAATGCACTCAGGCAACGCACATAAGTTGCAACGCATGGCAACACACCATAACACATTGCTGCAAAAATCTGTCTGATAATTGGGCTAATTTTGTGTATTGGAAGTCCAGTGGTTTCAATGGGCTGCCTTAGTGCAATGCACGTTAACGCAAAGTAGGATTAGGAATAGTGCCCGTCATTGGTATTAGTAGGAGGAATAGTGCCCCATCATTGGTGTCAGCGGAAGGAATAGTGGACCATCATTGCTGTCAGTGGGAACAACAGGGCCCCATCATTGGTGTCAATGGAAGGAATAGTGGCCCATCATTGGTATTAGTGGGAGGAATAGTGGCCCATCGTTGGTGTCAGAAGGAGGAATAGTGCCCCATCGTTGGTGTCAATGGAAGGGCTAGTGGCCCATCATTGGTGTCAGTGGGAGGAATAGTCCCTCATCTTTGGTGTAAGAGGAATAGTGCCCCATCATTGGTATTAGTGGAAGTAATAGTGCCCTATAAATGATATTAACGGGAGTAATAGTACCCCTTCATTGCTGTCAGTGGGAACAATAGGGCCCCATCATTGGTGTCAATGGAAGGAATAGTGGCCCATCATTGGTATTAGTGGGAGGAATAGTGCCCCATCATTGGTGTCAGTGGGAGGAATAGTGCCCCATCATTGGTATCGGTGAGAGAACTAGGGCCCCATCATTGGCATTAGGGAGGAATAGTGCCCCATCATTGCTGTCAATAGGAGGAATAATGACATTGTTAATGTCAGTGATATGAATAGTGCCCCAAGAGCCAGATAAAGCCAAGCAAAGGGCCACATCTGGCCCATGGGCCACAGTTTGGAGACCCCTGGTTTGGAGTAAAGTTAAGTTGTACTGGCTAATTCCTTAAAGTGGTTGTAAACCCTCCCCCGGAAGTTACACCTACAGGTAAGCCTAGATTAAGGCTCACCTGTAGGTGTTTGCAATGTCTCCTAAACCTACACGGTTTAGGAGATATTTGCCAAAAAATAATGCACCGTTGTCTACGGCGCATGCGCGCCATAGACAACGGCAAAAGGCACAGTGGGCATCCCATTGATAAAACCGGCAATGCTAGTTTTTACGGCTCCCGCGCGCATGCGCTGTGACGTCATCGCCGCTCTGGCCAATCAGAGCACCGGAGTGGCGATACCCAGAAGTAACCTTCCAGGTATCTGTGAAGACATGTCTGCGGCCTGAGGAGGACGGCTTCGGGGGCTTCGATCTAAGGTAAGTAATGCATAATGAGCTAGTATGCTAGTCATACTAGCTCATTATGGATTTGTCTTGCAGGGTTTTTTTTGTTTGTTTTTTCGGGTTTACAACCACTTTAACTGGATGCAACTGTCCAGATTGCCTGAAAATCCTGTTGTGTCTTTGGGAAGTAGTAATGATTGAATAAGCAGAACGTGAGGGTCAGAAAAAATTGTTCATGTAGCCCTGGAATGTCGATGAAAAATGCTGCAATTCAGGAATCTAGGCAATTGTCATCAACACACTATTATGCCGTGTACACACGATCAATTTTCTCGACGGTGAAAACACTGTCGAGAAAATCGACGGGAAAAACGAGGAACGGCTTGTTCCCCTACACATGGCCGGTTTTCCTGACATTTTTTCTCTTGGTCGAGAAAAACGACTGTGTGTAGGCTCCCCGGCAGTGTTTCCCTATGGGAAAACTGCCGCGGAAAAAAATGCCGTGAATCACGACGTGAAAAATTAGAGCATGTTCTAATTTTTCTCGTCGAGATTCATGCCGTTTTTCTCATCGGGAAAAATGCTGGAAAGCCCACACACGGTCGTTTTTCTCGTCAAAGAGAAAAAATGTAATTTTTCCCGACGAGAAAAATGGTCGTGTGTACGCGGCATAAGACTCCCTGCAGACCGGACTAATCTACATGTATATGTTCTGATCAATCAAGAAAAATGCAAATCTTACGATTTTCTAATCAATTTGCTCATCAAGATAGATCAAGCCACAATTACATGCACTGAAATAACCCATATAATGTATTCGAGTCATCAACAAAGAATTATTTTCTCTTTTCTCCATTTAGATACAGTATGTGAGATGAGAGATAAACATAAGCAATCCCTGGACAGCTATCTGTTATTATTATTATTATACAGGATTTATATAGCGCCAACAGTTTGCGCAGCTCTTAACAAAATGAAGGCGGACATTACAGAAAAGCCCCATACACACTATCAGTTTTCTTGCAGGTTTTTCTCTTCAGGTTTACCAAAACCATCTAATATGAGGTCAAACCTTAAGAGTTTCAATTCGTATGCAATCAGGCAGGCCCTTGCACTACATGGTTTTGGTAAACCTGAAGAGAAAAACCTGCAAGAAAACTGATAGTGTGTATGGGGCTTTACATTACAATTTGGTACAAGAGGACTCAGAGGGCCCTGCTCATTAGAGCTTACAATCTAGGAGGGAGGGTCAATTGATACAAAAGATAATAGCTGTGGGGGGTTGAGCTGATGGAGAAAGTAAAACTGTGTATTAGTTAGAAGCAGGATAGGCTTCTTTAACCGGTTCCCGACCGGCTCCTGTACATATACGTCGGCAGAATGGCACGGCTGGGCAAAGTGACGTATATTTACGTCACTTTGAAATTCCTTGCCGCGAGCTCCGTGACCGTGCCCGTGGGACCCGCGGACTTGATGTCCGACGGTGGGTCGCATACCTCCCAACCCGGATTCTGCGGGTTTTTCCCGCAGTGACACCACTTTCCCACAGTCCCGCGATACCTTCTGTATTCCCGCACAGCCACAGCAGGACACAGGAGGCAGAGGAAGGAGGAGGAGGAGGTAAGTTCTGACGGACGTCCCTGTTGTGTGTTTAGTGAAGTCCCCCCCCCCCCTTGTCGCGCCGCCTCGCCTCTCCCCCGCTCATTAACAAATAACTATGCAGTTCATGTTAAAAAACGCCCGTTCGCCCCCCCCCCCCCCTCAACAACTGTGCTCTCAGCAGTCTGTATTTAAAAAAAAAAACGTCCGTCCAGCGGCACCCCCCCGCTCAACAACTTCACTCTGAGAGTAAAAAAAAACGTCCATCCCGCGGCACCCCCCCCCCACCCCCACCCCGCGGCACCGCCCCACGCTCAACAACCTTAATGCTGGGGTAAAAAATCTGAGTGAATGTCCCGCAGAGGACATTTTAAAAGTTGGGATGGGGTCGCAATCGGGTCACAGAGCTGCAGAACAGGGAGAGGCAAGTGTAAACATGCATCTCCCCGTTCTGCCTAGTGACACTGTCACTGATCGTATGCTCAGTGACGTGTCACTCGTAGCCACGCCCCCTAACAATTAGAATCAATCCCTAGGACACACTTAACCCCTTCCCCGCCCCCTACTGGTTAACCCCTTCACTGCCAGTCACATTTACACAGTAATCGGTGCATATTTATAGCAATGTGAATGGTCCCAAAAATGTGTCAAAAGTGTCCGATGTGTCCGCCACAATGTCGCAGTCACAATAAAAATCGCTGATCGCCGCCATAACACGTTAAAAAAAAAAATATTAATAAAAATGCCGTAAAACTATCCCCAATTTTGTAGATGCTATAACTTTTGCGCAAACCAATCAATAACTGCTTATTGCATTTATTGATTGTTTTTATTTTTTACCAAAAATATGTAGAAGAATACGTATCGGCCTAAACTGAGGAAAAAAATATGTTTAGTCTAGTATAGATTTTTTGGGGATATTTATTATAGCAAAAAAGGGAAAAATATAGCATTTTTTTCACAATTGTCACTCTATCTTTGTTTTTAGCGCAAAAAAATAAAACCGCAGAGGTGATCAAATACCACCAAAAGAAAGCTCTATTTGTGGGAAAAAAAGGACATCAATTTTGTTTGGGAGCCACGTCGCACGACCGCACAATTGTCAGTTAAAACGACGCAGGGCCGAATCGCAAAAAGTGCTCTGGTATTTGGCCAGCCAAATGGTCCGGGGCTAAAGTGGTTAAAGAGAAGGGTTTTCAGGAATCGTCTAAAGATGGATAGATTAGGGGACAGTTGGACAGATTGGGATAGGGAGTTACAAAGGATGGGAGAAGCTCTGGAGAAATCCTGGGATGAGGTGACAAGGGAGATAGAGAGCAGGAGGTCTTGGGAGGACCGAAGAGAGCGGCTTGGTTGGTATTTTGAAACTAGGTTAGTGATGTAGCTGGGGGCAGAGTTGTGGACGGCTTTGTAAATTATTGTTAGTACTTAGAATTTTAATCATTGGGTGAGTGGAAGCCAGTGGAGGGATTGCTAGAGAGGGATGGAGGACACTGAACGGTTAGTAAGGTGGATGAGTCTTGCAGCGGCATTCATGATGGATTGAAGGGGAGATAGCCTATGTAAAGGTAATCCAATGACGAGGGAGATGCAGTAGTCCAGGCGAGAGATAACCAGGGAGCAGGGATGAGCCGAACACCCCCCTGTTCGGTTCGCACCAGAACCTG
The DNA here is from genome assembly GCA_029206835.1 of Rana muscosa. Taxonomy (NCBI): domain Eukaryota; kingdom Metazoa; phylum Chordata; class Amphibia; order Anura; family Ranidae; genus Rana; species Rana muscosa. The sequence goes on along the minus strand of CM055116.1, from coordinate 79,955,160 downwards.
CGAACAGACAGAATGTTCGTGTGAACTTTAGAACCCTATTAAATACAATGGACTCGAACGTTCGAAATCTAAAGTGCTAATTATAAAGGCTAATATGCAAGTTATTGTCCTAAAAAGGGTTTGGAGACCCGGGACCTGCCCCAGGGGACATGTATCAATGCAAAAAAAAAGTTTTAAAAACTGCAGTTTTTTCGGGAGCAGTGATTTTAATAATGCTTAAAGTGAAACAATAACAGTGAAATTTTCCTTTAAATTTCGTACCTGGGGGGTGTGTATGATATGCATGTGAAGTGGCGCATGTTTCCCGTGCTTAGAACTGTCCCTGCACAAAATGTCATTTTTGAAGGAAAAAAAGTCATCACCGAAGTAAGATGAAGATGAAGATGAAGATGAAGATGAAGAGGAAGATGAAGAGGAAGAGGAAGAGGAAGAGGAAGATGAAGAGGAAGATGAAGAGGAAGATGAAGATGGAGGAAGAAACCCGAATGGAGAAAAGAAGAAGATGGAAGAAGAAGGAAGAAGATGGAAGAAAAGAAAAGACATTAATAAAGGAATTGGCAAAAACCGGCTATTGTCATTTTTTACATTTTTGACACTTTCTTTGTGAAACGGTAGGGGTACATTTGTACCCCATTACCATTTCACACAGGGGGGGTGGGATCTGGGGGTCCCCTTTGTTAAATTTGGGGGGACCCCCACACCCTTAAAATCCTTTCCAGACCTGAAGGGCCTGGTATGGATATTTGGGGGGAACCGCACGCATTTTTTTTTAAATTTGCGGCAGGGTTCCCCTTAATATCCATTCCAGACCTGAAGGGCCTGGTAATTGAATTTGGGGGAACCCCCACGCCTTTTTTTTTTTATCAATGACTTTTCTATGTATTGCCAATTCATTAATAGCCGCAAGTGAGTTTTAAATGACTTTTTTTCCTTGAGAAATTACACTTTGTGCAGGGACAGTTCTAAGCACGGGAAACATGCGCCACTTTACATGCATATCATACACACCCCCACTAGGTACGAAATTTAAAGGAATATTTCACTTTTATTGTTTCATTTTAAGCATTATTAAAATCACTGCTCCCGAAAAAAACTGCAGTTTTTAAAACTTTTTTTTGCATTGATACATGTCCCCTGGGGCAGGACCCAGGTCCCCAAACACTTTTTAGGACAATAACTTGCATATAAGCCTTTAAAATTAGCATTTTAGATTTTTCCCATAGACTTTTCGAATTTGCCGCCAACACCCCAAATTGTTCGCTGTTTGGCGAACGGGCGAACAGGCAATGTTCGAGTCGAACATGAGTTCGACTCGAACTCGAAGCTCATCCCTACCAGGGAGTGAATTAGAAGCTCTGTGGTGTCATTGGTTAAAAAGGGGAGCACTCTAGAGATGTTGCGGAGGGATTGAATGTGGGCCTGAAAAGACAGTTCAGAGTCCAGGGTTACCCCTAGCAACCCGGCATGTGGGGACGGACTGATAGTTGTGCCATAGATCTTGACAGAGAAGTCTGGGAAAGGGGCACGTGGGAAATATTATGAGCTCAGTTTGAGGAAGTGGTGTGACATCCAGGCTGATATGTCTGTTAGTAAATCAGTGATGTGTGAGGAGACAGATGTGGTGAGCTGAGGGGTAGAGAGATAGATTTGGGTGTCATCGGCATATAAATGGTAACGGAAGCCTTGGGAGGCTATCAGCTGATCCATGGAGGACATGTAGATCGGGAATAGTAGAGGTCGAAGGACAGAACCTTGGTGGACCCCAATGGTAAGAGGAGTTGTACAGGAGGTTATATACTATATAAATAAGGTCAACAGCACCTGGGCTTTATGCAACGAGTGCCATGCAACATGGCTGTCCCAAGCAGCCACAACATATAAAAAGAAAGTCTGAAGCCTAGTACACACGGGCGAGAATCCCGTCAGAAAAAAAAGGTCGTTTTTCCTGACGAGATTCCTGGCAAGCTTTTCTTGCCAAGCCGTGCATACAGATTGCCATTCAAAAGAACCGCCGTTCTTTTGAATGGCAAGAACGCAGTGACGTCATCGACTATGACGAGCATGCGCTCATCACTTTCGATGCCGTCGCCGCCATCTTGCTTCACCCTACACTACCCTTGTAAGCTACCCCGCATGCGTCAAAGTCTCATCGAGCAAGCGCGGGCTTACCGGAGGACATGTAAGCTTGTAACCGCATACACACACACACAGTTTTCTCCTCGGGAAACAGGCCAACGAGAATCCCGATGAGAAAAAAGAAAGCAGGTTCTCTATTTTTCTCGTTAAGTTTCCCGGCAGTTTTTTCGACGAGAAAACATACACACGATCGGTTTTCTCGGCAAAAAGCTCTGCCAGCAGTTTTGTTGCTGGTTTCTGGCCGAGAAAACCGGTCGTGTGTACAAGGCCAGCAGGTTCTCTATTTTTCTCGTTGAGTTTCCCGGCAGTTTTATTGACGAGAAAACATACACACGATCGGTTTTCTCGGCAAAAAGCTCTGCCAGCCGTTTTCTTGCTGATTTCTTGCCGAGAAAACCGGTCGTGTGTACGAGGCCTAAGGCTGCAGCACTACAAACAATTTATTTACAAAACAAGAGTTACAAAAGTGTTTCCATACTGCATTTTATATACAGGGAGTACTGCTTGGACCGAGAAAAAGGGAACATCCTGTAAGCTTGTCCTGAAAATTTTGAGCTGACCGCCACACTTTTGGGCCTGCGGCTTATCCGGGTGACCTGCCCCCCAATGGCATTCATATACATTGGTGACTCCATGTATATTGGGAGTTTTTTTTTCAATTGCCATTTGTTTATCTGCCAGGAACAGGGAAGCTGTCTCTACTTTGAGAGTTCAGTGAGTACATTTCACCACTCCTCTCTATGGACTTCTGATGGGGGGGGATCCTCTTGGTGTTTTTGATTGACATTATCTAATTCCAGATAGGGGGTATAGAAACCGCCACGAGGGATTTATATGTACAGTGGAACCTCGGATTGCGAGTAACGTGGTTAATAAGCGTTTCGCAATACGAGCACTGTATTTCTAAAAATCCTAAATTGGCTTGCGAGTGTTGTCTCGCAAAACGAGCAGGATTCAGGCCAAAGTGGTGTGCAGTACCACTTTTGGCCTGAGGTGGGGGGGCACCGAAGTCGAACAGCGCCGATCGTCGCCGTTCGTAAATGCACGGAAAGGCCTGAGGACAGTCCGGCTGACCTCGGCCGACCTCGGAAAAGTCTTTCCGAGGTTTGCCAAGGTCAGCAGAACTGTCCTCTGGCCTTTCTGGCCATTTCCGAGGCTCTACGGCGCCCCCCCCATGCCTCTGGCCGCATGCGGTATTGCATGCCATTGAAGTCAATGCGGAACAAATGATTTTCGTTTCCATTGACTTCAATGGGGAAACTCGCTTTGATATGCGAGTGCTTTGGATTACGAGCATTCTCCTGGAACGGATTATGCTCGTAATCCGAGGTTCCACTGTATTCCTTTTGTTCTGATTCTTATAATGTATTTTGTACATAATACATTTTATTTGTTTTTACCTAAATCTTGTAAAGTCTTGCGACGGTACTGAGACAATCTTGTTGCCCCACTACATTCAACCTTCTTTTCATAATATTTAGGCTGTGGGTACATATACTCTAGGTCTAGAATCTAGCAATTTCAAATAATTCCAGATATCTATATATTACTTTTCAGGCCTTCTTTCCAACTTTATCTTATGAAGTCCATGGGGGGGGGGGGGGGGTTATCTTCCCTGATTCCTCACACCCAAGATTTCTACAATTATTTAAAGCGGTTGTATACCCTCCCTGACATGTTTTACCTACAGGTAAGCCTAGATTAAGGCTTACCTGTAGGTGTTTGCAATATCTCCTAAACCTACATTGTTTAGGAGATATTTACCACAAAGAATGCACCGATGTCTACGGCGCATGTGCGCCAGAAACAACGGCGCAGGCGCACTATGAATAGCCCTTTTTAAAACCGCCAATACCGGCTTTGACGGCTCCCGCGTGCATGTGCAGAGTGACGTCTTTGCCGCTCCGGCCAATTACAGCGCCGGAGCGGCGCGATACCCGGAAGTAACCTTCCGGAGATATGTCTGCGGCCGGAGGGGGAGATGAGGACGGCTTGGGGGTCTTCGATCTAAGGTAAGTAATTCATAATGAGCTAGTATGCTAGTCATACTAGCTCATTATGCCTTTGTCTTGCAGGTTTTTATTTTTTATTTTTAACATTTTTGGGGTATACAACCGCTTTAAGATAATTTGTGACTTTTTTTTATTTTATTTTCTATTTAAAATGTCCTTAGATTTGCACCTCTAATATCCCTTGCACAGATATTGCCGTAGTTGGTTGTTTGCCTAGACCAGCCGTGGTGGATCATGCCAGTCCCCTGAGGGCTTTCCTGCAGGGACCTTCATGGGTCATTTGGGATCCCTAAGGATAACATTAAACAACTTTTGTTTACTGCTTTGAGTATTGTGTAAGTTTACAGATTCATGCTGTATATCAACTGAATTGTTAAACAATATTAGATTCCTTCATGGTAGCATGCTCATCGTTTTCCTTTATTTGTGTGTATGTATCCCTGTCACTCCCTAATGAACATTGTGCATATCAATTGAAATGCGTTGGGGAATTGTGGCACAGAAAGTTCATCATAATGCTTTATATATATATATATATATATATATGACCTTTATATTACTGGAATTCAGGTGTACACATTGTATGAATTTATTTAAAATCAGAATAATTATGCAAAACCTTATTTTAACCTTCTTGCTTACTGGGCATTTAAACCCCCCTCCTGCCCAGACCAATTTTCAGCTTTTAGCGCTGATGCACTTTGAATGACAATTGTGCGGTCATACAACACTGTACCTAAATTACATTCCCCCCCCCCCCCCACAAATAGAGCTTTATTTTGGTGGTATTTGATCACCTCTGCGGTTTTTATTTTTTGTTAACATTTTTTTTAAAAGACCTATTAAACAAAAAATGGTTTTATATGTTTTTATATTTTGTTATAAAATTTTGCAAACAGGTAATTTTTCTTCTTCATTGATGTGTGCTGATGAGGCTGCACTGATGGGCACTGATAGGCTGCACTGATGGGCACTGATGGGCTGCACTGATGGGCACCGATGGGCTGCATTGATGGTCACCGATAAGGCGGCACTGGTGGGCACTGATAAGGTGGCACTGATAAGGCAGCACTGGTGGGCACTGATAGGTTGCACTGGTGGGTACTAGGGATGAGCTGAACACTCCCCGGTTCGCATCCAGAACATGCGAACGGACCGAAAGTTCTCGGACTCTTCCAACACCGTTCAAGTCTATGGGACTCGAATGTGAGAAATCAAAAGTGCAAATTTTAAAGCCTAATATGCAAGTTATTGTCCTAAAAAGGGTTTGGGGACCCGGGTCCTGCCCCAGGGGACATGTATCATTGCAAAAAAAAGTTTTAAAAACGTCAGTTTTTTCGGGAGCAGCGATTTTAATGATGCTTAAAGTGAAAAAATAAAAGTGAAATATTACTTTAACTATGGTGCCTGGGGGGTGTCTATAGTATGCCTGTAAAGTGGCGCGTGGTTCCTGTGTTTATAACTGTCCCTGCACAAAATGACATTTCTAAAGGAATAAAAGTAATTTAAAACTGCTTGCGGCTTTAATGTAATGTCTGGTCCTGGCAATATGGATGAAAATCATTGAGAAAAACGTTATGGGTACCCCCCCCCCCCCCAGCCCATTACCAGCCCCTCTGGGTCTTGTATGGATATTAAGGGGAACCCAGTACCCAAATTAAAAAAAGGAAAGGCGTGGGGCCCCCAGGCCCTATATACTCTGAACTGCAGTATAAAGGCAGTCCCAAGAAAGACAGGGACTGTAGGTTTGTTCTTAAGTTGAATTCTGTTTGTAATTTGGAACAGGTACATTTGTGTTGCTGTCTGTGCACCAGAAGATTTCACCTCACTTTCTGTCCCAATGACAATTGGATTTTGAAATTTGGGGTTTTTAGGGAAACATGGATTGGTGATAAAGCATCACTGGAGACGAGACACGTTTTTCCCATATTAACTCTTACAGGAGAGAATTTCCCTTCCTAGGGGTAGATTTCCTCTCACTTCCTGTTGTCTCCTTTCGTTTGCAAGTAGGAGTCGTTTGTAAGTTGGATGTTTGAAAGTAGGGGCCTGCCCTATATACTCTGCAGAAATTTGGGCCTTAGGTGTTGGTGTTGCCACAACACTGTGAGCCCTCACAGTTACTCTTGGTGGGCGCTGGAACGCCCTGCTGTGAAATATTAGATCAAGAATTGTAATTACATGCCCCTTTTCAACAGGGTCAGAAAAATTGGGCTTTAGGCACTGGTGCTGGTGCCACAACACTGCAACCCCTCACAGATACTCTAGTTGGAGAGCAGGAATGAGCCCTGCTGCAAAGTATTGCAGCAAAAATTTTAATTACACGCCCCTGTTAAACAGGGGCAGAAAAATTGGGCCTTAGCCACTGGTGGCGGTGCCCAGGACCAAAAATGTTCTTACCAAACTTTTGTTTACATCATGTGATCAGCTGTCATTGGCTGACAGCTGATCACGTGGTAAGGGGTCGGGATCGGCCGCTTACTCGGATCTGTGATCACCCGGGTCTCAGTGACTCGGTGATCACAGCGCGCAAAGGGGAGGACGTCTATTGACGGCCTCCTGGCAAAGCAGATCCGCGCTGTAGCCGTCATTTGGCTATAGCGCGGATCTCAAGTGGTTAATCATGATTTTATATTCATAATTTTGTACAATGAAATGTAACTTTTTAAAACATTGGTTGTGGTCATGACTACAATAAAGTCCCATGGGATCATTTATTTTTTCTAGAATGGGGAAGGTAATGACCCCTGTCATTTTCTTTTTGCCATCTGTTTACAACTGAAGAGATTTCTTTTCACTTCCCATTCTATAGCCACAAGAGGAAATTACTCCAAAACAAGGCAATCCCTGTTTGTGACTAGAGATGAGCTTTGTGTTCGAGTCGAACATACGTTCGGCTCGAACATCGGCTGTTCGATCGTTCGACGAAGAACGAACAATTTGGGCCGTTCGCGCCAAATTCGAGTGACGCGAACGGCCTACAATGCACTACGCCATCGCAGTGTCATCCAGGCGCTGTGATTGGCCAAGCATGCACTGTGACCCCGCATGCTTGGCCAATCACAGCGCCGGCAGCGAGGAGAGCAATGATTGGCCACAGGCAGGATGCCTGTGGCCAATTATTGCTGAGGGGGTTTAGTACACGCCCCACACTATAAAAGGCCGCCAGCGCGGCGGCCTTGTGTAGTGTGTTCCGGAGCAGGGAAAGAGAAGCATAGGCAGGGACAGTGTCATTTTTTTTCCTTTACTAATCCTGAATTCCTTGTGTTTAGGGACAAATAAGGATAGGTAGGGAGAGTGTCAGTGTGTTATTCTGTGCTAAACCTTGTTTGTAGGGACAGAGAAGGACAGTGAGGGAAAGTGTCAGTGTGCTATTCTGTTCTAAACCAATCTTGCTGAACCATATTTGAAATCCTTGAGTTTAGGGACAGAGAGGTACAGTGAGGGAAAGTGTCAGTGTGCTATTGTGTTCTAAACCAATCTTGCTGAACCATATTTGAAATCCTTGAGTTTAGGGACAGAGAGGTACAGTGAGGGAAAGTGTCAGTGTGCTATTCTGTTCTAAACCAATCTTGCTGAACCATATTTGAAATCCTTGAGTTTAGGGACAGAGAGGTACAGTGAGGGAAACTGTCAGTGTGCTATTGTGTTCTAAACCAATCTTGCTGAACCATATTTGAAATCCTTGAGTTTAGGGACAGAGAGGTACAGTGAGGGAAAGTGTCAGTGTGCTATTGTGTTCTAAACCAATCTTGCTGAACCATATTTGAAATCCTTGAGTTTAGGGACAGAGAGGTACAGTGAGGGAAACTGTCAGTGTGCTATTGTGTTCTAAACCAATCTTGCTGAACCATATTTGAAATCCTTGAGTTTAGGGACAGAGAGGTACAGTGAGGAAAACTGTCAGTGTGCTATTGTGTTCTAAACCAATCTTGCTGAACCATATTTGAAATCCTTGAGTTTAGGGACAGAGAGGTACAGTGAGGGAAATTGTCAGTGTGCTATTGTGTTCTAAACCAATCTTGCTGAACCATATTTCAAATCCTTGAGTTTAGGGACAGAGAAGGACACTCGTGGAAACTATCAGTGTGCTATTCTGTGCTAAATCTTGTTTGTAGGGACAGAGAAGGACAGTGAGGGAAACTGTCAGTGTGCTATTCTGTGCTAAACCAATCTTGCTGAAGCATATTGCAAATCCTTATGTTTAGGGACACAGAAAAGGATAGGCAGGGGACAGTGTCAGTGTCATTGTTGCTAAGCCTCCTGCACAGTATACACCTGAAGGTAGCCCTTATTGCTGTTTTTCCCATCTCCCTGCAGGCCATCCATTAAAATGTCTGGAAGGCAAACAAGGAGAGGCAGACAGTCAGGAGGCAAAAAAAAGAGGGCAAACAGGCTCTGTGTCTCTGGGCAACAGTGCTGGTCAACGGATGCGGTGCATTGTCATCAGCACATGGCCGTGGAACACGCTTGTCCTTCTTTTCGACAGCTGGACATGTTGAGCCACATCATGCCGAAGACTTGGTAGAGTGGATGACCAAGCCCACCTCATCCTCCTCATCCTCTCTCACCCAGGCTCAGGGTACTGGCAAAGCAGCTGCCAAAGCGTCCTCTTCTCTGGTATCATTATCTTCATTAGTCAATCCTTCCCTAGACCCACCATTTCCTCCTCCTGAGGAGTCCCACGAACTGTTTGAGCACAGTGTTGGGTACATGCTCCAGGAGGATGCCCAGCGTTTCGAAGGATCTGATGATGATACCCAGATAGAGGAAGGCAGTAGCGTGAGAGCAGAGAGAGGGGATGCTCAAGAAGGACACCAATCTGGCAGTCATGCTCCAGCAGCTGCAGCATACTGCCAGATTGGCTCCAGTGATGAGGAGGGAGGGGATGATGAGGTCACTGACTCCACGTGGGTGCCTAATAGGAGAGAGGAGGAGGATGAGGAGGAGGCACAATCTCCAACGAGGCAGGATGCCCTTGGGTGGCCAGCGTATGGGCAGCACACCGACGGAATCACACCGCAGAGCTCCGCCTGTGCAGGGCGCTGCCTCTGCCCGTCATTCAAAAAGTTTTTTGGTGTTGTCCTTTTTTGAGGCGAGTGCATCAGATCGCACAGCTGCTGTTTGCAACATATGTTTCAAGCGTATATCGCGTGGCCAAAACATCACCCGCTTGGGCACCACATGCTTGATCAGACATATGTTGACCTGCCATGCAGCTCGTTGGCAAGCCTACCTTAAAGACCCACACCAAAGAACAAAGCGGACCTCTCCTTGCACCGCATCAGCTGGGATCTCCAACCCCACTATACCTTCAGTCCTCTCTGAAACCTGCACTGAGAGGAATGAAGGTGTAGAATTAGGTGTGTCACAGCCAAGTACTTGCGGCCACTCTGCTAGCAGTACACCGACGTCCGATTCTAGCAGGCAAATTTCCCTGCCCAAGTTGCTGGACCGTCGAAAGAAGTTCACTCCCAGCCATCCACATGCCCAGCGGTTGAATGCTAGCTTGGCTAAATTGCTAGCGCTTCAACTGCTGCCTTTTCAGTTGGTAGACTCGGCCCCCTTCCGTGAGTTTGTGCAATGTGCGGTTCCTCAGTGGCAGGTTCCCAAACGCCACTTTTTCTCACGGAAGGCGATTCCGGCTCTCTACAGGCATGTGGAAGGCAATGTCTTGGCCTCGCTGGACAGGGCGGTCAGCGGTAAGGTGCATATTACCGCTGACTCATGGTCCAGCAGGCATGGACAGGGACGTTACCTTTCTTTCACGGCCCATTGGGTCACTCTTTTGGCAGCTGGGAAGGATGCAGGACAAGGTGCAGTAGTGTTGGAGGTTGTTCCACCTCCACGCCTCCAAAATGCTACTACTGGTTGTGACACACCTCTCTCCTCCACCCCCTCCTCTTCTTCTTCCTCCATGGCCTCTTCCTGTGCTTTGTCCTCGGAACCAGCGGTGCTCCGTAGGCGTTCAAGGGGCTACGCAAGTACGCAGGCAAAAAGATGCCATGCCGTGCTTGCGCTGGTGTGTTTGGGGGACAGGAGCCACACTGGGGCAGAGGTCCTGTCTGCTCTGCAGGGGCAGGCCGAGAGGTGGTTGACGCCACGCCAGCTTAAGCCAGGAATGGTGGTTTGCGACAATGGCACCAACCTCCTCTCCGCCCTACGACAGAGACAACTGACCCATGTGCCCTGTGTGGCTCACGTCCTTAACCTGGTGGTGCAGCGGTTCTTGGGCAGGTACCCGGGCTTACAGGATGTCCTGAGGCAGGCCAGGAAAGTCTGTGTGCATTTCCGCAGATCTTATAATGCCAGTGCTCGCCTGGCTGAGCTGCAAAAGGAGTTGAACCTGCCCAAGAACCGCCTTATATGTGACATGCCCACCAGGTGGAACTCAACGTTGGCCATGCTGCAGCGGCTGCACACGCAGCAGAGGGCCATCAATGAGTACCTGTGCGACTACGGCACCAGGACAGGGTCAGGGGAGCTCGGGTTTTTTTCACCACGCCAGTGGGGCATGATCAGGGAGGCATGCACTGTCCTGGCACCATTTGAGGAGGCCACGAGGATGGTGAGCAGTGACAGTGCATGCATCAGTGACACTGTACCTCTTGTCCACCTGTTGGAGCACACGCTGCGTGGAATAATGGACAGGGCACTTGAGGCAGAACAGAGGCAGGAAGAGGAGGACTTCCTTGCCTCTCAAGGCCCCCTTTACCCAGACAGTGTTCCTTTGGTCCCACCCATCGCACAGGAAGAGGAGGAGGAGGAGGAGGAGGAGGAGGATTGTGTCAGCATGGAGGTGGAGGCTGGCACTCAGCATCATCAGCAGCAGTCTTTTAGGGATGATTTACAGTCCCAAGAAACCAGTGGACTTGTACGTGGCTGGGAGGAGGTGGCTGCGGATCATGTCGTCCTTAGTGACCCAGAGGACTCCAGACTGAATGCCTCAGCTAACCTACGCTGCATGGCCTCCCTGATCCTGCAAAGTCTGCGGAAGGATCCTCGTATTCTTCGGATCAAGGAGAGGGACCATTACTGGCTGGCCACTCTCCTTGATCCACGGTACAAGGGTAAGGTTGCGGACCTTATCTTACCGTCGCAGAGGGAGCAGAGGATGAGACAACTCCGGGAGGCCTTGCAGAAAGGTCTGTGCAACGCGTTCCCAGAGACTGGGAGGTTACAAACTCCTGGTCCTGGACAACGAGTTGCTGAGGCTTCGGGCAGTCAAAGAAGGAGCGGTGGGGAAGGTGGCCGTCTGACCGATGCGTTCAGACAATTCTTTAGTCCGCAGCCCCAAAGTATGATCGGTTCCAGCAACCATCGCCAGCGTCTGATATACATGGTGCAGGAATACCTAGGGGCAAGGTCAGACTTGGACACCTTCCCCACCGAAAATCCTCTGGCTTACTGGGTCTTGAGGATGGATCACTGGCCAGAGCTTGCACAGTATGCAATTGAGCTACTGGCCTGTCCTGCATCCAGCGTTCTTTCAGAACGCACATTCAGTGCTGCTGGAGGATTTGTCACGGATCACAGGGTGCGCCTGTCCACCGACTCGGTTGATCGACTGACTTTCATCAAGATGAACCAGTCTTGGATCACCACCAGCTACCACACACCTGATGCTGATATAACAGACTAATTGATTTTAAAATGTCACATCCCTTCAAGACTGATGCTGATGCTGAGTGCCTGTGCTGTTATGTTGACTGGCTATCCTCCTCCTCCTCCTCAATGATCCGATTAATGATGATAGCTTGGAAGATCATTTTGGTTTATGGGTGCCGCCACCAGTGGCTAAGGCCCAATTTTTCAGCCCCTGTTTAACAGGGGCGTGTAATTACAATTTTTGATGCAATACTTTGCAACAGGCCTCATTGCTGTGCTCCAAGTACAGTATCTGTGAGGGGTTGCAGTGTTGTGCCACCAGTGCCTAAGGCCCAATTTTTCAGCCCCTGTTCAACAGGGGCATGCAATTATAATTATTGATCTAATAATTCACAGCAGGGCCCATTGCTGCGCGCACCAAGAGTAACTGTCAGGCCTTACAGTGTTGTGTCAACACCACCACCACCACCACCACCACCAAAGGCCCAATTTTTCAGCCCCTGTTCAACAGGGGCATGCAATTATAATTATTGATCTAATAATTCACAGCAGGGCCCATTGCTGCGCCCACCAAGAGTAACTGTCAGGCCTTACAGTGTTGTGGCACCAGCACCACCATCAAAGGCCCAATTTTTACTACCACTGTTCAACAATTATATGTTATTACAATTCCTGATATAATAGTTGACAGCAGGGCGTTCCAGCACCCACCAAGAGTAACTGTGAGTGCTTACAGTGTTGTGCCAACACCAACACCTAAGGGGCCAATTTCTGCAGAGTATATACGGCAGGTCCCTACTTTCAAACATCCAACTTACAAACGACTACTACTTGCAAACGGAAGAAGACAACAGGAAGTGAGAGGAAATCTACCCCTTGGAAGGAAAATTCTCTCCTGTAAGAATTAATATGGGAGAAAGGTGTCTCCTCTCTACTGATGCTTTATCACCAATCCTTGTTTCAATAAAAACACCACATTTCAAAAACAGTTGTCATTGGGACGCAAAGTGAGGTGAAATGTTCTGAACAGGGGCACAGACAGCAAAACAAATGTTACAGGGGTGATAACCCTTCCCTATGTTTTCCAAAAAGCTTAAAAATAGGTATTTGGGCTGGAGCTACACTTAAACAATGTAGCTGTTCAAAATTACAAACAGATTCTACATAAGAACAAACCTACAGTCCCTGTCTTGTATGCACCGCCTGTATACGGCTGTTCAGAGTATATAGGGCCTTTTTTATTTTGTGTGCGGGGTTCCCCTTAATATCCATACACCAAACGGAGATTTGCACGGGCACAGGACACGGTACCAGTTTACAATCTGGAGGAGCTACACAGGTATATACTCTCATTCATATGGTTAGACTCTTCTAGGTATTTAGGACATCACTATCCTCTTATTTAAGTGGTTGCTAATGGTGCTTATTTGCACCTTTACCCTCCTTTTTGTTTCTCTTTCTTTTTACAGTATTTCCCTCAACAATTAGAAGATAGCCACACTTCATACAATTCACTCTACTGCCAGAGGAATGCATAATTTATGCAATCTCTCAGATATGAGAGAGATTCTTTCTTGAATTGATAGGAGTTGCTGTTTTTCTTCTTGTCTACTCGGAATGAAGGTTTACTGGTAGGTCTTTGAGGATAATTTGTTACATCTTTTACTTGGCTTAAGCTCCAATAAATGAGGATATTAATTAATACTAAGGGCTGTCCATATATGTTTTGCAGAAACCTAGACTCTTTATTTAGAGTCCTTTCTAGCTCCATCGTCTGTCACCATTTGGGGACCCTCGTATGAAAGTTTATTTTTGGACCCTGCTCCAGCCTTTTTCTGTGGTGCGTTTTTTTTTTCTCTCTCGCTCCATATACACAGCGACACACGTGCCCTATTTTCGCATGGAATATCGAACTACTTTTGGAAATATTTGTAAGCAAAAAATTATTATTTACTTATTTTCATATACATGTGTGACGTTTGTCTATTTGTATAAACAATTTTATGCATATATATACACAATAGCATCATGTATTTAATGGAATCTGTCTTTTTATAGACAACTCCCGATTTTAATGTCTACAAATCCCCCGAAGAAGGGTAACCGAAACAGCTGTCGGGTCGGACTATAAAACGTTATGCTCTTTCTTTCTTTTTTGAATACAAACAGTTTTTTGTGAATCTGTATTCAATTCATGTATTTTAATAAGAAACTGTCTTTGTAATTATGTCTTTATACTTGTTGATTAAATTCATATATATTTTTTGATATACCTCTGTGTGTTGTCAGTCACTTTCAAAGTCCCACCTCCCAAGGGGGTTCTTCTAGTTTTTCATATAATTAGGGATGTGGTGACTGTCAACATTTACAATCCTGCAATCGTTGGTTTCCTTTCTCTCGTATATCATAGGGTAGCAAATACCCAAACCCCCAATCTTTTTTCCAACAATTGCAGCATTGTTGCACTTTTGCATTAATAGCTACACAATGACTTATATTCAAATGAGAGGAATGCGCTAATTTATATTTTGTTATTATATGCATTGTATGTATTTATGTTTTGCTTACTGTTTTCTTTTGTACTAAAATTTCCCCCTTTTTTTTTTTTTTTTTATTATCATATTGAACATATTCACTGTTAGGGAACTAGCATGTTTAAATCCAGGGATTTTGAGGGACATATGTCCAGATATAGAGAGCAAGCTAAAAAGGAAGCTCAGACTTCCGAAATGTCGGCTCTTTTCTCCCAGTTGTCTAAATTGGTGGAAAAAAAGGCTCAACTACTATGGCATATTGAGGGCTTTGAACAATATATTAGGGAAGATCTGAACCCGTTAGGTTTGCGCATTCAGATTTTTCCTACCTTTGACAACATTGACGATACATTCAAGAAACAATGGGAAAAGAATTTGCAACAATGTAGCTTAATCATGATGAAACTTCTAATGGAAGAGTATTCTAGAAGGATCTTGATATTGAATACAGATATTGATAATATATACACACAATTAAAACCGTGTGAAAATTTAGACAATTATAAAACTTTAGAAGAAGGCATTAAAATTCATCTTGACCTCCTGGCCGGCAATGTATTGCCCGCCAAGGAACAGAAATTCTGGAGGGATAAAATAGCCTTCAAAGAATCAAAAGCATATCACTGGCAAAGAAATAATAACCCTCGCTCACGCCCTAGATTTAACAAAATGAAGGGTGCAGTCGCCGATAGGGGATCCAATGTTTCACTTAATTCTTCTCTTTCTTCATCTTCACAACGTTCAATTTCAGACAAAAGAAAACCACTTAAGAATAAATGGAAATCACCAAATAAGGAACATACTAAAAAACGCATGGTGGAAACAATGCCCATCTCTGCTCAGAATGAGACTCTGAATACCAAGGTGTTGGGACCACGAGTTGAACAATCAACACCAGGTACTCTTTTTCCTTTAATTAATGTATCAAACATGACTGAGCCTATGGCAGGGATGAGCATTGGTTCATCCAATATGTTATCATAGCTGGATAACCATGAAGCCATTGGTGACAGGCTAAACATTATTAATTTGTCGGACTATGCACTATCAGAGGATGAGAGATCGGTCCTATCTCGGGGTTTAAATTTTTGCCCAAGCTCCGACTTAGACAAATTTGAAATAATTAAAGATCTACAGCTATTTTCAAGGACTCTATTGTTGAAAAGTATGTATACAAAAACAGCAGTTTCGACTATAGAGGGAGATAAAATTGCAGCTCAACATGAACAAGATGTACAAATTCTTGTAGATCTGTCCATGGATCAGGGTGGCTTTGACCTTATTGACAATATAGATCTAGAGAGCCTATTGAAGGGGGATGTACCATCTGTGACTACGAAAAAGGTCATTTTACCTAAGATCCAATCGTTATTAAAGAAGAAATCTGACAAGTTTCCAGCTATTGGTACTAATGTCAACTTGGGCGCATTTTTGTCCATGACAACTAGAGATATTAACAAACTTCATTTGAATCATAAAATTCCATCCAATTTGACGGAAGGAGAAAAATTGGCCCTAAAGAATTTAATTAAACAAAATCAATTAACAATAAAATCAGCAGACAAAGGGGGCAACATCGTAATTATGGAGAATCTCCAATATAGAGAAATGTGTTTAAAAATTCTTAATAACAACGATTGGTACAAACGCATCTCCAAAACTCAAATTACTAAGTTCAACAATGCATTTTATCTGTTGATTGATGAGGCATATACCAATAAAACCATCAATCTTCAAACTTGGAACTTTATTAGAACTCTTCACCCTAGAATTCCGACTTTTTATAGTCTCCCTAAGGTACATAAGAATAAAACTCTGCCCCCAGGTCGCCCTATTGTCTCAGGATGTGGTAGTATTACCAAAAATTTAAGCAAGTTTATTGACGAACAAATTCGTCCATATGTAAATAATCTACCCTCCTTCGTTAAAGATACTATGCATCTACTAAATCAATTGGATGAGATGTCGGTACCCCCCAATGCCCTGCTGGTGGCTGTTGATGTAGAAGCTCTCTACAGCTCCATCCCCCACCAGCGGGGCATTGGGGTTATCAGACATATTTTGTCCCAGTCCCATCGGGACAATCGTGCTTTTGATCGATTTTTGCTCTCTGCACTTGAGCATATTCTTACTTGTAATGCATTTTCTTTTGATGGGTCCCACTACCTCCAGGTACAAGGCGTTGCTATGGGGACTTGTTGTGCCCCTTCTTACGCTAATTTGTACCTGGGGGAGTGGGAGCAAAATTTCTTATCTGAAGAAACACTTCTACCACTTACTGAATCGATTGTCAACTGGAGTTGTTATATTGACGATATCTTCATTGTGTGGGTAGGCACTCCGGAATTGTTGTTGTCATGCCTAGATGCTATGAATGACAACTCTTACAATTTAAAATTTACCATGACCTACAGTGACGTGTCTATCAACTTTTTAGACATCACTATACTGAAGGACACGAATGGTAAATTATCAAGTGCTTTGTATCGCAAAGATACGGCGTGCAATTCCATACTTCATGCTGAAAGTGCACACCCGGCACCTCTTGTGAGATCAATACCATTTGGGCAATATTTGCGACTGCGCAGGAACTGCACAAGTGATGCTATCTTTCAGAGAGAGGCAAATGCCTTAAGAGATCGCCTTCTGATACGAGGATATTCCCTCAGTAGTCTCAAAAAATCATTCAGAAGGGCTACTCTTAAATCTAGAGACCAACTTTTGACAAAAAAAGAACCGATCAATAGGCTCGATAAATCTTATCCAAATGATGTACGTATCATTACCAAATTCAACAAACAGAGTGATCAGATTAGGAGGATTATTTCCAAATATTGGCATCTTTTAAAAATTGATCCATCATTGGCTCCATTTGTGCCAGCTTGTCAGGGTCACCTGTGGCCAGGTGACAGATGCACACCGTAGGGGGACAGGAGTGCACCGCGAGGTAGTGAACCCTATGGCTGGCTTCTGTGGATAGGAAACTGGGTGGTTGTGGAAAGCGGGACCAGAGGAGCACAACCGGGATCCCAACGGAAGCGAGAGCCAAGATTCCCCAGGGCGCGGAGTCTAAGACCCAGCTGGTCTTCTCCAGGGCCTCTAGTGGTGAGGATGTTACGCTGCAGGCTGGGACCAGGTCGCGGCCCCTGGAGTTTCCTAGCTCACGCCCTGTAGGATAAGGGGAAGCAGCAGCACACGATAGAGAGAACCGAATAACAAGCCGAAGGTCAGGGGCCACAAGCAGACAAGGATAACGAAGAACGAGCCGAAGGTCAAGGGTCACGAGCAGACAGGGATGGTCGGGGACAAGCCAATAACGTAACAGAGAGACAGACGTAGCACACGGCAGGCAGGAACCCAAACACACAATGCCTAACAAACACGTTGATCAGCAAAGCAGGCTTGCAGTGCACAGGTTAATATAGTGTTCAGTGATAGGGCCTGGGGTGGAGTCAGGCTGGGAGGAGATTATAAAGGAAGCCAGGTGAAGGAGGTCTGGTCTCTAGATGAACACATGAGGAGGAAGGTAAGATGGCAGACAGACATTAATGCATATCCATGACAGTACCCTCCCTCTTACGAGGCCTCCCCCTTCCCCGCCTGGGCCCAGGTTTAGAGGGAAACTTCAGATGAAACTCCTTTAACAGACGAGGTGCAAAGACCTCAGATGCAGTGATCCAAGACCTCTCCTCAGGACCAAACCCTTTCCAATGAACGAGGTACTGAAGAACGCCTTTACAGAGTCGGGAGTCCAGAATTTGACTGATCTCGTACTCCTGATTATCCTCCGAGACAGGCGCCACGGTAGGAAGAGGACGAGAGAATTTATTGAGGACTAAAGGCTTTAGAAGAGCAACATGAAAGGAGTTAGTGATTTTAAGGCTCTTAGGAATCTGGAGTTTGAAACAAACCGGATTCAGTTTAGCAGTTACCGTGTATGGACCGATGAATCGTGGAGCAAACTTCAGAGAAGGAACTCGGAGCTTGATGTTCCTGGTAGAGAGCCAGACTTTGTCCCCTGGCTGAAGAGAAGGCGGTTTACGCCTGCGGCGGTCGGCAAAGCCTTTGAATTTTTCAGCAGCTGCCCGGAGGGAATCATGAACGTGACCCCAAACGGAATTGAGAGACTCCTGAACCGAAGCCAAAGCTGGAATGTCTGGAGAACAGATCATAGGAAGAGGAAGTTGAGGGTGTTTTCCATAAACTGTGAAAAAGGGTGTCTTCTGCGAACTGGTATTCACATGATTGTTATGGGAGAATTCTGCCCACGGGAGTAGAGAGGACCAATCGTCATGGTAAGAAGACACAAAGGTGCGAAGAAAGACCTCTAACTCCTGATTAACCCTCTCAGTCTGTCCATTGGATTGGGGATGGTAAGAAGAAGAAAAATCCAAGACAATATTGAGGGATTTGCAAAAGGCTCTCCAAAAACGAGACGTGAATTGGACTCCCCTGTCGGAAACAATATGAGAAGGGACCCCATGTAGGCGGAGAATTTCTCGAATGAAAATGGGAACCAAGGCAGGGGCAGAGGGAAGACCAGGAAGAGGAACAAAATGAGCCATCTTGGAGAATCGATCGATTACCACCCAAATGACTGTATTATTCTCAGACAGTGGGAGATCGGTGATAAAATCCATGGCAATATGGGCCCAGGGTTCCTTAGGAATAGGCAAGGGCATGAGGAGACCAGCAGGAGCTTGTGTGGAGGATTTGGACTGAGCACAGACATGACAAGCTTTAACGTAGTCTTTGACGTCTGAGCGGAGATTAGGCCACCAGTAGTGACGACTGATGAGTAGGAAGGATCGGAGGAATCCAGAATGCCCTGCCACCTTGGAATCATGTCCCCAACGAAGGATCTTAGCTCTTAGCTCAGTGGGGACAAAGGTCTTACCAGGCGGAATTTTAGACTTCAGGGTGGTAGAGTGGGCAACAATGCATGAGGTGGGAATGATCGGCTCAGGTTCAGGGGCGGACTCCTCGTCCAAAGTGTCAAATGACCTAGAGAGCGCATCAGCCCGACCGTTGCAGGAACCAGGTTTGTAGGTAATCGTGAAATTAAAACGGGCAAAGAAGAGACTCCACCTGGCCTGTCTAGGATTCAGACGTTTAGCATTCTGTAGATACTGTAAATTCTTGTGATCGGTAAAGATCGTTATGGAGTGAGGGGAACCCTCCAAGAGATGACGCCACTCCTCTAACGCCAATTTAATTGCGAGAAGTTCCCGATCACCGATGGCATAATTCCTCTCTGCCTGAGAAAATTTTTTGGAGAAGAACGCACATGGTTGGCGTCTCTTCTCAAAGATTTGAAGAAGCACAGCTCCCACCCCCATTGAGGAAGCGTCCACTTCAATAAAAAATGCATTCCCAGGATTTGGTCTCCTCAAGAGGGGGCCAGAAACAAAGGCCTGTTTCAGGTTGTGAAATGCAGAGACAGCTTCGGGAGGCCAGTCTCTGGCATTCACACCCTTCTTGGTCAAAGCGATAATAGGCGCGGCAATGGAAGAGTAATTCCTTATGAACTGCCTATAATAATTAGTGAAGCCAAGAAAGCGCTGTGTGGCCTTGAGGCTAGCAGGAAGAGGCCAGTTGGTGATAGCCAAGACCTTCCCAGGGTCCATACGAAGCCCCGAACATGAGACAAAGCACCCCAAAAACAGGACCTCAGAACATTCAAAGGAACATTTCTCCAGCTTGGCATAGAGATTGTTCTCTCTAAGACGTTGAAGTACAGTGCGGACATGGTTTCTGTGGACGAGCAGATTTTCAGAAAAGATCAGAATGTCATCCAGATAGATGACAACAAACTGGTACAGCAGATCTCTGAAGATTTCATTGACAAAGTTTTGAAACACGGCTGGAGCATTACACAGACCAAAAGGCATCACCAGATATTCGTAATGCCCGTCTCTAGTGTTAAATGCAGTCTTCCATTCGTCACCCTCCCGTATTCGAATGAGATTGTACGCGCCTCTGAGATCCAACTTGGTGAAAATGGAGGCACCCTTCAACCTATCGAATAGCTCAGATATTAAGGGTAAGGGGTATCGATTTTTAATAGTAACCGCATTTAAACCCCTATAATCGATGCAGGGTCTTAAGGTACCATCCTTTTTGGCAACAAAAAAGAACCCTGCCCCTGCAGGCGATGAGGATTTCCGGATGAACCCTCTCTCCAGATTCTCTGCTACATACTCCGACATGGCCTGGGTCTCTGGGATGGACAGAGGGTAGGTACGACCCCTGGGTAGAGTTGCTCCGGGGACAAGATCAATAGCACAGTCAAAAGACCTGTGGGGAGGAAGCACCTCAGCTGATTTTTTACAGAACACATCCCGGTAATCGCTGTATGCGGCGGGAAGATCAGAAGAAACAGAAGTGGCAGCAACCGGAAGACTCTCCTTGGGGGTCACCTTGAGAAGACACGACGAGAAACATGAGGAACCCCAGGCCAGGATCTGCCCAGAGACCCAGTCCACATGTGGAGAGTGGAGCTGTAGCCAAGGGAGGCCCAATACAACTGGGGTAGAGGCCTTGGGTAGAATAAGAAAGGATATCCACTCCTGGTGGAGAATCCCTACCGACATCCTAATGGGTAGCGTCTGGAAGCGAATAGGGCCCCCTGGGAGAACAGTGCCATCAATTGCCGAGACTACCAATGGGGTAGTGAGAGGTGAAAGGGTAAGCTTCATAGAAGAAGCAGTTCTCCAATCCATGAAATTGCCGGCAGCCCCGGAATCCAGGTATGCAAGGGTTGACTGAGGAGAAGTGCCTACATGAAGGGACACCGGCAAGAGCAGGCGAGAAGGTGATGTTTCTGGGTCCAATACTCCACCTTCCAAATGTATTAGACCCGAGCGTTTCCCGGACGAAGCGAGCAGGAGTCACGAAAATGACCCTTGCCCCCACAATAGAGGCACAAGCCCAGAGTTCTGCGCCTAGCACGTTCTTCGGGGGTTAGTCTGGTCCGGCCCAGCTGCATAGGTTCTTCAGCAGGTAGAGGATGCTCCACGGAATGAAGGGAGGGGAGCTCAGACTGGCTAGGACCCAGAGAGTGCTGGCGTCTTTTTTCTAAGGACCTCTCTTGAAAACGAATGTCGATCTGGTTGCATAATGAAATTACATCGTCCAGACCGACGGGAATGGCTCTTCCCGCTAATTCGTCTTTCACTCGGTCAGAGAGGCCATGTAAAAAGGTAGCGACCAGGGCCTCATTATTCCAGCTCAATTCAGCTGTGTGGATACGGAACTGAAGAGCATATTGCCCCACTGAACTAGATTCTTGGCGAAGACGTAAGACAGCACTAGCCGCTGAAGAAGCCCGAGCCGGCTCTTCGAAGATATTACGAAAGAGCTTCAAGAATTCGGACAGACTGGAAACCACCGGATCGTTCCTCTCCCACAGGGGGGCAGCCCAGGCCAAAGCTTCACCGGAGAGGAGGGAAATGATATAGGCTACCTTAGCCCGGTCAGATAGGAAGCTTTGAGGCTGAAGCTCAAAATGAATAGTGCATTGGCTGAGAAACCCCCTGCAGGCCTTGGAGTCCCCAGAGAAACGGAACGGAGCTGGCAATCTTAGTGAGTGTGAGGCTGCGACTGGTGCGATAGGTACAGCCGCTGGTTGTACTTGGGGTTGCGGATTCGGGGTTCCCAAGGAGACCTGAAGCTGCTCGAATCGAGAAGCCAGATCCTGGAGGAATCGCATCACCTGGGTCTGATTTGATTCCTGGGTCTCAAGTCTGCAAACTATGCCCTGCAATGGATCATCCGCGGGAAGCGGGATGTCAGCCGGGTTCATGGCTGATCAAACTGTCAGGGTCACCTGTGGCCAGGTGACAGATGCACACCGTAGGGGGACAGGAGTGCACCGCGAGGTAGTGAACCCTATGGCTGGCTTCTGTGGATAGGAAACTGGGTGGTTGTGGAAAGCGGGACCAGAGGAGCACAACCGGGATCCCAACGGAAGCGAGAGCCAAGATTCCCCAGGGCGCGGAGTCTAAGACCCAGCTGGTCTTCTCCAGGGCCTCTAGTGGTGAGGATGTTACGCTGCAGGCTGGGACCAGGTCGCGGCCCCTGGAGTTTCCTAGCTCACGCCCCGTAGGATAAGGGGAAGCAGCAGCACACGATAGAGAGAACCGAATAACAAGCCGAAGGTCAGGGGCCACAAGCAGACAAGGATAACGAAGAACGAGCCGAAGGTCAAGGGTCACGAGCAGACAGGGATGGTCGGGGACAAGCCAATAACGTAACAGAGAGACAGACGTAGCACACGGCAGGCAGGAACCCAAACACACAATGCCTAACAAACACGTTGATCAGCAAAGCAGGCTTGCAGTGCACAGGTTAATATAGTGTTCAGTGATAGGGCCTGGGGTGGAGTCAGGCTGGGAGGAGATTATAAAGGAAGCCAGGTGAAGGAGGTCTGGTCTCTAGATGAACACATGAGGAGGAAGGTAAGATGGCAGACAGACATTAATGCATATCCATGACACAGCTAAACCTCTAATCACCTACCGTAGAGCAAATTCAATAAGGGACAATTTAATACAGAGTGAGTACATAGGTGAATTCCGTGTTGATCCTTGTAGGCGACCAGGTACATATCGATGTGGCGGCTGCAATTTATGTCAGTATATGAATATTGACAACAAAGCAATACTACCCAATGGAAAAGTCTTCAAGGCAATTCACTTTGCCAACTGCAAAACGGAAGGAGTTGTATATTTGCTCTCATGCCAATGTGGTTCTTTCTACATTGGCAAAACTAAACAGCCATTCTTTAAAAGAGCGGCTAGACACATCACCTGTATGAAAAAATGTGACCCAGATCTCCCCCTAGGACGGCATATTAGAGATATTCATAACAGTAAAATTCCAAGAATAAAATTTTTAATCTTGGATAGGATCCATCCAAATAATAGAGGAGGAGACTGGAATAGAACTCTCTTGCAGAGAGAAACAAAATGGATTTTTACTCTGAATGCTACCCTGCCACCCGGGTTAAATGAACATATTAGTTATCGCCCCTTTTTGGAGGGTTTCTCCTCTGGTGGTTGGGAAGAATAGAAGAGAGTATATATTCATCATTATTATGATTATTGCTATACATCAAAGTTTTGAGTATGTTTAGTAGGGTTGTCCCGATACCGATACTAGTATTGGTATCGGTACCGATACAAAGCATTTGCGCGAGTACTTGTACTCGCGCAAATGCTCCCGATGCCCAGTCCGATACTTTTTTTTTTCTCAGAGCGGGGGGCGGAGAGTGGGATGGAGAGTGTGCGGCGGGGGGCGGATACCAGGGCCGAGAGCAGGACGGAAAGTGTGCGGCGGGGGGCGGAGACCAGGGCGGAGAGCGGGGCGGGGGGCGGAGACCAGGGCGGAGACCAAGGCGGAGAGCGTGGCAGAGACCAGAGCGAGTCTTCAGGCAGGTAAGTAAACTGAATCTGATCCAATTGCCTGTCTGCTGCTCAAATGCTCCCGGAGCTGTTCCCCCTTCACCTCCATGCCGCTGTGCCCCCGTCACCTCCATGCCGCTGTGCCCCCTTCACCTCCGTGCCGCTGTGCCCCCTTCACCTCCGTGCCGCTGTGCCCCTTCACCTCCGTGCCGCTGTGCCCCCTTCACCTCCGTGCCGCTGTGCCCCCTTCACCTCCGTGCCGCTGTGCCCCCTTCACCTCCGTGCCCCCTTCACCTCAATGCCGCCGTGCCCCTCCTCCACCCCCTCGGTATCTCAGGATGGAGAGCGGAGGTAGGAGCCGGTAAATCCGGCTCCTTACTTGTCGGAATGTACAGAGTCATCACTGACTCTGTCCATTCACATAACTGAAACATCGTAAACTGTGTTTACAATGTTTCAGTTTATGAATGGAGAGGAGCCGCTGTCTTCTCTCCATTCATTTTCAGCGCAGCTGAGGCTGCTGAGAGAGGGACTGGGGAATCTGTGTCCCTAGACCCTTTCCCTGTCTCAAAGGGGAGATGTCAGAGGTCTGTTAAGACCCCTGATATCTCACCAAAGCCCCCCACAACAAGGCTGATAAAAAAAAAAGAATAAAATAAAATAAAAATTTATTGTAAAAAAAATAAAAAATAAAAACACACACACTGACACTGACCCCCCCTTAAAAAAACAAAGCATTGTAAAAAATAAAAAAATAAAATAAATAGTAAAAAAAAAAAAAAAAACTGACACATGAGATTAAAAAAAGTATCGGTATTCGGTATCGGCGAGTACTTGAAAAAAAGTATCGGTACTTGTACTCGGTCTTAAAAAAGTGGTATCGGGACAACCCTAATGTTTAGTATGATATATGTTATATGGTATTTTTTCGTTATTCTATGCGTTATAGGTTGATGTGTGTCTTTTGTGTTGGGCCTGCGGGGTCCATTGCTTTCTGCACGACGCACGTAGGGGGTTAATTGTCTGGATGACCAATTCATTTTGGCCTCTTGTTACAATTTTTTTCCCCCTTTTTTGATGCAAAATAATTTCTTTCTTTTTTGCACACATGCGTCTGCGCTAATTATCTGCCGATTGCTGTCGTATTGAGACCGCGCTTGGCATTTAATGTGCGTGGGGTCCCTCTTTAGGTGACATGACCCTGTGCCTGTTTTAAGGGATTACTTTTCCCACCTATTCTTTTTGTTTTATTTGATTATGACAGTTTTAGATCTGAGGCTCTATAGATGGAATACACCATCTGCGTCCTGTTGCAGTCTCTGGACGTTGACCGTGTTAGGTGTTTCCGGTGTCGGCGTTTCTATGCGGACATACACTTCCGCTCGCGGCTCTTTTGGTTTCGCTTTAGAGTGTTTTACACTCAAGCGACGCCATGCGTATTGACGTCACCACACGCCGGCTTCCTGCGCCGTCCGCTCACACAGCTGTGGCGGCTTATTAAGACGCCATTTAAAGCCCATCTCACCAAACGGAGATTTGCACGGGCACAGGACACGGTACCAGTTTACAGTCTGGAGGAGCTACACAGGTATATACTCTCATTCATATGGTTAGACTCTTCTAGGTATTTAGGACATCACTATCCTCTTATTTAAGTGGTTGCTAATGGTGCTTATTTGCACCTTTACCCTCCTTTTTGTTTCTCTTTCTTTTTACAGTATTTCCCTCAACAATTAGAAGATAGCCACACTTCATACAATTCACTCTACTGCCAGAGGAATGCATAATTTATGCAATCTCTCAGATATGAGAGAGATTCTTTCTTGAATTGATAGGAGTTGCTGTTTTTCTTCTTGTCTACTCGGAATGAAGGTTTACTGGTAGGTCTTTGAGGATAATTTGTTACAACTTTTACTTGGCTTAAGCTCCAATAAATGAGGATATTAATTAATACTAAGGGCTGTCCATATATGTTTTGCAGAAACCTAGACTCTTTATTTAGAGTCCTTTCTAGCTCCATCGTCTGTCACCATTTGGGGACCCTCGTATGAAAGTTTATTTTTGGACCCTGCTCCAGCCTTTTTCTGTGGTGCGTTTTTCTTTTTTTTTTTTCTCTCTCGCTCCATATACACAGCGACACACGTGCCCTATTTTCGCATGGAATATCGAACTACTTTTGGAAATATTTGTAA
Source organism: Rana muscosa (assembly GCA_029206835.1). NCBI lineage: Eukaryota > Metazoa > Chordata > Amphibia > Anura > Ranidae > Rana > Rana muscosa. The sequence continues at coordinate 79,929,277 of CM055116.1, read as the reverse complement.
GCAAAAAATTATTATTTACTTATTTTCATATACATGTGTGACGTTTGTCTATTTGTATAAACAATTTTATGCATATATATACACAATAGCATCATGTATTTAATGGAATCTGTCTTTTTATAGACAACTCCCGATTTTAATGTCTACAAATCCCCCCGAAGAAGGGTAACCGAAACAGCTGTCGGGTCGGACTATAAAACGTTATGCTCTTTCTTTCTTTTTTGAATACAAACAGTTTTTTGTGAATCTGTATTCAATTCATGTATTTTAATAAGAAACTGTCTTTGTAATTATGTCTTTATACTTGTTGATTAAATTCATATATATTTTTTGATATACCTCTGTGTGTTGTCAGTCACTTTCAAAGTCCCACCTCCCAAGGGGTTTCTTCTAGTTTTTCATATAATTAGGGATGTGGTGACTGTCAACATTTACAATCCTGCAATCGTTGGTTTTCTTTCTTTAATATCCATACAAGACCCAAAGGGGCTGGTAATGGGCTGGGGTAGGGGGGGGGTCATGGGGTAGCTATGCCATTTTTCCTAAAGATTTTCATCCATATTACCGGGACCAGACATTACATTAAAGCCGCAAGCAGTTTTAAATGGCTTTTTTTTCCTTTAGAAATGTTATTTTGTGCAGGGACAGTTCTAAACACGGGAAACACGTGGCACTTCACAGGCATACTTTAAACACCCCCCAGGTACAATATTTAAAGGAATATTTGACTTTTTTTTTTTCACTTTATGCATCATTAAAATGACTGCTCCCGGAAAACGTCCGTTTTTAAAACTTCTTTTTGCATTGATACATGTCCCCTGGTGCAGAACCCGGGTTCCCAAACTCTGTTTAGGACAATAACATGGATAATAGTCGTTATAATTAGCACTTTAGAATCCGAACGTTCGCATCCATTGTATTTAATAGGGTTCTAATGTTCGTGCGAACTTTCGGTCCGTTCGCGGGTTCTGGTGCGAACTGAACCCGGGGGTGTTCGGCTCATCACTATTTGTGACCAGGGTCACCGGACATAGAGTCCCCAATGGAAGATTACACCTCTATTCCTGTTCTAGAGACACCCACAAATTGTGTTTTCCTTTTACTTTCATTCCAAGTGATAACACAAGGCAACTATAGAGGGTGAATCTCCCTAATGTAGGCACAGACAGAAATAAAAACTGAACATGGGTTCTAATCCCTCTCCACTTTATCCTAATCTAAACTACAAAAAAAAAATGTTTTGTCTTTAGTTATACTTTAAATGCTTGTGTAAATATAAAAGTATCATGAACAACTGTTGTTATTTGTTCCAAGTGCACTAATATGGCTACAATATCTTATAACACTTTTGGAACTTTCTGATATTCAGGAATAACTTGTTTGAAATGCTGCAGTCTTGGACTTTCTTTTTTTCAGCAAGTCGTCTTCAACATGTCTAGATGCCTAAATGGATTGAGTTGCTGTCATTTAATTGGGTGATTAGCAATTTGCTTTACCAACAAATTGAATAGGTGTACCTAATAAAGTGGCCGGTGTGTGTATATATATATATATATATATATATATATATATATATATATATATATATATATACTGTATATACTGGTATATATATATATATATATATATATATATATATAATAAAAATATAGTGTAGTGCTATTGGTAAGCAATGTAGGAGAGTGCTGGAAAGCACTCAAAGCGAATAATGGTGAGTGAACAACAAGTGAATATACACTAATAAATTAAACACAACATATGCAATGGAAGTCCAATCAAGCCTGTGAGCTTTAAAATAAATATAAAAGTATAAGTCCATATGGCAAAAATAAGTGAAATGAAATTCTTCCCATTAAGGTGACACCAAACAAAAGGATGACAAGTTGCCTGTAGTCACTCTTAGACCTTCAAACATAGGTGTATAAGGTACTCTTACCGGATGGGATGGACACACATGTCGTACGACAGTGAGTCATGCGAGCTTATGATCCTAGGTGGTCTGGATCCATGCTGGATGAATCCTTGTAAACGTAGATGGTCTGGATTCGTGCTGTAAGGGAAGGATGGTCTGGTGGGTCGAGATGTAGGGTCTCCACTTCTCCACTGACGAACACCGCAGAGGCAGCTATGTCAGAGTGGTTGTACACCTGGGTGACTCCTCATAGCCTCCAACGGAAAAAAAATAAAAAAGAGATGCTCCAAATGGTGCAGATCAACCACGTAGGTTTAATAAAAAGATGTCATACATAAATGACAGCAAGTAAAAGTGATCACTAGTATAAGAACATATAAAAAAGGCAATGTGGGGTGCAGTAAGTGCTCGACCGACGCATTTCGACATAAAAGGTTCTTCAACTGGGGCATATCTAGACATGGAGGCACAGCGCTGGATCTATGGATAGCTAGGTGTCCTTTTATTAAAAGTTAGCAGCTACAGTATTTGTAGTTGCTGAATTTTTTTTGGGGGTGGGGGGGGGTCTCTGATATAGAACAAGTATGTCCATCAGATCTGACTTCACCCTGACTTTTTCCAGGCCAGTGACAGGTCTAAGTACTGGATCCAGAGATAGCCAGGCTACCACTTGTGTTTTCAGAAGTAGGTCTGCAATGGTATGCCTGTATTCCCCTCGGAGCAGATTTCTTTCAGATACATTTATTGACTAGAGGCAGATAAGATCTGCAAATCTGTTGACATTAAAGTGGAGCTCCACCCTAAATAGCAACTTTTGCTATTTGGAACCCTCCCCCCCTCCGGTGTCACAATTGACACCTTTCAGGGGGGAGGGGGGTGAAGATACCTGTCTAAGACAGGTATTTTCACCCACATCCGGGAGTCCTGTCTCCGGGAATCTGCGGGAGTTACGTCACTTCCCGCAGACTTCACTTGGTGTTCTGGGAGACACTCGGCTCCCAGAACACAGGAGCACCAATCAGAACGGCGCAGCGTGACTCGCGCATGCGCCGTAGGGAACCGGGCATGAAGCCGCAGGGCTTCACTTCCTGGTTCCCTCAGCGAGGATGGCGGAGGGAGCAGCAGAGCGACGAGCGGTCGCTCGTCCTCTGCTGCGGACGTCGCTGGACTCCAGGACAGGTAAGTGTCCAAATATTAAAAGCCAGCAGCTGCTGTAGCTGTAGCTGCTGGCTTTTAATTTTTTTTTTCCGGTGGAGCAACCCCTTTAACATTCCCCTCACTCTGCAATCCATCAAATTCCTTGGAAACTCTACAGTGTCCTTATTAGAGTAATGATATCACAGGAAGCAGGAAAACCCTCTTTCTTCCTTACAGTACAGAAAAATATCAATCAATCTGCCTGAGTTCTTCCCTGCTGGGCTAAAGAACACCTCCCTCCCAAGGAATTCTAGATGAGAAGAAAAAGGGAGTTCTGTATAGACATGTGCAATTCATTTTGGTCCAAATCTAAATACAGAAGAATTTTTGGTTATTCTGAGATTTGGATGCATTCAAATCTCTGGACGATATTAGTAGTGAATATTGTTGACATTCATTTTGTTTAGTTTATTTGTTTTCTAACTAATGAGAAATTTTTGGAATACAAATTATTTGGGAAGAAAAGCTGGTTGTTAACTGCTTCCGGACCAGCCGCCGCCGCAGGCTGCCCCCCCTGCGTGAACCGTCGTAGCTGTACGTCGGCTCTTTAAGGCGCCTCCGGCCGGGAGCGGAGCATGTCCCCGGAACCGATGTGAGTGTCCGGCGGTCGCGTTAACCGCCGGGCACCCGCGATTGTTCGTTACAGAGCGAGAACGGGGATGTGTGTGTGTGTGTAAACACACAAATCCCGGTTCTCTCAGGGGCGAGGAGACTGATCGTGTGTTCATACAATGTATAAACACTGATCAATCTCTTCCCCTAGTCAGTCCCATCCCCCCACAGTTAGAACACACATTAGGGAACACATTTAACCCCTTGATCGCCCCCTTCCCTGCCAGTGCCATTTTTACAGTAATCAGTGCATTTTTATAGCACTGATCGCTGTATAAATGCCAATGGTCCCCAAAAATGTGTCAAAAGTGTCCGATGTGTCCGCCATAAATCGCAGTCCCGATAAAAAACGCATTACTAGTAAAAAAATAAATAATAATAAAAATGCCATAAAACTACCCCCTATTTTGTAGGCGCTATAACTTTTGCGCAAACCAATAAATATACGCATATTGCGATTTTTTTTTTTTTTACCAAAAATATGTAGAAGAATACGTATCGGCCTAAACTGAGGAATTTTTTTGTTTGTTTTAGAAAAAAATTTGAATATTTATTATAGCAAAAAGTACAAAATAGTGGGGGTTATTTACGAAAGTAAAATCCACTTTGCACTACAAGTGCACTACACTACAAACTACAAGTGCAAATTGCACTTGAAAGTGCACTGAAAGTGCACTTGGAAGTGCAGTCGCTGTAGATCCGAGGGGGACATGCAAGGAAAATAAAAAAAACAGCATTTTAGCTTGCACATGATTGGATGATAAAATCAGCAGAGCTTCCCCTCATTTCAGATCTTCCTCTCAGATTTACAGCAACTGAACTTCCAAGTGCACTTTCGTAAATAACCGCCATAGTGTTTTTTTTTTCAAAATTATCGCTCTTCTTTTGTTTATAGCGCAAAAAATAAAAACCGCAGAGGTGATCAAATACCACTGTCGTATGACATGTGTGTCCATCCCATCCGGTAAGAGTACCTTATACACCTATGTTTGAAGATCTAAGAGTGACTACATGCAACTTGTCATCCTTTTGTTTGGTGTCACCTTAATGGGAAGAATTTCCTTTCACTTATTTTTGCCATATGGACTTATACTTTTATATTATATTTTAAAGCTCACAGGCTTGATTGGACTTCCATTGCATATGTTGTGTTTCATTTATTAGTGTATATTCACTTGTTGTTCACTCACCATTATTCGCTTTGAGTGCTTTCCAGCACTCTCCTACATTGCTTACCAATAGCACTACACTATATTTTTATTATTCACGTTAGACTTTGTTTGTTTGAGTGTTAGCTGCTTTTTTCTATTCATTTTATTTAATTTATTTAATTCTTGATTTGGGTTCTAGCGCAGTTTTTTCTCCTTTCTACACAAATTTGCTTTTATATATATATATATATATATATATATATATATATATATATATATATATATATATATATACATATATACATACTGTATATATATGTAGCGATACCCTCAGCTTAAGAGGGCTGCTTGTTTGTTTGGGCCCTGTAATGCACTGCTACCAACCCCTGGCAATCGGCTCTGACTTCTCTCTGACACAGTTAAGAAAAGGGAGGATGGTATAATTGTATTATGTCTATACACTATTATACAGTACAACCCCCTTTGTATACCAGCACAGTAATTGACACTCACCACCAAATTACTTAACTATAACTCTTTACTGAAGGTAGAAAGATAACAGAGTAATTTGTATACAATATTCTATGCAGATCCCTGCAATATAGTTGTGCACATTAAAAGGGTATGACAGTCAATAATGCAATAACCCAACAACCCCGCTGCTGCAATCCTCCCTCGTGACCATAAAATGGCGCCCGCAATGTCCTATACTACCCAGTCAGGCCTGACTATAACTTAGGGTATAGTTTACTGGAGAATCTTCTCTAGCAACTGTCGGTGGTGCACATGGAGAAATCAATTTGTAATCCAGTAAAAGGGGTAACAGATATTCGCCAACCAGGCAAAGCTGGAGAGACTGACAAACTCAGTTCAGCACAAACAGCCTCTCCAAAGTATAACTGTGTTCAATAATGGGCCTGGGCAAAGTTAATAGGCAAAAAGTTATTCTTATGTGGTTCTGAGCTGGGACTCTCTCACCCAGACCGGACCGATTCCTGTCCGGTTCCTCCGCTACTGTGAGTGGCGTCACAGTGCCCACGATGCATCGAGTCCTCGGTCCTTCAGAAGATGGTGGCACCTCAGGTAGATCGGATGCCTCACAGACTCCCCAGCGGAACGGAAGGCTCTCTGGAACAAAAGCGCGAGGCCCAGGCTTCAGGCCCAGCGTGCGCAGCAGGTGAGTGCAGGGATCCTCTTGCAAGGAGGGCGGCGTTCCAAGAGAGCGAACAAGCCCCGCCTCTCCCCTTTTAAAGTCCACCCCAGCAGTCCTTGCGCGGGGAATGCCACCCTGGGTGCCGCAAAGCGTGCTGTGAAATGTAGTCTAGCCGGTAAAACGATACCCCGCTACATATATATACATGTAGCGCTACCCCCAGTTAAGAGAGCCGCTGGTTTGATTTCGGGCCCTGAGTACAGCTCCGCCAACCCCCGGCAATACACTCGACTCACACTGGCACAGTTAGTCTAGGGATTGTTATCTTATCACAATCTAGCAATATATGCACAATAATAACACACTGAAGGTGAAGTGTTAAAGTATAACTAGTTTACTTTGTAAAAAGGCATAGGTTAACACATAGCACATATATCATCTGCAGAGCCCTGCAACCGTGAACATAATACACACCAAGGATGTTAGCAAGTACGCGCCAAATGCAACTATTCCTATCTATGCGCCCTTATGGCGCAGCAACAAAAAGTTCTAACTCCTGGTCAGGCCTGACTCAGCTACAACTTAGTCTCTTGAAGGAACAATTTCTTTGCATGCAGCTTGAACGGTGGTGCACATATAGAAAAAAAACAGTATTTGTAATCCAATAACACTTCACCGGAGACTACACGACCCAGCTCTGCTACTAGTCTCCGGTGGAACAACAGATAAACTTGGTGGGCCAAGGCAGTCTCTAGGCCTAATCAGCACAAAGTATTATGATGGATTGAGCAGGTGCTCGCTCACCACTCCGGACGCGATCCCATTCCGGGACTTCCACCAACTGTGTCTCCACACACAGCGTCTGTAACGGCCGGGTCCCCGGTCCAACTGATGTCCGCTACTTGGAGAAGTCGGATGCCACCCAGGCTCGTAGTGGGGTGGAAGGCTCTCTGGAAGTTGTACAAGGCCCTGGCTCCAGACCCTGTACTGCAGCAGATCCGCACGGGAAGATCTGTTGATAGCAGCGCGGTGTCCAAAGAGGCCGAGCTCCGCCTCGCCCTCCTCTTAAATAGTCCCACCCACGAGTCTCTGCGGTGGTAAAAAAAATGCACCCTGGGTGCCAAACGGGACTCTGGGAAATGTAGTCCTGGGAGTCTTAAAGGAGACCCCGCTACATATATATATATATATATATATATATATATATACCGTATATACTCGAGTATAAGCCGAGTTTTTAAGCACAATTTTTTGTGCTGAAAATGCCCCCCTCGGCTTATACTCGAGTCACCTTTTTGCGCCTGATCTCCCGGACTTTGGGGAGCCGGTACCGGCCGGCCGTAGGTCCCCTGGACCCTAAACGTGGCACACATATAGCCCCACTCTTCCTCTATAAGTGTACAAAGTTTCTAGTCGGGGGGACCTACGGCCGGGGAGCAACAATTTTTCAAAACTGGGCACTCCTTCCATAGACTCCCATGTTAAACGGTTATTTCTTTGGTGACTTTGGGGACCCGGTACCGGCCGGTCGTAGGTTCTCTGGACCCCAAGCTTTGTACTCATATAGCCCTACTCTTCCTCTACAAGTTTGCAATGTTTCTTGTCTGAGGGACCTACGACCGGGTAACACCGATTTTTCAAACCTGGGCCCCCCTTCCATAGACTCCCATGTTAAACATCAGTCTAGTCATGGGCACAGTGAGGCAAAGTGAGGCACACCCTAGGCTTATACTCGAGCCAATACGTTTTCCCAGTTTTTGTGGTAAAATTAGGTGCCTCGGCTTATATTCGGGTCGGCTTATACTCGAGTATATACGGTATATATATATATACACACACATATACAGTATATACACACAGGTGCATCTCATAAAATTTATAATATCATCAAAAAGTTAATTTATTTCAGTAATTCAGTTCAAACTATGAAACACATATATTTGATAAAGATGTGTTACACACAGAGTGATATATTTCAAGCATTTCTTTCTTTTAATTATGATGATTATGGCTAACAGCTAGCGAAAACCCAAAATTCAGTACCTCAGAAAATTTGAATATTACATAAGACCATTAAAATAAAAGTATTTTTAATACAGAAATGTTAATTTACTGAAAAGTATGTCCATGTACAGTATAGTATAGTATGCACTCAATACTTGGCCGGGGCTCCTTTTGCATGAATTACTGCATCAATGCGGCGTGGCATGAAAGGGGGTTGTAAACCCTCGTGTTTTTTCACCTTAATGCATACTATGCATTAGGGTGAAAAAACACCAGGCAGTCACCGGCCCCACAGCCCCCCCCCCCCCCGTTTTACTTACCTAATCGTGTCTATGGACGCAAATGCTGGACTCGGGAGCGCGCCCGCAAGGTAACCCCCTAGGAGTGCTTCTCCCAGGGGGTTATCTAATGCAGGGAGGAGCCGCGAGAGCCGCCGAGGGCCCCCAGAAGAGGATTTTTCGGGGGCCACTCTGTGCAAACGAACTGCATAGTGGAGGTAAGTATGACATGTTTGTTATTAAAAAAAAAAAAAAACGATCCTTTACAATCTCTTGAAAGTGATCAGCCTGTGGCACTGCTGAGGTGTTATGGAAGCCCAGGTTGCTTTGATAGCGGCCTTCAGCTCGTCTGAATTGTTGGGTCTGGTGTCTCTCATCTTCCTCTTGAAAATACCCCACAGATTCTCTATGGCAGGGATCCTCCAGCTGTTGCGGAACTACAAATCCCATGAGGCATTGCAAAACTCTGACATTCACAGACATGACTAGGCATGATGGGAATTGTAGTTCCTGAACACCTGGAGGGCCATAGTTTGCTCTATGGGGTTTAGGTCAGGTGAGTTTGCTGGCCAATCAAGCACATTGATACCATGATCAGTAAACCAGGTATTGGTACTTTTGGCAGTGTGGGTAGGCGCCAAGTCCTGCTGGGAAATGAAATCAGCATCTCCATAAAGCTGGTCAGCAGAGGGAAGCATGAAGTGCTCTAGAATCTCCTGGTAGACGGCTGCGCTGACTTTGGACTTGATAAAAGTGGACCAACACCAGCCGATGACATGGTTCCCCAAATCATCACTGACTGTGGAAACTTCACACTGGACCTCATGCAACTTGGATTCTGTGCCCCTCCACTCCTCCTCCAGACTCTGGGACCTTGATTTCCAAATTAAATGCAACATTTTCCACAGTCCGTTATGATTTTGGGAGCCATGTCATCGGCTAGTGTTGGTCCACTGTGTTTATTATTACCATCATAATAAAATCCTATAATTCAGATGTACCTGGCATTTAAAGCCTCGTACACACGACCGAGTTTCTCGGCAAGAACCAGCAAGAAACTTGCTGGCAGAGCTTTCTTGCTGAGTAAATCGGTCGTGTGTACGTGGCTTTCAGTTTTCTCGTCAAGAAAACTGGCAAGAATCTCGACGAGAAAAATAGAGAACCTGCTCTCTATTTTCTCATCGAGATTCTGGAAGAGAAAAGTGTGTGTGTGTACACTTACCTGTCGCCGTGGAAACCCGCGCATGCTCAAAATGACTTTGACACATGCGCTGTAGCTTCCTAAGCATAGGTAGGGTGTAGCAAGATGGCGGCGACGGCATCGAATGTGACGAGCGCACGCTCGTCGTAGTCAATGACGTCACCGCGTTTGCTCCATTCAAAGAACCGCGGGTTCTTTGAAAGGAGCGTGTGTACACTCGGCCGGGACAAGTTTCTTGTCCAAGAATCTCGTCAAGAAAAACGACAAGTTTTTTCCTGACGAGATTCTCGGCCGTGTGTACGAGGCTTTAGGCATTTAAAATGTGTGTTTAAACAATATGCAAAACTGGACAAAATTTGCATTTTTCTGATTAATAATTCATGATTGTGCTCTGCCTCAGCAATCTGCCAAGTATCAGCACCTTTTTACTTTGTGAATAACTAAACACCATTTAACGATACAAATTAAGCCATTTAGATGCAACAAGGGACCGTATTCATGGATTTATTTTCCTTCCTGAATCAAAGGTTTAGGAGCCTCCCAGGCATCAGAACAACCTTCCCTGATACCAGACAACAGCGCGGCTACAATTGTAACCATGTGTGTGAGAAGGCCATAGAAATTCATTTCCCCAAAAGACATGAAGCTAAGTAGACCCCAATCACCGGGATTTACAAGGCACGTCCAGGATATTGATGCCAATTGCTGCAATCACGCAATGCTGCGGTCTACACCGAGGATTACTGTAAGAATGTCAAACTCTAGGTTCCCTGATAAATATATAAAGAAATGAAGAACACATTCCAAAACCATAAAATTTCAAAAGCCATCAAATTACAGTATACAGTATCTAAACCTAAGAATTAAAATGGAATCAATTTCAGCTTACAAGACCTTATATGTAGTGTCCACATTCGTTTTCTCTTGTAGTCTAGGTTCACATTGGTGCGGGTCCTGCGTTCCGCATTTGCACGTGCACAGCAGACTATTCATTTGAATGCAAAAAGCGGCTGCACAGGTCCGCATGGAACTGTGGCACCATGTGGTTTTGTGCACCCAAAAAACACGCTGCGCTTTTTGATGTGTGGGGGTGCCATTAAGAATAAAAGGCCCCTCTTGCGTCAGCGCATTTAGCCTGCAAGTTACATAGTTACATTGTTAGTAAGGTTGAATAAAGACACCAGTCCATCCAGTTCAACCTGAGTGAGTGTGGGTACGTGTCCACAATTCTCCCTATCCCTGTACATTGTATCTCATTAAGTTGGAACATTATGCACGTGTTGCCCACCCACACAAATGTGAACCTACCCTAACCTAGGGAGGAACTTTATTCCCCTTACTGCTGGCACCAACTATCCCCCCCCCTCCTTACTGTCTCCACCATCTTTGATGGTTCAGAACAATTTTCACCAAACTTATTAAACGCAGGGCCGGTTTACAGGCTGCTTACTCAGATAAGGGTCTGGTATGGATTTTGGATGCCACCCCACACCATTTTTAAGAAAACTTTTGGCATGGGGTTTCTCTTAAAACCCATACCAGACCTGAAGGGCCTTGTATGGATAGGGGGGGGGGGGACCCCACGCAGTTTTTTTTTTCCCTGAATTTTTATTTCCGACAACTCTTTTGTGTACATTCAGCTGTCTGTGGGGAAACCCGCTGACAGTTGATGAGTCATCGGTTGTTAAGGACATGGTGGCTGGCTTGCCGCCCGCTCCTTAACCGCTTCAGCCCTGGAAGAAATGGCTGCCCAATGACTGGGCCATTTTTTGCGATTCGGCACTGCGTCGCTTTAACTGACAATTGCGCGGTCGTGTGACGTTGTACCCAAACAAATTTGACGCCTTTTTTTCCCCACAAATAGAGATTTCTTTTGGTGGTATTTGATCACCTCTGCGGTTTTTATTTTTTGCGCAATAAACAAAAGAAAAGCGACAATTTTGAAAAACAAACACAATATTTTTTACTTTTTGCTATAATAAATATCCCCAATTTTTTGTAGCACTACCCCCGTAGGAGCTGCTGGTTTAAATTTGGGCTTTGCACGTTACCTCTAAGTTCGTTGTCAGGGGAGAAAGTCAGCAGTAACTCCCATGTCCACACAAGATGTAAAACCTTCAACTGTGGTTTTATTTTTGCTGCGGTAAAACTTGTAGAGAAAGTAGCAGGTAGAAGGTAGGAAAGATAAGGGGAGGATTCAGGTACGCGGTACAGAGTTCACAAAAATTGTCTAAAGCTCCAATCAGTCTTTCGTCACTCTCAACGATCGAGTGGGTATTGATCACCCGGATAGTACCCTCTCACTTGGCCTAGCAGCCGGGATGATACACAAACCTGTGTCAGTACAGTCTCTGCCACAGACCGTTTAAATGAACATGTAAATGGATAGTCCAGGAATCCTTTGCCACAGGATTTAAAAGTCCCAAACTTCCAGCTGTACAGTGAATTAACCTTTAGGCCGACTTGGCGAGCTGTGAGGCGAGTAGAATTATGGATCCCTCTTCAACTAAGCCACCAGGCCTAACCTGAGACACAAGCACTTTGCCGGTCTCCTCCAAGGCAGGTCCTCCCCTGGTCTCCTTTGTGAAGCAGCTTCCTCCACTTGGACGGACAGCTGGGAATCCCTTGTCTTTCTTCCTTTCTTTGCAGGCCCCAACCAGCATAGCTGGGCCTACTAAAAAGAGATGTCCCCGATACCAAAATCACACACACATACCTCGCGCCAGGAGGGCCACGAGGCGAAGAAGAACCCCTCACAATGGCGTCCGCCCCTTAAGTATCCCTCCCCAGCAGGCACAGCGGCGCACCACTCCCACTGAACCGCTGCGGAGAAGGGACACCCAATACACCATGGTCTGCCTGCGTTCCAACATAGACCTGAGGTGGCACCGCCACCTTCAGGCAACAAGGGAAAATACTATTAGGCCCCACCATAGCCAGGACAGAGGCAATTTTTATATAGTTACACAAGTTCTGAACACAACTATTGGCTCAGACACCCCCTAAATTTACAATAGCGCCCCGATCAATGGGGGCAGGGCACTACATTTAAAAAAAAATAAAAAAATGTTTTCCTCAGTTTAGGCCGATACGTATTCTTCTATACATTTTTGATAAAAAATATTGCGATAAGCGTATATTGATTGGTTTGCGCAAAAGTTATAGCGCCTACAAAATAGGGGGTAGTTGTACGGCATTTTTATTATTACTTTTTTTTTTTTTACTAGTAATGGCGACGATCTGCGATTTTTATCGGCTCTGTGACATTATGGCGGACACATCGGAAACTTTTGGCACATTTTTGGGATCATTGGCATTTATACAGCGATTAGTGCTATAAAACTGATTACTGTAAAAATGTCACTGGCAGGGAAGGGGTTAACACTAGGGGGCGATCAAGGGGTTAAATGTGTTCCCTAATGTGTGTTCTAACTATAGGGGGGATGGGACTGACTAGGGGAAGAGATTGATCAGTGTTCATACCTTGTATGAACACACAAGATCAGTCTCCTCGCACCTTAGAGAACCGGGATCCCCGTTCTCGCTCTGTAACGAGCAATCACGGCTGCCCGGCGGTCGCGATTGCATCAGCTCCGGAGACACGCTCTGGGCGCACGCTGCCGACGTACAGCTACGACGGTTCCTACAGGGGGCGGGGGGGGGGGGGCAGCTTGCTGCAGTATAACTGCGGCGGCTGGTCTGGAAGCGGTTAACAATTAGCTTTTCTTCACAAATAATTTGTATCAGTCGATCAACTTTCGATTGATTCAAATTCTAATCATTCCAAAAATTTCTCATTAATTAAAAAACAAATAAACAAAACTAAACTAAATGAATGTCAACAATATTCACTACTAATATCGTCCAGCGATTCGAATGCATCCGAATCTCTGAATAACCCAAAATTCTTCTGAATTTAAATTTGGACCAAAATGAATTGCACATGTCTATACAGAACTCCCTTTTTCTTCTCATCTAGAATACTTTGGGAGGGAGGTGTTCTGTAGTCCAGCAGGGAAGAACTCAGGTAGATCGATTGATATTTTTCTGTACTTGCAAAAACAAATGTTAAAGTTCCCTGTAATACACTGTAAGGAAGACAGGGGGTTTCCCTGCTTCCAGTGATATCATTACTCTAAGGCCTCGTACACACGGCCGAGATTCTCGTTGAAAAAAACATGTCGTTTTTTTCGACGAGATTCTTGGACAAGAAACTTGTCCCGGCCGAGTGTACACACGCTCGTTTCAAAGAACCCGCGGTTCTTTGAAAGGAGCGTACGCGGTGACGTCATCGACTATGTCGAGCATGCGCTCGTCACATTCGATGCCGTCGCCGCCATCTTGGTATACCCTACGTATGCCTAGGAAGCTACCGCGCATGCGTCAAATTCATTTCGAACATGCGCGGGCTTCCGGGAGGACAGGTAAGTGTACACACACTCACTTTTCTCGTCGAGAAACATGCCGACGAGAATCTCGACGAGAAAATAGAGAGCAGGTGCTCTATTTTCTCGTCGAGGTTTCTTGTCGGTTTTCTCGACGAGAAACCCGATAGCAGCGTACACACGACCGATTTACTCGGCAAGACCTCTCTGCCAGCAAGTTTCTTGCTGGTTCTTGCCGAGAAAATCGGTCGTGTGTACGAGGCCTCAGGCTTCATGTACACGGGATGTTTTTACAACCTCTCCTGAACAATTAAACTTGACATATAGTAACCTACGTTTAAAACGTCCGTTTTGCCGCGTTTACATGGCTCGTTTAGCAGCGTTTTGCCGCGTTTACATGGCTCGTTTAGCAGCGTTTTGCCGCGTTTACATGCCGCGTTTAGCAGCGTTTTGCCGCGTTTGCATTTAGAAGCATTTAAAAAAAAAAATACATTTTTAAATGGGCAAAAACAAAAAACGCTTCTAAACAAAACGCAGCTAAATGCGTTTTGCCGAGTTTAGACGCGTTTGGTGTCTGAAACGTTAGAAACTTTGACGTCTAAACTATTTTTTTTGCCTTAAAAAAAAAGGCCTATAAACGCAACTGCCTAAAAACGTCAGTAAACGACCCTGTGTACATTTACACATAAGATAAAATTGAATGAGTTCAGAGACAGTTGAAAAAAAGTGTCCGACTGCCTCTGAACGTCCGTTTAGCAGCAGAAGTGTACATGGGGCCTAATAAAGACACTGTGCCGGTGTCTTGTCGAGCTGGTTCCCCTATCGATATGGTTCCCCCCTTGACTGCGCAGGCGCTGCCGAACAGCTGTTAAAGCTCAGAGATTTCCGTTGGCTCGGCTTGCGCTGCGGACGCGCTCGCCCCCGATGCTTCATTACACACGCCGCTTTCTTCTTCATGCCGCTCTATACAGCAAGGGACGGATCAGATGTGATATTGAGCAGTGCGATTTGTTTGTTTATACACAACGCTCTATACAGCCCCTTGCTGAATAGAGCGTTGTGTATAAACAAACAAATCGCACTGCTCAATATTATCACATCTTATCCGCCCCTTGCTGTATAGAGCGGCATGAAGAATAAAGCGGCGTGTGTAACTAAGCAACGGGAGCGAGCGCGTCTGCAGCTGCCGAACAGCTGTTAAACCTCAGAGATTTTCGTCGCCTCGGATTGCGCCTGCGCAGTCAAGGGGGGGAACCATATGGATAGGAGTAACCAGCTCGTCAGAACAGGGGCACCCTTAATAAGAGTTTCCAAGGAATTTGATAAATTGCAGAGTGAGGGGAATGTTAATGTCAACAGATTTGCAGATCTTATCTGCCTCTAGTCAATAAATGTATCTGAAAGAAATCTGCTCCGAGGGGAATACAGGCATACCATTGCAGACCTACTTCTGAAAACACAAGTGGTAGCCTGGCTATCTCTGGATCCAGTACTTAGACCTGTCACTGGCCTGGAAAAAGTCAGGTTGAAGTCAGATCTGATGGACATACTTGTTCCAATTCAGAGAATCCTAAGCCCCCCCCCCCCCCCCCCAGAGAAAATAAAATAAAATAAAAAGTCAGCAACTACAAATACTGTAGCTTTTAACTTTTAATAAAAGGACACTTAGCTGTCCATAGATCCAGCGCTGTGCCTCCATGTCTAGTGTGGGAAGCCAGCAGTGACCCCTTGAGGCTTTCCAGTGCCCGAAAGTTAAAGAGGAGGGGCGTAGGTTAGGTTGACCAGACATCCCCGGTTTCAGGGGACAGTCCCCGGATTGAGGACACTGTCCCCGGACCAAGTCTGTCCCCGGTTTTGTCCCCGGTTAGGATTTGAACAGGGGCTGGGGCAATTTCAAAAACAGTCAGTGCAGAATAAAAAAAAAAAATCTGAATTACACTCCCCCCCCGCTCCGCCGCTACTACTAGCTTAGGGGGGTGTATTTTTTTCCATTATCTGTGCCCCTTTCTGATGATCATGTGCTGGTCGGAGCGGAGGGAATATTTCTTCAGTTTCGGGTGCCCATTTAGCTCCGCTCACATGTTCTTCTGCCTTGGCTCAAGAACCGGCCAGCCGCCTGCCTGCTTATCTCCTTGACTTCCCTGGTGGAGTGATCTTCCTCAGCTTCCCACCCAGTAGTAGCCGGGGCCCGAAGAGTGAGACTTGACAGGCTGTGAGGTGGGCAGTGGTGGTGACGGGCAGAGAGTCGTTGATTTCCGCCATTACTAGTAAAAAAAAAAAAATGTCCCCGGATTTCATTTTAAAAATCTGGTCACCTTAGTGTAGGTGGCAGAAAAGTGTAACGTCCCCTTTTTGGTGAAATTCCACTTTAAAGGTTTACTAAACCCAAGGCCCTGCATTTTCTATATCTGATCTCCTACAGTACACAGAATATGGAAATACTATTATTTTAGTCAGAGCTTTTTTTCAATGGGAACATGGGGGAACGCAGTTCTGGCACCTTTAGCAATGAATGTATGTAATGGCAAGGGTTACTGGGGTATGCTGGAGGTTCTATTGATGCTGGCAGGAATCTACACTACATTACCAAAAGTATTGGGACACCTGCCTTTACACTCGCATGAACTTTAATGGCGTCCCAGTCTTAGTCCGTAGGGTTTAGTATTGAGTTGGCCCACCCTGTGCAGCTATAACAGCTTCAACTCTTCTGGGAAGGCTGTCCACAAGGTTTAGGAGTGTCTCTATGGGAATGTTTGACCATTCTTCCAGAAGCGCATTAGTGAGGTCAGGCACTGATGTTGGATGAGAAGGCCTGGCTCACAGTCTCCCCTCTAATTCATCCCAAAGGTGTTCTATTGGGTTGAGGTGAGGACTGTCACCCCAAACTCGCTCATCCATGTCTTTATGGACATTGTTTTGTACACTGGTCCAAATCATTTGGTGGAGGGGGGGTTATGGTGTGGGGTTGTTTATCAGGGGGGGTTGGGCTTGGCCCTTTAGTTCCAGTGAAGGGAACTCTTAAGGCATCAGCATACCAAGACATTTTGGACAATTTCATGGTCCCAACTTTGTGGGAACAGTTTGGGGATGGCCCCTTCCTGTTCCAGCATGACTGCGCACCAGTGCTCAAAGCAAGGTCCATAAAGACATGGATGAGCAAGTTTGGGGTGGAGGAACTTGACTGGCCTGCACAGAGTCCTGTCCTATGAGGCTGCAGGACCCCTAACCCTCTGTCTGGAGAGTGCTGATTGGCCCTATGCTGATCACATGCACCCTAACAAGAAAAAAATCTCTCTAGCAATGCACACCAAACTGAGCATGTGCTGAGTAACCCCAAAGGCTCTGTCTGATCATAAGATGGATTGGGGACTGTGGAAGAAGGGGAGGATCAGAGAAGACAGTATTAAACAGCCCTTTTACACAATGCAGAGGATTAACCCCTTAGGTTCCACAGTGAATATAACAAGCATGCTTTACTGCATATACTGTACAGACTGATTTTACTTTTGTGGGTTTAGTACCACTTTAAACTGGCCAGAGATGGATCAAAATTTTGATCCATCTCTGGCCGTTCCCACTCAACAGGAGTCAGTCTAACGATTGACTTGTTCATTAGGAGAGTGGGAGGTTTTAAACTATGAGTCAACCAACTTCTACGGCAGTGGGGCTAATCTAAAAAAACTTTCAGGAACTGGGGGCTGTGAGGTCAGATGTATATTACCCAAACCATACTTTTCAGGCCTCCTAAGATCTGCTCTATAGCTCCTTTGTCCCATCTTCCCATGCTCATCTCCAGGACTTCTCCAGAGCCTCTCCCACCCTCTGGAATTCTCTACACCAGGGATATGCAATTAGCGGACCTCCAGCTGTTGCAAAAGTCCCATCATGCCTCTGCCTCTGGGTGTCATGCTTGTGGCTGTCAGAGCCTTGCTAGGCCTCATGGGACTTATAGTTCTGCAACAGCTGGAGGTCCGCTAATTGCATATCCCTGATCGACACCAAGCTGCCCAGGTATCGTCTATGCTGTCTGCCAGCCTTAGAAAGTACTGGAGCGGTTCAATTGACAGCTAGTGAACTAATATTTTCAAATGGAGAACATAGCAATGGTGGCGGCCTTACTACCCCTTTATAGGTTTTATTTAAAATATTGCTATCATAACCCCCCCCCCCCCCAGAATGTATCTTTTTATAATATTTCCATAATATTGAGCCATAAGCCTCATGCACACACGCACCTGGGCTCAAAGAATGTATAATTCTGACATATTTCCCCATCTAGGAACCACAAGTGCTGCATACAGCCGCCCAAAGAAATCAATGGCTGTGGTTGTACTTGGGAAATATCTCATGCTTGCCTCCAGGCCTCTTCTATCCTCTAGATCAGGGGTCTCCAAACTTTCTAAACAAAGGGCCAGTTTAAGGTCCTTCAGACATTAGGGGGGCCAGACAAGGGCCATTGGGAGTAGAAAATGTCCAGGTGTCCAGTGGGAGTAAATAATACTATATCTTTGGTGCCACTGGGAGGACTAGTGCCCCATCGTTGGTGTCATTGGAAAGAATTGATGGTGTCAGTTGGAGGAATAGTGCCCCATTGGTGTCAGCAACAAGAATTATGCCCCGTTGGAGTTGGATGGAAAGGTGCCCCAAGGGCCGCATTAATGCAAGCAAAGGGCAGCATCCGGCCCCAGGGCTGCAGTTTGGAGACCCCTGCTCTAGATCAATGATTCTCAAACTGTGTGCCACATGAGATTCGCAGGTGTGCCGTGGGAGTTTTGAAAAATATTTAAAATTGCTAGCGTTTTGAAACCCTGAATGTATCGAAAAATTAAATGGTAAATCAATGTCGCAAAAGTTAAAAAAGTAACATATATAAAAACGCAATCTCTGTCAGTCTGTCATTCATTGGTTCCTTTCGTAACGTGAGACTTGTGCGAGATCTCTGGAGAACTCGATCGCTCTAATTATATTATAATAATAGAGACCGTTCCATTCCAACTTTGATGCTTATAAATAAAGTTGGTTCATTGTTTAGTGATGGAGAAATACTTAATCAAGTCTGGAACTCTGAAAGAGAAACTGTTAAAAGAAAAGCAAGGAAGGAAGCGAAAGTACAATAAAGATTACAATCGCTTCAATCTGATTTGCTCTCAAGAGCAGGAACGTAATTCACATAAATTAAAAATTAAATATATATGTCAAAATAAATAAGTTCTTCACCAGAAAAATTGTTAAATCTTTTCAGGTGTGCCGTGAAATGTTTTAGATCTTTTTGGTGCTCCGCAAGACAAAAAAAAGTTTAAGAAACGCTGCTCTAGAATTCCCTACCCCAAGCTGCCCAGCTATCTTCTATGCTGTCTGCCTTTAGGCAATCCCTGAAAGCTCATCTCTTCAAGAATGTCTATCCTGCCTTTTTCCTTCTCCGTCAGCTCACCTTACAGGTATTATCTTTAGTATCACTTGTCCCTCCCTTTTAGATTGCAAGCTCTCAGGAACAGGGCTCTCCTAATCCTTTGTATTGAATTGTAATATAACTGTACTGTCTTCCTTTCTTCTGTAAAGTGCTAGACAACTACAGACACTATATAAATCCTGTATTATAATAATAATAATAATAATAATATTAATAATAATAATCTATACTCCATAGGGCAAGGGGGGTCAATTGCCCCCCCTGGAATCGTAAGAGTGTTGAAGTCAGAGTGAAGACACTTGCCCCCTGTGTTGCAATGGCCTCCTCCGCGGCAGCTATGGACTTTTTTTATAAGTCTGCTGCTGGCCTGGGGACTAGGGCTGCTCTTAGTCTTTTCCGACTACACATCCGTCCCTCCCTCCTCACCCCCGGCCCGAGCATCGGATTGGCTCCGCTGCTCAGGCCTCTGCTTAACATCACCGTGACCCGGCTGTTCCGTGAATGGCTGCTGCCTCAGCCTGCCTCTGCCTGTGTAAAAAATGTATGTTGTGCCTATGCCGATCCGGCCGGCGTGGCGGCGAATCCTCCTCCCACAGGTGCGTGGCGTGCAGTGGCCGAGACAAGAGAGAATACACTGCCAGTGCCTGCCCTGGGCCTATCGCTGAAGAACTACAGGTAATAGCAGTGCCTGTGCCACAACACCACTGTGTACATATTTTTGTATTGCAATACATCTGTGTTGTGGGCGATAGGGTGAACACATTTCCAAACTTCCATTGAAGGACACCCCCCCCCCCTTCCCAAAAATCAGCTTGTGCTGTAACGAATCAAAGCACAGTGAATGGACACAAGAGGCGGGATTTATGATTTCTCCAATCACAAGCAGGGGGCGGGGATTGTGCTCCTCCAGGCATTCCCGGCCAGGACAAGTACTGTCAGTGAGTAAAGCGGTGATGTGGCGGCCTTTTTTGGGGGCATTAGTTTGGCTTGGGGGGTGGCTGTGTCAGTTTCATTCCGGGACACTGTATTGTCCTGGAATGAAGGTACCCGGGACAGACCTGCAAAATGCGGGACTGTCCCGGGCAATCCGGGACACGTGGTCACCCTAGTGGGCGACCATATTTTCATCTTGATGAAAACAACCTATACAGTATAGGCTGTTTTCATAAAGATAAAAACATGGCCACAAGCCCCTCCCCTTCATGACATTGTCAAAAAGGGACCGAGCATGGATGACCTAATGATACCCCCCCCCCCCTGAAAAAAGTTCAGCGGACGCCCATGTCTATGCATGCACGTGAGATAAGGACCTTAGATTGTCAGCTCCTTGAGGACAGGGACTGATGGGAATGTACAGCATGTGACGTGTTACGTAAAATTGTCAGTGCTATAAAAAAAATACCAGTAATAAATAATAATATAGACCTGCAAGGCATTTATTTTAACTCCACTTAACCATTGGGGGTATTTCCCAGCTTTTCTCCTCCGTTTATATATATTTTTTCTTTTCAACATATTCTATTAATTATTGTTAAGCATAACTTTCCAACCTAAGTGGGACCAGATGCCAATTGTCACACTTAGTTAGGGACATCTGGAAACCTCAAAGAACCTTGCCTGTCGAGATTAGGTTAAGGAGGTTATTGTGATAAAAGGCCTTTGATATCTTCAATGAAAAGAGCATGGCGGTAACATATGAAGAGTGCAGAAACAACACGAGTTGTCATATAAACACTCTATAGAGGCCATCACCCTACTGTACACCTTATCTTCTGCATGGATGTTGGTGGGTTCCTAAAAGACCTCAAGGCACAGATGCAGCAAAAAGTGGGTGATGCTTTCTCTTTACCCACATATGACGCCTTGTGTCAACCTTCTCTTTCTTTTTTTCTTCACTGCCGTTCCTACCTTTGAAATACTTTTCCTTTAAATATCTAAAAATATTAGTGATGATGTCACTGCTAGTTTTGCAAGCTAATAACTGGGTTTGCACAGGCTTTGGTGCATGCAACATAGATTTATATATATATATATCTTTTGTGGCTACTGAGGAATACATTTTAGGCTGGGTACACATCTATGCGAATTGGATGCAGTTTCTCCGCATCCAATTCGCATGACAGGATATTGTGACCGACTCTCTATGGAGCTGGTTCACATATCTCCGTTGCGGCTGTGGAGCGGCTTGCACAGGAACGCTGTGCGTCTTTGGCTCAGTTTCAGGGCCGAAATCAGGCAAAATTTCGTCCCTGATTCGTCCCTGAAACGGAAAACAGGGACGCACCGGACCCCTGCTGCGAGCCGTATCCGTCGGAGGTGTGAACCCAGCCTCAAGCAGTAGTTCACCTGCCCATCTTTCCAAGAAATCAGCCATGCTTGCCATTACTCCCAGGATATTGTAAAGCACTGTTAGATTTTAAAAATCATTCCCTTGCATACCTTTATGTTCTGTAGGGCTGATTTGCAAAATGTTCTAGGTGGCTAAATGGCAGGATGGGCTAAATGTTAGAAGTGCACCCCTTGCCACTCAGCCGCTGCTGTTGGGGCCCTTTCACACTGGTGCTCTTAAAAACGTGGTGTGCATTTGTGATGCATTTTCAATGCATTTTTGCCATGTTTTCTGGATTCCCGTCTCCCAGCATGCACCTGTGAAACTTGGACACGTGACTCAAGAAACGCACCAAAACCGGATGTGTTTTTGGTGCTTTTACTATAGAAATCAATGGTGCATTTTTGGGCCGCTTTTGACAAGCGCACCAAAGATGTACAGTAGCATGCAGGACTTTTTAAAAAGCAGCACAGCAATGTGAACAGTCACATAGGATTTAAATATATATTTTTTACTAGTAATGGAGGTGATCAGCGATTTTTAGCGGGACTGCGACAATGCAGCAGTCAAATCTGACACTAATGCCACATACGCACGATCGGAATTTCCGACAACAAATGTTCGATGTGAGCTTTTGGTCGGATATTCCGATCATGTGTAGGCTCCATCGGACATTTGCTGTCAGAATTTCCGACAACAAATGTTTGAGAGCTGGTTCTCAATTTTTCCGACAACAAAAGTTCTTGTCGGAAATTCCGATCGCGTGTATCCAATTCCGACGCACAAAAATCCTACGCATGCTCGGAATCAATTAGACGCATGCTCGGATTCATTGTACTTCATTTTTCTCGGCTCATCGTAGTGTTGTACGTCCCCGAAACACAAGATTTCCATCTTACCCTGTGATGGAACGGCGATCTGCCTTGTTTACATTGGCAGACTGCCATTCGGTCTGCTTCGGGAACGAGCGGCGATGTCTGCCGGACCCGCTGATTGGCTCCCGCTGTTTCCAATCACAGCGGGAGCGGGTTATCGGCGGCGCGCGTGCCCCCCTGAGACCTGCGCTTAAGGGCCATCCTGCCGCAGTATATGTACGTGGGGCTGTCCTTAAAGGGGTTGTAAACCTTTGTGTTTTTTCACCTTAATGCATCCTATGCATTAAGGTGAAAAAACCCCTTGGAGTGTCCGGCCCCCCGTTTTACTTACCTGAGCCCCGAATTCCCGTGGGCGCGTACCCGCCGTCCTTCTCTCCACGGAGTCCCAGCTTTGATTGGATAGATTGATAGCAGCGCAGCCATTGGCTCCCGCTGCTGTCAATCAAATCCAATGATGCGTGCGCCGGGGGGGCGGGGCCGAGTCATACACTCGGCGTCTATGGATGCCGAGTGTATGACTCAGGAGCGCGCCCACAAGGTAACCCCCCTTGGAAGAGCGCTTCTCCTAGGGTGTTATCTAATGCCGGGAGGAGCCGCGAGAGCCGCCGAGGGCCCCCAGAATAGGAGGATCAGGGCCACTCTGTGCAAAACGAGCTGCACAGTGGAGCTGCACGTATGATATGTTTGTTATTTTTATTTATTTTTTTAAACAAAGCTTTAGTATCACCTTAAGCGGTTAATGAATCAACCCTTCTTAGTTATAAATATCTACCGGTACTTTCAACATGACGCTGTCTTGAATTTTTAGCAGTATGTTCTCATTAGGTCTGAGCAGCTCTAGTACGTATGTGTGACGGTCTTTTCCCATCCTTCACATTACTATTCAGATAATGCTAACATCGCAGTTTCCATCTCCAGCTGTGAGAGATCATTCAGCAAATTAAAACGAAATGCGTTTATATTTAAAGCGCCTCCATGGGTCAAAGCAGACTCTGTGGTCTCTCTCTGCTAAGAGAAGAAAGAGAAGAAACTGAAAACTGACTTTAATCACACCAGTGACCAATTTGCGTCAGTGAAAGCAAGGAAGGTACCGTTATAATTTTTACATAGTGCCATCATTTTTTAATCAAAAGATTATTGAGCTTGACTTGCATTTGTGAGTTGATTTTATGGTAAAGTTATCTAAAATATGGTTTTTCGGATGTTTGGACAGAGGTGCAATTTCAGCGCTTGCCATAGGCGCTATTTTTCGTAGGTACGTCAGACAAAAAGACAGACAATTGTGGAGAAAAGTGGGATGGAGGATTTGATTCTGAAGGATGGACAGTTGCTCAAAATGGGGAACTGTTGGCAGTTACGCCACCTCCCATTCAACCAGGGGTCTCCAAACTTTTTAGTATGAAGGCCACATTGTATATTTTAAAAATATTTGTGGGCAAAAAAGTAAATATAATTTAAAAAAAAAATTCACATTAAAATGTATTCATTCATTTAGGGCTTATTCACAGCATGAGGTGCATCTGAGTTAACTAAATGTGCAAGATGTGTTCCCACATCAAAAAAAATGTGATAAGTAAAAACAGTGCTGTGCTGCTATGTCTTCACAATCTAAAAAATTAATAATGCTAATATATGCAAAAGCATGTTATATCAACAGCCACAGACAACATATGTGAATAAAGTGCCACCCAATATCACAACAGAAAAAGTAGACATCTTCCAAGGGGTAACGTCCCGTCAGACGAAACGTGTAGGACGGTGCCTAGCAGTGAGGTCATCACATCCGTCTGGAGAGCCAACGGGTGCTTGTGGTATGCTTATGGCTTCCTGGTTGCTTGTTAGTACATACTGTTACTTTTTAAATAAATGGTTTTAGAATGTACTTCACTATTGGCATTTCATTGATCTCTCAATATGGCTTGAATGTTATTATCCAGTGTATGAGGGAGCATATTTACAAAGGTGGACTCTGGAAACTGAGCTTTTCTCGGTTTGTGGGATTTAAAGTGGTTATCATTAGAGTTGAGCGGACACCTGGATGTTCGGGTTCGACGGGTTCGGCCGAACTTCGGAAAAAAGTTCGGGTTCGGGACCGAACCCGAACCCGAACCCCATTGAAGTCAATGGGGACCCGGACTTCTAAGGACTAAAAAGGCTCTAAAAAAGTAATGGAAAGGGCTAGAGGGCTGCAAATGGCAGCAAAATGTTGTTAAGAGCATGGCAAGTGCTCTGCAAACAAATGTGGATAGGGAAATAACTTAAAATAACATAAAAAAAATAAAAAAATAAAAAAATATGCTGGAGGCCCCCTTTTCAGCAGAAGAGGTACGGGAAGTCATTAAGAACCTCAGAAACTCAACGGCACGATGCCACACATATGGTGGGAATGCCCCAGAATACGCCCTTTCTGGAATAAATTATTCAATTTAATGGATAAGCTAGTGGGAAAATAAAATACTTTGAAATAAAAATGTAGCGGGGTGCTAAATTTAAGGGAAGTGTTTGAGTGGTAAATAGGCTCAAACACCCTAATTCTGTAGGATTCATGGACCATTTTGTCCTCGGGGGACAGTATTGGTGTGCAGTTCCCTGCGGTCTACAGGTGGCGCTGCCATGGTAGGCTAGGGTTGAACCGCGATACAGTGCTGTGCCTTTTGTGTCCCCTCTTGGCAGTAGTACAGCGGGGCGGTGAACCTGCTGTGCATGCCGGGAGAGCATATAAAAGGGGCAGACCTTTGACCTGGGGGCTGATGTCCAGTGGGGTCCGCGCCCAGGTGCCTTCGGCCTGCGTGCATGTGTTCCTGTTCCATCTCGGGCACCTTTAGCCCGGGGTGAGGTACTATCCTGGAGTTCCTGCTGCCCTGGGTATGGAGGCCTAGGGGCGGGAGTAAAGCCTGGAGTCCAGAGCCTTCGTCTGGAGTCCGCTAAGGGTCGAGGAGTCTTAGGGTGCCACCTCGTGTAGGGGACCCTGTTCCAGGGAAGGGAGGATCATTCTGATGGACCGATGCGGGAGTCACGGTGAAGAAAGGGTCTGTTGACTCCCTGGAGAGATGTCTTCCCCTTGATATGGGCTAGGTTCGTAGAAGGAGAAGCTCAAGGTCATCTTGAGTGTATCAGAGGCCTTATTCACCCGGCCCGTGGCAGGGGCCTTATACACCCTGGTCTGTGGCAGAGACCAAAGTTCTCCAGGTCCGTGGCAGGGGCCTTGTACACCCAGTCTGTGGCAGAGACCAACCTCAAGGTCTGTGGCAGAGACCATGCACCTAAAACTGTTTGAGAAACCTAAGCAGTGAAGTGAATGTGCTACGTTTGTGCCTGGACCTCCTCCACACCTTAAGCTGTCCTGTTTCTTTGCTCTAACCTTTTCTATCCGTGTACAGTTTAATTTGCCATGAGAGAATAAGAGTTGTAATTTCAGCTGGTGTGGACATTGACTTTACTGGGAATTAAAGGACTTGCCTCTACCTACAGTAGAGGTGAGAATCATCCTCTGGAGGAGTTTTGACTCCGGCTGTGGACACGGCCCGTCAAGTACACCGCTCAACCTCTTTATATGGAGGGTACGGGCTGGTAGTGCGGTGTGCCTTTCTCCCTCCTGCGAGGAGCCAACAACATAAAGGCAGGTAAGGGGGAAAGGATCTGTGGGCTACAAAAAAATCAAATAAAAATGATAATCTTGACCTAGGAGGACGAGGTCCATATGGAGTAGGAGGTTGAAGTGGCGGTGGATGTGGCTGTGTAGGTGAAAGCGGCGGTGGAGGAGGACGAGGTAGCCAACACTGGTTCAAAAATACAACAATGGCTGGGTAAGGCCGGTGATGTGTCGAATGTTGTTTTTTTAGCATAGCACAGTAGAAGACAAATATATAGAAATGGTTTATTTCACACGCCTCCAGATATGTATTTCACACTGCAAAATATTTTTTGTGGCCCTAAATGGCGTTTTTTGGAAGACCACAATACACCCACAGTACGTAACCGCTGAATCGCACAGCTACAGAACTGCAGAAAATGCTATTCAAAAAAAATGTTTTTTTTTTTAGTATAGCACAGTAGAAGAAAACTATATATAAATTGTTTATTTCACACACCTCCACATATGTATAACACACTGCAAAATATTTTTTGTGGCCCTAAATGGCTCTTTTTGCAAGCGTACATTAGTGTGCAATTTTTTTTTTTTTTTTTTTGCCCTAAACGGGTCTTTTTTTGCACGAGCAAAATAAAATTGATTTTTTTTTTTTTTTGCCCAATGGGTCTTTTGGAAAAGAGCACAATAAAGTGCCTTTTTTTTTTGTCCTAAATGGATCTTTTTCCAAGAGCAGAATACACCCACAGTATGGAAACGGTGTATCTCTCAACGTAATATATGCAGTGCTGGTGCACTGAGCTTGCAGATAAAAGGTAGATTTTCTCTGACACTGGGCTCATGGCAGTGTAAAAAGACTGCACTGCAACACAAACAGGTAAACCTATGCAGATCGCTGAGTTATATCTCTGAATCTGGACTCCTATTCCTATATAATATTCTCTCTCCCTAAAAGCAAAAAACAGGAACCTGGCCCTACACTACACTATCTCTCTATCTTTTCCCTCAGATTCCAGAATCAGGACTACCTCATGTATTTTTCTATCTCTCCCTAAAAGCAGCAGCAGCAGACTAGATCCTCTCCCTATCTATTCTGAAGCAGAGTGTCATGTGTGCTGTGTGCCTCTAGCTTATATAGAAGCTGGGTCACATGTTGCACTGACCAATCACAGCCATGCCATTAGTAGGCATGGCTATGATGGCCTCTAAGGGCACACCAGCTAATCAAAAGGTGATTGGCTGGCCCCTGAAGCATTTCTAAATGCGTAATTAGATTGCCGAACCCGAACCCGAACCCGGACTTTTGCGCAAAGTCCGGGTTCGGGAAAAAGCTAAAGTTCGGTACGGACCCGAACTTTACAGTTCGGGTTCGCTCAACACTAGTTATCATGCATCCATCCATCCTGGGATCTGTCCCAAAACAGCGCTGTCAGCCCCCCCACAGTCCACAGTTGAGGTCTCTGAGTCTGGTAGGCTGTTGAATGTTTTTGTATGGTGGCTGGTGCACTATACGGGTATGAAAAATACAATTTCACTTCATGCTGGACTTCATGATTTTAAGACTATTTATATTATTTTTCTATATAATTTGTTAAACGATATGTTTAAAATGGCAGCGCAACACATTTTTGTTTCTTTGTATACATTTTATTGTGTTTAATATCAGTGAATGCTGCTGTCTCTCTGTTTTTATCATTTATAATTGTTTGGATTTTTGTTAGCACCTCTAACGCAGGATTTCACATTCATTCATATTCAAATTAGTTTCCGCCCTGCACCTGGTGTAAACAAGCCCTGATGCTGCGTACACACGGTCGGAATTTCCGACAAGTTTGATGTGAGCTTTTGGTCGGAAATTCCGTGTGTAGGCTCCATCGGACTTTTCCTGTCGGAATTTCCGACAACAAGAATTTAAGAGCTGGTTCTCAAATTTTCAGACAAGAAAAGTTCTTGTAGGAAATTACGATCGTCTGTATGCAATTTCGACGTGCAAAAAAACACGCATGCTCAGAATCAAGCAGAAGAGCCGAACTGCCTATTGAACTTCATTGATCTCGGCTCGTTGTACATCTTGTACGTCACCCGCGTTCTCGACGGTCAGAATTTTGTGTGACCGTGTGTATGCAACACAAGTTTGAGCCAATATTCCGTCGGAAAAAAATCCACGGTTTTCTTGTCGGATTTTCCGATCGTGTGTACGCGGCAAAAGGCTCCATTCACGCCTAGGTGATTTGAATCACAGGCGTAATCGCTGGTTCCAAATTGCGGCAAAACGCGGGACGCGCTTGTGATGCCATTACTTCTAAGGCTGGGTTTAGACTGCTCTGACATGAAAGCCACACAACTTTGCAAGGCGACTTTGGCGCGACTTTGACGTGACTTAGAAACAACTTTAAAGCAACTTCAGGGAGTGCCTGTGTAATTTTCCTGTAATGTCAGATCCAAATCACATCAATTAAGTTGAGGATCCAACTTGGATGCCTTTTCCAAAGTCGGACCCGTTAAGATGGCTCTCATAGGGAAACACTGATTTTTACATGTCATGTGACATGGGCTCTCAAGGTCAGAGTGCATGTCGCACCAGTGTGAACTAGGCATTATTGGCATTCCAATCGCGGTGCCATTTTGCCGCGATTGTTACACGACAAATCACGGCAAAATCATGCAAACCAAATTGCGGGACGCCTGTCGCCCAAAAGGAGTCCCGGAAATTATTTTGGGCGACAGGCTTCCCGCGATTTTGTTTGCGCGATTTTGCGGCGATCTGTTGCACGACAATCACATTGCAATTGAGGTGCCTTTAAGAAGTAATGGCATCGCAAACGAGTCCCGCATTTTTGCCACGATTTGGAATTGCGGGCAGAGTCGCAGCAATTCTGCCCACGATTCAAATCGCCTAGGTGTGAACGGAGCCTTAATCACTGATATGTTTCAGGAAAAACAGAAAAAGAAAAACAAAGCAATGAAATTCCAATTAATCTCGAGCCACCAGCGTCCCTGATGTAAGGGGGGACTGTGATGGGAACTCTAATGCCGCGTACACACGATCGGAAAATCCGACAAGAAAACCGTGCATTTTTTTCCGACGGAATGTTGGCTCAAACTTGTGTTGTATACACACGGTCACACAAAATTCCGACCGTCAAGAACGCGGTGACGTACAACACTACAACGAGCCGAGAAAAATGAAGTTCAATGATTACGAGCATGCGTCTAATTGATTCCGAGCATGCGTGTTTTTTTTGTGCGTCGGAATTGCATACAGACGATCGGAATTTCCAAAAAGAACTTTTCTTGTCGGAAAAATTGAGAACCAGCTCTCAAATCTTTGTTGTCAGAAATTCCGACAGAAAAAGTCAGATGGAGCCTACACACGGTCGGAATTTCCGACCAAAAGCTCACATCGAAAATTTATTGTCGGAATTTCCGACCGTGTGTTAAGGGGGTATACGCGGCATTAGTTAAGCGGGTACTCTTATGAGGGCTCTCATCTAAGGAGGAACTCTTATGAAAGGGGGAATTCAATGTATGGGATTTAAGGGATAATAACAACCGGGGGACAGCACAGCCAGAGGAACAGCCAGGGGAACCAGTGCTGAGGACAGGGGTGGGAGTTGTGGATGTTGGAGAGAAACAGAGACCATAGACTGACCTGAAAACCTATGTAATGTAAGACATGTTTGAGAGGCCAATAATCCTATCTGGTGACCAGATAAAATCTTGCAGCGGGATGGATTTGACCTGCAGGCTGTAGTTTGGAGACCTCTGCTACTAGACAACTTGTAGACATTGTAAAGTTCTAACTTCACTAGATCTCTAGTCCTGGGGGAGGACAACGCAGAGACATCATTCCGTTCTATGAAGGTATTCTACCATAATGCTGCCCATTGATGATGGCCATGATGGCTATCCTTTGAGGGGGCATTGAGTGCAAGGCTTTAGCCAGCGGTACAGACTAGCAATGGCATGTGGAGTGATGCCAAGGGTACCATGGAAAGAGTAGATAAGATCAAACTAACAGCCGCAAAGAACATTACAGTGATGAAGAGGCCAGCAGGACATTTGTTTGTGGCTGAGGATCTGATGCTGAACAGACCAATGTTTCAAGCTGCGAAGGGCACATCCAGATGAAATTCCATTTGACAAATGGACTTGATTAAGGCAACACAGTGATGGCCTTATCTGTGAAATAACAATAACACATGTACAACCCAAGGAATTTCTGCGATAAGTTATGTTGCAGCTTCCTCTTTTTTTTATCTCGTTGCAAGTGTAAGCATTTATAAACAATTCACAGATAGCATTTTAAATGCCTCCTGTTTTATGGTTTTATTTAAAGTGCATATTTTTTCATGCCTGAAATAAGAGATGCTGCTATTAAACAAGGGCATCCTATTTTGTAAGGCTAGAGAGATCATTAAATATGCCATAAAAAACTCAACCGGCTAGAAAATGTAATATTTCTTTCTGGGCTATTTTGTTATTATACCTGACAAAAATCATCCTGTAATATACAGAGAAAAAAATAAGATTTCAAATAGTTTCAGGTGTCTGGTCTGTTCTTGATGTGACTGACATCGCTAAAATCTGATCACTGGCATCACTAAATCTGACCACTGGCACTGCTAAAATCTGATCACTGGCATCACTAAATCTGACCACTGGCACTGCTAAAATCTGACCAATAAACCACTAAATCTGACCACTGGCACCGCTAAAATCTTACCACTGGCACCACTAAATATGACCACTGGCACCACTAAATCTGACCAGTGACCACTGGCACCACTAAATCTGACCACTGGCACCACTAAATCTGACCACTGGCACTACTAAATCTGACCACTGGCACCACTAAATCTGACCACTGGCACCACTAAATCTGGCCACTGGCACCTCTAAAATCTTACCACTGGCACCACTAAATATGACCACTGGCACCACTAAATCTGACCAGTGACCACTGGCACCACTAAATCTGACCTCTGGCACTACTAAATCTGACCAATAAACCACTAAATCTGACCACTGGCACCACTAAATCTGACCACTGGCATTACTAAATCTGGCCACTGGCACCGCTAAAATCTGACCACTAAACCACTAAATCTGACCACTGGCACCACTAAATCTGATCAGTGACCACTGGCACCACTAAATCTGTCCACTGGCACCACTAAATCTGACCAGTGACCACTGGCACCACTAAATCTGACCACTGGCACTGCTAAATCTGACCACTGGCACCGCTAAAATCTGACCACTAAACCACTAAATCTGACCACTGACACCATTAAATCTGACCACTGGCACCGCTAAAATCTGACCACTAAACCACTATATCTGACAACTGGCACCACTAAATCTGACCACTGACACCACTAAACCTGACCAATAAACCACTAAATCTGACAACTGGCACCACTAAAACTTAATCACTGACCACACCACTAAAGGCTTGTTCACAACAAACGCTCCTATAGCGTTTGTATGGCGTTAGTTTGGGGGTCCGACAGGCGTCAATGAGCTTTAGTATGTGCATTAGACAGGCATTTTACAAGCTTTAATGAGGAGTTAAAAATTCTCCCCAAACGTCCTATGGGCAGTTTTGAAGTGTTTGACGAGTGTTAAAAATGCTCCACAAACGCCTATTTCATTACAGTAAATTAACTAATCCTAACGCCCTGCAACCGCCCCTCAACTGGCTGCCAGAGCATTTGTGCGGCGTTACCATAGATTTGAATGGGAGGTGTTGAAAGGCTTCAAACGCCTCCTGACTTGACATGAGGCTTCAATTTTGAAGCGACACCACGCTAACTTAGTGTGAACAGCACTATGTGCTGTCCGACTCACGGGGAAGGCAGGGGGGTTGCGAGCGTGCCGCAGGCGGCGCGCGCGACCCCAACGTCGGCAGTTAAAGGGCCACGTACAGGTACGTGTTTATGCCTGTACGAGCCATTCTGCCGACATATATATACAGTGAGGGGTCCTTAAGTGGTTAAATATGACCAAACCCTTCCTGTCAAGGCCACACCCCTTTCTGTTTAAGACCCACCCTGAAATTTTCGAGTGGGGACATTAGTTCTTAGGGCCTGGGGGGGGGGCAATGGATTCCCTTAATTTGCATAGATTTCCTCTCACTTCCTGTTTGGCTATGGGGCAGGAAGTGAAGGGAAATCTCTGCAATGGGACAGGGATGGTAAAAAATAAACGGACAGGGGCTATAACCCTTCCTTACTCTATCCAAAATGAAAAAAAAAAAGTGTTGCCTATAGTTCTACTTTAAGCACAAATTTCTGATAATTTTATGGAGAGGGCTAAGAAGATATAACTATGCCAATGGTGCAGCAGAAAACATATAGCACAGTGAGGAAGGTTTGTGGTCCAGGATGATAGGACAAGTCAAAATTAGAAGCAGCTTGCGTTATTCTAATAGTGTAGCACAAGTCGACAGGGACTCTTTCCGTGCTGCCCCCCTGCAAAGTGCTGCCCTAGGCCTGGGCCCTGTTGGCCTAGGCCAGGATACAGCGTTGGTGGATATAATGAAATGCAAATAGTGCTTAGCGTAGGTCTTCTATAATGCCTTCTTAAAAAATTGTATTGAAAAGTTGGCTCATACAAAGTCTCCATTCACCAGCTTTTTCAGTGTCGGTATCTACAATAATAGGCTACAGAAGAAACTGGCAGACACTACGGCACAGTCATCAGATTAGTAATTATTATTATCTCAAGCATGGCAAGAATGTTCTTGTTAAACTGAAAACACTTAAAAGAAGGGAAGAGCCTCCAGTGCCCGGGGCCAGGGTGAGGTGTGTGCTGTGCTTGCCCTATATACACTTAGACACAATCTATCTAATAAGTCAAATAGGCACTCATCTGCCAGGGGGCTACATTCCCAAGACATGCAGGTCATCAGAGACATCTTATGTACTTGGATAACTCCGTGCTTACTAATTCATAAGAGGATGCTGCAAATTCAAGCCTCTCCCCGCCAGTTCCCTATCCTATCATCTTTTAATCATCTGAGATGAGTAAGTATGGTTTGTAGCATAAAACAAGACATGAATGCAGCACAAGACGTGGCCAATTTATCTGAAAGTACTTCTCTTTATGGTTAAAGACGGAAAACATTTGACTTGTCTAATGAATCTTTAGACAATGATTCCCATCAGTATGTATGAGCCAACTGGGTTGAATGGAACTCAACTTGGTCTTCAATCTCCACAAAGTATAACAAACCAGACATTTAAAAGTATGTCTGCCCCAGAGCAGGATTAAAGTGTATGTATAGCTAAAATGTTTTGGTGTTTTTGGACATAGTTCTTGGACATAAGGGCTATATTCCTTGTAAATGTAAATGTATTTTTTGCTTTAGAGAGACTCCCCTTTTCTTCTCGTCTTGGAGACACAACATGGAGTTAGAGGAAATCTCTACAAAGTGAGGAGAAATTTCCTCTTAGACAGATGCCACCAGAACAGGTGTCCCCATTGGAAGATTTACCATTACTACCTCTTCTTGTAGAAAAGTTCCCTACAGACAGGTTAGTCTCCCCGGTGAGGCACGGAAATCAATAAAAACTTGACCAGGGTTCTACTCCTTCCCGTCTCTTTCTAAAACATTCTCATTATTAAAGAATCAGGGAATCTAGAGAATGCTTACAACCTCTATCTGAACTTTTTTTTCTGGCCAAGCCTATTAGGGAGATTTGATGTGCCAAACACACATTAGGAAGGACAGAAAAACTAGGATAGGAAATATTTCCAAAGTTAGATGAAATCCCCTATTAGAGAACTGTCACCTTGACAAGTGTCTCCAAATTGAAGATTTACGCTATCCACCTGATTATCTGTTGACACCTGTAAAATGTTGGACTTTCTGTCAACATCTGCACCAGAGACAATGGTCACCAGGATGGACAGACATGGTAAATCTGCCCAGTGGGGACACAGACATTAAGGAAAACTTGATGAGGGTTTTAGCTTTTCCCAATTTTAAAATTAAAATAAAAAAAATATGACTTTAAAACTTTAACTTCACACTTAAAATGTGTTTAAGGTTTTGCTATGTTCCTCAGTATTCTTTTTATTCTTTTTATTTTTTATTTTTATGTAGGTACCGTATATACTCGAGTATAAGCCGACCCGAATATAAGCTGCGGCACCTAATTTTACCACAAAAAACTGGGAAAACGTATTGACTCAAGTATAAGCCTAGGGTGTCCATCTTCATGCCTCACTGTGCCTCACTTTACCTCACTGTGTCCATGTGCATGCCTCACTGTGCCTCACTTTGCCTCACTGTGTCCATGTGCATGCCTCACTGTGCCCATGCCTCACTGTGCCCATGCCTCACTGTGTCCATGCCTCACTGTGCCCATGACTAGACTAAAAATCGGTGCTCCAGACAAAAAACTTTGCACACTTATAGAGGAGAAATTGGGCTACATGTGTGCCACGTTTCGGGTCCAGGGGACCTACGACTGGCCGGTACCCGGGTCACCAAAGTCACCAGAGAAATTACCGTTTAACATGGGAGTCTATGGAAGGGGTGCTCGGCTTTGAAAAAATCGGTGCTCCCCAGCTGTAGGTCCCCCGGACAACAAACTTTGCACACATGTAGAGGAAGAGTGGGGCTACATTTGTGCCAATGGTACCAGGTCCCCAAAGTCCGGGAGATCAGGCGCAAAAAAGGTGACTTGAGTATAAGCCGAGGGGGGGGGGGGCATTTTCAACCCCCAAAAAAATGTGCTGAAAAACTCGGCTTATACTCGAGTATATACGGTAAATATATAGTGCCTTCAATTTACGCAGCGCTTTACACATATATATTGTACGACTGTCTAACGACGATATACGTCGGCAGAATGGCACTGATGTCCGCCGGTGTCCCGCGATCGTGTCACGGAGCTGCAGAACGGGGAGATGTCTATGTAAACAAGGCATTCACCTGTTCTGTCTCCTAGTGACAGGACACTGATCTACTGCTCTCTGTGTACGGGAGCAGTGATCACTCTCATGTCACTTGTAGCCCAGCCCCCCACCAGTTAGAATCACTCCCTAGGACACACTTAACCCCTTCATTGCCCTCTAGTGTTTAACCCCTTCCCTGCCAATGTCATTTACACAGTAATCAGTGCATTTTTATAGCACTGATCGCAATATAAATGACAATGGTCCCAAAATAAGAAAAGTGTCCGATGTGTCCGCCATAATGTCGCAGTCACGATAAAAAATCGCTGATCACCGCCATTACTAATAAAAAAAAATAATAACAAAAATGCCGTAATTCCATACCCTATTTTGTAGACGCTATAACTTTTGCGCAAACCAATCAATATACGCTTATTGCGATTTTTTTTTAGCAAAAATATGTAGAAGAATACGTATCTGCCTAAAATGAGAAAGAAATTTTGTTTTTTCATATATTTTTGGGGGATATTTATTATAGCAAAAAGTAAAAAATATAGTTTTTTTCCAAAAGTGTCGCTCTTTTTTTGTTTATAGCGCAAAAAAAAAAAAAACGCAGAGGTGATCAAATACCACCAAAAGAAATCTCTATTGTCAGTTAAAGTGACGCAGTGCCGAATCGCAAAAAGTGCTCTGGTCAGGAAGGGGTTAAATTCTTCCGGGGCTGAAGTGGTTAAAGCACATTCTGTGTCTACTTGATAAGTTAAACTGTCTAAGGATCTTGTCAACTCAGCAAGTGGCCAGATTCTCCATACAGAGGTATCTTTATAGCATAAAGCATTTTTATAGGATTTGTGACAGAACTAATAATAATGATACAGATTATAATAGTAATTATTAACGTTTCTAGTGCATGTACACAACATCTTGACAATACAAACTGGTCAGAAATGTGCCCCCAGGCTGTGAATGGACAATGAAGAAGCAGCACACAGGTGAAGACTATTAACCCTGCATTGTACGTGGCAGGGGAGAGCATGCAACTGTGGCTGAGAGCTGTGGGGTCTCTGGAGCGAAGCAAGGAATAAGGTAAGCATGTTTAGACATAAGGAGCATAATCTGTTATGCCGCGTACACACGATTGTTTTTCATGCCGTTAAAAATGCCATTTTTAAAAATGGCCATTAAAACCAATCATGTGTGGGCTCCAGAGCATTTTTAACGGCGTGAAAAACGGCCATTAAAATTTTCGAACATGCTCTATTTTTTCACGTCATTTTTCATGTCGTTTTTTTTAACGATGTGAAAAACGATAGTGTGTATGCTTTTACGAGGTGAAAAAAAACCACGCATGCTCAGAATCAAGTATGAGAAGGAGCGCTCGTTCTGGTAAAACTAGCGTTTGTAATGGAGATAGCACATTCGTCACGCTGTAACAGACTGAAAAGCACGAGGCTGAAAAGCGCGAATCGTCTCTCACCAAACTTTACTAACATGAAGGTTGGCGCCATCCGAACGGAACTTCCCCTTTATAGTGCCGTCGTACGTGTTGTACGTCACTGCGCTTTGCTCAAACGTTTTTTTAATGATCGTGTGGATGCAGAACAGGCTTGAGAGGAAACATGAAAAAAAACGACGAGAAAAATGTTGGTTTAAAAAATGGCATGAAAAACAATTGTGTGTACGCCGCATTAGAGATGTTGAAGGAATTGCATGGGTAGATTTTTTTTTTCAACTCCTGTTGGGCTTTAAAGCTCCAGAATTATTCTTAGCATACTGTAATGTGTAAAGTGTCAGACTAGGGTTGCCGCCTTTTCATCAAGCCAAACCCGAACACTTTAGCAAAAATTTTTCTTTTTTTTGCATTTAACACTATAGGATTGTAAAAGACCCGGAGCACCGTTGGGTGCCCCAAGAACAGTAGTATTGCAGCCCATGTAGAATCCCGTGAGGAACAGTGGGTGTGGCTAAATTGTGTTTAATAATGGGAGAAGTTTAAGGAACATAGTTAAATCAAACATGGTCAGTCTGTCCCCCAGTACAGCCCCCCCCAGGTCAGTCTGTCCCCCAGTACAGTTTCAGGTTGACTGAAACCCGGACACAGGATCTAAAACCCAGATTGTCCGGGTGAATCCCGGACAGGTGGCAACCCTATGTCAGACTCTTTGCCTCATTGCTGTCTTGTGCCCTGACTGAGGAGATTTCCTTGAACCTTCTGTCCTAGAGGCACCAGGAAAAGGAATGGAAGGGTGCAGGTGTAACCAGGGCAAGAAGACCCAGAGAGCAATAAAAGGTGTCCTAACCCTTCCCTACTCCACTGAAAACTCCACAGAGAAAGGTTTTTGGCTGGAGCTGGGCTTTATGGAGACCTGCCAACCCACCTATAAATAATGTTTCTGTCTAAACTGCACTAAAATAAAAGATTGAGGTCCTGCATCAACTATGGTCTCTATTAGACTTGTGCACAACGGAAAAATTCGTTCCGTTTCGGTTCGTTTCTTTCCGGTCCTGTTGATTCGTAATCATTCGTAATTTTGCTAGACGGGATTTTTCGTGTTCGGACTCATTCGTATTTTTGCAAGCGACATTTTTCGTTGAATTTTTTGTTGCTTTATAATTCGTACTTTCGGTAGGGTACGTTGTTTTTCGTTGATTCTGGACACAACTCCTACTTTCGTAACTTTTTTTGGGTTCGTTGATTCGTAATTTTCCGTGTCTCTCTCACAACGACGCTGCCTATTATGCCTAATGTGCTTCGAATGGATTTGTACTTTTCTAAATACATAGCGGTTATTTGTAACGATTCGAAATCTCGTATTTTACTTTCGTTTTTTACATGTGGCTATAGGCTCCGCCCCTGTACACCATTTTGAGAGGGTTCAGCACGGTGAGGGAGAAGCAGAGAGCAGAGTGAGTGTTATTGTGCTTCGAATGGATTTGTACATTCGTAACTTTTTTCATAACGAATTATGCCGAAGACCTTCGGGCATTCGCTATTTTGCGGTATAATTTATTTCGGATTCGGTTTTATTCGTAATTGCTCTGTTCGGAAATTCGAATGCTTCCGAATGTCCGAAAGTTGCTAAATTCGGACGAATTTCGATTCGTTACGAAACGAATTGCACAAGCCTAGTCTCTGTTCTTCAATTGCAATGCTCTCATACAACGTTTCACTGTATAACATTATGCCGCAATAATAAGTTACTACAAAACAGAAAACTCCACACTGCGGGCACTTATTGGAGGATCGCCAAATTTCATTACGGCTTCCTGTACAATTTCACCTTCCATCAGTAGCAATCACAGGATTACTAGCAGCAGCACTGTTTGTTAATTGTGCAGATTACTGAAGCAGAGCGCCTCTGATTATATGCTGTTTTATCATGCAGGCTTTCCACAGAACTTTTTTTGCTTACAGGGAGAACATAAGGCAGGTACACGATGATCTGAAATTAGCTGCTAATTTGTAGTTCAGATCCTGATGCCCTCATATATTAATAAAAATTTGTTCTCAACCAAAACTTTCCTGTAGCATGTAATGGTAGAGCCCTAAATTCTCTAGTAGAAAAAACATTTTACCTCTTCCAAAATAACCCGTTTACAGCTAATTTGCACCTCTGATGCTGGTGACCTCAAATATTGAGAAACTTCATTCTAAACCAATACTCTCATGTAGTCTCTAATGGTAGAGCCCATAGTCCTCTAGTAAAAAAAAAAAAACAACAATTGACATCTTCCACAATAGCCACTTTACATCAATTTACATCTCCAACAATAACCAGTTTACAGCTAATTTGCACCTCTGATCCTGGTGACCTCAAATATTAAAGTGGAAGTAAACCCTCCTATAATTTTCAGGCAAGGAAGTTGCCATCTTGGTCTCTGTTTAATCTTCAACTGCCATGATGCTGCACATGTGATCAGATATGACACTAGCCATTGGATGGTTTGACAGTTTGGTTGAGAGCACAACCAATGTGACAGTTGGCATTCCCGGCATGCTGGGAATGTAACTGCTTTTTGAAACTGTTAAATCGATGGGTTTACTTCCGCTTTAATGTAGCGGGGTATTGCCCTTTAATTCCTCAGAGACTACATTACCCAGTACACTTTAAAGCACCCAGGGTGCCTTGCCCCGCACAAGGACTGCTGGGGTGGACTTTATAAGGGAGAGGCGGGGCCCAGTTCTCTCTCTTTGGACACTGCCCGCCCAGCAAGTTGAACTGCTGTGTGAGCTCCTGTGACTTTAGGCCAGAAGCCTGGGCCTTTTCTCCAAAGAGCCTTCCGCTCTCATTCGAGGAACCAGAGGGACGTCTCTCCATTGTTGCTGCACCATTGCCAGGAGGACCGAAGACCCGGATGTCGAGGGATCGGTGTACTTAGTCACAGCAGCGGAGGAAACGGACGCAGACTGGTCGGGTTGGGTGAGAGAGCACCTGCTCATAGACAGACACAGTATCCCTGTTACATTCCTGTTACATTAGTGGATTACAAATTCTATTCTTCAAGTGCACCACGGTTGCTAGCGAAGATTTCCCTACAGAACTTCTCCTTAGTTCAGTCAGGCCTGACTGTGTAGCGTACACATTTCTGGGCGCCATTTTGTCCACGAGGGGAAATAGCTGAAAAGGGACTGTAAAGCCCCGTACACACGATCGGTTTGACTGATGAAAACCGTCCGATGGATGGTTTTCATCAGACCAACCGATCGTGTATGGTACCCATCGGTCTTTTTTCCATCGGTTGTAAAAAATAGAACTTGTTTTAAAATTTTCCGATGGATAAAAAACCGATCGAAAACTCAGATCGTCTATGGGCAAGTCCATCGGATCAAAAACCCACGCATGCTCAGAATCAAGTCGACGCATGCTCAGAAGCATTAAACTTAATTTTTCTCGGCTCATCGGAGTGTTTTACGTCACCGCGTTTGGAACGGTCGGTTTTTTGACTGATGGTGTGTGGGCAAGACTGATGGAAAACAGTTTCATCGGATTTCCGATGGACAAATCCATCGGACGAAAATCCATCGGTTATCCGATCGTGTGTACGGGGCTTTAGAGTTGCATAGCATATTATATGGTCTGCTCATTTGACCACTGTTTATTGCAGGGCTCTGCACATGACATGTACATTCCTGTTTTATTGCTTACCCACTAGTCTAAGTAAACATACAAGGGTTAAGTATATTGGTGTCTGTGTCCTTTACTTACAGAAGAGACAGGTAAAGAAAGTTTTAATATATTGCTGTGTGTTCTTGTCATAGGACTGTGCCGCTGTGAGTTACAGGCCTCACAGTCCTATCACCCCCCCTACTAACTGTGCCAAGGGAGGTTAGAGCAGATTGCCA
The DNA here is from genome assembly GCA_029206835.1 of Rana muscosa. Classification (NCBI taxonomy): domain Eukaryota; kingdom Metazoa; phylum Chordata; class Amphibia; order Anura; family Ranidae; genus Rana; species Rana muscosa. The sequence continues at coordinate 79,888,927 of CM055116.1, read as the reverse complement.
GGGGTTGACAGCGGTGCACCACAGGGCCCAAAATCATACAGGCAGCCCTCTTAACTGGGGGTATCGCTACATTAACAAACTTCACCCTAAACTGAAACTTTCCTGTAGAACCCATACATCTTCAACAATAACCAATGTACACCATTTTACTGTACATCTCCAACAATAACCAATTTACACCAATTTATATCTCCAAACAATGATTAGTTTACAGCTAATTGAAAACTCTGATCCTGGTGACCAAAATATTAACAAACTTCATTCTAAACCAAAACTTACCTGTAGCCTCTAATCTTAGAGCCCGTACCTCTCCAGTAAAAAAAAAAAAAAAAAAATCACATCTTCCACCATAACCAATTTACATAATTTTACATCTTAAAAAAAAATAAACTGTTTATAGTTAATTTGCACCTTTGATCCTGGTGACCTCAAATTTTAAGAAACTTCATTCTAAACCAATACTTTCCTGTAGCCTCTAATGGTAGAGCCCATACATCTTTAGTAAAAAAAAACAATTGACATCTTCCACAATAACCAATTGATATCAATTTATATCTCCAACAATAACCAGTTTACAGCTAATTAGCACCTCTGATCCTGGTGACCTCAAATATTAACGAACTTCACCCTAAACTGAAACTTTCCTGTAGCCTCTAATGGTAGAGCCCATACATCTCCAACAATAACCAGTGTACACCTTTTTTCTGTACATCTCAAACAATAACCATTTTTAACAAATTTACATCTCCAAACAATAATTCTTTTACAGCTAATTGAAAACTCTGATCCTGGTGACCAAAATATTAACAAGCTTCATTCTAAACCAAAACTTAGCTGTAGCCTCTAATCGTAGAGCCCCGTACTTCTCCAGTAAAAAACAATTTACATCTTCCACAATAACCACTTGACATCAATTTACATCTTCAATAATAACCAGTTTACTAGTAATTTGCACCTCTAAAACTGGTGACCTCAAATATTAACAAACTTTGTTCTAAACTGAAACTTTCCTGTAGCCTCTAATGGTACAATCCATACATCTCCAACAATAACCAGTTAAAGTGGAAGTAAACCCATCGATTTAACAGTTTCAAAAAGCAGTTACATTCCCGAGATGCCGGGAATGCCAACTGTCACATTGGTTGTGCTCTCAACCAAACTGTCAAACCATCCAATGGCTGGTGTCATAACTGATCACATGTGCAGCATCATGGCAGTTGAAGATTAAACAGAGGCCAAGATGGCAGCTTCCTTGCCTGAAAATGATAGGAGGGTTTACTTCTATTTTAACACCAATTTACTGTAAATCTCCAACAATACCAATTTACATCTCCAAACAATAACCGATTTACAGCTAATGTGTAGCTCTGATCCCGGTGACCTCAAATACTAACAAACTTTGTTCAAAACCAAAACTTTCCTGTGGCTCCTAAAAGTAGAGCCCATACATCTCCAACAATAACCAGTTTACACCAATATAAAGTAAGTCTGAATTCACACCGCAGCACTCCGGTGCAACCCCAATTAACCGTTAGAAGTCCGATTTCAGCCTTTGTGGGCTAAATTCGGACTTGAAACGGGCGAAAAGATGCACATAGTTACATATAGTTACATAGTAGGTGAGGTTGAAAAAAGACACAAGTCCATCAAGTCCTATGTGTGTGATTATATGTCAGTATTACATTGTATATCCCTGTATGTTGTGGTCGTTCAGGTGCTTATCTAATCGTTTCTTGAAACCCCCGCTGAGACCAGGGAAGGGAATTCCACATCCTTGCCGCTCTTACAGTAAAGAACCCTTTACGTAGTTTAAGGTTAAACCTATTTTCTTCTAATTTTAATGAGTGGCCACGTGTCTTGTTAAACTCCCTTCCGCAAAAAAGTTTTATCCCTATTGTGGGGTCACCAGTACGGTATTTGTAAATTGAAATCATATCCCCTCTCAAGCGTCTCTTCTCCAGAGAGAATAAGTTCAGTGCTTGCAACCTTTCCTCATAACTAATATGAGGCAATATCCATGGCTCCTGTGCAATTCGCACCGGAGCCGCTGCAGGGATGTGTGAACCGGCTCCACGGAGAGCCCGTCACAATCTCCTACTATGAGAATTGGACGCGGTGAAAATCCGCATCCAATTCGCATAGGTGTGAACCGAGCCTCAATCTCCGACAATAACCAATTTACATCTCCAAACAATAACCAGTTTACAGGTAATTTGCAGCTCTAATCCCCGTGACCTCAAAAATGAACAAACTTTGCTCTAAACCAAAACATTCCTGTAGCTTCTGATGGTACAGTCAGGGAACTTGTGTTGGGAGGGGAGATTGGGGGTTTGTGCTAGAAGAGGTGATATCATAGAGGGTAGAGGATTTTTTGAGGGGGGGATTTGTGATAGTGGGCATGATTGGGGGGTATTTGTGCTGGGAAGAGGGAATTTGGAGTTGGGGGGGGTGTACTCTGGGGGGGAAATGAGGGATAGAGGATTTGTGCTAGTAGGAGTTTGTGCTGGGGGGATTTGGGGGCCAAAGATGTGGCTGGGATGGGGGATTTCAGCAGAGGGACAGATTTGTACTGGGAGGAGATAAAATTTGTGCTTAGAGAATGAGCATGCAGATTAGTGCCCAGTTTATTGGAGGTAATTTTTTCCTGCACACAGTCCTCATACATCTTGGGGAGTGCAGTTTGGCATGTTCACCAGTGGCGGCCCATCCATTAGAGGCACAGGGGCGCTGCCCCCCCTAATCCATGCGCCCGGCCCCTAATCTACATACAAGGTGCCGGACGCATGGATTCCTATGAGTTTTTTTTTTTTGAAGCACATGATTAGAGCCTGAGGCTCTAATTAGCTTAAAAAAAGGGTGGGTTCTGGACGCAAAGCACTGCACCCTGAGCCCACCCAGTTGTGTGACAATAGCAAATTAATATTCGCTATTGTCTTCCTGATTCTCCTCCCGGCCAATCAGGAAGCAGGTCCTGAGACCCAATTGGCTGAGAGTATTAGGATTCCTGGTCAAATAGGTCTCAGGACCCACTTCCTGTTCGGCCGGGAGGAGAAGCAACGGCCCCAGAGCAAGGAGCAGCAGCCCTACCCCGGATCCTTATCATCTGCCTCCTAAGGTAAGGAGGCCTCTACTCACCTGCTTCCCGTCCGTCTCCCATGGAGGGGGGAAGCCACCTTCCCATCTGTCTCCCGCACAGGGGGGAGGGGAAGTTGCCTTCCCGTCCATCTCCAGCAAGGGGGGATCTCCGCCTTCCTGGCCGTCTCTCGCACGCGGGGGGGGGCACCAGCCGCGACTGATGTTCACCCTGGGCTCTGTATGACCTTGTCCCGGCTAGACATGTGCAAAAGGAAAAGATTAGTTTAGTTTTGTTTCGTTTTAATTAGTTAATTAATTAATTTCGTTTAGTTCGATTCGTTACATTCGTTTTCGGCTTTCGTTCCGTTTTCGACCGAATTCGTAAAATCGGTCGCATTCGAAAACATTTCAACCGAATTCGAAAATATTTCAACCGCATTCGAAAAAATTACAACCGGATTCGATCATCTTTCAGACTTTCAACTGGATTTGATAATATTTCAACCGGATTCGAAATTATTTCAACATGATTCGAAATTATTTCAACCGCATTAGAAACTATTTCAACAGAATTCAAAAATATTTCTACAGGATTCGAAATTATTTCAACCGAATAGAAAAGATTATAATAAAATAGAAAAAACAGAGAATAGACTATTTTTAGTCTATTTTCTATTTCTATTCTAATCTTTTATAATTGGAATTTGAATTCATTCTATACGAAATTCGAATGTCGGAACATGGTTTATTATAATCTTTTCTATTCGGTTGGAATAATTTCGAATCCGGTTGAAATATTATCGAATTTGGTTGAAATATTAACGAATGCGGATGAAATATTATCGAATGCGGTAGAAATATTTTCGAATTTGGTTGAAATATTTTCGAATGCGACCGATTTTTCGAATTCCAATTAGAAAAGATTAGAATAGAAATAGAAAATAGACTAGAAAAAAAAAATAGAACAGAATAGAATAAAATATAATATATATATATTTAATTTTATTCTATTCTGTTCTATTGTTTTTCTATTTGATTCTTTCCAATATTTTCGATTCTATTCTAATTGTTTTCAAATTCGATTCGAATAGAATTTTTTTCGAATTCGATTCGAATTTCTTCCGTGGTTTTTCGGTTCGAAACGTTATTTCGGATTCGGTCGAATTCGTTAGCATTTGTAATTCGGTAATTCGGATGCATCCGAACGTCCGAATAATGAAAATTCGTCCGAATTTCGATTCGGAACGAAACGAAATGCACATGTCTAGTCCCGGCACAGCTTGCACTACATAGTTTAGCAAGAAGGATAGAAATAGAGGTGGGACTTTGAGTGAGGCGTGTCAGAGGGTAAATAAGGGGTTCTTAACCGAGAAATGAATTAAATGTAGAGTCACAGCACCAAATCAGTGGTCCATGATGTAAAAATATATCAATAATATATATTGAATAGCGTAATCACAAAGGATTTACATAATAAAATTCATATAACAATATTTAATATAATTAATCACTGGACATGATGGTACAATCAATGCAGAATAAATCAAAGGATAAACATAATTGGTACAGTTGATACAGAGGTCAATACATGAGAAATATGAAAATTGTTTCAAAAGTTTTTTAGCATCCATAAGTTGGTAACTCGACGCGTTTCTTGGCTTTCAACCAATCATCAGGAGTCAGATGCACATATATACTGAAAAAATTAAATATTAATTCATCTGTTAGTGTATAGAGCCCTCTGTGCAGGTAAAAGGTAAGTAAAGAGAAACGGCCAGTTTCAATAATATTCACAAAGAACCCACAGGTTGATCACAACTCCTATAGTGGGATTTGTCGTTGGTCTGGGTTATATAGTCTCACCCGGGGTTGAGGCAGAGAACATCCCCCAAAAAGATGAATTTTGGACCCTGGGAAGCAGTAGCCAATATTACCGGAACACCCTAACATACCAACACATGGGGGTGGGCAGACATGCTGAAATGTGCACCCGGTTCTAGGGGAAGGAAGTGAAAGGATCAGAGGCGGCTCTAGGCTTTGTGAGGCCTTAGGCAAAACTTAGACATGAGGCCCCACTCACGCCCATAATGGGAAAAATAATTCAAACAAGAAAAATGGCTGTAGAAAATGCACGGATCTAGCACACAGGTGATCAGCACCACTTACAGGGCACCCTCCTCACCCATCAGACATATTCAGCCAATGCAAGAGGGGGGAGAAAGGGGAGGTGAGAAAGAGAGAGGGGTAATAGAGAGATCCGATGACGCCGACATTAGTATTGATCACAGGCAAATTAGGCGGCCGTGAGGCCCCTGTGATTGCGAGGCCTTAGGCGACCGCCTAATTTGCCTAATTAGAGAGCCGCCTCTGGAAAGGATTAAGTGTAGATAGGGAAAGGAAGTGTAAAAGGTAATGATGAGTGAGGATGAGTGTTGTATGTCATAGATTTGACCAGGGGATAGGTAGGTGTACATATGTGTTGTATTAGCCCACGAGAAGACATGGACCAGGGATATATAAAACAAAAAACTAATTATATGTGCCATAAGGGTATGTAGAAAATAAAAACCAAAATGCATGGAAATAAGTAGGGTAAATTACCTAAGATGTGTGTGTGTATGGCGCAGGCTGATCATCTCCCAATGGTGATAGCGTGTGGAGTGAACCGGCAATGGCCGCCGCTGAAATGCCCAAGGTTCGGGGCGTGTTCACGCCAACGTCATGTAAAGACGTCAGTATAGGAGGGAAAAGACCTCCCCTTCGTGATACAACGGCCACGTGGGTGCCCATCCGCCTATAGCTGCGACGTGAATGATGGAAGAGACACAGACTCCCACAGCACGGCGTCAATTGGCGCCACGTGCGGAACGTGCACTACATAGTTGTTGGGACATCCAAAAGAGATTGTAGAATCAGATTGTAACATGTGTGGTGAGTTTGAAGGAGATTGTACAATCAGATTTTACGCTGTATAGCCAGTTTATGGGTTTGATTGATGTTAATGAATTCCAAAGAAATGGCCAAAATCATAGGTGTGCGCAGCCTATTGCATTAGGGTGTGCACCCCAAAGCTCAAACACACACTACTGATCACTCATGATGTTCATTCTAAAAGGGAAGGGGATGGTCAATTACATATTTACTGGCCCCTTCCTCCACTCATCCTAAAACATCCTTGCAGCAACAGCTGGCACGAGAGGAGGGAAGCTGGTAGCATTGCAGGGGGAAGGAGGGAGCCAGGGAAGTAGGGAGAATCTGTGCTGTAAAGCAGAGGTCATCAACCCCCGGTCCACGGCCCAAAGCCGGGCCGTACCGCCTCTCTAGCCGGGCCGCAACGTGAATGACACTGTCCGTGCCGTACCGCCGCTATAGCCGGGCCACAGAGGAGACCATCAGCGATGCAGCTGCCTGAGCAGAGAGATGACACCATCTCTCTGCGCTATGCAGAGGCGCGCCGCTGTCCCGCCCTAACATACGGCGCTGCAAGGCTACGCTACACAGAGGCGCGGCCGGCCAATGAGAGAGAGAGAATGACGTCATCTCTCCGCCCACCCTCGCTATGTACCAGCTCAATACATTCCCGCAATCTCCAACGGCTCCCCCTGACTTTCCCGTGCTGAGACTGTAAGTACAGTGGGCACTGCAGAGGGACTTTTTATACTGGGACATTTAATGATTTTTGTGTACTGGGACATTTAATGATTTTTGTGTACTGGGACATTTAATGATTTTTGTGTACTGGGACATTTAATGATTTTTGTGTACTGGGACATTTAATAATATTTTTATACTGGGACATTTAATAATATTTTTACACTGGGACATTTATTAATATTTTTACACTGGGACATTTAGGGCCGGTTCACACTGCAGCGATGTCAGAGTTCGGATGTGATTCACACCACACCGCACTGCAGTGCACATCACATGCGATCTCTGTGCGATTTCAGCCATACAAATCGTATGGCTGAATTTGCATCAAACTCACACAGGACCCTTTGTTTTGTCCGCAGCAGAATCAGATCGCATGGGTGTTTACACCCATGCGATCCGATTCCTGTCAGAGTTTGCAGATCGCACTGAGATATACGAACTGATTTGGGGGTGTCGTTAACTTTTAACTGACACTCCCAGCAGTTCGCATAGGGCAATGTGAACTGCCACCGGAAAACCTGCGATGCGGGAACCTGCAGTGGATTCGCAGGGTTCCCGCACCGCAGCAGTGTGAACCGACCCACACATCGTGATTCGTCCCCCCCTACTACCGGGCCTTGGAAAAATATTCTTCCACAAAACCGGTCCTTGGTGCCAAAAAGGTTGGGGACCGCTGCTGTAAAGGGTGATTAGGGTGTGCCTGGGCACACCTGGCACACCCTGTGCGCACGCCTATGGCCAAAATGAATCCCTGGCCCCGTGTTCAGAATGCAGTGCAGGTGGTACTGATGACTAATTGTAAATACCCCGCTCCGCAGACATATGACAGCTCAGCGGGATTACCATTAGCAGTCAGCCTGCTACTCCACACCGCGCTCGTGTGCCAAGACGGAGCAGACAACTTTCCTCTTTGCCAAACATACTTATCAGCCGTGCTGGGATCAGCGAGCCTTCAGCACTCACATAAAGGCGGCTCTGTCACCCAGCAGAACGAGGAGGGGAAGAAATAACACTTCCCTACAACCTGTTGTGTAACACCATCCCGACACCGAACACGAAAGACATCTGATATTTACACAATCAAAGGGCACGCTGGGCGGATACAGGACCTCCTGTGTACACCAGAAAACAAGAAGAGAGGCACTTTTATTTCTGCTCTCCCCCCATGGCGAGGTTATTAATACGCCGCAAACTGCGGCCAATCACAATAAACATGAAACGCCCCGAGAAAAAGAGGACTCTGGGTCAAGGAGCTTTTATATGTTTTTGCAGAAGTACAAACGGAGGATTTCTGATGATGTTAAAGTGTTTGTTACCCCAACATTTCATACTTCTGATATGTGCCTGTTGTACCATTTATTTTATTCAAATGTATTCTGTTCTCTTTGTATTGCTCCATGTGTGAAATTTGTGATCCTGCCAGACTTCCTCCTGCGTTCCTAATTCAAACTGACCATGCCAGGCATGAAAGCACATCCATCATAGCGTGGCCAGTTTTCTTCTTTGCATTCTAGATAGGAGCTCAGCCCCCCCCAAATTTTTCACTCAGAAGATTAATGTACTGTTCTCCCTCTGTCCCCTGCTGACATGTCCCCCTGCATAGCTTCTCACTGGGAAGATCAGTGTACTGTAGTTTCTCCACTTCCTGTTAACACTCCCCTGCATAGCTCCTCCCTGGGAAGGTCAGTGTGCTGTTGTTTCTCCACCTCTTGTTGACACCTCTCTGCATAGCTCCTCCCTGAGAAGGGCAGTGTACTGCTGCTTCTCTGCCTCCTTCTGACATGCTCCTTTGCATAGCTCCTCACTGGGATTATCAGTGTACTGCTGCTTTTCTGCCTCCTGCTGACACACACACACACACACACACTCTGCATAGCTCTTCACTGGGAAATCAGTATATTGCTGCTTCTCTGCCTCCTGCTGACACCCCACCCCCACACAACTTTTTACTGGCAAGATCAGTGTATTGCTGCCTCTCTGCTGTGCCTCCTGCTGACACCCCCCCTTCCGCTCCTGCACAGCTCATCACTGGGGAGATCAGGATGCTGCTGCTTCTCTGCCTCCTGCTGACACCCCCTCCCTCTCCACAGCTCCTCACTGGGAGATCAGGATACTGCTACTTCTCCGACTCCCGCTGACACACCCCGCACAGCTTCTTACTGGGAAGATCCGTGTACTGCTGCCTCCCGCACCCCCCCCCCCTTGCACCCTTGCAGAGCTCCTTACTGGGAGATCAGTGTACTGCTGCTCCTCTGCCTCCTGCTGACACCCCCCTGCACAGCTTCTTACTGGGAAGATCAGTGTACTGCTGTTTCTCTACTGACACCCCCTTCACAGCTCATCACTGGGAAGATCAGTGCACTGCTGCTTCTCTGCCTCCTGCTGACCCCCCAAAGCTCCTCAATGGGAAGATTAGTGTACTGCTGTTTCTCTACTGACACCCCCCCTGCACAGCTCATCACTGGGAAGATCAGTGTACTGCTGCTTCTCTGCCTCCTGCTAACCCCCCCACAGCTCCTTAATGGGAAGATCAGTGTACTGCTGCTTCTCAGCCTCAAGGTGACACACCCCTCCGCACAGTTCCTCACTTGGAAGATCAGTGTACTGCTGTTTCTCTGCCTTCTGCGGACATACCCTTCTGCCCAGTTCCTCACAGTGTCTCTGTGTTTTTACACTGGGCTGTGCCTGTGCTCTATTTAAGCTGCAGCCATGGCTCCTATCCCCCATCATCCCCAGGAGCCTCCACCCCCACCTCTCTATGCCCCATTATGCAGCTGAGAACAGAGGTCATGTGGTCACTTCTGAAATAAAGTATTTAGAAGTTGTTTTGATATATGCACAACTGTTTTGTCTTTCATTTCTATTTTAAGCTAAATGATTTGTTTTAGCTCATGGTCCTTGGATGTGGTGGCTGCATTTGTTTTCTTTTTTTTTCACACTTTATTTTCCTTTGTTTTAACCTGCTAATCCTGCCATTAACTCTCATTCTGTCCTACGGTGAGAATCGTACTGAGCAGCATTGTCAGCTTAGGCCAGAGAGTGTGTTAGGACCCTTTCTTCTCTGCGACATGGAGAGAGGTGTTTTGTAGTCCACTGAGTAACAGTTGGCAGACAGTACTGATTTTTATCGCACTGCCTTGCAAAGCATCATGCTTGCAGCATGTATTTACTCCCATATGGTTTGCAGTTTATAAGGGGATTATTGGAGGGAGACTCAACTGCCCATTTTTACTGTCGCCCAACCGCAAGAGTAAACTAGGTCTTATTTTAACATAAAAACAATTCTACATAAAAAACAAATGCCCATGGGACGTTTGAGGGGTTGTGCAAAATAAAGTACCAAAGTTACAGAAATATATAAAAAACTATTTTACATCTTTATTTTTCACATTTCACGTATGACATTAAAAACACTCATTGGAAACTGTTTTTAAAAATGTACCAGTATGCAGTGTAATGCATTAAGGTTGACATAACAGAAAAAATGACATAAATCAGATACTAAAACATCCTCTTTTGACGAGTTTCGTAGAAGTTCACTTCTTCAGGAGAACGGGTAAGTTTTAAGCTGATAAATAACATATATCAACCACTAAGCAAACAACATTCACTTAGTTCATCAAGAATGTAATTGAAGTCATCTCTTACAAGGAAAAGAGTGCCATGGGTAGGCCCCATGGGTAGACACCCGGTACTAATGGGCACTGTTGGGGCTGCACTGATAATCAAGACACTGATGATCATTGCCCTGATTATCAGTGAAGATATCCCGTGTGTGGATTGCCACTTACGGACTTTTATCTCCTCACGCGCTGTCAGTGTGATGGGAGGATTGTCGGTAACCGGCAAATCTTGTATACACTTTGATCAGCTGTGATTAGACACAGCTGATCACGTGGTAAAGAGCCGCTCTGATTGGCTCTTTACCCCGATCTGTAAGCAGCTGTGTCCAAAGGACACAGCAATCACAGATCCCTGCCGATGCACGCCGCAGGGGGCGCACGGGAAGAGCAATCACAGGAGGGCGCCACAAGACTCCCTCCCGAAAACGTGTGATTGAGCTGTAGCCGTCATTCAGATATAGCATGATTCGTGAAAAGGTTAATGGGGTCACAGACTGCAATAAAAATTGACAAGCGTTCTAATCTCTCTCCACAACCAAAACGGGCAAAAAAATTGCCTTTAGTTATACATTAAACTAATTCCCCTAATTATACACAGAAAACAATGGGAGTCTCTGACAAGGAAAATCCTAATGACTTCTAGACTGCAGAGTTTGCTTTAACAGCCTTTTTAAAGTGGAGCTCCGCCGGAAAAAAAAATATTAAAAGCCAGCAGCTACAGCAGCTGCTGGCTTTTAATATTTGGACACTTACCTGTCCTGGAGTCCAGCGACGTCCACAGCAGAGGACGAGCGACCGCTCGTCGCTCTGCTGCTCCCTCCGCCATCCTCGCTGAGGGAACCAGGAAGTGAAGCCCTGCGGCTTCATGCCCGGTTTCCCTACGGCGCATGCGCGAGTCGCGCTGCGCCGTTCTGATTGGTGCTCCTGTGTTCTGGGAGCCGAGTGTCTCCCAGAACACCAAGGGAAGTCTGCGGGAAGTGGCGTAACTCCTGCAGATTCCCGGAGAGAGGACTCCCAGATGTGGGTGAAAATACCTGTCTTAGACAGGTATCTTCACCCCCCTCCCCCCTGAAAGGTGTCAATTGTGACACCGGAGGGGGGGAGGGTTCCAAATAGCAAAAGTTGCTATTTAGGGTGGAGCTCCACTTTAAGGTAGTTGTAAAGGATGATGGGGGGAAGAGGATCAGGCTGCTCTGTGCAAAAGCATTACACAGAGCAGGCAAGTATAACATGTTTGTTATTTATATTATTACTTTTTTTTAAATTTAAGCCTTTAGTATCAATTTAATGGGGCCCCCTCCTACCCCCAGGCCCCATAGCAGCTGTGTGGGTTGCTCTGGCTATAAAAACACCACTGATTACATAGATTTCCACTCAACACAAGCAGATCCAATATGATTAGCAGAGCCGTTCACCAGGGAAGGCTTTAGATTTTCCGCCACTCAGCATTCCTTTCAACTCTGATACAGAAAAGGGAATCACATTATAGCAGAAAGTATGCAGACAAAGAACACATCTCATCACTTCTAAATTCATATTTAGAAAATACTTGGTTAGAGTGATATTAAGGCCCCATGTACACGAGACGCAGGTGCAAACTCTGCTGAACACACGTTTTTAAACGCTGAAACCGGCGTTTAAAAACACGCGTTTTGCCGCGTTTGCGGCCGCGTTTAGACGCGTTTAGCGGCGTTTAGCGTCTGAAACGTGGAAAACTTTTGCGTCTGAACCCATTTTTTTGCTTCTGGAAAAACGAGGTTAAACGCAACTGCTTGTAAACGCCAAAAAACGAGAGTGTGTGCATGGACACATAGGATAACATTGAATGGGTTCAGGGGCAGTTGAAAAAAAGCGTCCAACTGCCTCTGAACACGCGTTCAACAGCAAATAACAGCGTCTCGTGTGCAAGGGGCCTAAAGGTTTTTGTTTTTTTTAAATAACAAACATGTTGTACTTACCTGCTCTGTGTAATGGTTTTGCAAAGAGCAGCCCAGATCGTCCTCTTCTCGGGTCTCCTGCAGGCACTCTGGGCTCCTCCTCCCTTTTGAGTGCCCCCCATAGCAACGCATGCATGCTCGCTCCCAAGCCCCTCTCTCTCCATAAGACACACAGAATGGGGCTCAGCCCCACCCCCGCTACCGCCTCACTGGCTGTGATTGACAGCTGTGGGAGCCAATGCCTCCCGCTGCTGTCTCTAAACCAATGAGGAGGCAGAGAGCCGAGACAGCAGTCGCTCTTGAGCACATCATTGGATCGGGATTGGGCTCAGGTAAGTATTGGGGGGGGGGGGGGGGAGTTGCATACTGACGATTTTTTGCAATGCATGAAAGTAAAATACCTTCAGGCTTTACAATCACTTTAACTTATTTTCCTTTATATTGGCTCTTCATTTTATCAAACTGAATAATGTGGCATTTCAATGAAGGCTTTAGTGCACTACTTACAACTGAAGTATGTTTTTTTTTTTTTTATTTAGATTCATACATACCTAGGTAGATGCAGTATCGGTTCGATGCTGCATCTATCCCCCGGCGCCTCTACACTGATAACAGAGCAATTGAACACCGCAGATCACTCGTTCTCACAGCTCCCAGAGCAGAGAGCTGCTGCCTGTCAATCACAGCTCTCCTTTCTGCTCCCTCCTCGCTTACTGGAACGCTGAGCTGTGAAGGGGGCTCAGGCTCAGGCTCTCAGCGGCTCACTGAAAGGCTGAGCCGGGTGTCGGTCCAGGGATCTGGCGGATCCTGACTCCATTGTCGTGATGACGTGGAGTCTGGACCATCTTCTGTGACGTCCGCAGAGAGAGAACTTCAGCCCAAAACAATTTGATCCACAGAAGTACAGCCAAATGAGCTTTGGCTGTACTTCTCCTTTAAATGGCACACAAGAAAGAAGGAAAGAGTTCAAATCCCTGAACAGTTCCTGAATCTGACTAGCTGTCAATATTCCGCCTGGCTTTTTGGATTTTTCCTTTGAAAGATATCAGTTGCAAGGTGGCCAACAGGGTCGCTCACCCACAAATTTTAACCGGTTCATCAGAAACAAAGCTTTCTCCATGTATGACTGACCAATATAAGAAAATCTACAGGGACACAGAAAGCAATATAAACTTGCAAGAGGTTCTAAGGCTTCCCCACCCATCCAAGGACAATATAAATGACAGATATTATCAGCTTAAAAAAACCATCTGAACAGTTATCCTGGCCAAAGTATCCAGATCTAAGGGATCACTAGAGAACTGTGACATGAAAGAGGGAGCAAGAGCTTGCATCAGTCCCTATGTACGGGTGCTTTATATGCATGTTAATGCTGGTTGTAGTACCACCCTAGTCTGAAGCCCAATTTATGGGCTTTCCTGTTGAAGGAGCTAAAGCCAGCAATGATCCACATGCTACATGCATTTGGTCCACTGGGGGATTACATAAAAGTTGAAACACTTTTGTTAAACCTTCTCCCTAAGAGTTTATTGTTCATTAAAGAGGAAGTAAACCCTGATGGGGTTTAGGAGATATTTGTAAATATCTCCTAAACAGTGGAGGTTTAGGAGATATTTCCTGCACCTATAGGTAAGCCTTAATCTAGGCTTACCTGTAGGTAAAAGTGGTTGTACAGGTTGTACAACCACTTTAAAGTATAAATAAAGGCAAAACTTTTTTTTTTTGTTTGTTTTGGATAGAGGGGAGAGGGATTAGAATACCTGTCAGTTTTGATTGCTGTCTATGTCTATGTTAGGGAGATTCCCCCTCTTTATTTGTCTTGTTTACCATTGTCATTGAAAGTAAAAAGTAAAAGAAAATCCCACATTTTGGGTTGTCCTCAAACTTCCTGTTTCGCTATGGGACAGGAAGTGAAGGGAAATCTTTGCAGTGGGACATGGATGGCCAAAAAAAAAATTGACAGGGGTTATAACCTTCCCTTACTTTATCCAAAAAAAATAATAATTTGCTTATAGTTTTACTTTAATGTGGGTGTTTATTGTGTGTAAATTGTCAAAACTTTCTTTGCCTAAAATTACTGCATTTAATTTCTTTTACCAAAAAAAACCAAAAAACAAAAAAACATACAGCGAAAAACACTCAAATCCCATGCAAATGTAGCTTTGTGAATTGTACGCAGGTCTACAGTGCAGCAAATCTTGCACACTAGCCCACTAGACACCATCCTAAAAACGTAAAAATACTTCAAATTACCTTTCAGAAGGCTAATTTCTATCACTGATCACAAACTGCTTTCTACAACAGCATCGTTTTACATCTGCAAAGTTGGGCTCTTAGAACAGATCTCTGTCCTTTCCTATGATTTAGGTCTGTTCCATCCACAATCCGCGGCTATTTACAGAGATCGGGGTTGCGCCGTGTCCTAGCAACACGGCACAGCTGCGATCGCCCCCTGCGGGCGTGCGAGAGCTGCCGTTCTTGGACGACGTCATACGACGTCGTCCAAGAACGAGAGCCTCTCCACCCCTCCGTCATTTGACGGTGGGCCGGCGGCAAGCAGTTAAAGCAGAGTTCCACCCAAAAGTGACATCCTGGGGGGGGGGAGTGGGTACCTAGTTTTCACAGGTACCCAGCTCCCACTTCCGCTCCAGGCCGGCAAGGCGACTCCTTCTCTCCAATCAATCGTCTGGGACATGTCACAGGTCCCAGAAGATTGCCCGGCCACTCAGGAGGCGCAGCGCGACTTGAGCACGCGCAGTGTGCACCCGGCTGTGAAACCGCAAGCTGTCACAGCCGGGTGCCCACAGTAGTGATGCCGGCACTGCGGAGAAAAGAGGGAGAGGAGCGGGGCTTTGGGCGGCCGCATCGTTGGACCGTGGGACATGTGAGTGTGTGATTATTAATAATCAGCAGCTACACTTTTTGTAGCTGCTTTAAAGCGGAACTCTAGGTAATAACAAAACTCATCCTTTACAATGGGGCAATCCTTCTCCAAGGGTTAAAGGTTTGCTTAGGTCTAGGGCAGGGTTTCTCCGCCAGGGTTCCTCCAGAGGTTTCTAGGGGTTCCTTGAGCAATGAGCAATTTCTGCCTCTCAGATAAGTTCCCACTGACACCATTGATCTTTTTAGCTCTCTGTAAGGGGGGAATTCTTCCCAATGACCACAAGTGTAAGGACCATTCTTCCCACTGACCATTACACTAATGTATCATGAGTTGTACATATAGTAATTTTTATTAGGGGCTCCCTGACACCAGAAAATTATTTCAAGGGTTCCTCTATGTTGAAAAAGTTGAGAAAGGCTAGTCTAGGGTGCCTGATCCCTCTGCAATACTAGTCCCAGCAGCCTCTTCCCCCCAATGTTCAGACTGTCGCAGGTCCTCTGACGCCATCAACACCCATAGCTGTGCATTGGATGTAAGGACGCCAGGGGACAGTCCACCGATGGAGCATAGAGGAGGAGAGGAGAGCGCCGGTTTGCCAGGGGAGCAAGGGATCAGGTGAGTAAAAATTATATTTCCAGTACCCTAGACCTAAACGAGCATCTAACCCTTGCACTGTGGGGGAAACGTCACTGCAAGAGGGGATTTTGGGACTTTAGTATTTTTTCGTTCCCCCGGAGATAGGCTTTAAGATCAACCTATGGTGAGAGAAATACAGAGGTGATCATTCCTTAAATTGCTATATTCCTGGCACTCTGTTGTCTTCATTACTTTCTGAGTCACTTATCCAGAACACTTATTTAGATCATAAATAAACCTAATCAGCACACTTGTTTTGGGTCCCTGTGACAGCCAGGCAGGTGGCATTTTCAGAAGGAAAAGTGAACAACGACAGGCTCCTTGGCAGGTTTCCTTTACGTTTCTAAAATAAAAATATCTGTGATCCAGTTTAGATGTTTAGTGTCCAATGCCCCCTCCTAGGGCCAGATTTAAACCTTGGGGAGCTGGGCAGTTCAGGTTCTGGGGGCCCCTCATACACAGAGTTGGTTTACATTCTCAATGACAGTCACACATTTTTACAACATCATTCTGAGGTCATGCGTACACACACGCGCATTCATAGTGCTCTCTGTGTGGTTTGCTGTGTGGTTTGCTGTGTGGTTTGCTTGAGCTGACAAAATGTGTTGTTAAAAATGATACAATATACCAGTACAGATAGATATAAGATGGTGCAGCGCCAGTACAGAGTGAAAACTTTTACAGATGTTGGCCGGCAAAATATTACTTCCCAATATACATTTATTAACAGAATGTCATTTTTTTATTATTTTTATATATTTTATATTTTTGTATTTTTTATTATTTTATATATTTGATTATATTGTTTTATATTTTTTTGTTATTTATTTGTTTATTTATTTTTTATAATGTTTATATTGTTTTATATTACCTTTTGTATAGAGGGGGCCCCTTCTGTCCAGAGTATAAACTTTACAGAGGATGGCCAGCAAAATATTATTTCCTAAGATGCATTTATTAAAATAAACTACATTTTTTTTGTCATGATTTTTTTATATTATTTTATTTTTTTATATTATTTTTATATTGTTTTATACTTTTTCATTATTTTCTTTATATATATATATATATATATATATATATATTTTTTTATATTGTTTTATATTATTTTTTTGTATATAGGGGGGCCCTTTACAGACTTTACAGATGATGGCCGGAAATATATTATATACATTTATTAAAAGAAAGCTATGTATATATTATTATTTAACATATATTTTTATATTGTTTTATATTATTTTGTGCATAGAGGGGGGCCCCTTCTGTCCAGAATAAAGACTTTACAGATGATGGCTGGAAAAAATATTATTTGCCAAGATACATTTATTTAAAAAAGTATTTTTTTTAATCATTGTATACTGTATATATTATTTTTTAATATATATATTTTTAATATTGTTTTATATAATTTTTTGCATGGGGGGGGGGGCTTCTGTCCAGAGTAAAGATATTACAGATGATGGCTGGCAAAATATTATTTGCCAAGATACATTTATTAAAAAAAATGTATTTTTTTAACATTGTATATTGTATATATTATTATTATTTATAATTTTATATAATTTTTTTTATATTGTTTTTATATTATTTTTTGCATAGGGGGGGGGGGGCTTCTGACTTTACAGATGATGGCTGGCAAAATATTGTTTGCCAAGATACATTTATTAAAAAAAGTATTTTTTATTTTTTATCATTGTATATATTATTATTATTTATTATTTTATATATAAAATAATTATACTGTTTTATATTATTTTTTGCATAAAGGGGGGGGGGTCCCTTCTGTCCAGAGTAAAGACTTTACAGATGATGGCTGGCAAAATATTACTTGCCAAGATACTTTTATCTAAAGAAAGTAATTTGTAATTATTAGATATTTTTTTATACTGTTTATATTGTTTTATATTATTATTATTTTATATATTTTTTCTTTCCTTTATCATTGTGTATTGTATATATTATTATTATTATTATTTATTATTTTATATATTTTTTTATATTGTTTTATATTATTTTTTGCATAGAGGGGGGCCCCTTCTGTCTAGAGTAAAGCCTTTACAGATGATGGCTGGCAAAATATTACTTGCCAAGATACTTTTATCTAAAGAAAGTAATTTTTAATCATTAGATATTTTATATACTGTTTTATATTGTTTTATATTATTCTTTTATCTAAAGAAAGTAATTTTTAATCATTAGATATTTTATATACTGTTTATTTTGTTTTATATTATTATTATTTTATATAATTTTTCTTTCTTTTTTTATCATTGTATATTGTATATATTATTATTTATTATTTTATATATATTTTTATATTGTTTTATATTATTTTTTGCATAGAGAGGGGCCCCTTCTGTCCAGAGCAAAGACTTTACAGATGATGGCTGGCAAAATATGACTTGCCAAGATACTTTTATCTAAAGAAAGTAATTTTTAATCATTAGATATTTTATATACTGTTTTATATTGTTTTAGATTATTCTTTTATCTAAAGAAAGTAATTTTTAATCATTAGATATTTTATATACTGTTTTATATTGTTTTATATTATTCTTTTATCTAAAGAAAGTAATTTTTATTTAATAGATATATTATATACTGTTTTATATTGTTTTATGTTATTCTTTTATCTAAAGAAAGTAATTTTTAATCATTAGATATTTTATATACTTTTTATATTGTTTTATATTATTATTATTTTATATAACTTTTCTTTCTTTTTTTATCATTGTATATTGTATATATTATTATTTATTATTTTATATATTTTTTTATATTGTTTTATCTTATTTTTTGCATAGAGGGGGGCCCCTTCTGTCTAGAGTAAAGACTTTACAGATGATGGCTGGCAAAATATTACTTGCCAAGATACTTTTATCTAAAGAAAGTCATTTTTAATCATTAGATATTTTATATACTGTTTTATATTGTTTTATATTATTCTTTTATCTAAAGAAAGTCATTTTTAATCATTAGATATTTTATATACTGTTTTATATTGGTTTTATATTATTCTTTTATCTAAAGAAAGTAATTTTTAATCATTAGATATTTTATATACTGTTTTATATTGTTTTATGTTATTCTTTTATCTAAAGAAAGTAATTTTTAATCATTAGATATTTTATATACTGTTTATATTGTTTTATATTATTATTATTATTTTATATAACATTTTCTTTCTTTTTTTATCATTGTATATTGTATATTATTATTATTTATTATTTTATATATATTTTTATATTGTTTTATATTATTTTTTGCATAGAGGGGGGCCCCTTCTGTCCAGAGTAAAGACTTTACAGATGATGGCCGGCAAAATATTACTTGCCAAGATACTTTTATCTAAAGAAAGTCATTTTTAATCATTAGATATTTTATATAATTTTTATATTGTTTTATATTATTATTATTTTATATAATTTTTCTTTCTTTTTTATCATTGTATATTGTATATTATTATTATTATTATTATTTATTATTTTATATATATTTTAATATTGTTTTATATTATTTTTTGCATAGAGGGGGGCCCCTTCTGTCCAGAGTAAAGACTTTACAGATGATGGCCAGCAAAATATTACTTGCCAAGATACTTTTATCTAAAGAAAGTAATTTTTAATCATTAGATATTTTATATACTTTTTATATTGTTTTATATTATTATTATTAATTTATATAATTTTTTTTAATATTGTTTTATATTATTTTTTGTATAGTGGGGCCCCTTCTGTCAGGGGGCCCAGGGCAGTTGACCCTTTTGCCCCCCCAATATAAGTCCACCACTGCCCCTTCCCATTCATTCTATTCAATAATAATAATAATAATAATATTGACAGCTGGATTAAATTGTATGTCCAGCGTTGATCCTTATTATAAATTGTTAGCAACCTTGCAAATAGAGTAAGGATTTGAAGTCAAGCGTAAAACAAGCAGATTAAGAACAATGTATAGTGTTACAGAACACTTGTTCATAGCAATAATTCAAACATAAAATAAAGTCCTTACTATATAACAAGAAAAGAAGGAATCCTCTTGTGTTGGACTTTAAAGGCACGATATATTAAGAAATGTATTTTGAGTTTTAAAGTATTTATTAAACATTAAACATATAATTATTATATAACAACAGCTACAAAACACACCAAAATGGATAAACTGGAACACCGAAACAGCAACAAATGTAACAACTTACACATTTACCAATAGAAATACTCATAAAACCTGAGATATCAAACCACAAATGGGGGGTGATAGGTAGTGCCCACTTACCTAATGGTAGCACAATGAAGAAAGGTAGCCAGCAGAGGATGAACACTCCCACCACTATGGCCAAAGTTTTGGCTGCTTTCTTCTCCCTGGAGAATTTGATGAGCCTGACAGACAGAGAACTCCTAAAAGTGTGCCCCTTGTTCCTGGAGTTGGCATTGGACTCCACTAAACTTCTGCAGTGAATCCTGAGGACAACCTCCATGGACTTGTTCCTTTCCTTCTTGACACCAGCCTCAAGGCTCTTGGTGGTCCTTCTGGCCACAATGTAGACCTTGAAGTACATGACAAGGATGACCAGCAGGGGCAGGTAGAAGGAGAAGAGGGAAGAGAAGAGGGCATATCCAGGTTCTTCAGTGATGCTGCACTGGCTGTCATCCTCTGGTGGAGGCTCCTTCCAACCCAACAGAGGTCCAATGGAGATGACCATGGAGGACACCCACAGGACGATGAGGATGACCACAGCCTTCTTCTCAGTCATTATAGTTGGGTACTTGAGGGAATGTTTCACACCTACATACCTGTCTATGGATATGATACACAGACTCATTATAGAAGCAGTACAGCAGAGGACATCCACAGCTGCCCAGATGTCGCAGAAGATCCTACCAAAGACCCAAGTGCCCAGCACCTCCAGGGTGGCAGAGAAGGGCAGCACCAGGGTGCTCAGCAGTAGGTCAGCTATGGCTAGGTTGATGATGAAATAATTGGTGACCGTTTGCAGTTGCCTGTTGCATGCCACAGACAAGATCACCAGGATGTTCCCAACAATGGCAAAGAGGATAAAAACTGCCAGGACAATGCCCACACTCAGAGCCTGCAGGTCCAAAGCTTCTGCCAAGGAGGTGCCATTATCAGTCCCATTCTCACCTGGCAGGTAGGCACTTGATTCATTCCACAGGCTCTCATTGCTGGGCTCTAACCAAGTCATGTTAATCCAAGCTCCTCTCCATATAAGAAGCAGATCCAGATCTCATGGCTGAAGGTTGGCACATCTTATCTCCAGGGGTCTCAGTAAGTCATCTCCTGCACCAAATCCCAGGCTGGCACTCACTCTTTGGTCCCACATGCTGCAAAAAAATAAAAAAAGAGGCAATGAGAGCTTCTCCAGAAAGGTGTCAGCACTAAAAACTTTTCTCAGTGCCTTGCACCTCCTCCTGTGAGTGTCATTGTGCCCAAAGATGCTTCTCTGAGTCAACTGCAGCACAGAGCAACTGCTACTCCCCTTTAGAGGAATGATGGCTCAGATCCCCCCTCCTCCAGTATGGGAGAAAGCAAAGCAACATGGCACAGAGTGATGCTGACTCCACTCTCCATGGCAGTTCTGGGCAGTGCATGAGATCAGCCCGAGTTTCTTGCAAGAAAAAAAAAAAAAAGGGCAGCTCTGAATGGATAAATGAAACCAACCCTGGCTGTGCTTCATTCACTTTGGCAGGTCCCCTCCCCGCCTCCTTTCATTGCTACTCTGTGATAAGGCTCTGGAATGCTCCTGCATTATCCTCCATCTCCACCAGAGGGCAGCAGGTGGTTCCGTGTTTATGGCTGGCTACTAGAATACACATTGAGATCAAAGAGTCTCTGTGATTTTCCTTGTGTGCTAATTGTGCAGCTTTCTCCCCAGGAAAGAGGAAAACATGGCATGCTGCTTAGCCTGCCCAGATAGTTGTTTTGTTATTGGTAAAAACTATTTGGCATTTCATGATTTCCTGGAAGAGCCATTTAATTCCAAGGTGATTCCAAGGAGACTTTCAGATGTTTTCATGAGATTTTTAGATTTATGTCCATGACTTTATTGCATGTGCCTGCCTTGGATGTAAAATACCAATTTACTGAGGAACTACAAGAGCCAGCATGCCTGGATTGTTTTTATACTAAAATTGCATCTCACCAGCATAGACACCATTAGATACAGTAAGTGGTTTGTAGAACTGCAAGAACCAGCATGACTTGTTTGTTATATAATGACATTGCATCACCCAGCATGGTCTGGTCTCTAGAACTACAAGAACCAGCATGCATTGGTTGTTATATAATGACATTGCATCACCCAGCATGGTTTGGTCTCTAGAACTACAAGAGCCAGCATGCACTAGGATACTTGGTATGATTGGAGAATTTACAGATAACTAGGCTGAAGAACTACAAGAACCAGCATGCCTTGTTTGCTATATAATGACATTGCATCACCCAGCATGGTCTGGTCTCTAGAACTACAAGAACCAGCATGCATTGGTTGCTATATAATGACATTGCATCACCCAGCATGGTCTGATCTCTAGAACTACAAGAACCAGCATGCATTGGTTGTTATATAATGACATTGCATCACCCAGCATGGTCTGGTCTCTAGAACTACAAGAACCAGCATGCATTGTTTGCTATATAATGACATTGCATCACCCAGCATGGTCTGGTCTCTAGAACTACAAGAACCAGCATGCATTGGTTGCTATATAATGACATTGCATCACCCAGCATGGTCTGGTCTCTAGAACTACAAGAACCAGCATGCATTGTTTGCTATATAATGACATTGCATCACCCAGCATGATCTGGTCTCTAGAACTACAGGAGCCAGCATGCACTAGGATACTTGGTATGATTAGAGAATTTACACAGATTTAGGCTGAAGAACTACAAGGGCTAGCATGCCTTGTTTGCTATATAATGACATTGCATCGTCCAGTGTGGTCTGGGGTCCCTGATACTAGTGACACCAGGAGATAAGTGGTCTGTGGAACTGCAAGAGCCAGCATGCATGGCTTGTTTTTTTTTACTGAAATGGCATATCATCCACCATAGACACCATTAGATGCAGTCAGTGGTTTGTAGAACTACAAGAACCAGCATGCATTGGTTGTTATATAATGACATTGCATCACCCAGCATGGTTTGGTCTCTAGAACTACAAGAGCCAGCATGCATTGGTTGTTATATAATGACATTGCATCACCCAGCATGGTTTGGTCTCTAGAACTACAAGAGCCAGCATGCACTAGGATACTCGGTATGATTGGAGAATTTACAGATAACTAGGCTGAAGAACTACAAGAACCAGCATGCCTTGTTTGCTATATAATGACATTGTGTCACCCAGCATGGTCTAGGGTCCCTGATACTAGTGACACCAGGAGATAAGCGGTCTGTGGAACTACAAGACCCAGCATGCCTGGCTTGTTTTTTTACTAAAATGGAATCTTATACAGCATAGACACCATTTGATACAGTAAGTGGTTTTTAGAACTACAAGAAGAAGCATGCATTGTTTGCTCTATAATGACATTGCATCACCCAGCATGGTCTGGTCTCTAGAACTACAAGAGCCAGCATGCACTAGGGTACTTGGTATGATTAGAGCATTTACAGGTAACTAGGCTTAAGAACTACAAGGGCCAGCATGCCTTGTTTGCTATATAATGACATTGCATCATCCAGCGTGGTCTGGGGTCCCTGATACTAGTGACACCAGGAGATAAGTGGTCTGTGGAAGTACAAGAGCCAGCATGCATGGCTTGTTTATTCACTAACATGGCATATCATCCAACATAGACACCATTAGATACAGTACGTGGTTTGTAGAACTACAAGAACCAGCATGACTTGTTTGTTATATAATGACATTGCATCACCCAGCATGGTCTGGTCTCTAGAACTACAAGAGCCAGCATGCACTAGGATACTTGGTATGATTGGAGAATTTACAGATAACTAGGCTGAAGAACTACAAGGGCTAGCATGACTTGTTTGCTATATAATGACATTGCGTCACCCATCATGGTCTAGGGTCCCTAATACTACTGACACCAAGAGATAAGCGGTCTGTGGAACTACAAGAGCCAGCATGCCTGGCTTGTTTTTTTACTAAACTGGAATCTCATCCAGCATAGACACCATTAGATACAGTAAGTGGTTTGTAGAACTACAAGAACCAGCATGCATTGTTTGCTATATAATGATATTGCATCATCCAGCATGGTCTAGGGTCCCTGATACTAGTGACACCAGGAGATAAGTGGTCTGTGGAACTGCAAGAGCCAGCATGCCTGCCTTGTTTATTCACTAAAATGGCATATCATCCAACATAGACACCATTAGATACAGTACGTGGTTTGTAGAACTACAAGAACCAGCTTGACTTGTTTGCTATATAATGACATTGCATCACCCAGCATGGTCTGGTCTATAGAACTACAAGAGCCAGCATGCACTAGGGTACTTGGTATGAACTGGGGTGAAGAACTACAAGAACCAGCATGGATTGTTTGCTATAAAATGACTTTGGATCATCCAGCATGGTCTAGGGCCCATAATACTAGTGACACCAGGAGATACGTGGTCTAGAACTACAAGAGCCAGCATTCACTAGGGTACTTGGTATGATGACAGCATTTACAGATAACTAGGCTGAGGAACTACAAGAGCCAGCATTTCTTGTTTGCTATATAATGACATTGCATCACCCCACATGGTCTGGGGTCCCTGATACTACTAACACCAGGAGATAAGTGATCTGTAGAACTACACGAGCCAGCATGACTCGTTTGTTATATAATAAAATGGCATCGCATCCAGTATAGACACCATTATTAGATGTAAGGTACCTGGTAAAAGTTACAACATCTACAGGTAACTAGGTTAAAGAACTACAAGAGGCAGCATGCCTTGTTTGCTATACACCAAAATAGCACCATCCAGCATGGTGTAAGGTTCCCAGTATAAGAGACAGCAGGAGATAAGTAGTTTGTAGAACTACAAGAGCCAGCATGCTCGGGAAAACCTGGTGAAAGCTGAAGAATGTATGGATAACTAGTCTGTAGAACTACAGGAGCCAGCATGATCTGGGGTACCTGGAAGAAGAGGCATTATGCACTGGGGTTCCTGGAAGAAGAGGAAACATGCACTGGGGTACCTGGAAGAAGAGGCAGTATGCACTGGGGTACCTGGAAGAAAAGGAAACATGCACTGGAGTACCTGGAAGAAGAGGCAGCAATGAACTGGGGTACCTGGAAGAAGAGGCAGTATGCACTGGGGTACATGGAAGAAGAGGAAACATGCACTGGGGTTCCTGAAAGAAGAGGCAGCATGATCTGGGGTACCTGGAAGAAGAGGAAACATGCACTGGAGTACCTGGAAGAAGAGGCAGCATGCACTGGGGTACCTGGAAGAAGAGGCAGTATGCACTGGGGTACTTGGAAGAAGAGGCAGTATGCACTGGGGTACCTGGAAGAAGAGGCAGCATGCACTGGGGTTCCTGGAAGAAGAGGAAACATGCACTGGGGTACCTGGAAGAAGAGGCAGCATGATCTGGGGTACCTGGAAGAAGAGGAAACATGCACTGGAGTACCTGGAAGAAGAGGCAGCATGCACTGGGGTACCTGTAAGAAGAGGAAACACGCACTAGGGTTCCTGGAAGAAGAGGCGGTATGCACTGGGGTACCTGTAAGAAGAGGAAACATGCACAGGAGTACCTGGAAGAAGAGGAAACATGCACTGGGGTGCCTGGAAGAAGAGGAAACATGCACTGGGGTTCCTGGAAGAAGAGGCAGCATGATCTGGGGTACCTGGAAGAAGAGGAAACATGCACTGGGGTACCTGGAAGAAGAGGCAGTATGCACTGGGGTACCTGGAAGAAGAGGCAGTATGCACTGGGGTACCTGGAAGAAGAGGCAGCATGCACTGGGGTTCCTGGAAGAAGAGGAAACATGCACTGGGGTACCTGGAAGAAGAGGCAGCATGATCTGGGGTACCTGGAAGAAGAGGAAACATGCACTGGAGTACCTGTAAGAAGAGGCAGCATGCACTGGGGTACCTGTAAGAAGAGGAAACACGCACTAGGGTTCCTGGAAGAAGAGGCAGCATGATCTGGGGTACCTGGAAGAACAGGAAACATGCACTGAGGTACCTGGAAGAAGAGGAAACATGCACTGGAGTACCTGGAAGAAGAGGAAACATGCACTGGGGGGCCTGGAAGAAGAGGCAGCATGCACTGGGGTACCTGGAAGAAGAGGAAACATGCACTGGAGTACCTGGAAGAAGAGGCAGCATGCACTGGGGTACCTGGAAGAAGAGGAAACATGCACTGGGGTACCTGGAAGAGGAGGCAGCATGATCTGGGTTCCTTTAGTAAGAGGAAACATGCACTGGAGTACCTGGAAGAAGAGGAAACATGCACTGGGGTACCTGGAAGAGGAGGCAGCATGATCTGGGTTCCTTTAGTAAGAGGAAACATGCACTGGAGTACCTGGAAGAAGAGGAAACATGCACTGGGGTACCTGGAAGAAGAAGAAACATGCACTGTAGTACATGGAAGAAGAGGAAACATGCACTGGAGTACCTGGAAGAAGAGGAAATATGCACTGAAGTACCTGGAAGAGGAAACATGCACTGGAGTACCTAGAAGAAGAGGAAACATGCACTTGGGTACCTGGAAGAAGAGTAAAACATATATTGAGGTACCTGGAAGAAGAGGAAACATGCACTGGAGTACCTGGAAGAAAAGGCAGCATGATCTGGGGTACCTGGAAGAAGAGGCAGCATGCACTGGGCGGGGTACCTGAAAGAAGAGGCAGCATGCACTGGGGTATCTAGAAGAAGAGGAAACATGCACTGGGGTACCTGGAAGAGGAGGCAGCATGATCTGGGTTCCTTTAGTAAGAGGAAACATGCACTGGAGTACCTAGAAGAAGAGGAAACATGTACTGAAGTACCTGGAAGAGGAAACATGCACTGGGGTACCTGGAAGAAGAGTAAAAAATACATTGAGGTACCTGGAAGAAGAGGAAACATGCACTGGAGTACCTGGAAGAAGAGGCAGCATGATCTGGGGTACCTGGAAGAAGAGGCAGCATGCACTGGGCGGGGTACCTGAAAGAAGAGGCAGCATGCACTGGGGTATCTAGAAGAAGAGGAAACATGCACTGGGGTACCTGGAAGAGGAGGCAGCATGATCTGGGTTCCTTTAGTAAGAGGAAACATGCACTGGAGTACCTAGAAGAAGAGGAAACATGTACTGAAGTACCTGGAAGAGGAAACATGCACTGGGGTACCTGGAAAAAGAGTAAAACATACATTGAGGTACCTGGAAGAAGAGGAAACATGCACTGGAGTACCTGGAAGAAGAGGCAGTATGATCTGGGGTACCTGGAAGAAGAGGCAGCATGCACTGGAGTACCTAGAAGAAGAGGAAACATGCACTTGGGTACCTGGAAGAAGAGTAAAACATACATTGAGGTACCTGGAAGAAGAGGAAACATGCACTGAAGTACCTGGAAGAGGAAACATGCACTGGGGTACCTGGAAGAAGAGTAAAAAATACATTGAGGTACCTGGAAGAAGAGGAAACATGCACTGGAGTACCTGGAAGAAGAGGCAGCATGATCTGGGGTACCTGGAAGAAGAGGAAAAATGCACTGGAGTACCTGGAAGAAGAGGCAGCATGATCTGGGGTACCTGAAAGAAGAGGAAACATGCACTGGAGTACCTGGAAGAAAAGGCAGCATGATCTGGGGTACCTGGAAGAAGAGGAAACATGCACTGGAGTACCTGGAAGAAGAGGCAGCATGATCTGGGGTACCTGGAAGAAGAGGCAGCATGATCTGGGGTACCTGGAAGAAGAGGCAGCATGCACTGGGTGCCTGATAAAAAGTTATAGCATCTACACAACTTAGCTATAGAACTACAAGAGCCAGCTTGCCTTGTTTGCTATATACTGCCAGCATGGTCGAGGGTCCCTGGCACAAGTGACAGTTGGAGATGAGTGGTCTGTAGAACTACAAGAGCCAGCATGCATTGTGTGCTATACACTGAAATTGCAACACCCAGCATAGTCAAGGGTCCCTGGTATAAGTAACAGCAGGAGATAATTGATCTGTAGAACTAGAAAAACCAGCATGCCCTGTTGTGTGGGAACAAGTTGCAGCGTTTACAAATCACTAGTCTGTAGAACTACAAGAGCCAGCATGATCTGGTACCTGAAAGAAGTGTCAGCATGTGATAAGCAATTTACAAGAGCCAGCATGCATTTGGGTACCTGGAAGGAGTTATCTACAGACAATTAGAATTTAGAACTACAAGAGCCAGCATGCCTGGTTGGAACACACTACATCATCTGGCATGGTCCTAGGTCCCTGCTACAGGTGACAACAGGAGATTGCTTTTTCAAACAACCAGGCTAGAAAGACTAACTACAAGTGATAGCATGTCTATGCAGCTTAAAGAGGAACTGCAGTCTGCTCACATAATTTGTAATACAAATATCTTTGCCATTCTGAAGCTTCCCTGCAACCACTTTGCATATTATTTTATATATACTGTGATTCTGTACTTGCCAAATGCTGTAGAAATCTCCCTCCACTGAGTCTGGCTGCAGCCATTTTAACTGTGGGCAGCTGAAGCTGCTGCCTGTTCACTTCCCAGATTTACACAGACACGCAGAGGCACACCTCCAGCTCTGCAGCTCTCATTGGATCTCTTATGACTTACCCCCCCTCGCTTCCTGGCAAACTCCCAGGAGAGTGAGAGAGAGAGCTGTGCATGATGTCATAAATGACTAGACAAGAAACAGGAAGTGGGCTGTATAAGGTATCTACTGGCAGAAAAAAACATAATGTTTTACTATCCAAAGTTAAAACAATGGGGGCAGAAGATTTAATAGATGGAAAGATGAAAAAATGACCGACAAAAAACACATCAAAACGTTTGTTCAAAAACGCAAAACGTGCCATAAAACTGCATCAAACGCAAGCGCATAGATGTGAACCTAGCCTAACAATGCTCAGAAAAAGAAAAGTGTGTTTGTTTAGTTTTATTATGTTTAATTGTCTAAGGATTGCAAAAAAATATAAAAATCATTGTTGCAAGTAAATAATTATGAAAAAAGAAAGCAATAAATGTATTACCTTGCTACCTTAGATAATGACAAAGTTCTTGCCAAATAGGTCCACAGCAGAATTATAAAACTTGCTCTGGTCCATACGGGGTAAACAGGTGTGAGAGGCGAAGTGTTTTGCATTACTACACTTAGACTGGCGCCCTCTGTTGTTCACATACATTCCAGAGATCTCTTCAATCTCCGGGAAGTGGCATCTAGTGTGGTTAACCCTTTATGGAAATTTTTTGACATTCGTTCCCCTGCTTAGTCCTAATATATTAGCCTTGTGCATCATTTTTTAAGACCAAGTACAAGTACCGATAATTTTTTTCAAGTACTCACCAACACCGATATTTTTTTTCAATGTCATGTGACAGTGGCACTGATATGCAGCGCTGATGAGGCGTGCACTGTCAGTCGTTTTTTATTTTTTACAACTTATTTTATTTTTTGTTATTTTTACAATTTATATTTTTCAGTTATTTTTTTTTTACAACGCTTTCTTGTTTTTTTTTTTTGTTTTTTTTTTGGGGGGGGGGGGGGGAGTGGACCGTGTCAGTGTTTTTTTATTTTTACAATTTAACCTTTTAAATATTTATTTATTATTAATCTTTATTAAATTTTTTGATCAGCCCTGTTGGGGGGCTTTGGTGAGGGGACCCCTGACATCTCCCCTTTGAGACAGGGAAAGGGACTGAGGACAGAGATTCCCCAGTGCCTTTCTCTGCAGCCTCAGCTGCACTGAAGATTAATGGAGAGGAGACAGCGGCTCCTCTCCATTCATAAATGGAGACATCGTAAACACAGTTTACAATGCTCAGTAACAGGCATGAATGGACAGTCAGTGATCACTGACTCTGTTCTTACAGAAAAAGAAGGAGTCGGTAAATGACATATTTACCGGCTCCTTCCTCCTCTCTCTATCCTGACAGATCCAGGACGAGGGGGGTGACGGAGCACAGAGGGGGACAAGAGCAGGACCTGAGGAGCCAGATGGGGACCCGGAGGAGGACACAGGGGACACAGGGGACCAGTGCGGGCAGTTACAGGCACCAGTGGCGGCTGGTGCTCAACATTTTTGGGGGGTCACAAACAAACTGAAAAAAAAAACCCATCAATTGCCGCCACTGTGCCATCAAACGCAGCCACTGTGCCCATGAAACGCAGCCACTGTGCTATCAATTGCCGCCACTGTGCCCATGAAACGCAGCCACTGTGTCTATCAAACGCAGCCACTGTACCCATAAATTGCCGCCACTGTGCCATCAAACGCAGCTACCCATCAATTGCTGCCAGTGTGCCCATCAATTGCTGCCACTGTACCCATCAATTGCCACCACTGTGTCCATCAATTTCTGTCAGTGTGGCCATCAATTGCCTCTACTGTGCCCATCAATTGCTGCCAGTGTGCCCATCAATTGCTGCCACTGTGCCCATCAATTGCTGCTACTGTGCCCATCAATTGCTGCCAGTGTGCTCATCAATTGCCGCTACTGTGCCCATCAATTGCTGCCAGTGTGCCCATCAATTGCTGACACTGTGCCCATCAATTGCCGCTACTGTGCCCATCAATTGCTGCCAGTGTGCCCATCAATTGCTGACACTGTGCCAGTAACTGTGCTGTAATTCAGGCGCCCGGCGCCCGAAAAGGCGACCATAGATAGATTTATGCAATGCATAAATCTATCTATGGTGATAGACAGGTGGCAGGAGAGAGGGGGCGGCGCCCGTGCACCCTTTATGAACGCACCGCCACTGACAGGCACCGATCTCCCTGTATAGGCGCTTCTCCTCTCCCTCCTACGGCTGTCAGCTGCTTTAATGAAAGGTATACAGAGAGATCGGTGCTTGTAACTGGCTGTACTGATCATCTGTGAGGCTGCCTGCCCCCCCCCCCCGCTACGCTCTACGCTGAAGACACCACAAGTATCGGATTAGGCATCGGAAGCATTTGCATGAGTACTGGCACAAATGCTCGTTATCAGCACCGATACCAATACTAGTATCGGTTTCGGTGCAACTCTACACACAACCAATGAGCAGCCATGTCTACTGTGCAATAATGTCAATGGGAATTGACCTGTGTTTGAAGTGCATTCCAAATAGAGTCAAACAATGCCCATTGACACGAACCCTTAATGTGAAGAGCGAGAACTCATGACATATCCAGAGTTCTTGTGAGATCTCCGTCTTCCTATCAGATGTCCCATTAGGTAGCCTCAAACCAGGATATCTAGCCATGTCCTGCCTGGAAATGGAGTCACAGGGAGAACTCCACTGCTGATGGTCCCAGTTTAGCTTTAATACATTTATAGAATAATTGCAATTGAATAGATATCAACCCTGTGAAGCAATCTGGTAGAAAGCAATTGGAATTTCCACCACTTATGAATGGGATTTCTTCTACTTGATTGTCCAGTGGTGGACCAATTGTTCATTAGATTCTTTTTTTATGGAAAATCGAATTGAAATTTAACGACTGGATTTCCATATTTATTTATGTCTAATGTCATAGCCGGGTGACTGCTCTGTGAAAAGACTGATAAGGGCAGAAGGAGAGGTCACCTCTTCAGTAAAAACAACCCCAACATTCACCTCTGACCTCCCAGACCTTCACCTCTCGGGGTCTCTGTCTGCTCCATACATTATCTACACCGCCCATCACCGATCATCTGTTTTTAATCTTTAACGCCTCCTAAATCTTCTGGACATCACCGAAAACCAGACACAGGCTCGGCTTACCACACCGGCCAAAGGAACTCCTTGTAAGGTTTGTTTTTCTTTTCATCGATGTGAAGGCCCAACTTATGCTATTGAGATGTGTTTTAAGCCTCGTACACACGACCGGTTTTCTCGTCAAGAAACAACAAGAAAACTGTTGGGAGAGCTTTCTTGCCGAGAAAACCGTTCGTGTGTATGGTTTCTCGTCGAGAAAACTGCCGGGAATCTCGATGAGAAAAATAGAGAACCTGCTCTCTATTTTCTCGTCAGGATTCTCGTTTTTCTCGTCAGGAATCTCGTTTTTCTCGTCGGGATTCTCATCGGCCTGTTTCCCGACGAGAAAACCGGTCGTGTGTATGCTTTTCCGAGTCTTAAAAAATCGCGCATGCTCAGAATCAAGTATAAGATGGGAGCGCTCCTTCTTGTAAAACTAGCGTTCGTAGTGGAGATAGCACATTCGTCACGCTGTAACGAACTGAAAGCACGAAGACTGAAAAGCGCGAATCTTCTCTCCCCAAACTTTTACTAACACGCGGTAACACGAGATCAGCAAAAGCAGCCCAAGCGGTGGCGCCATTGGAATCAAACTTCCCCTTTACACTGCTGTACGTCACCGCGCTTTACAACGGCGAGATTTGGAATTGACAGTGTGTATGCAAGGAAAGCTTGACAAGAATCCCGTCGAGAAAAATAACGTGTTTTTTTACGCCGAGATTCTCGTCGTGTGTACGAGGCTTTAGGCTCCGGAAGGTTTTACCCCCTTCATGACCAGGCCGTTTTTTGCGATACGGCGCTGCGTTACTTTAATTAGCAATTGCGAGGTCATGCGACATTGTACCCAAATAAAACTGATGTCCTATTTTTCCCGTTTGGTGGTATTTGATCACCTCTGCGTTTTTTTTTGTTTTTTTTTTAGCTATATACAAAAAAAAAAACTATTTTGAAAAAAAAAAAAATAAAAAAAACTATTTTTGACTTTCTGCAATAAAACATTCCCATTAAAAAAAAAAAGTTAAATCTTAACGCAACCTAGTAACTTGCTTATTTCCATAATAATATGTTGTTGATAACCATACTTCATAACAGTTGCCTTTTTCCTATCCAACTGATAGATTAACATTGTCCATCTCCCCACTATTTTTGTTATTATTATTATTTTTATTTTTATTTTCACTCTAATTTCCTTTTCTACTCCCATCCTCATTTTTAATTTTCTCACCCTGTACCGTAATTTTATTATGCTGATGTTACTAATATGGTTGATTGCTCCTTGCTAGGGATGAGCTTCGTGTTCGAGTCGAACATACGTTCGACTCGAACATCGGCTGTTCGATCGTTCGACGAAGATCGAACGATTTGGGCCGTTCGCGCCAAATTCGAGTGACGCGAACGGCCCACAATGCACTACGCCATCGCAGTGTCATCCAGGCGCTGTGATTGGCCAAGCATGCACTGTGACCCCGCATGCTTGGCCAATCACAGCGCCGGCAGCGAGGAGAGCAATGATTGGCCACAGGCAGGATGCCTGTGGCCAATTATTGCTGAGGGTGTTTAGTACACGCCCCACACTATAAAAGGCCGCCAGCACGGCGGCCTAGTGTAGTGTGTTCTGGAGCAGGGATAGAGCAGCATAGGCAGGGACAGTGACTGTTATTTCTTTCTTGCTTAACCTGGATTCCTTTAGTTTAGGGAAAGAGAAGGATAGGTAGGGAGAGTGTCAGTGTGTTTTGTGCTTGTGCTATAGTGTGCTTAAAAAAAACATTTATTCTAGGGACAGAAAACTGTAGGTAGGGACAGTGTCAGTTTCTTTCACTCTGCAAGTCCTTGTTTCCAGGGACCTGGAAGGACAGTGAGTGAATTGTCCTTGTGCTATATTGTGCTTAAAAAAACATTTATTCTAGGGACAGAAAACTGTAGGTAGGGAGAGTGTCAGTTTCTTTCACTCTGCAAGTCCTTGTTTCCAGGGACCTGTAAGGACAGTGAGTGAATTGTCCTTGTGCTATATTGTGATTAAAAAAAACATTTTTTCTAGGGACAGAAAACTGTAGGTAGGGAGAGTGTTTTTTTTCTTTCACTCTGCAAGTCCTTGTTTCCAGGGACCTGGAAGGACAGTGAGTGAATTGTCCTTGTGCTATATTGTGCTTAAAAAAAAACATTTTTTCTAGGGACAGAAAACTGTAGGTAGGGAGAGTGTTTATTTTCTTTCACTCTGCAAGTCCTTGTTTCCAGGGACCTCTAAGGACAGTGAGTGAATTGTCCTTGTGCTATATTGTGCTTAAAAAAAACATTTATTCTAGGGACAGAAAACTGTAGGTAGGGAGAGTGTCAGTTTATTTCACTCTGCAAGTCCTTGTTTCCAGGGACCTGGAAGGACAGTGAGTGAATTGTCCTTGTGCTATATTGTGATTAAAAAAAACATTTTTTCTAGGGACAGAAAACTGTAGGTAGGGAGAGTGTTTTTTTTCTTTCACTCTGCAAGTCCTTGTTTCCAGGGACCTGGAAGGACAGTGAGTGAATTGTCCTTGTGCTATATTGTGCTTAAAAAAAACATTTATTCTAGGGACAGAAAACTGTAGGTAGGGAGAGTGTCAGTTTATTTCACTCTGCAAGTCCTTGTTTCCAGGGACCTGTAAGGACAGTGAGTGAATTGTCCTTGTGCTATAGTGTGCTTAAAAAAAACATTTATTCTAGGGACAGAAAACTGTAGGTAGGGACAGTGTCAGTTTCTTTCACTCTGCAAGTCCTTGTTTCCAGGGACCTGGAAGGACAGTGAGTGAATTGTCCTTGTGCTATATTGTGATTAAAAAAAACATTTTTTCTAGGGACAGAAAACTGTAGGTAGGGAGAGTGTTTTTTTTCTTTCACTCTGCAAGTCCTTGTTTCCAGGGACCTGTAAGGACAGTAAGTGAATTGTCCTTGTGCTATATTGTGCTTAAAAAAAACATTTATTCTAGGGACAGAAAACTGTAGGTAGGGAGAGTGTCAGTTTATTTCACTCTGCAAGTCCTTGTTTCCAGGGACCTGTAAGGACAGTGAGTGAATTGTCCTTGTGCTATATTGTGATTAAAAAAAACATTTTTTCTAGGGACAGAAAACTGTAGGTAGGGAGAGTGTTTTTTTTCTTTCACTCTGCAAGTCCTTGTTTCCAGGGACCTGTAAGGACAGTGAGTGAATTGTCCTTGTGCTATATTGTGCTTAAAAAAAATATTTTTTCTAGGGACAGAAAACTGTAGGTAGGGAGAGTGTCAGTTTCTTTCACTGTGAAAGTCCTTGTTTCAAGGGACAGAGAAGGACACCTGAAGGTAGCCCTTATTGCTTTTTTCCCATCTCCCTGCAGGCCATCTATTAGAATGTCTGGAAGGCAAACAAGGAGAGGCAGACAGTCAGGAGGCAATAAAAGAGGGCAAGCAGGCTCTGTGTCTGGGGGCAACAGTGCTGGTCGTGGACGCGGTGCATTGTCATCAGCACATGGCCATGGGACACGCTTGTCCTTCTTTTCGGCAGCTGGACATGTTGAGCCACATCATGCCGAAGACTTGGTAGAGTGGATGACCAAGCCCTCCTCCTCCTCCTCATCCTCTCTCACCCAGGCTCAGGGTACTGGAAAAGCAGCTGCCAAAGCGTCGTCTTCCCTGGTATCAATGTCAGACAAATCATCAGTCACTCCTTCCCTAGACCCACCATGTCCTCCTCCTGAGGAGTCCCCCGAACTGTTTCAGCACAGTGTTGGGTACATGCTCCAGGAGGATGCCCAGCGTTTCGAAGGGTCTGATGATGAAACCCAGCTAGAGGAAGGCAGTAGCGTGAGAGCAGACAGAGGGGATGCTCAAGAAGGACACCAATCTGGCAGTCATGTTCCAGCAGCTGCAGCATACTGCCAGATTGGCTCCAGTGATGAGGAGGGAGGGGATGATGAGGTCACTGACTCCACGTGGGTGCCTAATAGGAGAGAGGAGGAGGAGGAGGATGAGGAGGCACATCTCCAACGAGGCAGGATGCCCTTTGGTGGCCAGCGTAAGGGCAGTACACCGACGGAATCACACCGCAGAGCTCCGCCTGTGCAGGGCGCTGCCTCTGCCCGTCATTCAAAAAGTTCTTTGGTGTGGGCCTTTTTTGAGGCTAGTGCATCAGATCGCACAGCTGCTGTTTGCAACATATGTCTCAAGCGTATATCGCGTGGCCAAAACATCAGCCGCTTGGGTACCACATGCCTGACCAGACATATGTTGACCTGCCATGCAGCTCGTTGGCAAGCCTACCTCAAAGACCCACACCAAAGAACAAAGCGGACCTCTCCTTGCACCGCATCAGCTGGGATCTCCAACCCCACTATAACTTCAGTCCTCTCTGAAACATGCACTGAGAGGAATGAAGGTGTAGAATTAGGTGTGTCACAGCCAAGTACTTGCGCCCACTCTGCTAGCAGTACACCGACGTCCGATTCTAGCAGGCAAATTTCCCTGCCCCAGCTGCTGGACCGTCGAAAGAAGTTCACTCCCAGCCATCCACATGCCCAGCGGTTGAATGCTAGCTTGGCTAAATTGCTAGCGCTTCAACTGCTGCCTTTTCAGTTGGTAGACTCGGCCCCCTTCCGTGAGTTTGTGCAATGTGCGGTTCCTCAGTGGCAGGTTCCCAAACGCCACTTTTTCTCACGGAAGGCTATTCCGGCTCTCTACCGGCATGTGGAAGGCAATGTCTTGGCCTCGCTGGACAGGGCGGTCAGCGGTAAGGTGCATATTACCGCTGACTCATGGTCCAGCAGGCATGGACAGGGACGTTACCTTTCTTTCACGGCCCATTGGGTCACTCTTTTGGCAGCTGGGAAGGATTCAGGACAAGGTGCAGTAGTGTTGGAGGTTGTCCCACCGCCACGCCTCCAAAATGCTACTACTGGTTGTGACACACCTCTCTCCTCCACCCCCTCCTCTTCTTCTTCCTCCATGGCCTCTTCCTGTGGTTTGTCCTATGAACCAGCGGTGCTCCGTAGCCGTTCACGGGGCTACGCAAGTACGCAGGCAAAAAGATGCCATGCCGTGCTTGCGCTGGTGTGTTTGGGGGACAGAAGCCACACTGGGGCAGAGGTCCTGTCTGCTCTGCAGGGCCAGGCCGAGAGGTGGTTGACGCCACGCCAGCTTAAGCCAGGAATGGTGGTTTGCGACAATGGCACCAACCTCCTCTCCGCCCTCCGACAGGGACAACTGACCCATGTGCCCTGTGTGGCTCACGTCCTTAACCTGGTGGTGCAGCGCTTCTTGGGCAGGTACCCGGGCTTACAGGATGTCCTGAGGCAGGCCAGGAAAGTCTGTGTGCATTTCCGCAGATCTTATAATGCCAGTGCTCGCCTGGCTGAGCTGCAAAAGGAGTTGAACCTGCCCAAGAACCGCCTTATATGTGACATGCCCACCAGGTGGAACTCAACGTTGGCCATGCTGCAGCGGCTGCACACGCAGCAGAGGGCCATCAATGAGTACCTGTGCGACTACGGCACCAGGACAGGGTCAGGGGAGCTTGGTTTTTTTTCTCCACGCCAGTGGGGCATGATCAGGGATGCATGCACTGTCCTGGCACCATTTGAGGAGGCCACGAGGATGGTGAGCAGTGACAGTGCATGCATCAGTGACACTGTACCTCTTGTCCACCTGTTGGAGCACACGCTGCGTGGAATAATGGACAGGGCACTTGAGGCAGAACAGAGGCAGGAAGAGGAGGACTTCCTTGCCTCTCAAGGCCCCCTTTACCCAGACAGTGTTCCTTCTGTCCCACCCATCGCACAGGAAGAGGAGGAGGAGGAGGAGGAGGAGGAGGAGGATTGTGTCAGCATGGAGGTGGAGGCTGGCACTCAGCATCATCAGCAGCAGTCTTTTAGGGATGATTTACAGTCCCAAGAAACCAGTGGACTTGTACGTGGCTGGGAGGAGGTGGCTGCGGATCATGTCGTCCTTAGTGACCCAGAGGACTCTGGAGCGAATGCCTCAGCAAACCTACGCTGCATGGCCTCCCTGATCCTGCAAAGTCTGCGGAAGGATCCTCGTATTCTTCGGATCAAGGAGAGGGACCATTACTGGCTGGCCACTCTCCTTGATCCACGGTACAAGGGTAAGGTTGCGGACCTTATGTTACCGTCGCAGAGGGAGCAGAGGATGAGACAACTCCGGGAGGCCTTGCAGAAAGGTCTGTGCAACGCGTTCCCAGAGACTGGGAGGTTGCAAACTCCTGGTCCTGGACAACGAGTTGCTGAGGCTTCGGCCAGTCAAAGAAGGAGCGGTGGGGAAGGTGGCCGTCTGACCGATGCGTTCAGACAATTCTTTAGTCCGCAGCCCCAAAGTATGATCGGTTCCAGCAACCATCGCCAGCGTCTGATAAACATGGTGCAGGAATATCTAGGGGCAAGGTCAGACTTGGACACCTTCCCCACCGAAAATCCTCTGGCTTACTGGGTCTTGAGGATGGATCACTGGCCAGAGCTTGCACAGTATGCAATTGAGCTACTGGCCTGTCCTGCATCCAGCGTTCTTTCGGAACGCACATTCAGTGCTGCTGGAGGATTTGTCACGGATCACAGGGTGCGCCTGTCCACCGACTCGGTTGATCGACTGACTTTCATCAAGATGAACCAGTCTTGGATCACCACCAGCTACCACACACCTGATGCTGATATAACAGACTAATTGATTTTAACATGTCACATCCCTTCAAGACTGATGCTGATGCTGAGTGCCTGTGCTGTTATGTTGACTGGCTATCCTCCTCCTCCGAGTCCTCAATGATACGATTGATGATGATAGCTTGTAAGATCATTTTTGTTTATGGGTGCCGCCACCAGTGCCTAACGCCCAATTTTTCAGCCCCTGTTTAACAGGGGCGTGTAATTACAATTTTTGAAGCAATACTTTGCAACAGGGCTCATTGCTGTGCTCCAAGTACAGTATCTGTGAGGAGTTGCAGTGTTGTGCCACCAGTGCCTAAGGCCCAATTTTTCAGCCCCTGTTTAACAGGGGCGTGTCATTACAATTTTTGAAGCAATACTTTGCAACAGGGCTCATTGCTGTGCTCCAAGTACAGTATCTGTGAGGAGTTGCAGTGTTGTGCCACCAGTGCCTAAGGCCCAATTTTTCAGCCCCTGTTTAACAGGGGCGTGTCATTACAATTTTTGAAGCAATACTTTGCAACAGGGCTCATTGCTGTGCTCCAAGTACAGTATCTGTGAGGGGTTGCAGTGTTGTGCCACCAGTGCCTAAGGCCCAATTTTTCAGCCCCTGTTCAACAGGGGCATGTAATTACAATTCTTGATCTAATAATTCACAGCAGGGCCCATTGCTGCACCCACCAAGAGTAACTGTCAGGGCTTACAGTGTTGTGGCACCAGCACCACCATCAAAGGCCCAATTTTTACTACCACTGTTCAACAATTATATGTAATTAAAATTCCTGATATAATAGTTGACAGCAGGGCGTTCCAGCACCAACCAAGAGTAACTGTGAGTGCTTACAGTGTTGTGCCAACACCAACAACTAAGGGGCCTATTTCTGCAGAGTATATACGGCAGGTCCCTACTTTCAAACATCCAACTTACAAACGACTCCTACTTGCAAACGCAAGAAGACAACAGGAAGTGAGAGGAAATCTACCACTAGGAAGGAAAATTCTCTCCTGTAAGAATAAATATGGGAGAAAGGTGTCTCCTCTGTACTGATGCTTTATCAGCAATCCTTGTTTCAAGAAAAAGACCACATTTCAAAAAGAGTTGTCATTGGGACGGAAAGTGAGGTGAAATGTTCTGAACAGGGGCACAGACAGCAAAACAAATGTTACAGGGGTGATAACCCTTACCTATGTTTTCCAAAAAGTTTAAAAATAGATTTTTGGTCTGGAGCTACACTTCAACAATGTACCTGTTCAAAATTACAAACAGACTCTACATAAGAACAAACCTACAGTCCCTGTCTTGTATGCACCGCCTGTATAGGGCTGTTCAGAGTATATAGGGCCTTTTTTATTTTATTTGCGGGGTTCCCCTTAATATCCATACAAGACCCAAAGGGGCTGGTAATGGGCTGGGGTAGGGGGGGGGGGGGTCATGGGGTAGCTATGCCATTTTTCTTAAAGAATTTCATCCATATTACCGGGACCAGACATTACATTAAAGCCGCAAGCAGTTTTAAATGGCTTTTTTTTCCTTTAGAAGTGTCATTTTGTGCAGGGACAGTTCTAAACACGGGAAACACGTGGCACTTCACAGGCATACTTTAGACACCCCCCAGGTACGATATTTAAAGGAATATTTGACTTTTTTTTTTTCACTTTATGCATCATTAAAATGACTGCTCCCGAAAAACGACCGTTTTTAAAACTTCTTTTTGCATTGATACATGTCCCCTGGTGCAGAACCCGGGTTCCCAAACCCTTTTTAGGACAATAACATGCATAATAGTTGTTATAATTAGCACTTTAGAATTCGAACGTTCGCATCCATTGTATTTAATAGGGTTCTAATGTTCGTTCGAACTTTCGGTCCGTTCGCGGGTTCTGGTGCGAACCGAACCCGGGGGTGTTCGGCTCATCACTACTCCTTGCATTCCTATGTTGAATATGAATAGCTATGGCATTTTATGTCCTTTGAAGTTCATTCCTTCTTTCTGTATTCCTGGTACAGTTTTTTACTCTGTTTGTATTATGAAAATCTTCTCAATAAAAACAATTAACCAAAAAAAAAAAAAGTAAAAAAATCTATTTTTTTTTCATCAATTTAGGCCAATATGTATTCTGCTACATGTTTTTGGTAGAAAAAAAATCCCAATAAGTGTATATTGATTGATTTGCGCAAAAGTTATAGCGTCTACAAGCTATGACATATATTTATTTTTTATTCTTTACTAGTAAGGGCGGTGATCTGTGACTT
This sequence comes from Rana muscosa, assembly GCA_029206835.1. Taxonomy (NCBI): domain Eukaryota; kingdom Metazoa; phylum Chordata; class Amphibia; order Anura; family Ranidae; genus Rana; species Rana muscosa. The sequence continues at coordinate 79,848,356 of CM055116.1, read as the reverse complement.
ATAGCGGGACTGTGATATTGCAGCGGACAAATGTGACACTAACTGACACTTTTGACACTTTTTTGAGGACCAGTGACACTAATACAGTGATTAGTAGCAAATAGAGTGGATTGAGTGACTCTAAAATATCATGCACCTCATCCCGGGTTTTGGAAATAGCGAACAAGGAATGGGATTATAACGGTGCTCAAATAATAAAATCATATCAAAGATATAACATTTATAAAGGTTTCTTTATTGTTACAAAAAAATTGAAAAAAGGGTTCAATAAAATAAATTCACAGAGCATGTACAATTTGCTTTTGATTCAGGTCGCTGGTGTCCCACAAAGATGAAGATCGTCACAGGTAGGTGTTATATCCCAACATGTTTCGCCAGTAATGGCTTCCTCAGGGGATTACTTGGGACCACCAATATTGACCCAGCTCTAGCACAAATAAAGTGAAAGAAATTGTGATTAGTGCTAAAAAATATGCGCCTTTCTGACTTTCTCCCGAACGATCGGCAGGTTCCTGGTGGACATCGCATCTGCTGGACATGCTGATTGGCTTGTGCTGTGTCCAATCACAGTGGGAGCGGGTTGCCGGCAGCGTGCCCATGCCCCAGACCCAGAAGTGTCAGATCACATACCAGGTACATGTTCTGGCGCAGAGCGGCCGCCCTGCCACTGTATATCTACGGTGGGCAGTCGCTAAGCGGTTAATGCATGCAGGTTTTGCTGCATGTTAACACACAAAACAAAACGCACCATAAAAAGATAGTAACTCTGATAGTACATTAGTGCATTGCAGCACACTGGGGTTGATTTACTAAAACTGGTGAGTGCAAAATCTGCTGTAGCTCTGCATTGTCAGCAATCATCTGTTCTTTTAAAGCGGAGTTCCACCTGGACCCATGTTAGTCAGCAGCTACACTTTTAGTAAATACACTCTCACCTGTCCCACTGTCCAGCGATGTGGCCGCTTCTCTCCCCCGCCTGTCTGCCGCGCCGGCATTGCAAGTGTGGACACCCGGGTTTGACAGCTTGCGGCTTCACAGCGCGTCCTGAATGGCAAGGCAATCTTCTGGGACCTGTGATGTGTCCCAGAAGATTGCAGGGAGGGAGGAGGGAGGAGTCGCCTAGGCAGCCTGGAGCGGAAGTGGGTGCTGGCATGACATGATTGGCTCTGAGGAAGAGGGGATCTCACCTCGAAACGTGTCAGCCATCTGGAAGGTCCTCCAGCGTGTCGGACACAGTCCTGGTGACCTGGTTGCTTTTTGTCCATTGTGGACTTTGATATGCTTTTACTATCCACTTGTTTGTGAGTATATTTCCTTTTTTAAATTTTTTTAATAAATATTACTTGGGTAATGCGCAAGGTTGGTGCGCTCTCTTTTCATTCTTTTACGAATAGTTCCCGGCGAACATAGCTTGTTCGCGTTCGCCGCGGCGGGCGAACATATGCGATGTTCGGTCCGCCCCCTATTCGTCATCATTGAGCAAACTTTGACCCTGTACCTAACAGTCAGCAGACACATTCCAGCCAATCAGCAGCATACCCTCCCTCCCAGACCCTCCCACCTCCTGGACAGCATCCATTTTAGATTCATTCGGAAGCTGCAGTCTTAGTGAGAGCAGGGACAGTGTAGCTGCTGCTGATTTAATAGGGAAATCTAAAGCTAGGCCAGTGTATTCAGTGTCCACTCTACTCTAATTGCAGTTGCCTGCCAGCGTGTGTGTATTCAGTGTCCACTCCAGTCCTGAAAGACTCATCTGATCTCTGCTGTAAGGACAGCGTCCTGACAGCACCCCAAAAAGCCCTTTTTATGGCTAGTACATCAGTCTGCTTTTTTTTTTCCTCTGCAATCTAATTGCAGTTGCCTGCCAGCGTGTGTGTATTCAGTGTCCACTCCAGTCCTGAAAGACTCATCTGATCGCTCCTGTAAGGACAGCGTCCTGACAGCACCCCAAAAAGCACTTTTTAGGGCTAGTACATCAGTCTGCTTTTTTTTCCCTCTGTAATCCCTAATTGCAGTTGCCTGCCAGCATGTGTTTGTCAGGCTCATAGCGTATACCAGGGATATGCAATTAGCGGACCTCCAGCTGTTGCCAAACTACAAGTCCCATGAGGCATAGCAAGACTCTGACAGTTAAAAGCATGACCTCCAGAGGCAGAGGCATGATGGGACTTGTAGTTTGGCAACAGCTAGAGGTCCGCTAATTGCATATCCCTGGCGTATACTGTGCCCACTTGCCCAGTGCCACCACTCATATATCTTGTGTCACAGTAGATTACATTTGAAAAAAAAAAAACAATTTTGACTGCAATAGAATAGCAGTCAGCTGCCTGCCAGCGTGTGTGTCAGGTCTACAGCGCCTACTCTGCCAAGTTCTGCCAGTGTACAGTGCCACTCATATCTGGTGTCACAGTAGCTTGCACGCATAGTACAACTAAACTAAAAAAAATTACAGGCAGAGGCAGGCCACCCCGCAGGGGCTGTCATGGTTGTGGTGCTGTGATTCCCTTTGGCCCTAAAATAATGCCTAGTGTTCAGAGGCCACGTACCCTGAACTCGAAAAGTTCTGAGGACATAGTTGACTGGCTAACACAGGACACCCAATCTACTACAGCTTCCGCTCGGAACTTTGACGCACCATCCTCCTCCAGCTCAGCTTCGGGCACCTCTCAAGTTACCACTCGCCCGCCTGCCGCCACCACCAACACTAGCACCACAGCTGCTTCACTTGATCTGTCAGAGGAGTTATTTACGGTGTGATGATGATGATGTTGTACCCGCTGCTGCTTCCTTTGCTGAGTTGTCAGATACAAGTGAAGCGGTTGATGATGACGATGTGTCCGTGGATGTCACGTGGGTGCCCGCTCGAAGAGAAGAAGAACATGGGGAAAGTTCAGATGGGGAGACAGAGAGGAGGAGGAGACAAGATGGAAGCAGGGGGAGGTCGTCGCACGGAGCTAGTGGCACAGTGAGACAGCATGTATCGGCACCCGGGGTCAGCCAGACAGCACGCCAATCAAGGCATGCTGTTGCCACCACCAGAATGCCGTCATTGCAAAGCTCAGCAGTGTGGCATTTTTTTTTGTGTCTGCCTCTGATAACAGCGATGGCATTTGCAACCTGTGCCAAAAGAAACGGAGTCGTGGGAAATCCAACACCCACCTAGGTACAACTGCTTTGCGAAGGCACATGATCTCACATCACAAACGCCTATGGGATCAACACATGATGTCGAGTACAAGCAACACACAAGCTCAAAGCCACTATCCTCCTCCTGGTCCAGCATCTTCAGCCACGTCAACCACTGCTGTCCTCCTTGCCCCCTCTCAACCATCCGCCACTCCCTCTCTCGCCTTGAGCAGTTCCTGCTTATCTGCCCTCAGTCAGGTGTCTGTCAAGGACATGTTTGAGCGTAAGAAGCCAATGTCACAGAGTCACCCCTTGCCCGGCGTCTGACAGCTGGCTTGTCGGAACTCTTAGCCCGCCAGCTTTTACCATACAAGCTGGTGGAGTCTGAGGCCTTCAAAAAATTTGTAGCTATTGGGACACCGCAGTGGAAGGTACCCGGCCGAAATTTATTTTCACAAAAGGCAATCCCCAACCTGTACTCTATTGTGCAAAAGGAAGTCATGGCATGTCTGGCACAGTGTTGGGGCAAGGGTCCATCTGACCACTGATACCTGGTCTGCAAAGCACGGTCAGGGCAGGTATATCACCTACACTGCTCATTGGGTAAACCTGCTGACGGCTGCCAAGCATGTAATGCGTGGCTCTGCAGAGGAGTTGGTGGTGACACCGCCACGACTTGCAGGCAGGCCTGCTGCCACCTCCTCTACTCCTCCTACTCCATCCTCTTCGATAACCTCCTCGGCTGAGTCCTCTTCTGCTGCTGCGTCTTGCTCCACATCAACTGCACCCCCCCAGCTCCCCAGGGGCTATTCCACATCCCGGATACGACAGTGTCACGCCGTCTTGGGGTTGACTTGCCTGAAAGCAGAGAGTCACACCGGACCAGCACTCCTGTCCGCCCTGAACGCACAGGTGGATCAGTGGCTGACTCCGCACCAACTGGAGATCGGCAAAGTGGTGTGTGAGAACGGAAGCAATTTGTTGGCGGCATTGAATTTGGGCAAGTTGACACATGTGCCGTGCATGGCACATGTGTTGAATCTGATTGTACAACGCTTTGTGCATAAGTACCCAGACTTACAGGACATCCTCAAGCAGGCCAGGAAGGTGTGTGGCCATTTCAGGCGTTCCTACATGGCCATGGCGCACTTTTCAGATATCCAGCGGCGAAACAACATGCCAGTGAGGCGCTTGATTTGCAACAGCCCGACGCGTTGGAATTCAACACTCCTAATGTTCGGCCGCCTGCTCCAAATAGAAAAAGCCGTCAACGAGTATTTGCATGACCGGGGTGCTAGGATAGCCTCTGCGCAGCTGGGAATTTTTTTGCCACGTCACTGGATGCTCATGCGCAATGCCTGTAGGCTCATGCGTCCTTTTGAGGAGGTGACAAACCTAGCCAGTCGCACTGAAGGCACCATCAGCGACATCATCCCATTTGTTTTCTTCCTGGAGCGTGCCCTGCGAACAGTGCTGGATCAGGCCGTAGATGAGCGTGAAGAGGAAGAGGAAGAGTTGTGGTCACCATCACCACCAGAAACAGATTTATCAGCATCGCTTGCTGGACCTGCGGCAATGCTGGAAGAGGAGTCTGAGGAAGAGGAGTCAGAGGAGGAATGTGGCTTTGAGGAGGAGGAGGAAGACCAACCACAGCAGGCATCCCAGGGTGCTCGTTGTCACCTATCTGGTACCCGTGGTGTTGTACGTGGCTGGGGGGAAGAACAGACCTTCAGTGAGATCAGTGAGGACGAGGAACGGGACATGAGTAGCTCGGCATCCAACCTTGTGCAAATGGGGTCTTTCATGCTGTCGTGCCTGTTGAGGGACCCTCGTATAAAAAGGCTGAAGGAGAACGACCTGTACTGGGTGGCCACGCTACTAGACCCCCGGTATAAGCAGAAAGTGCCTGAAATGTTACCGAATTACCGGAAGTCGGAAAGGATGCAGCAGTTCCAAAATAAATGAAAAAGTATGCTTTACACAGCGTATAAGGGTGATGTCACAGCACAACGGGAATCTAACAGGGGAAGAGGTGAAAGTAATCCTCCTTCTACCATGACCACGCCGGCAAGGACAGGACGCTTTACAGACGTGTTGTTGATGGAGGACATGCGGAGCTTTTTAAGTCCTACGCATCGCCACAGCCCTTCGGGGTCCACCCTCAGAGAACGACTCGACCGACAGGTAGCAGACTACCTCGCCTTAACTGCAGATATCGACACTCTGAGGAGCGATAAACCCCTTGACTACTGGGTGTGCAGGCTTGACCTGTGGCCTGAGCTATCCCAATTTGCGATAGAACTTCTGGCCTGCCCCGCTTCAAGTGTCCCTTCAGAAAGGACCTTCAGTGCAGCAGGAGGTATTGTCACTGAGAAGAGAAGTCGCCTAGGTCAAAAAAGTCTAGATTACCTCACCTTTATTAAGATGAATGAGGCATGGATCCCGAAGGGACTGACAGTGGGCGATACATTTGACTAAAAAAGGCCTGATGAGATGAGCTGCCTTGGGCTAAAAATGGTCCACACGCTGCTGTATTTTATCTCTGCATGCCGGATGACTTGCGTGACTTATCCGCCACCAACTAGGGTTCAAGCCGCAATGTTTTAGGGCACTTTCTGCCTGGAAAACATCAATTTGTCTGGCTGCTGCTACAGCAGCGGCTGCAAAAATACCAAATTTTTCAGGCATGTGTACATGCCTAATTTTTCTGGCCTCTGGTGCTGCACTGTGGCTGCAAAATCAAAAAAAAAAAAAAAAAAAAAAGCACATACATGTGTCAATTCCCCTTCGTGATCGTTACCTTATTGTGGTGAAGGGGCTTGCGTATCACAATGAAGCGACCACTTCTATGAGTGTGTTGGCAATGGCAATGTTGGCACACCCCAGATAAGGTCGTTGCTTCATTGTGAACAGACCAAAAGCGATCGGCTGGATAATTTTGCATAGAAAAAACATTAATTTTCTTTGTGATCATCTAAGGTGATCATTAAAGCCTTGCGGTTCTGCAAATGGACTGTTTGCGGTTGTTTGCGGTGCGTTAAACGGGGAGTTTGGTCTGTCAGAGTTTGGTCTGTAACTGTGAAGCGGGCGTAACCCTTACACTACCTGATCGATACAACATACAACATCATACCTGATGTTTTAAAGCACGTTATTCCAAACAATTTAGGAATGTTAGGTGATTTATGCCCTTTATGGATTAGAACCCGACTCTGCGTCAACTACGTCATTTTCCATGGGAGTTTTGCCATGGATCCCCCTCCGGCATGCCACAGTCCAGGTGTTAGTCCCCTTGAAACAACTTTTCCATCACTATTGTGGCCAGAAACAGCCCCTGTGGGTTTTAAAATTTGCCTGCCTATTGAAGTCTATGGCGGTTCGCCCGGTTCGCCCGTTCGCGAACATTTGCGGAAATTCGCGTTCGCCGTTCGCGAACGGAAAATTTTATATTCGCGACATCACTACTCCCGTGTAGTTCTGGGCTAATTCCTCACCGTTCTCATGATCATTGAAACTCCACGAGGTGAGATCTTGCATCGAGTCCCAGACCGATGGAAATTGGCAGTTATTTTGTGTTTCTTCCATTTGGAAATAATAGCACCAACTGTTGTCACCCTCTCACCAAGCTGCTTGGCGATGGTCTTGTAGCCCAGTCCAGCCTTGTGTAGGTCTACAATCTTGTCCCTGACATCCTTGGACAGCTCTTTGGTCTTGGTGGAGAGATCGGAATCCGATTGATTGATTGCTTCTGTGGACATTTATGTATTTTATACAGGTAACAAGCTGAGATTAGGAGCACTCCCGTTAAGAGAGTGCTCCTAATCTCAGCTTGTTACCTGTATAGAAGACACCTGGGAGCCAGAAACCTTGCTGATTGATAGGGGATCAAATACTTATGTCACTCATTAAAATGCAAATTAATTTATAACCTTTTTGAAATGTGTTTTTCTGGATATATTTGTTGTTATTCTGTCTCTCACTGTTAAAATAAACCGACCAATAAAATTATAGACTGAGCATTTCTTTGTCAGTGGGCAAACGTACAAAATCAGCAGGGGATCAAATACTTTTTCCCCACACTGTGTATATACTGTTTATATTGCAGGAAGGCATGAACCAGACGGTCTCTGAATTGACCTGTGAACTTTAGTGAGCTTTAGTCTGCCCAAAGCTGAGGGTAATCAATGGTTGTCTGTTTTTCCTCACTTAGTGAATTATTGGATTAATAAACAGCTCTTAACGTCTTTTCCCACTCAGAAAAATCTCTACAATCGATCTTAGAAGCATCATTAATATTGTTGTTATGTTGTTTGTATGGATCTAGCTTAACACCTACTTGCCCCCCCTCCGGCAGCCCTCTAACTGGGTCTTAATGCCAGGAGGGTGGATTTCCCAATGACATGATCACTGCGATTGGCTGTCACAGTGGTCACATGATCAGGAGCCTGTCCCAACATCTCCAGATCACAAAGAGAGGCCATGGAGCTGTCAGTGACAGCTCAGTCACTGCGCTGTGAACATATAACATATGGATGCATACGTGCACCGTGTGGGCGTTTTTTTAAATAACAAACATGTTATACTTACCTGCTCTGTGCAGTGGTTTTGCACAGAGCAGTCTTGATCCTCCTTTTCTCGGGTCTCCTGCCGGTGCTCTGGGCCCCTCCCCCTTGCCGAGTGCCCCCCATAGCAAGCAGTTTGCTATGGGGGGCACTCGTGCATGCTCGCTCCCGGCCTGGCTATCTGTGTCCATAGGATACAGAGAGCGAGACTCAGTCCCGCCTTACTGGCTGTGATTGACAGAAGTGGGAGCCAATGGCACCTGCTACTGCATCTTAACCAGTCAGGAGGGAGAGACCCGGGAGAGCCTTGACTCTCATGCATATCACTGGATCAGGATCGGGCTTAGGTAAGTAATAGGGGGGCAGAGGGGGCAGCTGGACACTGAAGGTTTTTTTTTATCATAGAATGCATGAAGGTAAAAAAAGCTTTAGCCTTCACAACCACTTTATATATACCTTACTATGTTTAGATGGGACTTTGCAGGCATTCTGCTTATACACACACATGTAAATCTGTAAAATGTCAGAACCATGTTAAAATAACATAGATAAAAATAAAACCACTACATTAGGCCATGATGATGATCAGTGCATGTTGGTTACAATTGGTCTTCAATGCATGTTCAATAGACAGTAGTTCTTCCTCACCCTCAGGGGAAAAAAGAGAATCTGTAATGCCGCGTACACACGACCGGTTTTCCCGTCGGAATTAACTCTGATGGGTTTATGCGACGGAATTCCGCTCAAGCTGTCTTGCATAAACACGGTCACACCAAATTCCACCCGTCAAGAACGCGGTAATGTACAACACTACGACGAGCCGAGAAAAATGAAGTTCAGTGATTCTGAGCATGCGTTGAATTGATTCTGAGCATGCGTGGTTTTTAGTCCGTCTGAATTTCCAATAGAAATTTTTTCTGTCGGAAAAAAAGAGAACATGTTCTCTTTCTAAGTCCGTCAGAATTTCCGATGGAAAAAGTCAGATAGGGCATACACACGGTCGGAATATCCGATGAAAAAATCCCGTCTGACTTTTTCCATCGGAAATTCCGACCGTGTGTACACGGCATAAGAGACCCAAGCAATCATGGTAAAACATATGGCCAACATCACTGCTCTGCTGAAAAACTACCAAGCTCTAAGCTCTAAGGAGTGCCTCCCTCAGAAAGACCGCATGACCCAGGGGGCCCCCTTTTCTATATGGATATTGCTTGAAATAGTTCAAGATTTCCTTGAAATGATGACCAACCCACACTTCAGATAAGGCCTTGATCCCAAAAGAGCCTGGTGAGTGGTTGGGACAATCACCAGGGAAGAAATTAAGTCAGAGCACCATCCAGCCCGAAGTCCAATATACTAATGATACAATATAGAGGCAAGTACCTATGGTACACCTTGGTCCCATGGCAGCAGGCACTCAGATCTTCTATTATCCTGACCACAACAAGTCCTCGACATTATCAGAAACAGTGCAGGACTGCTGGTTCTGCTCTGTAAGTGATGATGTCATCAAGGGACTGGCCACACCAGCATTGAGGAAAGCCTATAAGGAATTAATGGGGAGAAACCTGTGAGACTGTGGAGTAACATAAGTAACGTAATCTATTAGAGCCCCCCAAATAATCAAGCATTAAATGCTGCATATGTGGAGTGGTTATCACTATTTATTTTTGTGGCCAGTCCAGAATTCTACTTTAAATACCGTATATACTTGAGTTTAAGCCGACCCAAATATAAGCCGAGGCACCTAATTTTACCACAAAAAACGGTGAAAACTTATTGACTCGAGCATAAGCCTAGGGTGCCCATGTGCATGCCTCACTGTGTCCATGCCTCACTGTGTCCATGCCTCACTGTGCCCATGCCTCACTGTGCCCATTCCTCACTGTGTCCATGCCTCACTGTGTCCATGCCTCACTGTGCCCATGCCTCACTGTGTCCATTCCTCACTGTGCCCATGCCTCACTGTGTCCATGCCTCACTGTGCCCATGCCTCACTGTGTCCATGCCTCACTGTGCCCATGCCTCACTGTGCCCATGCCTCACTGTGTCCATGCCTCACTGTGTCCATGCCTCACTGTGCCCATGCCTCACTGTGTCCATGCCTCACTGTGCCCATGCCTCACTGTGTCCATGCCTCACTGTGCCCATGCCTCACTGTGCCCATGCCTCACTGTGTCCATGCCTCACTGTGCCCATGCCTCACTGTGTCCATGCCTCACTGTGCCCATGCCTAACTGTGCCCATGCCTCACTGTGTCCAAGACTAGACTGACGTTTAACATGGGAGTCTATGGAAGGAGTGCCTGGCTCTGAAATATCGGTGCTCCCCGGCCGTAGGTCCCCAAGACAACAAACATTGCACACTTGTATAGGAGAAATGGGGCTACATGTGTGCCAAGTTCCGGGTCCAGGGGACCTACGACCGGCCGGTACTGGGTCCCCAAATCACCGGAGAAATTACCATTTAACATGGGAGTCCATGGAAGGAGTGCCTGGCTTTGAAAAATCGGTGCTCCCCTGCCGTAGGTCCCCAGGACAACAAACTTTGTAGAGGAAACAAACACTTGTAGAGGAAGAGTGAGGCTACATGTGTGCCAAGTTTGGGGTCCAGGAGACCTACGGCCGGCCGGTACCGGGTCCCCAAAGTCCGGGAGATCAGGCGCAAAAAGGTGACTCGAGTATAAGCCGAGGGGGGCATTTTCAGCACAAAAAAATGTGCTGAAAAACTCGGCTTATACTCGAGTATATAAGGTAATCTTAACATAAAGAGTCCCTTCCGAAACTGATGGAAAAACCTCCATACTTATAGACTGTATTGTCAAAAGTATTGGGACACCTGCCTTTACACGCACAAGTCCGTAGGGTACAATATTGAGTTGACCCACCCTTTGCAGCTATAATAGCTTCAACTCTTCTGGGAAGGCTGTCCACAAGGTTTAGGAGTGCCTATGGGAATGGGAAGCGCATTTGTAAGGTCAGGCACTGATGTTGGACGAGAAGGCCTGGCTCGCAGTCTCCACTCTATTTCATCCCAAAGGTGTTCTATCGGGTTCACAGTAAGCTGAGCTGCATCACTCAATGCCAAGCCGTAGCTGGAAAAGCACATACAAAATTTGGGATGTATAAAATGGAAAGTATGGTATTCTTGTATAGTACTGCTCATGTATAACTGACTCGGAAGGGCACACCTTAAATATGAGCTCAAGTTTAAGGTGTCGTTAAAAAAAATCAAGCTAAATTAATAAATGGTGGATAACTTCACATACAGTAAAAGAATGAAAAAAATTGCCTGCTCCCTTTGGAAGAAATCCATCTTAGAGATGAATACATTAATAGGTCTAAATGTATCCAAGGTTAATATAAACATCTGGCTAATTATAATTTTTTCCCCTGTAACTGTATAAAGGACAAGCAGAAAATATACAGTTCACTATATTGTCAGGACTCTGTGCAGGCCAGTCAAGTTCTTCCAACCGAAACTCGCTCATCCATGTCTTTATGGACCTTGCTTTGTGCACTGGTCCAAATAATTTGGTGGAGGGGGGATTATGGTGTGGGGTTGTTTTTCAGGGGTTGGGCTTGGCCCCTTAGTTCCAGTGAATGAAACTTTTAAAAGAGAAGTCTGTTTTGTTTTTTTTCTTGCTAGTTATACTTACCTCAGACTGATGCTGCAGCTGTCCCCTGGCGTCTCTGCACTGAGAACCAAGCCACCGAACACCGCCGATGGCTCAGTTCTCACTCCTCCCCGAGCAGAGCGATGCTGACTGTCAGTCAGCATCGCTTCTGCTCTACTTCTCAGCGCTCATTGGAGCGATGAGCAGTGGAGGGGCAGGGAGTGGCCGTCTCAGCGGCTCGCTGAGACGGCCATCAATCAGGGCAGCTGGCGGATTCAGACTTGGAAGTCGGGATGACGCGCTGCCCCGACTGATGGCAGTGACGTCCGTCAGGGGAGAGCGGACTTCAGACCGCTCTCCGCTTACAACAGGTCACTGGTGTGCAAAACGAATTGCACTCCTGTGACCCAGAGGAGAAGCCCAGCCTAAAAAGCTCAGGCTGGACTTCTCCTTTAAGGCGTCAGTATACCAAGACATTTAGACAACTTCATGCTCCTAACTTTATGGGAACAGTTTGGAGATGGCCCCTTCCTTCCAACATGACTGCACACTGGTGCACAAAGCAAGGTCCATAAAGACATGGATGAGCAAGTTTGGGGTGGAGAAACTTGACTGGCCTGCACAGAGTCCTGACTTCAACCCTTCAACACTTTTGGGATGAATTAGAGCGCAAACATCGAGCCAGGTCTTGAAGAGTTGAAGGTGTTATAGCAGCAAAGGGTGGGCCAACCCAATTTTGAACCCTATGGACTAAGACTGGGATGCCATTAAAGTTAATGTGCGTGTAAAGGCAGGTGTCCCAATACTTTTAACAATGTAGTGTATATTTCTGCTTGTCTTTTATACAGTTCCAGGAAAAAAATATATATATATAATTAGCCAGATCTTTATATTAACCTTGGATATATTTAGACCTATTAATGTATTCATCTCTAAGATGGATTTCTTCCAATTCTTTTCATCCTTTTACTGTATGTGAAATTATCCACCTTGTATTCATTTAGCTTGATTTTTTAAACAAAACCTTGAGCTCATATTTAAGGTGCGTCCTTACACGTCAGTCATACATGAGCAGTACTATACAATAATACACTGGGGGTGATTTACTATCAACAGTGCGCTGCGCCGGTTCATACCTTAATTGGTGCGTCGGATAAATCCTTAATTGGGCGCATGAAACGGCGGCGCACTGTTATAGTAAATAAAAATGTCAGCAGCGCTAGATCTCTATTCAAAATTAATGGTTCCCTATGGGAGCCCATTGATTTGAATAGAGGTCGCCCGGGAAGTCGGATCAAGACGATCTGACTTGCGGGGCAGCGCGACTTTGCGAGGCAACTTAGACACGACTTGAGCGTGAAGCAGACGCTCAAGTCGTGTCCTGGAGGTGACTTGAAGTACCTGGCCGAGAATGTTCTCAGCGACAAGGTACTGCAAGCCTCGCGCTCACTGTCCCCTGTGTTTGGTATGAATCATGAAGGGGAACTCCAGGCCAAATTTTAAATAAAAAAATGGGTTCCCCTCCAGGAGCATACCAGGCCCTTATGTCTGGTATGGATTTTAAGGGAAACCCCCTACACCGAAAAAACGGCGTGGGGGTCCCCCCAAAATCCATACCAGACCCTTATCCGAGCACGCAGCCCGGCAGGTCAGGAAAGGGGGGGCGAGCGCCCCCTCCTGAACCATACCAGGCCACATGCCCTCAACATGGGGGGGGGGGTGGGTGCTTTGGGGCAGGGGGCGCCCAGCCCAAAGCACCCTGCCCCATGTTGATGGGGACAAGGGCCTCTTCCCGACAACCCTGGTCGTTGGTTGTCAGGGTCTGCTGGCGGGGAGCTTATCGGAATCCGGGAGCCCCCTTTAATAAGGGGGCCCCCAGATCCTGGGCCCCCCACCCTATGTGTATGAGTATGGGGTACATCGTACCCCTACCCATTCACCTGGTGGCAAAAAAAGTCAATAAAAAACAGGTTTTTAAAGTTATTTATTAGGCAGCTCCGGGGGTCTTTTTCTGACTTCGGGGGGTCTTCTTCCGACTTCGGGGGTCTCTTCCGACTCTCCGGCCTCTTCTCCCGCTCTCCGGTGTCTTCTCCGCGCTCTCCGGTTCTTCTCCCGCTCTCCGGTGCCTTCTCCGCGCTCTCCGGTTCTTCTCCCGCTCTCCGGTGCCTTCTCCACGATCTCCGGTTCTTTCTGCCTTCTGCCGGGCGCCCCGCTATCTTCTTCCAGCTCTTTTGCTAGCGGGGTCCCAGTCTTCATCGTCGTCTTCTTCTCTCTTCTTTCCACCCGATGTTGCCTCGTCGCTGTCTGCCGCTACAATGCTGTGTGCGCGGAGCGTAACGACTTATATTGGCATAGGGCGTGGTCACCGGGTGATGCCACCCAGTGACCCCGCCCCCGTATGACGTCACAGTCCTGGGGAATGATGGGACAGTGACGTCATATGGGGGCGGGGTCACCGGTGACCACGCCCCATGTCAATATAAGTCGTTGCGCTCCGCGCACACAGCATTGTAGCGGCAGACAGCGACGAGGCAACATCGGGCGGAGAGAAGAGGGAAGAAGACGACAATGAAGACCAGGACCCCGCTAGCAAAAGAGCTGCAAGAAGATAGCGGGGCACCCGGCAGAAGGCAGAAAGAACCGGAGATTGTGGAGAAGGCACCAGAGAGCGGGAGAAGAACCGGAGAGCGCAGAGAAGGCACCGGAGAGCGGGTGAAGAGGCCAGAGAGTCGGAAGAGACCCCCGAAGTCGGAAGAAGACCCCCGGAGCTGCCTAATAAATTACTTTAAAAACATGTGGTGTGTTTTTTTTATTGACTTTTTTTGCCACCAGGTGAATGGGTAGGGGTATGATGTACCCCATACTCATTCACATAGGGTGGGGGGCCTGGATCTGGGGGTCCCCTTTGTTAAAGGGGTCTTCCATATTCCGATAAGCCCTCTGCCCACAGACCCCCCAAGGGTTGTGGGGATGAGGCCCCTTGTCCCCATCAACATGGGGACATCCTCCCCATGTTGAGGGCATGTGGTATGGTACGGTTCAGGAGGGAGGGGGGGCGCTCTCTCGTCCCCCCCTCTTTTCCTGTGGCCTGCCAGGTTGCGTGCTCGGATAAAGGGTCTGGTGTGGATTTTTAGGGGGACCCGCACGTCATTTCTTTTTTAAAAATTGGCGCAGAGTTCCCCTTAATATCCATACCAGACCTGAAGGTCCTGGTAATGGAATTTGGGGGGACCCTATGCATTTTTTTTTTTTCAAAGACTTTCAATGACTTTTCTCTATATTGACGGGAGCCGACAATTCATTATAGCTGTGAGTGCTTTTAAATGCCTTTTTATTTCCTTTAGAAATGTAATTTTCCTTTAGGACTGTTATATAACGGCAAGTTTAGGAGGTGCGCCTGTTCAACTTATATAAATGCATTTACGCGACTTGACATTTACTAAGATTTTGCCGGCGCAGTGAACCGGCGCATTTGAACGAGTAAAATTGCCGCGCAGAGCACAAAAAGATCCCTCGCAGTTATAAACGTACTTGCCGGCGCAGCAGGCTGGTTCAGAAAAAGTTATTTTCTCATTCTATTTTGGGCATATTTGTTACTTAGGCAGTTATCACTAAACTTCCTCACATCACCCCACGTCACTCCCATTATATTGGCACTTCCAGCTTCTTTATATTTTTATTTGAAGATGCCGTGCGCCAGGTCCATAGTGGTGCACTGAGCGCCTCCTCCCGTGCGCCAAGAACACGATAGTAAATAGGGAATAGCGCTGCGTTACCGGCGCTAATGTTTCGTAAATACCAAAACTGCCATTGCGCACTTTCCATTTTATACATCCCAAGTTTTGTATGTGCTTTTCAAGCTACGGCTTGGCATTGAGTGATGCAGCTCAGCTTACTGTGAACCAAACTGAAAAAATATGGTGCCCTGTTTAGTTTTTCTTTGAAGGCAACCCTGTCAGAAAACTAAATTTAGCCAAGAGCTGTCCCTTTAAAAAGGGAATATACATATTTACCTCTCCCATTGCCCACGCTGTTGACCCCTTTTCTTTTGAAATCTCCCTCTAGAATCTGTTCAGAAACTGACACTTCCGGGAGTGTCAATATCCTGTGCCTACTTGATCCTCCCACCAACCTCAAGGGGGCAGTAGTAATAAGGCGGTTAGAGGGAGGAGCCAGTGAGCACATTGGGGGAGACAGGAGATTGACACTCCTGTGACTGAAATTGTTTTTTCAGCTGACTTGAAAGGAAGATCTCTCTTCGGTAGAGAGGCGCATGGCAGCGCAGCTAGTAGGAGAGGTATTTACTTTACTCTTTTTGCAGGGAGAGCTTTTTGGCTACCATATATACTCGAGTATAAGCCGACCCGAATATAAGCCGAGGCACCTAATTTTACCACAAAAAACTGGGAAAACTTATTGACTCGAGTATAAGCCTAGGGTGTCCATCTGCATGCCTCACTTTGCCTCACTGTGTCCATCTGCATGCCTCACTGTGCAGAGATTTCCTCTCACTTCCTGTTTGGCCATGGGGCAGGAAATGAAGGGTAATGAACGGATGGCAAAATAAAAATTTACGGGCTTTAACCATTCCTTACTCTATCCAAAATGGAAAAAAAAGTGTTGCCTATAGTTCTACAATAAGCACAATTTTCTGCTAAATTTATGGAGGACTAAGAAGATATAACCATGCCAGTGGTGCAGCAGAAAACATGTAGCACAGTGATGAAGGTATGTGGTCCAGGCATTGAGCAAAGGAAGGATTTGCTCAACAGAATCAACAGAAATCAACAGAAATAAAATTAAGATTCCTTAATATGTACAACTGACACAAGCAAAGGATTGCAGGAGAGCCCTTCTACCTACCTGCCAGGTATAGGTGACCACGTCAGTGTCCCTTTTGTCTGCACCATCCCTATCATACCTGCCGCTTTATGGGGGCGCCAGACCGATTTGTCTTGTGGCCCAGTCCGCCCCATAGGACTGGCGCTACACTAAAAGTGTAGCACAAGCCGGCGGGGACTTTTTTCATGCTGCCCCCCTGCAAAGTGCTGCCCTAAGCCTGGGCCTTGTTGGCCTAGGCCAAGATACAGCGTTGTATATATATTTTTTAGCAGAGACTATAGAGAATAAAATGGCGGGCGTTGAACTTTTTTATGTCACACGGTTTTTGCGCAGTGGTTTTTCAAATTTATTTGGAAAACATACATTTTAACCACTTAAGGACCGCCGCACGCACTTTTACATCGGCAGAATGGCACGGACAGGCAAATCGACGTGTATATATACGTCTCTTTAAATCTGCCGCCGTGTGGGCGCATGCGTGCTCCTGCCGCGAGCTCCGTGATCGTGCCCGCGGGACCCGCCGACTCGAAGTCCGTCGGTGTCCCGCGATCGTGTGCCATGGAGCTGCAGAACGGGGGGATGCCTGTGTAAACAAGCATCTCCCTGTTCAGCCTAGTGACAGGACACTGATCGTCTGTTCCCTCTCATCAGGAGCAGCGATCAGTGTCGTGTCACAGTAAGCCACGCCCCCTAACAGTTTGAATCACTCCCTAGGACACACTTAACCCCTTCCTCGCCCCCTACTGGTTAACCCCTTCACTGCCAGTCACATTTACGCAGTAATCAGTGCATTTTTATAGCACTGATTGCTGTACAAATGTCAATGGTCCCAAAATATCGCCAAAAGTGTCTAATGTGTCCGCTATAATGTCGCAGTCACGATAAAAATCGCTGATCGCCGCCATTGCTAGTAAAAACAAAATTATTAATAAAAATGCCATAAATCTATCCCCTATTTCTTTCTCGTACATCACGGGACACAGAGCGACATAGTCATTACTAATGGGTTATATAGTTACCGTCAGGTGCTGGCACTGGCAACTTCCAAAACCGGAAGTACCCTCCCCTATATAAGCCCCTCCCATCCGGGAGCACCTCAGTTTTTTGCCAGTGTCTAAGGTGTTGGCCAAGAAGAAACATGTGTTTTTCACTGAGCTTGCGTACAGGTTCTTTTGGGCCTCAGTAAGCTATTCCGGATCCGACCAAAAAAGCTTCATAGCTAAACGGTCGGTACCCGGGCCTTGCAAAGAGAAGAGCAAGGTTTTGCCTGTAATGCTTCTCTTAGGAGAGCTGGACCCTGGGATCCAGAGCTCTGGTCATACCCACGACCAAGATGTTTTCTGTGCAGGGTGCTATACAGGTCCAGGGGAGTGGAATCCTTGGGAACCCGGTCCCTGAAGGTTTGATTACAATGCCTGCCGTGATAGGTGAAGTTTGGGCTTTTGTGGACCAAACAAAGTCCTGCGGCGAGGAACAGGTAAGTGGGGGCCCCCAGGAACTTGGTTCTATTGGGGGACCCCCAAGCCTAATTTGTCTTTCTGTCTGTTACCTAATGGTATTCCCGCAAGATTCTGTGCATGCCTGTAACTACTAAAAAAAATGTAATAATTTTTAATGGTGGTCAAGAAAAAAAAAAAAAAAATGTTTTTTTTATATATATTTAGTATATTAGACTGCGGTACCTGTGTTTGTCCACTAGAGGCCGCTGTGGAATGTTTTCTTGTCATGTGGACTAGTTTCTTCTCAGAGAGCAAAGTCCAGGCAGTTGGTGAGTTCTCCTATAGGAAACTGCTTCCTCTGCCATGTTGCAGTGCTCGTCCATCCCCCGGCCTGTGGCAAAGAGGGGCCCTGGCTCCTGTCCCTGGTTTCCATGTTTGAAATTAGCGCCGAGGGCGCACGTGGCCGCGCGCGTGCGCGTGCACGCGCCTCTATATATAGAGGTGAGCCGGAAAAGGGGGCGGAGCCTGGGGGATGACGCTCTGTGTGCGCCGCAGCGCTTCTGCGCATGTGCGGGCGTCCCAGCAGGTTTTAAAAAGCCACAATATTGTAGTAAGCTGGCTATGAAGTACAGAGACAGAGCTGGCAACATTTAAAGGCATACAGCAAGCGGTTGATACAGGCATCCCCTAGAAAGGCACATTAGTAGACACCAACTGTTTATTATAGCAGCATTTATGCTAGACTATTATCAGTAACTGGTGTATTTCGGCTGGAATACCTCAGCTTTGTGGCTTAGGAATATGCCGTCTAAAAACTCCGGGACTAGAAATTCCAGGAGGAATAGGGGGTCTCCATCGGGCTCTGAGGATCTTGGGCATGCTTTGGCTGCACCAGTCTCCCCTGAAGAATCAGAGGTTAGTGACCGTAGGGCACCCCCAGGAGTACCTGGTACTGTGGCTGTCCTCAGTTCACCTGCTCCTGTGTATGTAACAGAGGAGGTTTTTTCCTCAGCTCTGGGAGGACTGGAAGAGAGATTGTCAGCATTAATCGCTGCTTCCCTGTCACAGGAGAAAAGCGCTCGATCTCCGTCTCCTCCCTCAGAGTGCCTGTTAACAGAGCAACAGTCCCATACAGAGGTCGACCTACCTGAGGGGGATCAGGATGAGGTTGATTCGGTTGTAGAGGAATCAACAGTGGAAGAGCCGTTCTCAGCATCACATGCTGAGAGGTTATGGGTTCAGTCCCTGACTAATATGGTCCGATCAGCATTTAAAATGCCACTTGCGGAGCCATCCTCCACTTCTGTCTCCTCATTGGGGTCGCTAAAAGCTCCCCAGACTGTTTGTTCCTTTCCGATCCATCCTTTACTGGAGGGGCTCATTTACCAGGATTGGGAGCATCCTGACAAAATATTTACTCCCCCCAAGAGATTTCCGGTGGTCTATCCCATGGAGGATAGGTTCATCAGAAAATGGAAGGTCCCTACAGTGGACGCAGCCATCTCTTGTGTGAATAAATCACTGACATGTCCGGTGGAAAATGTCCAAATGTTCAAGGACCCAATAGATAAAAAATTGGAGTCATTATTGAAATCTGCTTTTTCTACAGCAGGATTGGTGACACAACCAGCAGTGGCAGCTATAGGGGTATGCCAAGCAGTGAAGGATCAGTTGAAACAGGTCTTAAGAGACTTGCCGGATCAGCAGGCTCTTGCCCTAGCTGATCTACCTAGAGCCTTATGCTTTGCGGTGGACGCTATAAAGGATTCAATCCATCAGGCCTCCCGCCTTACGCTGTCTGTAGTACATATGCGCAGGCTTCTATGGCTCAAAAACTGGTCTGCTGAAGCTCCCTGTAAAAAATTGCTGGTCAGCTTCCCATTTCATGGGGAGCGCTTATTCGGGGAAGACCTGGACAAGTATATCCAGAGAATTTCCAGCGGTAAAAGTACACTTTTGCCGGTTAAAAATAGAGTTAGAGGTCCCTCCTTTAAGAGGCCGGCTTCTCCAGTCCCTAGGACATCGGCTGTGAAACAGTTCCGACGGCCTCCCCGGTCAAATCCCGGAGGTAAAAATCAGGGACAGTTACAGGGTAACAAGAAGCCCTGGAGCAGGAGAGGTACAAAACCTCCCCCAAAGTCAAATGCATGAAGGGTTGCCCCCACCCAATCGGGTGGGGGGAAGACTTCAGTTGTTCACAGAAACCTGGCGGGACACGATCCGAGACAGATGGGTGCTCTCCGCAGTAAATCTGGGATACAAATTGGAGTTAAAAAACTCCCCTCCTTCCCGCTTTATAAGGTCAAACGTGCCAAGGGATCCCCAGAAGAGAGGATCCCTCCTGTTGGCACTGGAACAATTATTGCTTCAAGCAGTAATTATAGAGGTTCCCCTGGAAGAATGGGGGTTCGGGTTTTACTCAAACCTCTTTACAGTTCCGAAGCCAAACGGGGACGTGAGGCCCATATTAAATCTAAAAGGGCTAAACAAATTCCTACATATCAGGACTTTCCGGATGGAGTCGATCCGATCGGTAGCCACTGCCCTACAAGGGGAGGAATGGTTAGCCTCGATCGACATCAAAGATGCTTATTTGCACATCCCCATCTTTCCAGCCCACCAAAAATTTCTACGCTTTGCGGTAGAAGGGCGCCATTTTCAGTTCAGAGCCTTACCCTTCGGTCTGGCCACAGCACCAAGAGTGTTCACAAAAATTCTGGTCCCATTATTGGCCAATCTAAGAACACGAGGTGTAACGATAATGGCATATCTAGACGACTTGTTGCTGATAGACCACTCAGTGGAAAAACTAGAAGTGGTTGTTCACGAGACAATCAAGTATCTGGAATATCACGGTTGGATTATCAACCGAGACAAGTCAGCCCTAAAACCAGTCAAAAGTCTGGAATACTTGGGGCTAAGGCTGGATTCAGACCAGAAAAAGATTTTCTTGCCTCAAGAAAAGGGGTCGTCTTTGAGAGATTTGATCCACTTAGTGGGTTCAAAAAGACAGCCATCCATACGCCTGTGCATGAGGCTGCTGGGAAAAATGGTGGCATCATTCGAAGCAGTACCCTACGGTCAATTCCATTCAAGGAAGTTGCAAAGGGCCATACTGTCAGCCTGGAACAAAAAAGTTCAGGCTCTGGACTTACCAATGTCCTTGTCCCCTTCCGTTCGCAGGAGCCTCCGCTGGTGGTTGGTTCCCCAGAATCTGGAAAGAGGGAAATCCTTCAGTCCGATTTCCTGGAAGGTGGTCACTACAGATGCCAGCCTTATAGGCTGGGGAGCAGTACTGGAGCAATGGTCTCTCCAGGGCAGATGGTCGGATGCGGAAAAGGCCCTGCCCATCAATCTCTTAGAGATACGAGCAGCCCGGTATGCCCTAGTAGCATGGACATCCAAACTCCAAGGGTCCCCTGTCAGAGTTCAGTCAGACAATGCCACAGCAGTGGCATATATCAATCGTCAGGGGGGCACCAGGAGTCGTGCAGCCCAAAGGGAAGTAAATTACATCCTGAGATGGGCAGAAAGATATGTCCCAGCCATATCTGCGGTATTCATTCCAGGGGTGGAGAATTGGAAGGCGGACTTTCTAAGTCGCCAACAATTATGCCCAGGGGAATGGTCCCTTCATCCCGAGGTTTTCCGGACAATATGTCAGCGGTGGGGAACACCGGATGTAGATCTGCTAGCATCCAGATTCAACACAAAAGTGGACAGGTTTGTCTCTTGGGCAAGGGATCCCCTAGCGTGCGGCTCGGATGCCCTAGTGTTCCCTTGGGATCAGTTCAAGCTGATATATGCATTCCCACCGCCACAATTGTTACCTCGATTACTCCGCAGAATCAGGGTAGAAAAGAAACCAGTGATTCTGGTGGCTCCAGCGTGGCCCCGAAGAGCATGGTACGCGGAGATTGTAAAAATGTCTGTGGGGAGTCCTTGGACCCTCCCACATCGTCCGGACCTGCTTTCGCAGGGACCGATATACCACCCTTCCTTACCAGCCCTAGGTTTGACGGCCTGGCTATTGAAGCCCACATTCTAAAAAAGAGAGGGCTCTCTAATGCTGTGGTATCTACCATGATCAATGCCAGGAAGCCGGTATCCAGGCAGATCTACTATAGAATCTGGAAGGCGTACATCGCCTGGTGTGAGGCCAAGAAATGGCATCCACGTAAATACGTAATAGGTAGGATTCTGGACTTCCTACAATGGGCTGTAGATAGGAAGCTTGCCTTGAGTACTATCAAAGGTCAGATTTCGGCCTTGTCAATATTTTTTCAAAGGCCCTTGGCTTCGCATTCACTAGTCAAAGCCTTTATACAAGGAGTGATGCGTATTAGTCCTCCGGTTAATATTCCCATATGTCCATGGGATCTAAACTTGGTTCTGTCGGTTCTACAGAAACAACCATTTGAACCATTACAGCATATTTCCTTGGTGCTTCTCACCAGGAAATAGATTTTTCTAGTAGCCATTTGTTCGGCTAAAAGAGTATCGGAATTAGCAGCTATGTCCTGTAAGGAGCCATATCTGGTTATCCATAAGGACAGAGTAGTGTTACGTCCTCATCCAGCCTTTCTTCCTAAGGTGGTATTGAGTTTTCATTTGAACCAAGATGTGGTTCTTCCTTCTTTTTTCCCCAAGCCTACTTCGGTAGAGGAAAAGTTATTGCATTCTTTGGATGAAGTAAGAGCAGTTAAAGCTTATCTAAAAGCCACTGCTCAGATTCGCAGAACGGATACTTTGTTTATTCTGCCGGAAGGCCCCAGAAAGGGTCAGGCAGCGTCAAAATCTACTTTAGCCAAGTGGATTCGACAGGTCATAATACAAGCCTATAGCTTGAGAAGTAGACCGCCTCCGTTCAAAGTTAGGGCGCACTCCACGAGAGCAGTTGGAACTTCATGGGCAGTGCATCACCAGGCCTCCCTGGCTCAAATCTGTAAGGCCGCAACATGGTCTTCGGTACACACGTTTACTAGGTTCTACCAGGTGGACGTTAGAAGTCAGGAGGATGTCGCCTTTGGGCGCAGTGTGTTGCAGGCCGCAAAAGATCCTCATGTCTGATAGCGCTCAGCTTATATATGGTGTATCCCCCCCCTCATTTGGCATTGCTTTAGGACATCCCATTAGTAATGACTATGTCGCTCTGTGTCCCGTGATGTACGAGAAAGAAAATAGGATTTTTATAACAGCTTACCTGTAAAATCCTTTTCTTGGAGTACATCACGGGACACAGAGCTCCCGCCCCTCTTTGGGGACACTTATTGCTTTGCTACAAAACTGAGGTGCTCCCGGATGGGAGGGGCTTATATAGGGGAGGGTACTTCCGGTTTTGGAAGTTGCCAGTGCCAGCACCTGACGGTAACTATATAACCCATTAGTAATGACTATGTCGCTCTGTGTCCCGTGATGTACTCCAAGAAAAGGATTTTACAGGTAAGCTGTTATAAAAATCCTATTTTTGTAGACGATATAACTTTTGCACAAACCAATCAATATACGCTTATTGCGATTTTTATGTAGAAGAATACATATCGGCCTAAACTGAGGAAAAAAAAATGTTTTTTTATATATTTTTGGGGGATATTTATTATAGCAAAAAGTAAAAAAAATAGATTTTTTTTCAAAATTGTCGCTCTGTTTTTGTTTATAGCGCAAAAAAAAAAGCCGCAGAGGTGATCATATACCACCAAAAGCTCTATTTGTGGGAAAAAAAGGACGTCAATTTTGTTTGGGAGCCACGTCGCACGACCGCGCAATTGTCATTTAAAGCGACGCAGTGCCGGATCGCAAAAAGTGCTCAAATGGTGCTCAAATGGTTCGGGGCTGAAGTGGTTAATGATTAAAAAAGAAAACCTAATACAGCCTGTATATACCCCAATTTTTTTGTATAATATGACAGATGATGTTACTCTGAGTAAATAGATACCTAACATGTCATGCTTTAAAATTGCACACGCTCGTGGAATGGCATCAAACCTAAATATCTCCATAGGCGACGCTTTAAAAAAAAGGCTACAGGTTACCAGATTAGATTTAGTGCTAGAATTATTGCTCTCACTCAGACATTCGCAGTGATATCGTGTGGTGCAAACACCGTTTACGTATGTGGGCGTGACCTACGTATGCGCTTACTACTGCGCACAAGCATGTGTGGACAGGGGCGCTTCATATTATTATTTTTTTATTTTTTTTTACACTGTCCCTTTAAAAAAAAAAAAAAAAAAATCACTTTTATTGCTATCGAAAGGAATGTAAATGTCCCTTGATAATAATACAGCATGACAGGTCCTCTTTATGGAGAGATCTGGGGTCTAAAAGACCCCAAATGTCTCCTCTACCCTTAAAAGCAAAAGATTTAAAAAAATGTTTTTGTTTTTTTTTTCACTGTAAAAAAAAATAAAAAATCACGTTTATATGGCTCGGAAGTGACGTCGCAGAGATGAGCAGTGGTCATCTAGCCATCACTTATCTCTACGGAAAAACCCGCTGATGCCAGATGATCGGTAACGAGAAGAGGTAGGGTGAGGGGGGGGGGGGTACCTCTCCCGCTGCTTCTAAAAGTGATCTTGCGGCAAATCCGCTGCTGGGATCACTTTTATCGGAAAGCAAGCCGCACAAAGAAAAAAAAATATTCTGGGGTTATGGCATCTAGCTTCAGCATTAACCCCGGTATTTAACGTCAAACTAATGATATATATTTACAGTTAGGTGGTCAGCAAGTGGTATATTGTTATCGTGTATATAAAACCTTTAAGAAAAGACAACAAGAAGGGTGCACCAGCCTTGTGGAGTACTTTAAAGAGCCATTTTTTAATATCAAAGTAAAGAATATATACTCACAAATAATATACAGAGTATATATAATATGTTGCAGGATTATAAATCACTGAAGTATCAGCCACAGTACAGGACGAGAACATGATAGTACAATATGAAGACGTGGAAGGATGGATCTGCTGTGGATTGTTGTCCAGGTCCTCATAATGTACCGTATTTATCGGCGTATAACACGCACTTTTTTCCCCTTAAAATCAGGGGAAAATCGTGGGTGCGTGTTATACGCCGATACTCCGTCGAATTCCCCTGCTGAAAACGAGCGAGCGGAGCCGAAGCCGAAGTACAATCGGCTTTACTCGGCTCCCCTCGCAGTCCCGCCCATCTCTGACTGCGCCGCTGACATAGAGAAAGCCGAGTGTACTTCGGCTAGTCTCGGCTCCTCTCGCAGTCCTGCCTGTGACTGTGAGCAGAGCCGAGTCTAGCCGAAGTACACTCGGCTTTCTCCGTCAGCGGCGCAGTCAGTGGAGATGGGCGGGACTGCGAGAGGAGCCCAGTCTAGCCGAAGTACACTCGGCCCCGCTCGCTCCTCTCCACAGAAATTGGCGCCAAATTTTAAAAAACGCCGGGACTGACACGATCGCAAAGGCACTGGGAAAGGCTGCAGATGGACAGATGGACACTGGGCAAGGCTGCAGATGGACAGATGGACACTGGGCACGGCTGCAGATGGACAGATGGACACTGGGCAAGGCTGCAGATGGACAGATGGACACTGGGCACGGCTGCAGATGGACAGATGGACACTGGGCAAGGCTGCAGATGGACAGATGGACACTGGGCAAGGCTGCAGATGGACAGATGGACACTGGGCAAGGCTGCAGATGGACAGATGGACACTGGGCAAGGCTGCAGATGGACACTGGGCAAGGCTGCATGCTGCATTTAAATGTAAGTTTTTTTTCCTTGAATTTCCCTCCTAAAAGTTTTTTTCCTTAAAATTCCCTCCTAAACTTGGGGTGCGTGTTATACGCCGGTGCGTGTTATACGCCGATAAATACGGTACTTCCTTGGTCTCGTCCTGTACTGTGAAAGAATGGGGGTATGCCCCTGTAGCACCCACCGCATATTTAGCTTTGTTTGACTCCACTGTATTTAGTAGAGCAGTGTGTGATTGCTTTGGGCTGTTATGGGCTCTGCAGGCTGCAGGCTTCATTGCTTCCCACTGTCTTCTGGATTCAAGACTATAGTGGGATGGGAGGGATGCAAATCAGCAGTCTGAATATTTATGCTGTCCCAGCCAATCCTTAGGGGAGGGTGCCCTGTAAGGGGCTGGAGGGTGCATAAATAGCAAACAGCCCTGTTCTTGTTTAGGAGGAGAATTTCCCACTTGACTGACCTCAACCCGATAGAACACCTTTGGGATTAATTAGAGCGGAGTCTGCAAGCCAGGCCTTCTCATCCAACATCAGTGCCTGACCTCACAAATGCGCTTCTGGAAGAATGGTCAAGCATTCCCATAGACACTCCTAAACCTTGTGGGCAGCCTTCCCAGAAGAGTTGAAGGTGTTATAGCTGCAAAGGGTGGGCCAACTCAATATTGAACCCTACGGAGTAAGACTGGGATGCCATTAAATTCATGTGCGTGTAAAGGCAGGTGTCACAATACTTTTGACAATATCTATCTATCTATCTATCTATCTATCTATCTATCTATCTATCTATCTATCTATCTATATATATATTGTGAGGGGGTTAGCTCAGCAGCGGGTGTGTGTGACCCCCTGGATGGGTTCACCACACAAAAACAGGCACAGCAGACAGTGGTAGGAGAAAACAAAGGGGTGTGGTTTTATTTGAACTATATACAGACAAAAAAATACAGCAAAAACAAAAGAAACACGAAAAGAAATCCTGGTCAACTTGACCGCTCACTACACACGTTGGTGTCCCTAACTAACAACTGGGTACAGCCTTGTGCTGTCCCAGTCCCTAGCTCCCTGCTTTTAGAAGTTCTTAGCAATAACCACACAGGCTTTGTCTCACCACACAGAGATTACACTCCCCAGACTATCCACACAGATCTGGTTCCAGGTTGGAGCATCTCCCTTAGCATGCTGGGAGTTCTTGTAGAGGCCCTAACGAGCCCACTTACTTCAGCTGGGCTCATTAACTCTTCCCCTGCACGACTCCCAGCACTCCCCCTAGTGGTATAAATCGGCATAAAGCCTGAATCTAGGACATATATACCTTTCATCCTGGATGCAACCTGGTGATTTTACCTGCATGCTTTCACATACCCCCCCCCCCCCCTCTTGTTTTCTGTTCAAATTTGTTTATTGAATTTTATCAAATTACAGAGAAATAATAATAAAAAAATAAATAAATAAATAAAGCAACAATCACAGTAATCACTACAATAGGTTCAAAATTAGCATAAGAAATCATATATATATCATGGATCAAGAGACAATTGCTTCACTCAATAATCAGAGTGAGTTACTTCACTTAGTCTAAATAAAGTGTAGACTCAGAATGAGAAATACAATTGAAGCCTTAAAGGTAAACACCTAAGGAGGATAAAGAAATGTATTAAAGCCTCAAAAGGTATGAGACAGAATGATCACTACTATATAACTCTTAAAAATCAAGAATCTGTGCCTAAAAAAATTGAGAGGAGCATATGTAGGTATACTTGTTGAACCTATATATACATGAAAAAATAAATAAATAATAAAAACACAAAAAAAAAAACGACCATATAAACAAGTTGAGAAAAAAAGAAGGGGAAGAGCAGGAAGAAGAGAAGAAGAGAAGGAGAAGAGGAAGTGACAGGAAGAATCCCCGGGGATAAATGCATCAATAGCCATTTGCTTATAGATAGTTACTGCGAGAGAGTGTAAAACATCAAGGCATCAACAAGGTGTCATCAAAGTTTGGTGGCAAAAACTGAGTTATCCATGGTTGCCAAATATCTTTAAAGGAATTTATTTTATCTTGAATTATGGCTTCCATTTTGGCATGGACCATAGCTTGGTTAATTCTATGCTTAGTTTCATTTAATACCAAATTGTCAGTTCTCCAGGCTTTAGCTATGGTCTGTTACGCGGCTGTTGTGATCTGCAATAAAAGTTTAAATTGTTTATAGGTGAGTGTTGCCGGTTTGAGATTTAAGAGTGCTATTGAAGGTACTGGAGGGATGGATATTGCAAACAAGGCTGAGAGTATGAGAAATATATCACTCCAGAACTTTTGAACTACCGGACAATCCCACCAAGTGTGTAGATAGGAGCCAAGATCACCACAGCCACGAAAACATAATGAGGAGTAATTGGGGGCAAATTTTGCAACTCTGGAAGGGACCAAATACCAGCGGGTGAGTACTTTGTAATTAGTTTCCAAAGCTGTTATGTTTTGTGAGGAGGATTTTGTATTATTCCAGATTGCAGCCCAATCAGATATTTCAAGATTAAGATTGAGATCTGCCTCCCATTTAGCTACATAAGAAGGAGGGTCAGAAACAGGTTTAGTGATGAGTTGAGCATAGAGGTTAGAGATCAGTCCAATTGCATGGGGATCATTTTTACATTTGGTTTCGAAGTGTTATAATTTATTAAGTTTGGTTCTGCTTTGGATACAGGGTGTAAAAAAGTTTTTAATCTGCAGATATCTAAAAAGCTCAGAGTTTGGAAGACCATGTTTTTCACATAAATCTGGGAACGGTATAAAGGTAGTCTGGGACGTCAGATCATGAAGATGGATTAATTTAGAGTTAGTCCAGGCTTTAAAAGATTTGGGGAATTTCCAGGCAGGATAAAAAAGGGGATTTTTAATAAATGATAAAAGTGGAGTGTGAGGAGATTGTAGCTCATTTGTTATTTTAAATCTGTTCCAAATAGTTAATGAGTTTTTGGTAACTGGGTTAGTGATTCTTTTATGATCAGAAGGTCTCAGCCATAAAAGATTGGAGATAGAATAAGGATCGCAATCTATTGATTCTAGAGTTACCCAAAGAGGAATTTCCGAGGTTGCATGGTATTTGGTTAATTGTGCTAGTTGGGCCGCGTAGTAGTAGGTAGATAAATTAGGAAATCCCAGACCACCTTTACATTTAGGGAGGTAAAGAGTATGTTTAGGTAAACGGGGTTTAAATGTACCCCAAACATATTTTGTTATTCTACTTTGTAGTATTCTTAAGAAGTATGCCGGTAGAGAGATGGGTAAAACTCGAAAAAAGTACAGAATTTTGGGAAGTATAGACATTTTAATAATATTCATTTTACCTATCCACGATATAGGAAGAGAAGACCAATGTGTTAACAAAGAGGTGATATGGCGTAATATAGGTGGGTAATTGGCTGAGAAGAGTCCTGTAATATGAGACGTGAGGTTGATTCCCAGGTAGGGTAGACGCGTAGTGGACCAGGAAAAGGGAAGGGATACCTGTGCTTGTTGTAATTCTGAGGAAGATAAGGAGATATTGAGTGCTGAGGATTTTTGCAGATTGACGTGCAAACCAGAAATACGGGCAAATTGGTCTAACTTCTGTATTAAGTTAGGAGCAGAGATATGGGGAGAGGACATAAAAAGTAAAATGTCGTCAGCAAATAAGCAAATTTTATGCTGATGTCCAGCTATCTCAAGGCCTTTAATAGATGGATCAGAACGGATAGATTGAGCTAAGGGTTCAATGAGAAGGGCAAATAGAATTGGGGAAAGAGGACAACCTTGACGGGTTCCTCGAAGGATGTTAAATAGGTTGGATTTATAACCTGCATATTTCACATAGGCTTTGGGGTGGTTATACAGTGACGAGATCCAACTAAGGAAGTGGGGGCCAAATCCCCAGCGTTGTAGGACAAATTGGAGGTAGGGCCATGATACAGTATCAAAAGCCTTTTTGATGTCTAGGGATAACAGGCAAAGAGGTATCCGTCTTTTTTGGGCAATATGGGTAAGTAAGGCCACTCTACGTACCGCATCACCAGATTGGCGTTTTGGGATAAAGCCTACTTGGTCCTTGTGGATTAAAGATCCTATTATATTATTTAAACGTGTTGCCAAAACTTTCGCTAAAAGCTTTATGTCCAAATTAAGTAGAGAGATGGGTCTGTAATTGGAGGGAGCTGATTCATCTGAATTTGGTTTAGGGATCATGGAAATAATAGCTGTCAGTGTTTCAGGTCGGAAGGAATGCCCAGAGAGTATAGAATTGAAGGCTTCGGTCAATAGTGGGGTTAATATATGTGCAATTTTCTTATAATACATGGCTGAAAAGCCGTCTGGGCCTGGACGTTTATTTAGCTTAAGAGATTTTATTGCCATGTTAATTTCATCAGTGGTTATAGGGCTTTCAAGGTTATCCCGGTTGACCAAGGGAATAGATGGAAGTGTGATGTGGGAAAAAAAGGAATCTGCAGAGGCCTGATTTAGGGGTTCTTCTTTATTGTATAATGTGGCAAGATGTTTTTGGAAAGTGTGAAGAATTTTTACTGGGTTACTGGTGTAGGTGTCGTGGGACAATTTTAGACGTATCGGTTTGGAGGAGTGTATTGATTTTTTAAGGGCCCGGGCAAGGAGTGTCGTAGTTTTATTGGCTTTAAGATAGAATGAATGCCTATATTTACTTAGCGTTTTAACAGCAGAGTTTGAGAGAAAAAGGTCAATGTCTAGACGTGCTCTATCCAGGTGTGATTTCGTAGTAGGATTAGGGTTTGCCTGAAAGAGTGCATGGGTTGAGTTAAATTCTGCCTCCAGTTTATGTTGGAGCAGCCATTTTTCCTTTTTGAGGTATGAGGCTTTTTGAATACATGCTCCACGGAGCACTGATTTATGAGCCTCCCACAATGTCAGAGGAGAGATATCAGAGGTTTTATTAAAAGAAATATAATCTTTTAAGGCTGTCTCTAAATCTGCATAGTGGGATGGGTGGGATAGCATGAAGTTATTTATCTGCCAAGTGGGGTCTTGTGCTTTTGGAATTGCAGAGGTGAATGAGGTTAACACTGCACTATGATCAGTCCATGTGAAGGGTATAATGGAGGAAGAGAGAAGTTCAGGGGCCATAGGTACATTTATAAGTATGTGGTCTATTCGGGAGAGTGAATTGTGAGGATGTGAGTAGAAAGTAAATTGTCGCTTAGCTGGGTTTGCTTCTCGCCAGGTATCTAATAAGTGATGTTGCTGGAGTAATTGTTGAAATGTGCTTTTACGGGAGATAGGTGTGCTAGGAATAGGGGATTTGTCTAAAAATGGATAAAGGACTTGATTTGAATCTCCACAAATTAGTAGCGTGCCAGTTTTATGAGTTTCAACTACCTGTAACAAGTGAGAGAGGAAGGATGAAGGGGTTTTATTTGGGGCGTAGTATGACACCACAGTAACTGGAGAGTCAGTTATATGCCCAGTAAGTATGAGATACCGCCCTTCAGGATCTTTGACCTCTGTCTGAAGTGAGAAGGGAGTTGTGCGATGAAACGCTATCAGTACACCACGCTGCTTTGTGTCAGCCGAGGCTGTAAAAACCTGAGGGTATAGAGAGCCAAAATATTTAGGAGCGGAATTTTTAGTAAAGTGGGTCTCTTGGAGACAAATTACATGTGCCTTTGTTGAAGCTAGTGAGCGAAATGCTTTCGTGCGCTTTTGAGGTATGTTGAGGCCTTGCACATTCAAAGATAAGACATTTAAGGGGGCCATTCACATATCAAGAAATCAATATAAACATACAATATATATGCAAAATATTTAAATATACTTACCCCGGGGAGGAGCTGAGTTCTAAAAGAAAAGATAGAAAAGATGGAAAAAGAAAAGATAGGAAGAAGAATCATATAAGCATTTAATGATAAATCAAGTATGCAGAGAATAATTAAAAATACGGCGTACTGGGCGAGTAGAAAATACAAACCCAGAGGCCAAAAATCTATCCAAGGAAGCCCCTCCAAAAACAGATAGGAGGAGAAACCCAGGGCAGAGTAGTGGGGAGAGCAGTAACTAGCTCTCAGGACCGCAACAGCCACTTAATCATTTATTGAAAAAAAGAAAAATGAAGAAAAAACTTTTAGCACCCGTCTATATATAAAAAAAATATATATATGTGGTGAAGGGTAGATTCAAGGGAAAAAAAAATTATGTAACAGCGAACTTGCTTAAATAGGGATGAACTATAAGTAATAGTGCTGATAATGGCCGATAGGCCTTCACAAAAAAAAGGGGGGGGGGAAGGAAAATTGAGCAATCTCAGAGCTCCCGTGGAGAGAAGTTCCAAAATAAAACATGAAAAAAGTTGTTTCTCAGTCCATAGTGTCTGCAGGATTCCTGTCAGGCGAGTTGAAGCGAAAGCGTTTAGTAGGACTGTGATGATTTCCATTGCTTTTGGAGTTAGAAGTTTCATTTGCTTTGTAGGATGCAGTTTGCTTGTGTAAAGTATCTGACAAGGAGAATGATCTGTCCAATAGGTGAAGGTCCTGTAGTACCTTTTGCAATTCGTCAGCAGATTTACATCTATATTTTGAACTTAGATGTGTAAACCGTATGGAAAATGGAAAACCCCATTGATATAATATTTGGTTTTGCTGTAGGATCTGAAGGAGGGGTTTCAGTGCCCGTCTTTTAGCAACCGTAGTTGGAGACAAGTCAGTAAAAATTTGATATGGATTGCCTTGGAATATAAGAGAGTCTTTTATACGGGCTGCGGCAAGAAGCTGTTCTTTTGTACGGAAATAGTGAAGTTTCACTATAATGTCGCGCGGTGGTCCTGTAGCTTTGAGAGGAATCAGAGCCCTATGAATTCTGTCTATCTCCAGGCGGTCAATAGTGATTGATGGCTGCAGCTCCTGAAATAGGGCAGTTACTGTGGACTGGAGATCAATAATTGCCTCAGGAATTCCACGAATGCGCAAGTTTGAACGACGGGCCCTATTCTCAAAGTCTTCTAAACGCGAGTTTAGGATGAGATTTTCTGCTTTTAAATCCTCTAGTTCATGCAGGTGGGACTGTACATCAATTTCCATGTGATCTACTCTATCTTCTAGGTCAGAAGTGCGCTGACCTAATTCCCTAATTTCCTTTGACAAACTGCTTGTGATGTGGTCTGAAGTTTTCTTAAGTGCCTTCTGAAGCATCTTTTCAAATTGCTTTAATATGTTTGGGTTAATGGTATCTGTGTTGGTGACCTGTACTGGGTCAGTATATTCATAGTCATTATCATTATCTGTGTCATTCTCCACAAGAGCAGCCTGGGACCGCTGTTTCTGCTGTCTTTGTTTAGCAGTTTGTGAGGTGCTTGTGTGAGGAGAAGGGGGAGGTGCCATTTTCAATGCTGCTCTGGGCTGACTGACTTTGAAATTAGATGTTTTCCTGTTCAAGCGGGCACCCCTTCTAAACATAAATAGACTATTTTGTCTCACCAGCTGTTCCCACACCTGGTTCCACCGGGAACCGAGCTGAACGGGCGCTTTATTCGGCTGTGGAGTCCTGAGAGTCACGGAGCTTCAGCAGGGCATGTCTGTCTCCGCTGGCGCCGCCCTGCCCCCCCCCTCTTGTTTTAACCTTGGGGTTGGAACACAAGCAATCAGGCATGCATGTACTCGAGACAAAGCATCCACATTTCCCATTTGAACGCCAGGGCGATGCTTTACCGTAAAGTTGAATTCCTGTAGGGCCAGGAACCACCTATTTACTCTTCTATTTGTCTCTTTGTTTTGAGCCATCCACTTTAAAGGAGCGTGATCAGTAATTAGGTCAAAGTGCCTCCCTAGCAGATAGTACCTTAGGGAATCTAGAGCCCACTTCACCGCTAAACACTCCTTCTCAATCGTGGCGTAATTTACCTCATGGGACTTCAATTTCCTGCTGAGGTAAATGACTGGGTGCTCTTCCCCGTTCCAGACCTGGGACAATACTGCTCCTAACCCAACGTCGGATGCATCACTTTGTACGACAAAGTCCCTAGAGAAGTCTGGTGAGTACAACACTGGCTGGCTACATAAGGCTTTTTTGTAAGAATTGAAATGCTGCCTCAGCCTCTGGGGTCCATTTAACCATGACAGACTCCTTCCCTTTTGTCAGGTTGGTTAGGGGCACAGCCTGAGAAGCAAAGTGGGGAATGAATCGCCGATAATAACCAGTGATTCCCAGAAAGGCTCGTACCTGCTTCTTGCTGTTGGGACGCGGCCAATTCTGTATGGCCTCGACTTTATTGACTTGGGGTTTTATTACTCCCCTCCCAATGGTTTTCCCAAGATACTTGGCCTCCTCCTGTCCAATGGTACACTTCTTGGGGTTGGCCGTAAACCCAGCTTCCCGGAGAGAGTCTAGGACTGCTTGCACTTTTGGCAGATGTGAGGCCCAATCTGTGCTATAGATAATTACATCATCTAGGTAAGCCGCAGCATACTTCTGATGGGGCCTCAGTATCTGGTCCGTTTTCCGCTGGAATGTTGCCGGCGCATTCTGTAAACCAAACGGCATTCTTTTATATTGGAACGCCCCGTCTGGGGTTAAAAATGCGGTTTTCTCCTTGGCCGACTTGGCCAGGGGAATTTGCCAATACCCTTTGGTGAGATCAAGAGTTGTCATGTATCGGGCTGTTCCCAACCGGTCGACCAACTCATCTATACGTGGCATGGGGTAGGTGTCAAATTTTGTAACTTTGTTCAGTTGTCGGAAATCGTTACAAAATCGCCAGCTCCCATCCGGTTTAGGCACTAACACTATGGGACTTGACCAATCACTTTGGGATTCCTCTATCACTCCTAACTTAAGCATTTTCTGTACTACCTCATGTATTGCCTCCCGTCGGGCCTCTGGGATCCGATAGGGTTTTAGCTTCACCCTTTCACCGGGCGGGGTAATAATATCATGCTCTACCCCATACGTTTGTCCCGGCAGCTCAGAGAAAACCTCCTTGTTGGGAAACACAAACTCCTTAACCTCCTGTTGTTGGGGGTTTGACAAGGTGACTGCTATTCCAACCTCAGGAATCACGCAATCAGACTGAGCTGGTGACAAAGTTCCAGGCTTTCAACCGATTAATGTGATAGATCTGTTCGGGCTTTCGCCTTCCTGGTTGTCTGACCTTGTAATTCACTTCGCTCACTTTTTCCATTATCTCGTAGGGGCCTTGCCATTTGGCGAGGAACTTGCTTTCAACCGTAGGGACAAGTACCAATATCTTATCCCCCGGGGAAAAGGTCCGGGTCTTGGCTCCACGGTTGTACACTCTCTGCTGTGCCAACTGCGTTTGGGCCAAATGTTCCTTTACGATTCCCATTACCTGTGCAATTCTATCTTACATCAGGGCGACATGCTCAATCACACTCCTGTGGGGAGAACTCTCACTTTCCCAAGTTTCCTTGGCGATATCCAACAGCCCTCTTGGGTGTCTCCCATAGAGTAACTCAAAGGGTGAGAAACCCGTAGAGGATTGGGGTACCTCCCTAATAGCAAACATTAAATAGGGAATTAGACAGTCCCAATCCTTTCCATCTTTATCCACCACCTTCTTTAACATTTGTTTTAGATTTTTGTTGAATCTTTCAACCAACCCATCTGTTTGGGGGTGATACACAGATGTACGCAATTGTGTCACTTTGAACAACTTGCACAGCTCTTTCATAACCCGGGACATAAAGGGTGTACCTTGGTCCGTAAGCAGTTCCTTACAAATACCCACACGGCTAAAAAGAAGAGATAGCTCTTTGGCTATGGCTTTGGCCGAGGTATTTCGGAGAGGAATCGCTTCCAGATAATGGGTGGCATAGTCCATTATAACCAAGATGTACTGGTGCCCCCTAGCGGACTTCATTATCGGACCTACCAAATCCATTGCGATCCTCTCAAAGGGGACCTCAATGATGGGAAGAGGTACCAGCGGGTTACGGAAATGTGGCATCGGTGCCGACCTCTGACACACAGAGCAGGAGGAACAATAATTTTCTGTTTCCTTCATGACCCCAGGCCAATAGAATTTCTGCAATACTCTCTCTCTGGTTTTCTCTGTCCCCAGATGACCTCCAAGAATGTGCCCATGGGCCAACTCTAACACCAACTTCCTGTAAGGTTTGGGCACCACAAGCTGCTCAATGGTTTCTTCTGCCCTTTTTAGCCACCCGATACAGTAGGTCCTTTTCCACGATGAAGTATGGGTAAGTGCCGGTCTCATCTGGGTTCACTAACTCGCCATCTATTTCCACTACGTTTTCCCGTGCCTTTATTAGGGTGGGGTCTTTTAACTGTTCTGTGGCAAAATTTTCCTTGTGAACCTCGAGATCAGAAAACTCCACAGATGGCATGTTTTCGTCTGAGGATGTTGGCTCCTCCCCAGTTTCTCGAGTCTCCCCTGCCAATACCGACAAGGGAAATTCTGGAGAGTCCTCACCACTCTCCGAGGAATTCTGGCTATCACATTCCTGGTATATAGGGGCACCAGTGGGGGGCTCAGGACAATCCCATAGTTCCCAGAACTTTGGAAAATCCCTTCCCACAATGGCATCATGAGGCAAGTGAGACACTAATCCCACCCGATGAGAGAGGGTACCTTTGGGGGTCTCAAAACACACTGTAGTCACTGGATACTCTCGGGTGTCCCCATGCACACAAATAACAGCTACCTTGTTATTCCCAGAGACCTCTGTAGTAACTAATTCAGCCTTTATCAGTGTCACGAGGCTACCTGAATCCAGCAATACAACAACATTTCTACCATTAACACACATTTTGCATAAATGTTTCTCAGTTCCCCGCATGGCAGTGCATGCGACTGTCGCAAACAGCGACTGACGTATGTCTGTTAGAAAGTCACATTGCATGGGTTCATCCACAACCGGGCAATTTGCTGCAATATGTCCCTCTTGTCGGCAGCGGTAACAAACAATCCTTCTTGCTGCCTCTTGAACCCCTGACTTCCCAGGCTGTTCTCGCCAAACCTTGGGTAGAACTCCCACCCTCTCACTCTCTCCACCCTCACCCCTTGGAATCATCTTACCCGCCACTGGGGATGGTCTGGTCTTAGGGTGGAAAGTCCGTGAGTCTCTGGAAGAGGCAGTCAGGTTCTCTGTAGCCAAGTACTTCTCTACACGATCCACAAGATTATCGGCCGTTTCTGGGTCTCCATGGCTTACCCACCTTTGGATGGCAGTAGGAAGAGCTCTCAAAAAACGATCCATTACAACACGTTCCACAATCTTTGGTGCGGACAAAGTCTCTGGCTGTAGCCATTTCCTGCTCAGGTGAATGAGATCATACATTTGAGACCTGGGGGGTTTTCCAAGCCGGAAAGTCCAGTTATGCACACGCTGAGCCCGGACAGCCAGAGTGACACCCAGCCGTGCCAATATTTCAGTTTTTAGCATTACATAGTCTTTTGCTTGGTCAGGCTCTAGGTCATAGTAAGCTTTCTGCGATTCACCAGTTAACAGAGGAGCCACCAGTCCAGCCCACTGCTCCTTAGGCCACTTTTCTCTTTCAGCAGTCCTTTCAAATGTGGTCAAAAACACCTCTGGATCATCCTCTCCAGTCATTTTTGTCAATAAACGACTCACCCCAAAGGACGCAGTATTAGTGGAACTACTTGCCTCACTGGTCTGCGGACGTTGCTGCATTAACGTTTCCATTTGTTGCTGTAGTCTCTGTTCTTGCTTCTGTAACAGGTCTATGAAGCGGGCCTCAGATTGCTGCTGGGCTTGTTGCTGAGCTTCCAGACTCTGTTGCAAAGTTGCATTTGTCTGCTGCTGGGCTGTTATGCCGCGTACACACGGCAGTTTTTCTCGTCAGGAAAAACTAAATTTTTCCCATTTGACGAGAAAAATGATCGTCTGTGGGCATTTTGTCGTTTTTCTCGATGAGAAAAACGGCATTAAAAACGACGAGAAAAATTAGAACATGTTCTAATTTTTATCGTCGTTTTTTCCTACATTTTTGCCGCGGCAGTGTTTCCCATAGGGAAACATTGCCGCGGAGCCCACAGACGGTCGTTTTTCTCGACAAGAGAAAAAACGACGTGAAAAACGACCGTGTGTGGGGAACAAGCTGTTCCCTCGTTTTTAATGACATTATTCACGGCGGTTTTTTAACCGCCGTGAATAATGATCGTGTGTACGCGGCATAAGGCTCTGTTGATGAGCTTGCTGCTGGGCTGCAAGGTTCTGTTGATGAGCTTGCTGGTGGGCTACAAGGCTCTTTTGCAAACCTGCATTTGTCTGCTGCTGATTGGCATTTGCTAGAGCCAACTGTTTCAGTATCTCCTCCATGCTGGCCTTAAAAAAAACTGCCACTGGTTCTCCACCAACTGTGAGGGGGTTAGCTCAGCAGCGGGTGTGTGTGACCCCCTGGATGGGTTCACCACACAAAAACAGGCACAGCAGACAGTGGTAGGAGAAAACAAAAGGGTGTGGTTTTATTTGAACTATATACAGACAAAAAAATACAGCAAAAACAAAAGAAACACGAAAAGAAATCCTGGTTAACTTGACCGCTCACTACACACGTTGGTGTCCCTAACTAACAACTGGGTACAGCCTTGTGCTGTCCCAGTCCCTAGCTCCCTGCTTTTTGAAGTTCTTAGCAATAACCACACAGGCTTTGGCTCCCCGCACAGAGAACACACTCCCGAGACTATCCACACAGATATGGTTCCAGGTTTGAGCATCTCCCTTAGCATGCTGGGAGTTCTTGTAGAGGCCCTAACGAGCCCACTTACTTCAGCTGGGCTCATTAACTCTTCCCCTGCACGACTCCCAGCACTCCCCCTAGTGGTATAAATCGGCATAAAGCCTGAATCTAGGACATATATACCTTTCATCCTGGATGCAACCTGGTGATTTTACCTGCATGCTGTCACAATATATATATATATATATATATACAGTTGTTTTTATAAGTTTACATACCCTGGCAGAATTTTGATTTTATGAATGATAACACCAATATTTTTCTTTCACTCATGGTTAGTGTTTGGCTGAAGCCATTTATTATCAATCAACGGTGTTTACTCTTTTTAAATCATAATCACAACAGAGACTACCTAAAAGACCCCGATCAAAAGTTTACATACCCTGGTGATTTTGGCCTGATAACATGCACACAAGTTGACAATATGGTTTGAATGGCTATTAAAGGTAACCATCCTCACCTGTGATCTGTTTTCTTGTAAATAGTGTGTGTATAAAAAAAAAAGTCAATGAGTTCCTGGACTCCTGACAGACCCTTGCAGAGTTCATCCAGTGCTGCACTGACGTTTCTGGATTCTGAGTCATGGGGAAAGCAAAAGAATTGTCAAAAGATCTGTGGGATGTCAAAGGATCTGTGGGAAAAGGTAGTTGAGCTGTATAAAACATTTTACAAGTAAAAAGGTGCAATGCTAAGATACCTCAATATAATGTTCCTAATAGTCCGAAGGGCAGGGATATATATATATATATATATATATATATATCATAAAAATTGATGAGTCTGTCAGGGCTACCACCAAAAAGACCAGAAGCGGGTTCCAGTAAGCTAGGAGAAAGACAAGGAAAGGGGCGCCTATGAGTATATATAAAAAAAAACATTTATTAAGAAAACAATATCCACTCACATGGAAGACAGTAGAGTTGAATTCAGATACATCTCTGGGCTGAGGAGAAAGGGGAGGATTACAGGACACATTTGTTGCTGGCGAGTCCATATGTTGCTGGCACCACATCAGATCCAACCAGGATAGGGTGGGGTGGTTGAGCACATTCTCCTTCAGCTGTCCGGGTAACACATCGAGATTGGATGGGGTCAATGGAGAGACCGTCAAGCCAGATGTGGTTTCCGGGAGTAGTGGTGTGGGGAAATCTGACGCCAGAGCCTATCGTTGGCCGTGCTGTGGTATCCACAAGGCTTGTCCGGCGTCCGCAGTGTGATAATGACATGGCCGTGTGATCGGAGCCAGAACGAGGCTTGGGATGCAAACACAGCGTGGCGCCGGGCTGTGACGAACTGTATAAAACAGGAAAGGGATATAAAAAGATATCCAAGGAATTGAGAATGCCAATCAGCAGTGTTCAAACTCTAATCAAGAAGTGGAAAATGAGGGGTTCTGGTGAAACCAAACCACGGTCAGTACTACCCATACCTACCTCTATAGGATCAGTGAGGCCATAGGCCCTGCAGGCATTATCCTCTTTTATGATTTTATCCTATTTTTGTCCTGGTGAACTATGGAATTTTGTTATGGTCTACAATTGAATAAATGTGTTAATACTTTTACCTGCTATACACTCTATGACCAATTGATGTCTGTGCAATCAATTCTATGCTCGTTTACATTGTTGTTTATACTATATTATATTATATTATATTATGTAATAAATTCCATATGTTTTACTAATTATGCTCTCCCTAACACGTGCTTCATTTAAAGTCCCGCCCCTTTCGCTCCTTTCCTTGAATGATGGGATGGAAACACATGGCATTACCATTCCATGTCTTTCATTTAAAGTCCCCTTGGGATGGAAATACTTGGCCTTACCAGGCCATGGCTTCCTGAAAGTCCCAAAACACCCCTCCATTTTATTCAAACCACGGTCAGGTAGACCAACTAAAATTTCAGCCACAACTGCCAGGAAAATTGTTTGGGATGCAAAGAAAATCCCACAAATAACTTCAGGTGAAATACAGGACTCTCTGAAAACGTGGTGTGGCTGTTTCAAGATGCACAATAAGGAGGCACTTGAAGAAAGATGGGCTGCAAGGTTGAGTAACCAGAAGAAGGACATTACTACGCAAATGCCACAAAGTATCCCACTTACAATATGACAAACAACACAGAGACAAGCCTCAAACCTTCTGGCACAAAGTCATTTGGAGTGATGAGATCAAAATTTAGCTTTTTGGCCACAACCATAAACACTTCATTTGGAGAGGAGTCAACAAGGCCTATGATGAAAGGTACACCATTCCTACTGTGAGACACGGAGGTGGATCGCTGATGTTTTGGGGATGTGTGAGCTACAAAGACACAGGAAATTTGGTCAAAATTGATGGCAAGATGAATGCCGTATGTTATCAAAAAATACTGGAGGAACATTTGCATTCATCGGCCAGGAAGCTGCACATGGGACGTACTTGGACATTCCAACATCACAATGATCCAAAACACAAGGCCAAGTCGACCTGTCATTGGCTACAGCAGAATAAAGTGAAGGTTCTGGAGTGGCCATCTCAGTCTCCTGACCTGAATATCATTGAGCCACTCTGGGGAGATCTCAAACGTGCAGTTCATGCAAGACAGCCCAAGAGTTTACAGGGACTGGAGACTTTTCAAAAGGAATGGGCAGCTTTACCATCTGAGAAGATAAAGAGCCTCATCCACAAATACCACAAAAGACTTTAAGCTGTCATTGTTGTTAAAGGGGGAAATACACGGTGTTAAGAACTAGGGTATGTAAACTTTTGATCAGGGTCATTTGGGTAGTTTCTGTTGTGATTATAATATAAAAAGAGTAAGGACAGTTGATTGATAATAAATGGCTTCAGCCAAACACTAACCATGAGTGAAAGAAATGTTTTTGTGTTATCATTCATATTCTCTGAAAAATGGCCAAGAAATCATAAATTCTGCCGGGGTATGTAAACTTAAGAGCACAACTATAATATATATATAAATATATATATATATATATATATATATATATATATATATATACATATATATATATATATATATATAAAATATATTATATAAATCACACACACACATATATACAGTAAATATAAATACATTCATTTTAAATTATTTGCAGTACAACTCAGATGAAAGTTGTTTTTCCATACTTGGATAGACTTTGGTAAAACTTTAACATCATTTATCAGTATAGTTGCTGAAAGTTTCCAGCTCAGAAAAGCGTAAAAGTGAACTGGAGCCCGACAATAACAAACTGTCTAGTGTCTGATTTTACCAGACAATAAACTGATTTATTGGGCCACAGACAAACGCTATCTCCACTTTTATGGTTCTCTGGAGTGTGATTTAAAAGGCGTTTTTTTCTTTTTTTTTCGTGTATCTTTCATATAGAATCAGAAAACATTGAGGCATTTTGAGTGGCGTGGACCAATTGAGGAATTTCTATTGTGACGCTTTCAAAGTTTTATGAAAGTTGAAGTAGGATTGATTGTTTTATAGGCTTGTATGACGCTACTCAGCCTCTGTGCCAAATGAAATCACATGCAGCATGGGGCATTGTGTACCAGTATCCTCCGTTGTCTGTTCTAATGTATTGTGCTGCTATGAAAGAAAGAAAAGAATGTGTTCACAGAGAATCAGTTATCATCTAGAACAGAATGTGTGGCCAAATGTTTGTTTTCTATTATTTCAGTCAGAATCAATTGAAGAAAACCTGCCAGCACCACATAACAAATAGTTAAAGAGTAACTCCACTTTTGTTAAGAAAAAAAAAAAACATTCCCCTCTGGGTGATCGATGTACATTGCAAGGATTTTAACGTTTGTTGCAGAATTCTACCTTTTGTCATTCTAAAGAAATAGCTGATTGATTGTCTGTGTCTATGTGTAGAGTGAATCCGTATGGGAGTGGTTTTATAATTATCAGCTGTTGCACCTGCAAGGCTTTAATGAGGAAATTGGCAGGGTCTGCATTCCTTTAGATGTGATTTCCCTTAGGAGTATTTTGCCAAAAATGACATTTTGTTGCAAGGGATGCTTAAAAATCGGACTTTTATCTCAGTCCAGACTTTAAAATCAGTGAGTCAATCACACAAGCACTCATTCGAAAGACTGGGTCTGGTTTATCTCCCTTTTAGGACTTTTTTGTTATTAAAACTTATATGCAGAACTTTTATGAATTTTATGCATAAGAATTTTTGTACCAGATACATTTTTCACTGTATTGCATAGCTCCTTATTTATGTATTTGTATGCACTTTGCACTTTATTACATATCATTTATAGCACTGCACATTTTTGCTATATTATCTTGATATACTTTACCAAAGTATAGTGCTAGCAGCTGATTTTGGATGAATGGAATGGAGGACATAACTTATTTTTTTTATAAGATTTTTGGGGGAGCGCAAACAAACTGAAAGATTCTGAAAAAAAAAACATCAATTGCAG
This sequence comes from Rana muscosa, assembly GCA_029206835.1. Classification (NCBI taxonomy): domain Eukaryota; kingdom Metazoa; phylum Chordata; class Amphibia; order Anura; family Ranidae; genus Rana; species Rana muscosa. Next base: position 79,805,889 of record CM055116.1, on the reverse strand, counting down.
CCTCACTGTGCCATCAAACGCAGCCACTGTACCAAATGCAGTCACTGTGCCATCAAACGCTGCCACTGTGCCATCAAATGCTGCCACTGTGCCATCAAACACAGCCACTTTGCCATCAAATGCTGCCACTGTGCCCATCAAACGCTGCCACTGTGCCATCAAATGCTGCCACTGTGCCATCAAACACAGCCACTTTGCCATCAAATGCTGCCACTGTGCCCATTAAATGCTGCCACTGTGCCATCAAATGCTGCCACTGTGCCCATTAAACGCTGCCACTGTGCCCCAAATGCGGCCCCTGTGCCCATTAATCCCTGCCATTGTGCCCCAAATGCTGCCACTGTGCTCATTAATCACTGCCACTGTGCCCCAAATGCTGCCACTGTGCCCCCCGCCCGCCGTCTGCCCAGCACTTACCCTGTCTCGGGTGGGCAGCGGGTGATGGCGGCAGGCGGCGATGTCTGGTGTCCTCCATGTCTCGGGTGCAGCGGGTGATGGCGGCAGGCGGCGATGTCCGGTGTCCTCCTCGATGTCTTCTCCCACCCGCCCACCCTGTCCTATGATTGGACGCCTGATAGGCGGCGTCCAATCACAGCGCCTGTCGTTTCAGCCAATCAGGTGACAGGTAACAGACCCGGCCGAGCACCTGATTGGCTGAGAGGTGGGTCAGTGTTAGGAAAGCGATGTATTCGCTTCTCTAACACAACACTGAGTAATCAGCGAACGCACAGCATTGCGCCTGCTGATTACCATTTTGGAAACCTATTAGAGCCTATGGCTCTAATCAGGCTCTTCCAAAAAAAAAAACGCTGCTGTAATTCATATGCCTGGCGCCCGACAAGGGGTCGGGCACATGAATAGGGGGCGGCAGTGGCGACCATAGATAGATTCATGCAATGCATGAATCTATCTATGTGAGAGAGAGTGACAGGAGAAGGGGGTGTGGCACTCTTGCGCCCTTTATGGATGCACCGCCACAGCTCCCATGGATAGACTGCATACTAAAGCAACCTTCTTTGTAAACTTCAACTTTTGTAGAGGCAATGGAACACTGACCTGCTTCCTTCCATTTCCTGTAAGTTGGTTTTAGTTCTTAAGGCTTTCCACTACACTGGAGGACCAATCAGGAGTTGGGTTGAGCAAAAGGACCGCATTCTATTTTTCTTGAAGCGGTAAGTTTAGGCACGGGATGTTTAACTTTCAAGTGACACAGCCAACTAAAAAATCTTAAAGCCCAATAGGAAACCGGAAAATGTATTTATTACAGGTACTTATGTAGCATTGACAATTTATGCAGCGCCTGACATACACTATGTTGTCAAATGTATTGGGTCGCACGTGAACTTTAATGGCATCCAAGTCTAAGCCCTGGTTCACACTGGTGCGATTTGACTTATGTCAAATCGCATGTCAAATCGGCGAAATTTGCCGCAAATTGCGGGCAATGGCACCGTCCTAATCGGTGCGACGCCGCATCTGCGGCGCTGCACCGATTTTCAAAAAGTAGTTTCTGTACTACTTTTTGCGATTTCAGCCGTGATTTACATTGACATCTGTGTCAGATGTCTCTGTAATCGAGCTGAAATCGGGACTGACAGGCAGGAGTGAAATCGTGCGAGTTCAGCTGAACTCGCACGGCTTCACTCCCGCAGCCCCAGTGTGAACCTGGGCTTAGTTCGTAGGGTTTAATGATTTGGATTGTGCATAAAGCAAGGTCCATAAAGACATGGATGAGCAAGGTTGGGGGTGGAGGAACTTGACTGGCCTGCACAGAGTCCTGACCTCAACCCGATAGAACACCTTTGGGATGAATTAGAGCGGAGACTGCGAGGCAGACCTTCTCCTCCACATCAGTGCCTGACCTCACTAATGCGCTTCTGGAAGAATGGTCAAACATTCCCATAGACACACTCCTAAACCTTGTGGACAGCCTTCCCAGAAGAGTTGAAGCTGTTATAGCTGCAAAGGGTGGGACAACTCAATATTGAACCCTACGGACTAAGACTGGGAAGCCATTAAATTTCATGTGCGTGTAAAGGCAGGTGTCCCAATACTTTTGATAAAATATTGTATATTCTCATCAGTCCCTGCGGTCCAGGAGCTTACAATCTAAGGTCCCTAACTCACATTCATACATACACATACTAGAGACAATTAAGGCCTGAGGGGGCCACAGGCATGAAAGTGTCAAATGCTGAAGAGTTTGACAGAGGCGGTAAATCTTGAACGTGGAAAGGTAGCAGACACCTAGCCTTCTATAACAGCTCTTTTATTGCTGGGAACTGCCATAAAGGCTTTTTGGTTCACTGACCTAACTTCAGCCAAAAACATTATTGATTTATTTATTTGGATAGAAAGCGAAAAATCTCAAACTTCTTTTGGGTCAGGAACTGCCATTAAAACCTTTTTGGTTCACTGATGGTGTCGCTTCAAAGCCTAAATTCAGCTAAAAACATTATTGATTTATTTGTTGTCTCGAGTGGGAAAGATCTTAAACTTCCGTTGGGTGTTTATTTCTAAAGACATAGAATGGCCAGTACATGAAAAATAGTGGATCTCAAATGTTTACTGAGATCTTGGTAGCTTATACAATAAAAACCACCAAAGAGACTCCCTTTCTCAAGGCGACAGAAAGTGGACCTCTGTGTCTCCAAAATGTTGGTGGTTTTTACCACATAAACTATGTTTTGCTACTAAGATCTCAGTAAAAATTTAAATCTACATGTAGACAGGTGCAGTTACCCGGATAGCAAGGATAACATGCCACAAATTTGTGGCAGCGTGGAATTATAAACCCTCGTACACATGACCGGTTTTCTCGTCAAGAAACGACAAGAAACCTGCCGGGAGAGCTTTCTTGCAGAGAAAACCGTTCGTGTGTATGGTTTTTCGTCGAGAAAACTGCCGGGAAACTCAAGGAGAAAAATAAAGAACCTGCTTTCTATTTTCTCGTCAGGATTCTCGTTTTTCTCGTCGGGATTCTCATCTGCCTGCTTCCCGACGAGAAAACCGGTCGTGTATATGCTTTTCCGAGTCTTAAAAAACCGTGCATGCTCATAATCAAGTATGAGACGGGAGCGCTCCTTCTGGTAAAACTAGTTCCGTAATGGAGATAGCACATTCGTCACGCTGTAATGGACTGAAAGCACGAGGCTGAAAAACGCGAATCGTCTCTCACCAAACTTTTACTAACACGAGGTAACACGAGATCAGCAAAAGCAGCCCAAGGGCTGGCGCCATTGGAATGGAACTTCCCCTTTATACTGCCGTTGTATGTGTTGTACGTCGCCGCGCTTTACAACGACGAGATTTGGAATTGACAGTGTGTATGCAAGGAAAGCTTGACAAGAATCTCGTCGAGAAACTACAGTTTTTTTTTACGACGAGATTCTCGGCCGTGTGTACGAGGCTTGAGTCTTGTTATCTTCCTGCACATTTTCACTGACAAGTTGTACACTTGCAGAGCACTTGAAGCACAAGTTCTAGTTGACATGTTTCCAAATTGTAGCAAATTTGGTGTCAAGTCTCTAGCAAGAGCAAAGTTGCGGTGGTGAGTCTACAGCAAGAGCTCTGCAAGTCTCCAGCATGAAAATTCAGCCACAGTGACCCCTGTGGTGGGATGACTATTACATAACATAACTGAACTTGCAGCAGACTTGCAGAATGTTTGCAAAGAAAGTTGATCGGGAGTCATGCAATGCAGACTTGCTGCAATTGTGCAACAAACTTGTGAAGCCTGGCATGTCTAGCAATAGCTTAGCAAGTAATTTTTAAACTTGCAACACAATTACTTGCTATCCAGGTTATCCTCCCCTCTGTAGGTGGCGCTGTTTTGCTGACTGCTGTACAGCAAAAATGAAGGATGAGATCTTTGTCACTCTAAAGCAGGGATTCTCAACCTTTCTAGTGCAGTGACCCCTTGAAAAAATTTCCCAAGTTGTGGGGACCCCCAAAAGTAAAATTATTTTCGTAGCGTGGTTTGTCAGCACCCAAGGCAAGACAAGTAATTTGCGCCCCTAACCCATGGACATTTAGCGCTCCCTGAGTCCCTTCCACTCGTAGATTTTAGGATGTGACACTCTCTTTGTTCTCCTTTCTTTCCCTTTTTATCTCTAGTCTAATTTCTCTTCCCCCCATCCCTCTCTCTAGCCGCCTTTCTTGTTCTTTCTCTTATTCTTTCTCTCCCTTTTTCTTTGTTCCTCCCCCTCTTTTCCTCTCCTTTCCATGTATTCTCTATTTTTATTCCTTCTCTTACTCCTTGGTGGAGGGGTGAGGGGAATGGGATAAGTTGCAGTGCAGGTGGGGGTGGGATCAGTGACAGTGCTGGTGGGGGGTGGGATCAGTGGCAGTGCTGGTGGGGGGTGGGATCAGTGGCAGTGCTGGTGGGGGGTGGGATCAGTGGCAGTGCTGGTGGGGGGTGGGATCAGTGGCAGTGCTGGTGGGGGGGGGGGATGGGTTCAGTGACAGTTCTGGGGGAGGTCTGATCAGCCAACTTAGGTGCTCTTGATCAAGGTCATCTGCTGATCTGAGAACTGTAGTGGGAACTATTAATGGCAACTATAATCACAGGTAGTGTTACTCACTGTGTCTCTGACTTTGTGGTGTCTTGCAGCAGTGACACCTATGGTGAAATCAGGAGATAGGGTCTCCTCCAGCCCCTCCCACTTCACATTCCTCACCAGTCAGCTGACCTCTACTCTCTGCCCCCCCAGCCATGCCGTGAACTGAATGGGCGGCAGAGAAGAGGCTGAGTGGGCGGCCGCGGGCTCCAGAAACAGCCCAGCTGGGCGGCCACAAAAAGAGGGGGAAAATACAGGAACAGCCCAGGAATCGGTGACCCCTGGCAAATCGTCATTCGACCCCGGGGGGGGGTCAAATGACAGGTTGAGAACCACTACTCTAAAGCCTCCATAGGTGTCATCAGGAGAGCAGCTGTCCGATTGGACGCTGCAACACTGGGTGACCTCCGCAGCCATCTTTAGTGAGGACAATGCTAATAAATAGCACTGACCCACTGCAGTTGGTGCATTTGCGAAGTGGATAGAGTAGGGAAATGATCTCTGGTGCTTAGGGACCGTGTATTTAGCGCTAGGGAGAGGTTCCTGTTGAGAAGGGACAGAACAGGGATACCGCCGTTGGCTCTGCTACCTGGGGACTTTAAATGCATTGAGGCATGCAAGCCCATGATGGAATAATCCCCTGCAAGCACAGCTTCATTTCATAACTATTTGCTGAAAAATAGAAGCCCGTCAATAGCAGAGCAAAGCCCATTGCAACTGATGTTGGAAGCCACAAGCCTTGCAGCTTTCTAAACCAAGAAAAATCTAGAAACTTTAACAACATAAAGAGAGAGATAGAGGAGGAGCACAAGCCTAGTGTAGTGGGTTTCTGATCTCTCTTTTTAATGCATGAATTCATTTATTTTGCTTTTGTTTGGAGTGCCCGGTCCCCCATGCCATTTGTCTGACATTCCCTTGCCTATTAGTCCATAAAATTGCCATTATTACATAGTTACATGGTTACATGGTTAGTCAGGTTGAAAAAAAAAAAGTAATTCTAGTTCAACCATTGGTTTCTAATATTTAGCTCCCATTCAATGCCGCCATCAGGAGTTTTGGGGCCCCTTACACAGCTTCAGGCATGGGCCCCCTGGAGCAGAGGGGGGTGCTGCCGCCGCAAATTGAGAAGCGGGGGGGCAGCCGCGGATTGAGAAGCGGGGGGGGGTGCTGCCGTTGCGAATTGTTGAGGTCGGGGGGCTTTGGGTGCTGCCGAAAAAAAAGGGGGGTTGCCATCCGTTACATAAGAAAAAAAAAAATTATAAAAAAATATATTTTTTTATTTTTAAAAAAAGGGGGGGTTGCCATCCGGGGTCCTCTGGGCCTCTGGGGACCTCTGGGCCCCAATAAAAAAAACATTTATAAAAAAAAATATATATATATATTTTTGTTTAAAAAAAAGGCGGGGGGGGGGGGGTGCCATCCGGGGCCCTGGGGACCTCCGGGCCTCTGGGGACCTATGAGCCCCTTACAAAAAAAATATATATATATATATTTTTTTTTTTATAAAAAAATACATAAAAAGGGGGGGGGGGTTACCATCCGAGGCCCTGGGGACCTCTGGGCCCCTTACAAAAAAAAAAAAAAAAAGGGGGGTTGCCATCCGGGTCCCTGGGGACCTCCGGGCCCCTTACAGGTGTACTGCCTGTACCCCCCTGATGGCAGCCCTGCTCCCATTGATTTCAGTGTGGTTCAGATTCAGCAACCCTTCATAACGTTTGCAAATCACACCTCAAACTTAACACAGGTAGCAGATAAGCTACAGCAGCAGAAGACGACACCGGGTACCACTCCTGTCAGCTAAGAACAGGAAACTGAGTCTACAATTCACACAGACTCACCAAAATTGGACAACAGAAGATTGGAAAAATGTTGCCTGGTCTGATGAGTCTCGATTTCAGCTGTGACATTCAGATGGTGGGGTCAGAATTTGGCGTAAACAACATAAAAGCATGGATCCATCCTGCCTTGTATCAGTGGTTCAGGCTGGTGGTGTAATGGTGTGGGGGATATATTCTTGGCACCCTTTGGGCCCCTTAGTACCAATTGAGGATCGTTTAAACGCCACGTCCTACCTGAGTATTGTTGCTGATTATGTCCATCCCTTTATGACTACAGTGTACCCATCTTCTGATGTCTCCTTCCAGCAGAATAATGCACCATGTCACAAAGCACAAATCATCTCGCCACTGGACAATGAGGTCACTGTACTCCAATGTCCTCCACAGTCACCAGATCTCATCCAATAGAGCACCTTTGGGATGTGGTGGAACTGGAGATTCACATCATGGATGTGCAGCCAACAAATGTGCAGCAACTGTGTGATACTATCTTGTTAATATGGACCAAAATCTCTGAGGAATGTTTTCAACACCTTGTTGAATCTATGCCAGTGGCGGTGCGTCCATTAAGGGCATACAGACACCGCCCCCTCTCACCATCCACCCCACTCTATGTAGATGGATAGATTCATGCATTGTATGAATCTATCAATGGCCACCGCCATCCCCTATTCAGGCATCCGGCCCCTTTTCGGACCCTGGGAGCCTGAATTACAGCGCCAGGTGGGGGGGGGGGGGGGTTTGAAGCACCTGATAGGCTTCAAAAAAGGTGATCTGTGTGTTAGAAAAGTGAATGGATATTCGATTTTCTAACACTGAACCGCCTCTCCACCAATCAGGTAGCGCGGGTCTGATACCCGTCACCTGATTGGCTAAAAGGACAGGTGCTGCGTTTGGATGCCTATCAGGAGGAAGGGAGGAGATGTATGGAGGACACAGGAGCCGCTGCCTGACCTGCTGCAAGATCCCACAGCTTGCCGCCATCACCCGCTGCCTGACCCGCCACTGAGATAGGGTAAGTGCCGGGCAGACGGCGAGCGGGCAGGGGGGTCACAGTGGCAACTTTTGATGGGCACTGTGGCAGCATTTGTTGGGCACAGTGGCTGCATTTGATGGGCACAGTGGCTGCATTTGATGGGCACAGTGGCTGCATTTGATGGGCACAGTGGCTGCATTTTATGGGCACAGTGGCTGCATTTGATGGGGCACAGTGGCAGCATTTGATGGGCACAGTGGCAGAATTTGATGGGACACAGTGGCAGAATTTGATGGGACACAGTGGCAGAATTTGATGGGGCACAGTGGCAGCATTTGATGGGACACAGTGGCAGCATTTGATGGGACACAGTGGCAGCATTTGATGGGACACAGTGGCAGCATTTGATGGGACACAGTGGCAGCATTTGATGGGCACAGTGGCTGCATTTGATGGACACAGTGGCTGCATTTGATGGGACACATTGGCAGCATTTGATGGGGAACAGTGGCAGCATTTGATGGGCACAGTGGCAGCATTTGATGGGCACAGTGGCAGCATTTGATGGGCACAGTGGCAGCATTTGATGGGACACAGTGGCAGCATTTGATGGGACACAGTGGCAGCATTTGATGGGCACAGTGGCAGCATTTGATGGGCACAGTGGCTGCAATTGATGGCACCGTGACAGCATTTGATGGGCACAGTGGCTGCATTTGATGGGACAAAGTGGCAGAATTTGATGGGCCACAGTGGCAGCATTTGATGGGCACAGTGGCCGCCACTGTGCCATCAATTGCAGTCACTGTGCCCAGAATTTTTCACTTTGTTTGTGCCCTTCCCCCCCAAAAAATTTGGAGCACCAACCGCCACTGATCTGTGTCATAAAGAATTAAGGCAGTTTTGAAGGCAAAAGTCCAACCCGGTACTAGCAAGGTGTACCTAATAAAGTGGCCGGTGGCTGGGCCCTGACCCTCCCCTGACGTGCCACATGACCTGCCTGGCTGCCTCTGAGACTCCTGGGAGGTGGGAGTTGTAGTTTGCTGCGCTGCAAAGTTCATTACCTTTAGTGCGGCCGAACTACAACTCCCATAATGCATGCAGCCTGTGCAGCAGTAGCCAGCCAGCCAGCCAATCAGCGGCCACCGCGGCTGACATTTGTAAAAAAAAAATTACAGACAGCCAGCGCCGTGGACCGCGGACGTTTTAAAGATAATGGAAGTGGCCCGGGGGGAAATCTCCACCTTGCCACCCGCCCCAGCCCGCGCCTGGCTGTATATTTGACAATATAGTGTATAAAAAATACAATAATTCTGTATGGAAAAGCCTAGAAACGCAGAAATCAATCTGTCCGATAATTAACGAGCTTCACAGTCAGTTTAGAACGTAAATGGAGTATGCCTCCGGGTAATATTATTAATGCAACATCATAACTCAATGTATACAGAATCTAATATCTTAATCCTAACTATATTAATGAAAAGCAATAAGAGTGTATGATAAATATCTATATATATATATATAGGGAGCGAGAGCCCGGCACACTGTTCCATAATGCATGGGAAAATATCCCTGAGAACTGGACCTCTAGAGAACATTTGGGCTTATTATGTGCCTCCTGTAATTAGTGGAGTGTTAGTAAATGGTGCAGGACGTGTTATCCTGATGAGGCAGATCTGTATTTACACAGCCAGAAATGACTTACTCATTGACTTATAATGCCCACACAGAGGATGTTTAAAGATGACCTTTCACAAATGGGAACATAATTGAATGATAATAATGTTTATAGTAAAGGGTAAGTGCGCTTCTAGTGCATTCATCTTTATTTATTCCTTATCTCCTTCAGCAATTTTGTAATTACAAATACTTTCTCCGAGATCATCGCTGTGCTGGCCCCGTGGAGTCTCACAGACTCTTTAAAAAAAATCTGTGCGTGTCTTTCCAATCTTTGGCTAAGATAATGTGATTATATTCACGGAAAAATAACTTTTGTTTCAAACTCCAGCCCAAACTTTTTACAAAAAATACAGTTCCTCAGCCAGCGTTTGTTGCTGCCAGTGTCCCCAATGGAGAGTAGACATGTGCGGTTTGTTTCGTTCCAAATTGAAATTCGGACGTTTTTTGCTTTTTTCTGAAATTCCGACTTACAATAGTACCGAATCGAAACGAATCCGAAATAACAGAAACATTTTGTTGGACGGAATTCGAATTCGAATCGATTCAAATAGTTTTCGAATCAATTTTTTATGCCCTGTACACTCGATCGTTTTTTCCGATGAAAAAAGAACAATGGACTTTTTTAATCGGAAAAAACGATCATGTGTGGGCCCCATCTGACTTTTTTGCATTGGTGTAAAAAAATAGAACATGTTTTAAATTTTTCCGATAGAAAAAAAAACGATAGGAAATTCCGATCATCTGTGTGGAACTCCATCGGAGAAAAATCCATGTATGCTCAGACTAAATTAGAAGATGGGAGCTTTTGTTCTGGCAAAACTAGCGTTCGTAATGGAGATAGCACATTCGTCACGCTGTAACAGACTGAAAAGCACAGAGACTGAAAAGCGCGAATCGGCTAACACCAAATTTTTACTAACACGCGGTAACACGAAATCAGCAAAAGCAGCCCAAAGGGTGGCGCCATTGGATTTGAACTTTCCATTTATAGTGCCATCGTACGTGTTGTACGTCACAGCGTTTGGGACGGTCGGACTTTTGTCTGATGGTGTTGTGTAGGCAAGACTGATGGAAGTCAGCTTCATAGGAATTCCGACGGAAAAATCCATGGCATTTTAGACCATCGAAATTCCGATTGTGTGTACAGGCATAATAGTTTTCTAATAAGTATAGAATCGTTTAACCAAATTCGAATAGTTTTCGAATTCAAAAAGTTTTCGAATTCAAAAAGTTTTCGAATTCAAAAAGTTTTCGAAATTGAAACGTTTTCGAATTGGAATAGTTTTCGAAATAGAAAAGTTTTTAAATTCAAATTTGAAAAGATTTTGAATTCAAATAGTTTTCCAATTTCCAAAGAGAATAAAATAGAATAGAAAATAAAGGAATATAATAGAATAAAAAATTGAATAGTAAAGAATAGAACATAAATTAAAAGATCAGAATATAATAGAGTAAAACAGAACACACATATATATATATATATATATATATATATATATATGAAAATAAGAGGGACGCTGACTCCAGTTATATTTCAACAAGTTCTTCTTTATTGGTCGATCATATGCAGACAAGGCATTAAGTAAATGGCAGCCACTGTACAGTTCCGAGCATCCCTGCTCTTCGTCAGGCTATCAGGCTAGATGTGAAACTACAATCCAGAAAGGATTTCAATTTATCCCCACCCTGCGGGCGTCAACCCACAGGTGTGTCCCATCTCTCCAGACCAAGCAAACAATCCAATAGAAGTTCTAAAAACCTCATTAACCCCATATGAGCAACCGAACAAAGAAGTTGTATACATGAATTTCTTTTCCTGCATTTAAACCAACAATCTATGTTACAATGCAACATCAATAATGAAAAATAAAAAATAAAGAATAGAAAATGAATAACTTCCAGAATTAATTCTTATTTACTCCGTGCAACATATGCACAAAATAATACATAATGTGAATCTATTGCTTCAAAAAATAAATCAACAACCCATCACTAAATTATCTCTTAATCATAACAAAAAGAACTTCCAATCTCCTTGTAACAGAAGTGAAATATTCCTCAAACAAAGGGATGATTTCCTTGATTTCTTTTCCGATCCAAACCAGACTAGATTTAATCATCATCTGTAAAAAAGATATACATACATCTTTATATGTATACATAAATAGAAGAAAATCTAAAATCCAAGATCATCAACATCATGTTACAAAAATAAATATAGGTCATAGTCCCTGTTCATCCCGTTCGGATGCAGAGACTGTAGCCTATTAATCCACCAGACCTCCCGTTGCTTTAGTCGTAATATCCGATCACCCCCCCCGTTTATCTCATGGGATTTCTTCCAAGATCATAAATCTTAGATCAGAGTCTCGGTGTCCCCTCTCCAAAAAGTGTTTGGAGACAGGCAACCCAGGTTGTTTATGCCTTATAGTGCTTCGATGTTGTGCAATTCTGTCCTTAATTTTCTGAGTGGTCTCCCCAACATAGATCATATTGCATGGACAAATCAGAATGTATATAACATATGAGGACTGACAAGTGAGGAAATTATTTATCATAATTCTATCCCTATTAGTCGGATTAATAAAATTATTACCCTTAGCCATAAGACTACATTGAATACAATTTAAACACGGATAACATCCTTTCCTTTTCTTTCCCAAGAAAGTGGTCCTTACTTCCTGTTCTCTGGATTTGTATTCAGATTTTACTAAGGAATCGCGCAAAGTTTTATTCCTTCTATAGGCTTTAATGGGAGTCTGCTGGAAGACCTCAATCTGCGGGTATGCACGCCTCAAAAGGGGCCAGTGTTTATTAATTATTTTAGATATATGATTACTATAACTGTGAAACTGCATGGAGAAGGGTAATCGTACCAATGGTGTTTTATTACGAAATATCTTTTTCTTCTCATTAAGTTGTATTTTATTTAATTCCTGAAGAATTATTTTTTTGGGATACCCCCGTTCGCAAAGTTTAGAGCACATCTCCTCAATTCTTGTCTCCTTTACATTCTCCTTACTGACTATGCGTTTTACTCGTAACAGCTGACTTTTAATAATGGATCTAAATACATGAGGGGGATGAAAACTATCAAACAATAGTAGTTGATTCCTATCAGTTGGTTTAATGTACAAGTCTGATTCTAAACAACCCTGTTCAAGATATATCCTGGTATCCAAAAAGGGAACTGACATACCCCCAATATTGATTTGAAATTTTATGTCAGGATCAAAATTGCTCAACAAAGTATCAAATGTATTTAGTGATTGCATGTCACCTCGCCAGATTGCAAACACGTCATCGATGAAGCGCCACCATGTAACGCAATGTTTCTCAAATAAATCATTAGAAAAAATATGTTTACGTTCAAATTCATCCATGAATGTGCATGCATATGGCGGTGCGACATTAGAACCCATCGCAACTCCCATCAATTGTATGTAGAAATGATCTTTGAACAAAAAATAATTGTTACACAACAACAACTGAAATAATTTCTCAAAGAGTGAGATCTGCGATTCCGAATACTGATGACTGTTCCTAATTAAATTAATAGCGGCATGAATGCCCACTTGGTGGGGAATGGATGTATATAAACTCGTAACATCCCATGTAACTAAAATTTCATCCCCTTTACATGTGCGATGTTTTTTAATTTTTTGCAAAAAATCATCAGTATCCCTAATGTACGATCTCGTCTCCTTAACAAGGGGGGATAAAAAAAATTCCAAAAATTGAGCAATGGGAACAAAAATTGAGTCCCGTCCCGATACTATCGGACGACCTGGTGGAGAACAACTGTCTTTATGGATTTTAGGCAAAATATATAAAACCGGGATACGTGTATGGGCAGGTAAAAGAGATTCAAAAAGGTCATGGGTGATCACCCCATCTTTCAATGCTGGCTTCAAGATGTTTTCCAACTGTTTTCTTATTTGCCAGGTGGGATCCAAGGATACTTTTTTGTACACAGATGTATCTCCCAACTGGCGAAGGATCTCCTCCTCATATAGTTGGGGATCCATCACCACCACTTTGCTCCCTTTATCTGCTGGTTTAAATATCACATCATTCCTACGGCTGAGATTTTTAAGAGCAATCCTCTCTTTATAAGATAGATTATTGGGGATATGATCCCTGTAATCTATATGAGATACCAGTTGTTTAATTTCCTGGGTCACCGTCTGTACAAATGTTTCAACCGGGGCATATGTGGTGGGTGGCACCGATTTGGTTTTAACCCACAGACCTAAAGATTTGCAATTAAGTGCACCATTGGTGGGATCCTCCTCAATAAACGGTTTGTGTGTAAAATGAACCCTCCATCTAATGTTGCGGAATAATCGATACAAGTCCTGATCTAGTTTAAATACATTCAAATGGCTCTTAGGGCAAAAAGATAAACCTTGGTTAATCAGTCTTACCTCCTCCGGGGATAGAACATGCCGGGAGATGTTGTGAATTAAGTCTGGCGAGCTCGACCCGATACCCCCGAGAAGGGCGATATCGGTCCGATCCGGGCGTCTCGTCCCTGTTGGTCCAGGATCGCGTCTCCATCCGCGAGTGTCCTCCTCTCCGGCCTTGTGTTAAAAAAGTGGATGAAGAATCCGTGTCAGTATTGGCAGAGGAATTGTCGGATCCATCTCTACGGGTTCCACCATAGTCGGGACGACCACGTCTGTTGTACTGGTGCGGCCAACGATATACTTGATTCCTCTCGTAATCTTCAACATCTCGATCAAATTTATTGCGCTTTCTTATCTCAAGATCTGCTCGATGTTTATTCACAATCCCCTCGACTGATTCTTTTAGTTTGACAAATTCTTCAGAAGAAACTGAGGTTTTTAAATCATGCTCCACTTTAGAGAGTTGCTCCGATACAATAGCCAGTTCTTTATGAATATATGAAATGGTTAGTGTCATTAGATCAAAGGAACATTTGTTGAGAATCTGCATAAAAGTAGCCTTGTATTCCTCATTATCACTGAATAGTGTAGGGGTCAATCTTACCCGAAGGCCTCGAGGGATTCTCTGTACCCGATGGTATTCGGCAAGAGTAAGTCCATGTAATTCCAATGATGTATGTTTCTTATGTAATTTTTCCCATGTTCTGGTATTATGCGTCGGTGAATTCCCAATTAGAAAATTTCTCGATCCAGAGATTTGAGACATGATGTGCGTGGCTTCCTCCTGAGTAAACGAGAAAGTAGATCCACTGGCTTCCATTTCAATGGAAGTAACTTACTCACAAGGAGCTGATATACAAAACTTCGGGTTGGTTACTTCCCTTTCTTTTTGGAAAAGAGTGGAGAGCCGTCAGGGTGGACTCCCAAATTCCACCATCAATAATAAATGAAAATAAGAGGGACGCTGACTCCAGTTATATTTCAACAAGTTCTTCTTTATTGGTCGATCATATGCAGACAAGGCATTAAGTAAATGGCAGCCACTGTACAGTTCCGAGCATCCCTGCTCTTCGTCAGGCTATCAGGCTAGATGTGAAACTACAATCCAGAAAGGATTTCAATTTATCCCCACCCTGCGGGCGTCAACCCACAGGTGTGTCCCATCTCTTCAGACCAAGCAAACAATACAATAGAAGTTCTAAAAACCTCATTAACCCCATATGAGCAACCGAACAAAGAAGTTGTATACATGAATTTCTTTTCCTGCATTTAAACCAACAATATATGTTACAATGCAACATCAATAATGAAAAATAAAAAATATCTCGAGATAAACGGGGGGGTGATCGGATATTACGACTAAAGCAACGGGAGGTCTGGTGGATTAATAGGCTACAGTCTCTGCATCCGAACGGGATGAACAGGGACTATGACCTATATTTATTTTTGTAACATGATGTTGATGATCTTGGATTTTAGATTTTCTTCTATTTTCTTCTATTTATGTATACATAATGCATGCACATTCATGGATGAATTTGAACGTAAACATATTTTTTCTAATGATTTATTTGAGAAACATTGCGTTACATGGTGGCGCTTCATCGATGACGTGTTTGCAATCTGGCGAGGTGACATGCAATCACTAAATACATTTGATACTTTGTTGAGCAATTTTGATCCTGACATAAAATTTCAAATTAATATTGGGGGTATGTCAGTTCCCTTTTTGGATACCAGGATATATCTTGAACAGGGTTGTTTAGAATCAGACTTGTACATTAAACCAACTGATAGGAATCAACTACTATTGTTTGATAGTTTTCATCCCCCTCATGTATTTAGATCCATTATTAAAAGTCAGCTGTTACGAGTAAAACGCATAGTCAGTAAGGAGAATGTAAAGGAGACAAGAATTGAGGAGATGTGCTCTAAACTTTGCGAACGGGGGTATCCCAAAAAAATAATTCTTCATGAATTAAATAAAATACAACTTAATGAGAAGAAAAAGATATTTCGTAATAAAACACCATTGGTACGATTACCCTTCTCCATGCAGTTTCACAGTTATAGTAATCATATATCTAAAATAATCAATAAACACTGGCCCCTTTTGAGGCGTGCATACCCGCAGATTGAGGTCTTCCAGCAGACTCCCATTAAAGCCTATAGAAGGAATAAAACTTTGCACGATTCCTTGGTAAAATCTGAATACAAATCCAGAGAACAGGAAGTAAGGACCACTTTCTTGGGAAAGAAAAGGAAAGGATGTTATCCGTGTTTAAATTGTATTCAAAGTAGTCTTATGGCTAAGGGTAATCATTTTATTAATCCGACTAATAGGGATAGAATTATGATAAACAATTTCCTCACTTGTCAGTCTTCATATGTTATATACATTCTGATTTGTCCATGCAATATGATCTATGTTGGGGAGACTACTCAGAAAATTAAGGACAGAATTGCACAACATCGAAGCACTATAAGGCATAAACAACCTGGGTTGCCTGTCTCCAAACACTTTTTGGAGAGGGGACACCGAGACTCTGATCTAAGATTTATGATCTTGGAAGAAATCCCATGAGATAAACGGGGGGGTGATCGGATATTACGACTAAAGCAACGGGAGGTCTGGTGGATTAATAGGCTACAGTCTCTGCATCCGAACGGGATGAACAGGGACTATGACCTACATTTATTTTTGTAACATGATGTTGATGATCTTGGATTTTAGATTTTCTTCTATTTATGTATACATATACAGATGTATATATATCTTTTTTACAGATGATGATTAAATCTAGTCTGGTTTGGATCGGAAAAGAAATCAAGGAAATCATCCCTTTGTTTGAGGAATATTTCACTTCTGTTACAAGGAGATTGGAAGTTCTTTTTGTTATGATTAAGAGATAATTTAGTGATGGGTTGTTGATTTATTTTTTGAAGCAATAGATTCACATTATGTATTATTTTGTGCATTTGTTGCACGGAGTTAATAAGAATTAATTCTGGAAGTTATTCATTTTCTATTCTTTATTTTTTATTTTTCATTATTGATGTTGCATTGTAACATATATTGTTGGTTTAAATGCATTAAAAGAAATTCATGTATACAACTTCTTTGTTCGGTTGCTCATATGGGGTTAATGAGGTTTTTAGAACTTCTATTGGATTGTTTGCTTGGTCTGGAGAGATGGGACACACCTGTGGGTTGACGCCCGCAGGGTGGGGATAAATTGAAATCCTTTCTGGATTGTAGTTTCACATCTAGCCTGATAGCCTGACGAAGAGCAGGGATGCTCGGAACTGTACAGTGGCTGCCATTTACTTAATGCCTTGTCTGCATATGATCGACCAATAAAGAAGAACTTGTTGAAATATAACTGGAGTCAGCGTCCCTCTTATTTTCACTTATTATTGATGGTGGAATTTGGGAGTCCACCCTGACAATTCTCTACACTATTTTCCAAAAAGAAAGGGAAGTAACTAACCCGAAGTTTTGTATATATATATACACACACAAGTTGGTTGGACACTTTCCAGAAGCAGACAAGTATCTCCCAGTCCCTAGTAATGGAAAAAAGAAGGAAATAAGAGAGACTAGGCTCTCTCAAGGTTGATGGGACTTTACTGGGAGATAATGTGTCTGTTATAAAGGCGAGCACACAGAACAAAATTATTTAAGAAAATATAAATTTATTCAATAGTATCATTAAAAGAAACACAGTCATATTACATATTAGACCATGAATGGATGCTTGATGCATGAATTGAGATGCTTGATAATGCAGGAAGCCAACATGTTTTGCAATGTGCTTCTTCAGGGCACTGCATACATCTATGATTGTATCTAATTTATACAAGACATAAGACATGTCATTAGTATAATAACAAACAAACAGTTTATAAATCATAACAAAGATAAAAGTTTTTTGTCATATTTAACACTTTATGTTAAAGTTAGCTGCCCGTGCTCACCTGGTCTATAAAGCAGGATAGCTTACACACAACATATGATATGTTATGATATGATATGATATGAATATTTGATATGTCAAATATTGATTTGATTCGGATTTCTCTTCCATTTTGTTAACTAATAAAAAATAAACCAATAACACTTCTATTTCTGAAAGCATAAATTTTTTTCACACCTGCCTAAAACTTTTCCCCATCACTTCATAGGAAGTTGTAAGTGCCAGAGGATATAATCAGGATGTTCCTGGATTCTCATTATTACAAATATGCCTCTACCAGTCCTAGTATTGGCTTCTGTATTCATTTTATTATTAATAAATACAAAAATAATAAATTATTATTTTATTTATTATTACATCTCATCTTTGAACATTTTTATTGACTTTCTCCCCTTTGTTGCATGTTGTTTACGCTCCTCTGTGAAATTCTGTATTGTTCATGGATAATTTTAGTGGTTTGGCTTTAATTTTTTTCAGACGGTGCTGAGTCACTGGCTGCTTGCTGATGGGGATATTAGCACAATCTGAGTCATTGCTCGCATGAAATTTTTTCTCATTTGATTTTTTTCAGGGGTCTCCAAACTTTCTAAACAGAGTAGAGGCCAGGTTACTGTCCTTTAGGATTTCGGGGGAGATCAGGCTGTGGCCAGTGAGAGTAGAAAATGCACCATCATTGGTTTTAGTGGGAAGAATAGTGTCCTGTAATTGGTGTCAGTTGGAGCAATAATGCCCCAAGAGCTGGATAAAGGCAAGCAAAGGGCCACATCCGGCCCCAGGGCCGCAGTTTGGGGACCACTGATTCATATCAAAATTTGTTAAAAAAACTAATTCGGAAAAAAAAAAAAATTGCACATGTCTATTAAACACAGTGGCTAAGTGGTTAGTATTTCTGCCTAGCAGCCCTAGGGTTGTCGGTTTGAATTCCAACCATGATACTACCTGTCTGGAGTTTGCATGTTCTCCCTGTACCTGGGTGGATTTCCTCCCACACTCCAAAGACATTCTGGAAAGTTAATTGGCTCCTATCTAAATTGGTCCCTAGTATGTGTTAGAGCTGAACAATTAATCGTTAAAAAATCGTGATCTCGATTCAACCCCCCTGACGATCTCCAATGCAGAGTTTGCTGATTCTTTCATATAACAAGTGGAGAGACTTTATCTGCTCACTCAGTTGTCAAAAGAAAATATCCGGGCAGTCTGCCAAGTTTTTAACGGGAAACATTGTAACTAATGCTTCCTTCTTAGATCAAAGGGATAAGAGCCGGTTCACACCAGGGCGACTCGTCAGGCGACTCAGTCGTCTGACAAGTCGCGTCCCACGCTTTTCAATGGTACCGTTCTAAGTAAGAGTGACTCAGGTCGCTCCGACTTAGAAAAAGGTTCCTGTACTACTTTTGGGGGCGACCCAAGGCGACCTGCATTGACTTCTATACAGAAGTCTTATGCAAATTGCCTCGGCGGGCGTCTCAAGTCGTCTTGAGATCGCGCCGCCGAGGTCGCCCCCACAAGTCGTGCCGCGTCGCGCCGCCCTGGTGTGAACCGGCTCTTAACATCTGTGTGTGTAAAGAAAAAGGCCAAGTTTGTAACAACATGAAACATTGTAACTAACTTCCTTCTAAGCAAAGTCTGTGTGTAAATGCAGGAAGTTTAACCACTTAAAGTCCAAATCTTTTTCTGACACTTGTTTCTTAAAGCGGTTGTATACCCTATTTTGTAACTTTTACCTACAGGTAAGCCTATAATAAGGCTTACCTGTAGGTAAAAAGAATATCTCCTAAACCTGTACGGTTTAGGAGATATTCCCCCCGCAATGAGCCGCTGACTGCAGCAGCGTATGCGCAGCGGTGATTCTCGGCTAAAGCCCGGCAGCCGCCGGACCTTGCCGACACGCGGGAGTGACGACATCGCTGCTCCAGCCACTCACAGCGCTGGAGCGGCGATACCCGGAAGACACGCTGAGGCAAGATGACATCTCCCTCGGCATGGACCAGGTAAGGTCCTGACGCCTCGTTCTAGGGTAAGTATTTCATAATGAGCTAGTATGCGGTGCATACTAGCTCATTATGCCTTTTGCCTTTCAGGTATGAAAAAAAAAAAGTGGGAGTGGGTATACAACCGCTTTAAGTTCAAATCAATATTTTTTGCTAGAAAATTACTTGGAACCCCCAAACATTATATATAATTTAGCAGAGACCCTAGGAAATAAAATGTCAATTGCTGCAATATTTTATGTCACACTGTATTTGCCCAGCGGTCTTTTAAATGCAATTTTTTGGGAAAAAATACACTTTAATGAATAAAAAAAAACACGAAACAGTAAAGTTAGCCCAATTTTTTTTGTTTTAATGTGAAAGATGATGTTACACCGCGAGAATCGTGAGAGAATCGTGATCTATCTTCTAAGCAAAAAAATAGTGATTCTCATTTTAGCCAGAATCGTGCAGCTCTAGTATGTGTATGTATGAATGTGAGTTAGGGGACCTTAGATTGTAAGCTCCTTGAGGGCAGGGACTGATGTGATTGTACAATATACAGTGGGTACGGAAAGTATTCAGACCCCCTTAAAATTTTCACTCTGTTTTATTGCTGCCATTTTCTAAAATCATTTAAGTTCATTTTTTTTCCTCATTAATGTACACACAGCACCCCATATTGACAGAAAAACACAGAATTGTTGACATTTTTGCAGATTTATTAAAAAAGAAAAACTGAAATATCACACGGTCTTAAGTATTCAGACCCTTTGCTCAATATTTAGTATTTGAACCCTTTTGATCTAATACAGCCATGAGTCTTTTTGGGAAAGATGCAACAAGTTTTGAGAGAAGAGAAGACTTCACCAGAGTGAATACAGAGGGTCCACCACAAGATGTAAACCATTGGTGGGCCTCAAAAGCAGGAAGGCCAGATTAGAGTTTGCCAAACAACATCTAAAAAGCCTTCACAGTTCTGGAACAACATCCTATGGACAGATGAGACCAAGATCAACTTGTACCAGAGTGATGGGAAGAGAAGAGTATGGAGAAGGAAAGGAACTGCTCATGATCAGGGATGAGCCGAACACCCCCCTGTTCGGTTCGCACCAAAACCTGCGAACAGACAGAATGTTCGCGTGAACTTTAGAACCCTATTAAATACAATGGACTCGAACGTTCGAAATCTAAAGTGCTAATTATAAAGGCTAATATGCAAGTTATTGTCCTAAAAAGTGTTTGGGGACCCGGGTCCTGCCCCAGGGGACATGTATCAATGCAAAAAAAAGTTTTAAAAATTTACGTTTTTACGGGAGCAGTGATTTTAATAATGCTTAAAATGAGAAAATAAAAGTGAAATATTCCTTTAAATTTCGTACCTGGGGGGTGTGTATAATATGCATGTACTGTAAAGTGGCGCATGTTTCCCGTGCTTAGAACTGTCCCTGCACAAAATGTAATTTCTGAAGGAAAAAAAGTCATTTAAAACTCACTCGCGGCTATTAATGAATTGTCGGCTCCCGGCAATACAGAGAAAAGTCATTGATAAAAATAAAAAAAAAGCGTGGGGGATTAAGGGGAACCCCGCCGCAAATTTAAAAAAAAAATGCGTGCGGTTCCCCCCAAATATCCATACCAGGCCCTTCAGATCTGGGGAACTTCCTTCACTGTGTAATACATGAATAGACCCGCCCCTTCTCATGTTCCGCATCTGGTCCGCTTAGCCTTACACCCACCTGAATGAGCGGACCTGATGGGGAACTTTAGAAGGGGCGGGTCTATTCATGTATTACACAGTGAAGGAAGTTCCCCATCAGGTCCGCCCCCTCGGTATGTCAGACCCCCGCCTACGTCATTGGCCTGAGCGAACCTGATGGGGAACTGCCTCGCAGTGTAATACATGAATACATTGGCGCAGTCTTTTTTCTATTTACTGTTTGGTGCTGTCTCACTATTACTGCTGCCTTTAGTGTTAGTCGTTCCCTAGCGCAGTTTTCTTTTTTCCTTTGATACATGAATAGACTCGCCCCTTCTCACGTTCCGCATCTGGTCTGCTTAGCCTTACACCTATTCATTGGCTGAGCGGACCTAATGGGGAACTTTAGAAGGGGCGGGTCTATACATTTAATAGACTGCGGAGGAAGTTCCCCATCAGGTCCGCTCAGGCACAACCAATGACGGACAGCGCTGGACATCGGATCGCCGCAGGACACTGGATTTCATCGCTGGAATGTTTTTTTTTTTTAACCACTTCAATACCAGGCACTTATACACCTTCCTGCCCAAGCCAATTTTGAGCTTTCAGCGCTGTCGCAATTTGAATGACAATTGCGCTATCATGCTACACTGTACCCAAACTAATTTTTTATCATTTTGTTCCCACAAATAGAGCTTTCTTTCGGTGGTATTTGATCTCCTCTGCGATTTTTATTTTTTGCACAACAAATAAAAAAAGAGCGAAAATTTTGAAAAAAAACTATGTTTTTCTTTGTTTCTGTTATTTTTTTTGTAAATAAGTACCTTTTCTACTTCAATGACGGGCACTGATAAGGCGGCACTGACGGGCACTGATAAGGCGACACTGATGGGCACCGATGAGGTGGCACCAATGAGGTGGCACTGATGGGCACTGATGATGGGCACTGATAGGCGGCACTGATAGGCGGCACTGATGGGCACTGATATGTGGCACTGGTATGCGGCACTCATAGGCGGCACTGATTGGCACTCATAGGCGGCACTGATTGGCACTCATAGGCGGCACTGATGGGCACTTATGGGTGGCACTGATAGGTGGCACAGACAGGCACTGATAGGTGGGCACTTATGGGCACGGATGGGCACTGATAGGTGGCACTGATGGACACTAGTAGGTGGCACTGATGACACTGATGCCCAGCAATGCCAGCCACCACACATTGTGGTCGTGCCATGATGGTGCCAGTCAGTGCCCATTTGTGGGCACTGATTGGCATATGTTTTTTTATGTTTTACTACATGTGGATGGCCACGGGGGCCATCCACATGCTTGGGGCTTCCCTGGTGGTCCTGGGCGGCATCCTGGTGGTCTAGTGTGGGTACCCGAGGGGGGGCTGCGCTGAAAAACAATCAGCGCGAACCCCCCTGTCAGGAGAGCCGCTGATCGGCTCTCCTCTACTCGTGTCTGTCAGACGCGAGTGAGGAAGAGCCGATCAACGGCTCTTCCTGTTTACATCGTGATCAGCTCGAGATAAACGGGGGGGTGATCGGATATTACGACTAAAGCAACGGGAGGTCTGGTGGATTAATAGGCTACAGTCTCTGCATCCGAACGGGATGAACAGGGACTATGACCTATATTTATTTTTGTAACATGATGTTGATGATCTTGGATTTTAGATTTTCTTCTATTTATGTATACATATATAGATGTATGTATATCTTTTTTACAGATGATGATTAAATCTAGTCTGGTTTGGATCGGAAAAGAAATCAAGGAAATCATCCCTTTGTTTGAGGAATATTTCACTTCTGTTACAAGGAGATTGGAAGTTCTTTTTGTTATGATTAAGAGATAATTTAGTGATGGGTTGTTGATTTATTTTTTGAAGCAATAGATTCACATTATGTATTATTTTGTGCATATGTTGCACGGAGTAAATAAGAATTAATTCTGGAAGTTATTCATTTTCTATTCTTTATTTTTTATTTTTCATTATTGATGTTGCATTGTAACATATATTGTTGGTTTAAATGCAGGAAAAGAAATTCATGTATACAACTTCTTTGTTCGGTTGCTCATATGGGGTTAATGAGGTTTTTAGAACTTCTATTGGATTGTTTGCTTGGTCTGGAGAGATGGGACACACCTGTGGGTTGACGCCCGCAGGGTGGGGATAAATTGAAATCCTTTCTGGATTGTAGTTTCACATCTAGCCTGATAGCCTGACGAAGAGCAGGGATGCTCGGAACTGTACAGTGGCTGCCATTTACTTAATGCCTTGTCTGCATATGATCGACCAATAAAGAAGAACTTGTTGAAATATAACTGAAGTCAGCGTCCCTCTTATTTTCATTTATTATTGATGGTGGAATTTGGGATTCCACCCTGACGGCTCTCCACTCTTTTCCAAAAAGAAAGGGAAGTAACCAACCCGAAGTTTTGTATATCAGCTCCTTGTGAGTAAGTTACTTCCATTGAAATGGAAGCCAGTGGATCTACTTTCTCGTTTACTCAGGAGGAAGCCACGCACATCATGTCTCAAATCTCTGGATCGAGAAATTTTCTAATTGGGAATTCACCGACGCATAATACCAGAACATGGGAAAAATTACATAAGAAACATACATCATTGGAATTACATGGACTTACTCTTGCCGAATACCATCGGGTACAGAGAATCCCTCGAGGCCTTCGGGTAAGATTGACCCCTACACTATTCAGTGATAATGAGGAATACAAGGCTACTTTTATGCAGATTCTCAACAAATGTTCCTTTGATCTAATGACACTAACCATTTCATATATTTATAAAGAACTGGCTATTGTATCGGAGCAACTCTCTAAAGTGGAGCATGATTTAAAAACCTCAGTTTCTTCTGAAGAATTTGTCAAACTAAAAGAATCAGTCGAGGGGATTCTGAATAAACATCGAGCAGATCTTGAGATAAGAAAGCGCAATAAATTTGATCGAGATGTTGAAGATTACGAGAGGAATCAAGTATATCGTTGGCCGCGCCAGTACAACAGACGTGGTCGTCCCGACTATGGTGGAACCCGTAGAGATGGATCCGACAATTCCTCTGCCAATACTGACCCTGATTCTTCATCCACTTTTTTAACACAAGGCCGGAGAGGAGGACACTCGCGGATGGAGACGCGATCCTGGACCAACAGGGACGAGATGCCCGGATCGGACCGATATCGCCCTTCTCGGGGGTATCGGGGTCGAGCTCGCCAGACTTAATTCACAACATCTCCCGGCATGTTCTATCCCCG
Source organism: Rana muscosa (assembly GCA_029206835.1). NCBI lineage: Eukaryota > Metazoa > Chordata > Amphibia > Anura > Ranidae > Rana > Rana muscosa. The sequence goes on along the minus strand of CM055116.1, from coordinate 79,781,499 downwards.
GAGGAGGTAAGACTGATTAACCGAGGTTTATATTTTTGCCCTAAGAGCCATTTGAATGTATTTAAACTTGATCAGGACTTGTATCGATTATTCCGCAACATTAGATGGAGGGTTCATTTTACACACAAACCGTTTATTGAGGAGGATCCCACCAATGGTGCACTTAATTGCAAATCTTTAGGTCTGTGGGTTAAAACCAAATCGGTACCACCCACCACATATGCCCCGGTTGAAACATTCGTACAGACGGTGACCCAGGAAATTAAACAACTGGTATCTCATATAGATTACAGGGATCATATCCCCAATAATCTATCTTATAAAGAGAGGATTGCTCTTAAAAATCTCAGCCGTAGGAATGATGTGATATTTAAACCAGCAGATAAAGGGGGCAAAGTGGTGGTGATGGATCCCCAACTATATGAGGAGGAGATCCTTCGCCAGTTGGGAGATACATCTGTGTACAAAAAAGTATCCTTGGATCCCACCTGGCAAATAAGAAAACAGTTGGAAAACATCTTGAAGCCAGCATTGAAAGATGGGGTGATCACCCATGACCTTTTTGAATCTCTTTTACCTGCCCATACACGTATCCCGGTTTTATATATTTTGCCTAAAATCCATAAAGACAGTTGTTCTCCACCAGGTCGTCCGATAGTATCGGGACGGGACTCAATTTTTGTTCCCATTGCACAATTTTTGGATTTTTTTTTATCCCCCCTTGTTAAGGAGACGAGATCGTACATTAGGGATACTGATGATTTTTTGCAAAAAATTAAAAAACATCGCACATGTAAAGGGGATGAAATTTTAGTTACATGGGATGTTACGAGTTTATATACATCCATTCCCCACCAAGCGGGCATTCATGCCGCTATTAATTTAATTAGGAACAGTCATCAGTATTCGGAATCGCAGATCTCACTCTTTGAGAAATTATTTCAGTTGTTGTTGTGTAACAATTATTTTGTGTTCAAAGATCATTTCTACATACAATTGATGGGAGTTGCGATGGGTTCTAATGTCGCACCGCCATATGCATGCACATTCATGGATGAATTTGAACGTAAACATATTTTTTCTAATGATTTATTTGAGAAACATTGCGTTACATGGTGGCGCTTCATCGATGACGTGTTTGCAATCTGGCGAGGTGACATGCAATCACTAAATACATTTGATACTTTGTTGAGCAATTTTGATCCTGACATAAAATTTCAAATTAATATTGGGGGTATGTCAGTTCCCTTTTTGGATACCAGGATATATCTTGAACAGGGTTGTTTAGAATCAGACTTGTACATTAAACCAACTGATAGGAATCAACTACTATTGTTTGATAGTTTTCATCCCCCTCATGTATTTAGATCCATTATTAAAAGTCAGCTGTTACGAGTAAAACGCATAGTCAGTAAGGAGAATGTAAAGGAGACAAGAATTGAGGAGATGTGCTCTAAACTTTGCGAACGGGGGTATCCCAAAAAAATAATTCTTCAGGAATTAAATAAAATACAACTTAATGAGAAGAAAAAGATATTTCGTAATAAAACACCATTGGTACGATTACCCTTCTCCATGCAGTTTCACAGTTATAGTAATCATATATCTAAAATAATTAATAAACACTGGCCCCTTTTGAGGCGTGCATACCCGCAGATTGAGGTCTTCCAGCAGACTCCCATTAAAGCCTATAGAAGGAATAAAACTTTGCGCGATTCCTTGGTAAAATCTGAATACAAATCCAGAGAACAGGAAGTAAGGACCACTTTCTTGGGAAAGAAAAGGAAAGGATGTTATCCGTGTTTAAATTGTATTCAATGTAGTCTTATGGCTAAGGGTAATCATTTTATTAATCCGACTAATAGGGATAGAATTATGATAAACAATTTCCTCACTTGTCAGTCTTCATATGTTATATACATTCTGATTTGTCCATGCAATATGATCTATGTTGGGGAGACTACTCAGAAAATTAAGGACAGAATTGCACAACATCGAAGCACCATAAGGCATAAACAACCTGGGTTGCCTGTCTCCAAACACTTTTTGGAGAGGGGACACCGAGACTCTGATCTAAGATTTATGATCTTGGAAGAAATCCCATGAGATAAACGGGGGGGGGGGTGATCGGATATTACGACTAAAGCAACGGGAGGTCTGGTGGATTAATAGGCTACAGTCTCTGCATCCGAACGGGATGAACAGGGACTATGACCTATATTTATTTTTGTAACATGATGTTGATGATCTTGGATTTTAGATTTTCTTCTATTTATGTATACATATACAGATGTATATATATCTTTTTTACAGATGATGATTTAATCTAATCTGGTTAGGATCGGAAAAGAAATCAAGGAAATCATCCCTTTGTTTGAGGAATATTTCACTTCTGTTACAAGGAGATTGGAAGTTCTTTTTGTTATGATTAAGAGATAATTTAGTGATGGGTTGTTGATTTATTTTTTGAAGCAATAGATTCACATTATGTATTATTTTGTGCATTTGTTGCACGGAGTTAATAAGAATTAATTCTGGAAGTTATTCATTTTCTATTCTTTATTTTTTATTTTTCATTATTGATGTTGCATTGCAACATATATTGTTGGTTTAAATGCAGGAAAATAAATTAATGTATACAACTTCTTTGTTCGGTTGCTCATATGGGGGTAATGAGGTTTTTAGAACTTCTATTGGATTGTTTGCTTGGTCTGGAGAGATGGGACACACCTGTGGGTTGACGCCCGCAGGGTGGGGATGAATTGAAATCCTTTCTGGATTGTAGTTTCACATCTAGCCTGATAGCCTGACGAAGAGCAGGGATGCTCGGAACTGTACAGTGGCTGCCATTTACTTAATGCCTTGTCTGCATATGATCGACCAATAAAGAAGAACTTGTTGAAATATAACTGGAGTCAGCGTCCCTCTTATTTTCATTTTTTATTGATGGTGGAATTTGGGAGTCCACCCTGACAATTCTCTACACTCTTTTCCAAAAAGAAAGGGAAGTAACCAACCCGAAGTTTTGTATATATATATACACACACAAGTTGGTTGGACACTTTCCAGAAGCAGACAAGTATCTCCCAGTCCCTAGTAATGGAAAAAAGAAGGAAATAAGAGAGACTAGGCTCTCTCAAGGTTGATGGGACTTTACTGGGAGATAATGTGTCTGTTATAAAGGCGAGCAGACAGAACAAAATTATTTAAGAAAATATAAATTTATTCAATAGTATCATTAAAAGAAACACAGTCATATTACATATTAGACCATGAATGGATGCTTGATGCATGAATTGAGATGCTTGATAATGCAGGAAGCCAACATGTTTCGCAATGTGCTTCTTCAGGGCACTGCATACATCTATGATTGTATCTAATTTATACAAGACATAAGACATGTCATTAGTATAATAACAAACAAACAAACAGTTTATAAATCATAACAAAGATAAAAGTTTTTTGTCATATTTAACACTTTATACGGGCAGCCTAAGCTGCCCGTGCTCACCTGGTCTATAAAGCAGGATAGCTTACACACAACATATGATATGTTATGATATGATATGATATGAATATTTGATATGTCAAATATTGATTTGATTCGGATTTCTCTTCCATTTTGTTAACTAATAAAAAATAAACCAATAACACTTCTATTTCTGAAAGCATAAATTTTTTTCACACCTGCCTAAAACTTTTCCCCATCACTTCATAGGAAGTTGTAAGTGCCAGAGGATATAATCAGGATGTTCCTGGATTCTCATTATTACAAATATGCCTCTACCAGTCCTAGTATTGGCTTCTGTATTCATTTTATTATTAATAAATACAAAAATAATAAATTATTATTTTATTTATTATTACATCTCATCTTTGAACATTTTTATTGACTTTCTCCCCTTTGTTGCATGTTGTTTACGCTCCTCTGTGAAATTCTGTATTGTTCATGGATAATTTTAGTGGTTTGGCTTTCATTTTTTTCAGACGGTGCTGAGTCACTGGCTGCTTGCTGATGGGGATATTAGCACAATCTGAGTCATTGCTCGCATGAAATTTTTTCTCATTTGATTTATTTCAGGGGTCTCCAAACTTTCTAAACAGAGTAGAGGCCAGGTTACTGTCCTTTAGGATTTCGGGGGAGATCAGGCTGTGGCCAGTGGGAGTAGAAAATGCACCATCATTGGTTTTAGTGGGAAGAATAGTGTCCTGTAATTGGTGTCAGTTGGAGGAATAATGCCCCAAGAGCTGGATAAAGGCAAGCAAAGGGCCACATCCGGCCCCAGGGCCGCAGTTTGGGGACCACTGATTCATATCAAAATTTGTTAAAAAAACAAATTCGGAAAAAAAAAAAATTGCACATGTCTATTAAACACAGTGGCTAAGTGGTTAGTATTTCTGCCTAGCAGCCCTAGGGTTGTCGGTTTGAATTCCAACCATGATACTACCTGTCTGGAGTTTGCATGTTCTCCCTGTACCTGGGTGGATTTCCTCCCACACTCCAAAGACATGCTGGAAAGTTAATTGGCTCCTATCTAAATTGGCCCCTAGTATGTGTTAGAGCTGAACAATTAATCGTTAAAAAATCGTGATCTCGATTCAACCCCCCTGACGATCTCCAATGCAGAGTTTGCTGATTCTTTCATATAACAAGTGGAGAGACTTTATCTGCTCACTCAGTTGTCAAAAGAAAATATCCGGGCAGTCTGCCAAGTTTTTAACGGGAAACATTGTAACTAATGCTTCCTTCTTAGATCAAAGGGATAAGAGCCGGTTCACACCAGGGCGACTCGTCAGGCGACTCAGTCGCCTGACAAGTCGCGTCCCACGCTTTTCAATGGAACCGTTCTAAGTAAGAGCGACTCAGGTCGCTCCGACTTAGAAAAAGGTTCCTGTACTACTTTTGGGGGCGACCCAAGGCGACCTGCATTGACTTCTATACAGAAGTCTTATGCAAATTGCCTCGGCGGGCGTCTCAAGTCGTCTTGAGATCGTGCCGCCGAGGTCGCCCCCACAAGTCGTGCCGCGTCGCGCCGCCCTGGTGTGAACCGGCTCTTAACATCTGTGTGTGTAAAGAAAAAGGCCAAGTTTGTAACAACATGAAACATTGTAACTAACTTCCTTCTAAGCAAAGTCTGTGTGTAAATGCAGGAAGTTTAACCACTTAAAGTCCAAATCTTTTTCTGACACTTGTTTCTTAAAGCGGTTGTATACCCTATTTTGTAACTTTTACCTACAGGTAAGCCTATAATAAGGCTTACCTGTAGGTAAAAAGAATATCTCCTAAACCTGTACGGTTTAGGAGATATTCCCCCCGCAATGAGCCGCTGACTGCAGCAGCGTATGCGCAGCGGTGATTCTCGGCTAAAGCCCGGCAGCCGCCGGACCTTGCCGACACGCGGGAGTGACGACATCGCTGCGCCAGCCACTCACAGCGCTGGAGCGGCGATACCCGGAAGACACACTGAGGCAAGATGACATCTCCCTCGGCATGGACCTGGTAAGGTCCTGACGCCTCGTTCTAAGGTAAGTATTTCATAATGAGCTAGTATGCGGTGCATACTAGCTCATTATGCCTTTTGCCTTTCAGGTATGAAAAAAAAAAAGTGGGAGTGGGTATACAACCGCTTTAAGTTCAAATCAATATTTTTTGCTAGAAAATTACTTGGAACCCCCAAACATTATATATAATTTAGCAGAGACCCTAGGAAATAAAATGTCAATTGCTGCAATATTTTATGTCACACTGTATTTGCCCAGCGGTCTTTTAAATGCAATTTTTTGGGAAAAAATACACTTTAATGAATAAAAAAAAACACGAAACAGTAAAGTTAGCCCAATTTTTTTTGTTTTAATGTGAAAGATGATGTTACACCGCGAGAATCGTGAGAGAATCGTGATCTATCTTCTAAGCAAAAAAATAGTGATTCTCATTTTAGCCAGAATCGTGCAGCTCTAGTATGTGTATGTATGAATGTGAGTTAGGGGACCTTAGATTGTAAGCTCCTTGAGGGCAGGGACTGATGTGATTGTACAATATACAGTGGGTACGGAAAGTATTCAGACCCCCTTAAAATTTTCACTCTGTTTTATTGCTGCCATTTTCTAAAATCATTTAAGTTCATTTTTTTTCCTCATTAATGTACACACAGCACCCCATATTGACAGAAAAACACAGAATTGTTGACATTTTTGCAGATTTATTAAAAAAGAAAAACTGAAATATCACACGGTCTTAAGTATTCAGACCCTTTGCTCAATATTTAGTATTTGCACCCTTTTGATCTAATACAGCCATGAGTCTTTTTGGGAAAGATGCAACAATTTTTGAGAGAAGAGAAGACTTCACCAGAGTGAATACAGAGGGTCCACCACAAGATGTAAACCATTGGTGGGCCTCAAAAGCAGGAAGGCCAGATTAGAGTTTGCCAAACAACATCTAAAAAGCCTTCACAGTTCTGGAACAACATCCTATGGACAGATGAGACCAAGATCAACTTGTACCAGAGTGATGGGAAGAGAAGAGTATGGAGAAGGAAAGGAACTGCTCATGATCAGGGATGAGCCGAACACCCCCCTGTTCGGTTCGCACCAAAACCTGCGAACAGACAGAATGTTCGCGTGAACTTTAGAACCCTATTAAATACAATGGACTCGAACGTTCGAAATCTAAAGTGCTAATTATAAAGGCTAATATGCAAGTTATTGTCCTAAAAAGTGTTTGGGGACCCGGGTCCTGCCCCAGGGGACATGTATCAATGCAAAAAAAAGTTTTAAAAATTTACGTTTTTACGGGAGCAGTGATTTTAATAATGCTTAAAATGAGAAAATAAAAGTGAAATATTCCTTTAAATTTTGTACCTGGGGGGTGTGTATAATATGCATGTAAAGTGGCGCATGTTTCCCGTGCTTAGAACTGTCCCTGCACAAAATGTAATTTCTGAAGGAAAAAAAGTCATTTAAAACTCACTCGCGGCTATTAATGAATTGTCGGCTCCCGGCAATACAGAGAAAAGTCATTGATAAAAATAAAAAAAAAGCGTGGGGGATTAAGGGGAACCCCGCCGCAAATTTAAAAAAAAAATGCGTGCGGTTCCCCCCAAATATCCATACCAGGCCCTTCAGATCTGGGGAACTTCCTTCACTGTGTAATACATGAATAGACCCGCCCCTTCTCATGTTCCGCATCTGGTCCGCTTAGCCTTACACCCACCTGAATGAGCGGACCTGATGGGGAACTTTAGAAGGGGCGGGTCTATTCATGTATTACACACTGAAGGAAGTTCCCCATCAGGTCCGCCCCCTCGGTATGTCAGACCCCCGCCTACGTCATTGGCCTGAGCGAACCTGATGGGGAACTGCCTCGCAGTGTAATACATGAATACATTGGCGCAGTCTTTTTTCTATTTACTGTTTGGTGCTGTCTCACTATTACTGCTGCCTTTAGTGTTAGTCGTTCCCTAGCGCAGTTTTCTTTTTTCCTTTGATACATGAATAGACTCGCCCCTTCTCACGTTCCGCATCTGGTCTGCTTAGCCTTACACCTATTCATTGGCTGAGCGGACCTGATGGGGAACTTTAGAAGGGGCGGGTCTATACATTTAATAGACTGCGGAGGAAGTTCCCCATCAGGTCCGCTCAGGCACAACCAATGACGGACAGCGCTGGACATCGGATCGCCGCGGGACACTGGATTTCATCGCTGGAATGTTTTTTTTTTTTAACCACTTCAATACCAGGCACTTATACACCTTCCTGCCCAAGCCAATTTTGAGCTTTCAGCGCTGTCGCAATTTGAATGACAATTGCGCTATCATGCTACACTGTACCCAAACAAATTTTTTATCATTTTGTTCCCACAAATAGAGCTTTCTTTCGGTGGTATTTGATCTCCTCTGCGATTTTTATTTTTTGCACAACAAATAAAAAAAGAGCGAAAATTTTGAAAAAAAACTATGTTTTTCTTTGTTTCTGTTATTTTTTTTTGTAAATAAGTACCTTTTCTCCTTCAATGACGGGCACTGATAAGGCGGCACTGACGGGCACTGATAAGGCGATACTGATGGGCACCGATGAGGTGGCACCAATGAGGTGGCACTGATGGGCACTGATGATGGGCACTGATAGGCGGCACTGATAGGCGGCACTGATGGGCACTGATATGTGGCACTGGTATGCGGCACTCATAGGCGGCACTGATTGGCACTCATAGGCGGCACTGATTGGCACTCATATGTGGCACTGATGGGCACTTATGGGTGGCACTGATAGGTGGCACAGACAGGCACTGATAGGTGGGCACTTATGGGCACGGATGGGCACTGATAGGTGGCACTGATGGACACTAGTAGGTGGCACTGATGACACTGATGCCCAGCAATGCCAGCCACCACACATTGTGGTCGTGCCATGATGGTGCCAGTCAGTGCCCATTTGTGGGCACTGATTGGCATATGTTTTTTTATGTTTTACTACATGTGGATGGCCACGGGGGCCATCCACATGCTTGGGGCTTCCCTGGTGGTCCTGGGCGGCATCCTGGTGGTCTAGTGTGGGTATCCGAGGGGGGGCTGCGCTGATAAACAATCAGCGCGAACCCCCCTGTCAGGAGAGCCGCTGATCGGCTCTCCTCTACTCGCGTCTGTCAGACGCGAGTGAGGAAGAGCCGATCAACGGCTCTTCCTGTTTACATCGTGATCAGCCGTGATTGGACACGGCTGATCACGTGGTAAAAAGCCTCCGCCGGAGGCTCTTTACCGAGATCAGTGTAGCGGTGTGTCAGACTGACACACCGCTCCACTGATCGCCGCGATGCGCGCCCCCGGGCGCGCGGCGGCTGTTATCCTGCAGGACGTCAATAGACTTCCAGTGTGGATAACAGAACCACTTCCCGGACGTCAATCTCCTATTGTCTGGGCGGGAAGTGGTTAATAAAGGATTTTTCCAAGGTGTTTGTGTGTTTTTTTTTAAACATTTTTTTACACTTTATTCATGAAATGGTAGGGGTATTCAATTCACATAAGGGGGGGCGGGATCTGGGGGTCCCCTTTGTTAAAGGGGTCTTCCAGATTCCGATAAGCCCCCCGCCCGCAGACCCCCACAACCACCATGCAAGGGTTGTGGGGATGAGGCCCTTGGCCCTTGTCCCCATCAACATGCTCTCTCGTCCCCCCTCTTTTCCTGCGGCCTGCCAGGTTGCGTGCTCGAAAAAGGGTCTGGTATGGATTTTTGGGGGGACTCCACGCCATTTTTTTTTAATTTGGGGTGGAGTTCCCCTTAAAATCCATGCCAGATCTGAAGGGCCTGGTATGGATATTTGGGGGGAACTGCACGCATTTTTTTTTTTAAAGTTGCGGCAGGGTTCCCCTTAATATCTATACCAGACCTGAAGGGCCTGGTAATGGAATTTGAGGGGACCCCCAAGCTTTTTTTAAATTTTTTATAAATGACTTTTCTATGTATTGCCGGAAGCTGACAATTCATTAATAGCCGCGAGTGAGTTTTAAATGACTTTTTTTCCTTCAGAAATGACATTTTATGCAGGGACAGTTCTAAGTACGGGAAACAAGCGCCACTTTACATGCATATCATACACACCCCCCAGGTACGAAATTTAAAGGAATATTTCACTTTTATTGTTTCACTTTAAGCATTATTAAAATCACTGTTCCCCAAAAAACTGCAGTTTTTAAAACTTTTTTTTGCATTGATACATGTCCCCTGGGGCAGGACCCGGGTCCCCAAACACTTTTTATGACAATAACTTGCATATAAGCCTTTATAATTAGCACTTTAGATTTCTCCCATAGACTTTTTGAATTTGCTGCGAACACCCCAATTTGTTCGCTGTTCGGCGAACGGGCGAACAGGCAATGTTCGAGTCGAACATGAGTTTGACTCGAACTCGAAGTTCATCCCTACTCATGATTCAAAGCATACCCCCTCATCAGTGAAACATGGTGGTGGTAGTGTCATGGCGTGGGCATGTATGGCTGCCAATGGAACTGGTCCTCCTTTGTTTATTGATGATGTGACTGCTGACAAAAGGAGCAGGATGAATTCTGAAGTGTTTCGGGCAATATTATCTGCTCATATTCAGCCAAATGCTTCAGAACTCATTGGACGGCGCTTCACAGTGCAGATGGACAATGACCCGAAGCATACTGCGAAAGCAACCAAAGAGTTTTTTAAGTAAAAGAAGTGGAATGTTATGCAACGGCCAAGTCAATCACCTGACCTGAATCCGATTGAGCATGCATTTCACTTGCTGAAGACAAAACTGAAGGGAAAATGCCCCAAGAACAAGCAGGAACTGAAGACAGTTGCAGTAGAGGCCTGGCAGAGCATCACCAGGGATGTAACCCAGCGTCTGGTGTTGTCTATGCATTCCAGACTTCAGGCTGTAATTGACTGCAAAGGATTTGCAACCAAGTATTAAAAAGTGAAAGTTTGATTTATGATTGTTAATCTGTCCCATTACTTTTGGTCCCTTAAAAAGTGGGAGGCACATATACAAACTGTTGTAATTCCTACACCGTTCACCTGATTTGGATGTAAATACCCTCAAATTAAAGCTGAAAGTCTGCAGTTACAGCACATCTTGTTTAATTCATTTCAAATCCATTGTGGTGGTTTATAGAGACAAAAAAAAAATAGAATTGTGTTGATGTCCCAATATTTATGGACCTGCCTGTATAATGTTTGGGAGTTCTAAGTAATTTTCTAGCAAAAACACCATGTCTGAAAAATAGGCCCGGTCCTTAAGTGGTTAAAGTCAAAATTTCTCACCCGTATCTTTGTCTCAGCTCCGTGATCAGGTCACACATCCAGGGCAGCCATCAGAAAACCGTTTTAGACCTTTGGGCCCCCTGGGGCTTGACCGCCACCATTCCCCACTGGCTGTCCCCACCGAATCCGCACACTGGCCATCCCACCGAGTCCTTCGGTGCACCCACTTTTATTTTAATATTCTTATACCAATGTATCCCCATACCCACCCAGAATTATCCGCATCCCTCTCCAGGAGAGGGATGGATGATGGAGTTCAGTGGCAGGTGGTGCTCTATCGGTAGGGGTGGGGGTGGGAGACGGACCTGCTCCCACCCGCGGGTCACCACCCCCACCCGGTCGCTGGCTCTCCTACCCTGTGTTGGAGATAATAGGGGCTCTGTGCAAGCTTTGTGCCCCGGGATGCCAGATGAGGTTGGCGGCAGATGGGGATTGATGTCGGTGTGGATCGAAGAGGTGTCCGAGGTGTCACAGGAGCGATCGGCATGTGCTCCTCTCTTCTGCAGCCACAGGAGGAGCTGACACGCTGCATGGAAGGGCCCGAGGATCGGACTTGGTGGCTTGGGGGCAGTCTCTTGGTCCTCAGCCATGCGTCTCCTCCTCCTCAGCCAATAGGATCGCTTCTCCTTTCAGCCAATCGGGAAATGCGTTTAGGGACCCACTTCCTAAATGGCCGGGAGGAGAATAAGTGTTACAATAGTAATTAATCATTCGCTATTCTCACACAACTGGGTGGGCTTCGGGTGCAGTGCTCTGCTCCCTGAGCCCACCCTATTTTGAAGCCAATTAGGGCCTCTGGCAATCACGTGCTTCAAAATCCCCCAGTGAAATCCATGCATCTGGCGCCCTGCATGTAGAGTAGGGGCCGGATGCATGGATAGGGGGGGTGGTGCCCATAATAGACGGGTCGCCACTGAGAGTTAGAGTACATTGTGAAAAATGGATGAGGATGATTTTGGGTGGGGATGAGAGTTGCATTGTGAAGAGGCTCTCCACAATGTAACTCTCATCCCCACCCAAAACCATCCTCATCCATTTTCACATGTCCACTGCAATCTACAGCACAGCAAAACACTTGTGACTTACCCTCCATGCTGCTCTGTCTCCCATCTGAAATACATGCACATGAGAGGGCTGGGTAAATTCCCACCACTGACAAGAGTGACCACACCCCCTCCCCAAGGCCCGCCCCACCCAATCACTCACCATACTAGTAACCTAGCAGCAGCAGCAGGCTCCGCCTCAGCAGTGGAGGAAGAAGAGCGAGTGCAGGATCACATTCGGAAGGAGGAGGGGGGGGCACGGGGAGGAGGAAACAGGCGGCGGCTTGTGTTTACTATTACGCGTGCCGCACGGCCGGAGGCTGCCTGACGTGCTAACAGTTCAATCCATTTAGCTGATGTATGGGGGTGCAAGCGGGCCCTTTGGGACGCTCGGGCCCCTTACAGGTGTATTGCCTGTACCCCCCTGATGGCGGCCCTGCACACATCTCCACTTCCAGTCCACTGATCTCCATTTCATACTTTGTCATGTTGTTGTCCACAGACTGGAAAACATTCCACAAAAAGAGACTATGGCCAGATATTTGTCTTGATGTTTGATCTTTTCATGCCCTTATAATAGTTTCCAAAGTGCTAAACATCCTCGATGCATAAATACAAAATCTGTTTCCAGACAAAAACAAAATATAAGGCCAAAACACAGAAGCCTACAGCTATTTTCTATCATTTCGCTGCTCCCAAAAGACTAAGCTCTGATGCAGCATTGATATTTAGGAAATTAATTCAATTTTCAAAAATAATTAATTCAGTCAAGATGTAAATCTGAATTAGACTTCAAAGACCAAGACAAACCTTATGGTTTAGAGAAATTATGGTAATTGTTATTCTACTGCTGGCTGTCTATAACTGTTTCACTGCCTGAGACGTTTTTTTTTTTTGTTTTTTTTTGCACACCTGTTAAAATGCACATTTTAGGCCTGAAGATAAGTTAAAATCATTGGACATTGTATAGTATATAAAATCAAATTCTAACCCTGGAAAATAAAACAATGGTGGTTGCAATTTTATGATGTTAATCTTTATCAAACCCATATTTTCAGTAAAAAATACATTACAAATAAAGTGGATGTAAACCTGAATTATTTTTTTTTGCTGTCATATTTGAAGAGTATAAGATTTCCTATCATTTGTGCCATGTCTTTCCACAAAGAGTTAATCCAGCTCTGAGCAATCCTCTTTTTATATTGTTCAGTGAGATAAAACGGACAAACAGAGAACAACCTTTGTCCGTTCCGCCCCCTTGCTTTGAATGACAGATTATTTACATATCTCGTGCACTAGCTTTATTAGCATGATTTTTTAATTCCCACCCCCACTCCTTTTCTGAAGTCATGTGGTTACTTTTCTGGATTTTGACTGGATGTTAATGATCATAGCAGAAGGAATACACAGGAGAAAATGCATGTTGACAAGGGGAGTGTAGAGGTGGGCGGGGAGTCTACTGACATCACGACTCCGCCCACCAAGCTCCAGACAACAGATCCACCCACAGAATCTGCAGTTTTTCAGTTCTTATAACAGACAGAGGGGAGACATTTGACAGATAAGGATACATGCAGGAGACATGTATATCCTTATAGATCAGCACTATGGCAGTAGTTTAGAAAGGATGAGAGGGGGTTTACATCCACTTTAACTTATCTTACCCAAATTTTTGATAATATATAAAAGATGAGGTTGAGTTGCGTCGTTGTCCATAGGTAACACTTTAAAATCTTTTTGCAGCTCATCAGTTTAGAGTTAACCATGCACAATAACCTTAAAGTTATTGCTCACTCTCCGAAACAAAATAAAAAAAATAGGCGAAGGGCAAACATGACTGGGCTAACAGTGTCATGATCACTTAGTGCCCCTGTTCTTCATTCCAGCACCCGAGTGTTGGCTGTTGCTTTTCCTCCCTGTCTGTGATCACCTGTTAGGTGATTGATCTGGTCAGTCACCTGATATAAGCAAAGCGAACCCTCTATCTCTCACTTGTGATAGAGACAGAGACCTGCATTGTTCTGATCAAGCCTTCCTTTTGCCTGCACTACTTTGCTGTTAGATTTCCCTGTGTATAAACTGGATCGGATATTGGACCATCCCAGAACTCTGCCTGCCTTATTACCTGGAGCGTCTTAGAACCACGCTATCTGTTAAATTGCAAGTACCTGTTTGCTTTGTTCAGTTTGCATCTGCCCTGGAGTGGTAGTCAGACTCTATAGCATTGTGTTTAAGTCCTGGGGGCAACCAAGTACCGGTAGGCCCGCTTGCCTTATGGGAAAGGGGGCTGCTATAGGTGAAGCGCACAGTAGCCAGCTATAGTGTCTGACCACCTGCGTTGGGGTAGACGTGACATTCGTGACATTACCATTATCACAAGCCAATAACAACATTTTCTGTCAAGATGGACTCTGCACAGGCTCACTTATTTGCTGAGGAACTTTGCAAACTGACACGCCAAGTCCAGGAACTGTCTGTACGTGCAAATGCACCTCCAGCATCAACACAGAAGCCAGAGCCCAAAGATAACCCGCTAAAAACAGTTGTATGCTATACTTTAAACTTAAGCCACACTTCTCTGGTTCTGAAGCACAGCAGGTCATCCTGATTATTACATGGTTGCAGGGGGATCCTCAGTCTGGGGTGTTTAGTCTCCCCACAGATGACCCAGTCAGAGAGTCAGTTGAAGCTTTTTTCAAAGCCTTTGGTTTACTATATGATGATCCTGACCGTGCCCATTCAGCTGAAGCTAACCTTAGGTCATTACGTCAGGATAAACGCACCGCTGAACAATACTGTTCTGATTTCCGCTGCTGGGCACCTGAATCAGGGTGGAATTACCCACTGCCCAGACCAGCTTTCAGCGCTGTCACTTTTTGAACGACAATTCATACAACACGGTACCCAAATTAAATTTTTATAATTTCTTTCCCCTAAATAGAGTTTTCTTTTGGTGGTATTTGATTATCTCTGCGGTTTAAAAAATAAAAAATAAAAAATATGAAATCGCTTTATATTTTTTTATAAAATTTTGCACAGGAAATGTGATGATGGGCTGCACTGATGGGCACTGAGAGGCGGCACTGTTGGGCACTGAGAGGTGGCAATGGTGGGAACTGAAGGGCACTGTTAGGTGGCACTGGTGGGCACTGATAGGTGTCACTGATAGGTGTCACTGATAGGTGGCAGTGATTGGCACTGATGGGTGGCAATGATGGGCCCTGATCGGCCTGGTAGGTGACACTGATAGGCAGCACTGCTTGGTGGCACTGATTGGCACCGCTGGTGGGCATTGATAGGTGGCACTCGTGGACATTGATAGGTGGCACTGTTTTGCACTGGTGGGCACTGATTTGTGGCACTGACAGGTGGCACTGGCAGGCGGTACTGGTTGGCACAGATGAGGCAGATGTGCCTCTTCCTCTTCAGGACTGTCAGCGCGAGGAGAAAAAAAAGATTACCGAGCTTCTGTTTACATCACGTGATCAGCTGTCATTGGCTGACAGCTGATCACGTGGTAAGGGCCCGGGATCGGCCTGCAGGGGGCACGCGGAGAGCGTGCAAAGGGGAGGACGTCTATTGACGGCCTCTCGGCAAACTAGGTCCGCACTGTAGCCATCATTCGGCTATAGCGTGGTTCTGAAGGAGTTAATGTTAGATTCTTCACATGACCACAGTCTCCGTCTGGTCCCGGGCATTGATGAGCGTGCTCCACGTGGAAGGTACCTCCAGGTAGGGTAAGTAGACCCCGTCCACAAAAAGGCATAGTCAAGAAAGAACTCTTTCAGGTTTTTTCGAGAGATACAAGAAAAAAATATGTTTTTAAGGATTGCTTTGATTATATTGATTGGATACAAGTTATATATACAGATCCAGGGTAAAGATGCAGCACTAATAAAGTCTTAGGTGGGAAAATAGATGATGGCTTAGATTAAATGTAGACCACATTTTATATAACCAACTTTCTGCAAGCCCATGAGACCTCTACCCTGATCTAGGATGTTTCTAAATAAAACTTTCCATCTGGAGCTGCTTGTAGGATTACCATGCATGAGATGGGAGGCCACAGTGTTTAGATAAAGAAAACAGGCAGAAACAGATTTTCATGGATATAAATCCTCCTACCAACCACTAATGTCAGTTTTATGTCTTATTTTTACTGTAGTACTTCTCATAAATTCTTTTCTGAAAACAGATTTGGGACCCCCAAAAGCATTGAGCAAGATTCATAAAGAAAATGAATAAATGCATCAAAGAAACAGAGATATATTGAAGGAAAGTGAAAACCAATATATTCCCATGCATGTCTCTTATTAATAACTCTATTCTATCTACAAATAAAGTATAGATGTAGTGGGACAGTATACATAAACCCTATCACTAAAGTTAATTCCATTTCAAAAGTCTTTCTCAATATTTTTAAGTTCGGTCTTTTTATTATAAGTGTAACTTAGAGAACCTGCCATAAAGGTCCTTGTTCAGGCCTTTGCTGTTATAGTCTTGGTCTTCCAACTGTGCTCCTGCACCATCACCCTGTAACATGGGATTTTGTTTACAAAGTTTTAATTGGAAGTTCAAATGTACAGGTACATAAGGTGTTGATAAAGGTAATCAATATAAAAAAACGTAGTTCTTATATGCAAATATTGGTTGTAGACATAGTAATAAGGTACAAAGATATATTTCACGGGTATATGTCACAAACACACAAAACAAGCACTATAGGTCAAGAATTCAGGGTATCACGAAAGAGTGTAAGTGGAGCCTTAGGGACTAAATTGTTAAATTATGTTGTACGCCAATATGACCATTTCCTTTCAAATACATGGAAGGTATCATGGAGAGTGTGATAGATTCTCTCCGAAAGTTTCATCATCTCCATCCTAGCCAGTACCTGCGACCAAGGGAGATCTTTGGATCTCCAATTAGAGGCAATCATCAATTGGATGGAGCTGCATAAAGTGTGAAAGAGTCTCATGCATGGGATTGGAATATTAGGAACCTTTGAAAACTCCACCAAACAGAGGTTCCCCGTAACATGGGATTTTAATGGAGACTACAAGTGGCCATTCACTTCTGGGACTCTGTTGGACTCTTTTCTTTGTTTTTGACATCTGATAATATGACTGGTCTGAGCCCTGGAGCCTTCATATGCCTGAACCCATATTGTTTCTTACCTAGGATTCTCCTGAATAAATTTTTAGTGTGTGTTCTAAGGGTTTTAGTCTAAAGCCTTGTACACATGACCGGTTTTCTCGGCAAGAAAACAGCTGGGAGAGCTTTTTGCCGAGAAAACCGTTCGCGTGTATAGTTTCTCGGCACGAAAACTGCTGGGAATCTCAACGAGAAAAATAGAGAACCTGCTCTCTATTTTTATTGTCGGGATTCTCGGCAGAGTGTTTCCTGCCGAGATACCCGGTCGTCTGTATGCTTACCTGTCCAGGGAAACCCACGCATGCTCGATGAGACTTTGACGCATGCGAGGTAGCATACAAGGGTAGTGTAGGGTGTAGCAAGATGGCGGCGACGGCATTGAATGTGACGAGCGCCGACTCGTCGTAGTCGATGACGTCACCGCGTTCTTGCCATTCAAAAGAAAGGCGGTTCTTTTGAATGGCACGTGTGTACACAGGGCTTGGCAAGACAAGCTTGCCAGGAATCCCGTCGAGAAAACCGACGTTTTTTGTTCGACGGGATTCCCGCCCGTGTGTACGAGGTGTGAATTTTCACTTATTCCCTTATATGCATTGGTCTTTTTATTTAAGAAGTAGCCCGCCATGGCATAACTATAACTGGATAATATTGTAGAGAAGAAAATCTCCCTGTGACCGCACAATCCCATCAATCTGTAAAGTGTGGCAACCTCAGCCTGGGCTCCAACCAGGCCACACCCCAACTTATTTCACTCCGCCCCCTAGAGCTTAATACTGTGGATCATGGGTGGAGTGAAACCCATTGGGGGCATGGCCTGGTTGGAGCCCAGGCTGAGGTTTCCATACTTTATAGATTGAAGGGATTGTTTTGATGTGCAGTCACAGGGAGACGTTCTCCTATACTCAGTGAAGGTAGGAGCTGGGATGAGCTCCCTCCCAAGCCAGCATTTACAGCAAAGGATACCGAGGACTTGCACCCCTTCTAAAGCCTGAGTGGCTCACATACTGGGTCTTTTTTGGATAATATTGTATACTAGCTATTTCCTTTTTGGTCCTGAGTAAGCATGGGAATGTGCAAAATGAATTGACCAAATAACGTCTGAGGAAATAATGTTACATAATTTGCCAATGGTGGCTTTAACTAATATTTTTAAAGGTGGTTTATTGTGTAGTATGTATTTTTTAATGGTCCAATATGTAATCTATTTAAACATTATATACTTGTGCATGAAAGATTTCTCTGCTTTCTTGTGTCCTGAAGTATTGTAATTCAAAGTCACATTTTATACAATACAATAGTGGTCTTCAAACTTCAACTTGTATGGTAAATCTGGCCTGCTGCAAAATTTTATAGAGCCCTGTTATATAAGATGAACACTAATTGTAACTCTCAAGTTAGAGGGGACTATGGTAGGGTGTCACGGTCAGGGGACAGATTCGGAGACCAGTAGCTATAGCAGTAGAGAGGCTCCAACCGACCAGCTAGATAAGTACATAAACAGGTCACCCTGGTAGATGACATGGGTTTAACTGAGGTGAGGGGTCTAAGCACTAACCGGCATTCACCAGAGCTCCTGATGGAGATGCGTTTTGCTGTGTGTTAGTACCAGGTTGCGGTCCTCAGGATCGCCCCACCAGTAGGTGTACAAGCTGGGGTCCAGTAGCAGATATAGCAGGTAGGGATCAAGCAGTCAGTAAACAAGCTAAAGGTCGGTAACAAGGGGTTGAAAGTTGGAATCAAGTGGAAGTGTAGTGGAGGAATAAGCCAAAGGTTGGTAGCGAGTGGTAGTGGAGATAAGGACAGCTGCAGGTACACAAGGAACAATATATCTTCTGGAGAGAGCACAATAATGTGGCAAACAGGAGGTGCAAAGGTATGGCTTAAATAGGAAGTTCATGGGAGGAGCAAGGAGTTCAAGGTACATGAAAATATAATGAAATGAATCAGACGGGACACTGTCCAGCATCTCAGGTGGCTCAGCAAGAAGAGCTACTGCTAAATAATCAAAGAAGGGAATAAATGCAAACACTAAATTAACTAAACTACTATACAGTGCATACACCCAAAATAAGAAATCTTCTAAATAAAAAAACAAAGAAAGAAAGAGTGGATTATTTGTTTTCTTCCAAGCAAATTTTGTCTAAGCAGCTCAGTAGGGATGAGCTTTATGTTCACGTCGAACACGAGTTCGACTCGAACATTGGCTGTTTGCCAAATAGCGAACAATTTGGGGTGTTCGCCGCAAATTCGAAAGCCGCGGAACACCCTTTAAAAGTCTATGGGAGAAATCATAAATGCTCATTTTAAAGGCTTATATGCAAGTTATTGTCATAAAAAGTGTTTGGGGACATGGGTCCTGCCCCAGGGGACATGTCTAAATACAAAAAAAAGTTCTAAAAACTGCCTTTTTTCGGGAGCAGTGATTTTAATAATGCTTAAAGTGAAACAATAAAAGTGAAATATTCCATTAAATTTTGTACCTGGGGGGTGTCTATAGTATGCCTGTAAAGTAGCGCATGTTTCCCGAACCAAAATGTAAAAAAAAAAATGCGCGGGGGTCCTCCCAAATTCCATTACCAGGCCCTTCAGGTCTGGTATGGATATTAAGGGGAACCCTACGCCAAATAAAAAAAAAATGCCGTAGGGGTCCCCTCAAAATCCATACCAGACCCTTCAGGTCTGGTATGGATTTTAAGGGGAACCCCGCGCCAAAATAAAAAAAATGGCGTGGGGTTCCCCCCAAAAATCCATACCAGACCCTTAGCCAAGCACGCAACCTGGCAGGCCGCAGGAAAAGAGGGGGGACAAGAGAGTGCCCCCCCTCCTGAACCGTCCCAGGCCACATGCCCTCTAACTTTTTTCTTTTTGGGCTTTTTCCTCTTTCGGGTGCACTCAATCTTTGGGAGATCAGGACCTAATTGTGTGGGAGGTTTTTTCAAGAGAATTCTAAGGCTCTGATTGGTAGCCTGTTTTTCAATCTTTTCCTCTTATACACACGTTTGGGTCCTGTTCATTTAGCTATGACTAAGCATCGATTGATGTGAAACGCGTTAGCTATTCTCCCCTGTTTCTCTATATGATTTGACTGCTGTACACTGGATTTTATTTTATGTTTGCATGTCCTGCTGCAAACCGACCCGGGGGATGATCGGCTCATCCCTACAGCTCAGTAATAGAAATTGAGATTTTCTCGTTCTGAAAAAAATGTTGGCCAAATCTTAAATTTTGTGTCAGTCATTATTTGAGTTGATGTTGTCTGATTCCTGGAGTTAGTGCTAGTTCCGAGGCAGAGCATCCCAGCATAAGAAACACTACTATGGAACTTGAAGATGGCACCATCTCCAAAATGTGGACAATACCATTCTCCAGCCATGCATAACAACCTTGGCCATAACAGATAGATAGAAGTTTGCTGTCCTGAAAAGTTCCCTTTAAATAATATATATATGAATCAGCTGAACAGAACCATCAGTCCTATATGCCTCCTATGACATCTACTGGATGGTTCAGCAGTAATTCCGCATCTATCCAGTTTTATGTGCAACTTGTGCTGACTTATACTGAATGGATGGTTCCGTTATCGACTTTGGTTATTTCCTGTGGTTCAGCCGTGAGTGCCCTGTCCAGGATTAATGGTGCTGACGTACCTTTTACTGTGAGCATGCAATGCCATAAATTGTCTTTGCACTGTACAATGCTTACCAAGAAGACACATTTTACGTAAAGAAAAAACATTCGCTCTAAACTATTCACTTACCCCGATGAAACAGTTGCTTCAGGATGATATATATATTTTATACATTTATAGAGATGGATTTCCTCTACCGCTTTCGACAAGACAAGTTGTGTTTTTTTTTTTCTTTCCAGTGAAGGAAAAATGCAAAACCCAGCTTCGCCTTATTGCCATACATGATCTTAGATTGGAAATTTAGGCTGTTTGCTATTAGGTATTTACAAGGCACCACAGATCAAGTAGAATAAGAGGAAACATCAATAAAAACACTTTTGAAATCACAGCAATGTTAAAGTAGAACTATAGACAACGTTTTCTTTTTGGACTTTGGATAGCATAAGGAAGGGTTATAACTCCTGTCAGTTTTTTTTGTCCCATTGCAGAGATTCACTTTGACTTCCTGTCTCATAGCCTAAACAGGAAGTGAGCGGAAATTCCTGCAAATTAAGGGATTTCCTTGCCCCCACCCCCAGGTCACCATAATTGGTGTCCCCATTGGAGGATTTCCCCTCTATTACTTTTCTGGGGACAATTCAAAACTTGGGATTTTCTTTTACGTCCACTTTTAATTATAATGGTAAACAGGACAAACAGAGGGGGTGAATTTCCCTAACGGGGACACATATAGCAATAAAAATGGACAGGTGTTCGAATCCCTCACCACTATCCACAGTTAAAAACAAATGTTTTGCCTTTAGTTATTCTTCACATTTCTCACCACTAATGGATGTTGTTTTATTGGAGGGGCCGGGCCCCTTTAACCACTTCAGCCCCGGAAGAATTATTTACCCCCTTCCTGACCAGAGCACTTTGGCGATATGGCACTGCGTCAAACTGACAATTGCGCGGTCGTGCGACGTTGCACCCAAAAAAAATGATGTATTTTTTTCTCACAAATAGAGATTTCTTTTGGTGGTATTTCATCATCTGCGGTTTTGTATTTTTTGCGCTATAAACAAAAAACGAGCAACAATTACCGCTGACATGACTGAGATCACTGCTGATCAGTGTCCTGTCACTAGATAGGCATCTCCCTGTTCTGCAGCTCCATGACACGATCGTGGGCCGCCGGCAAAAATCGAGTCCGCGGGTCCCGCGGGCACAGTCACGGAGTACACGGCGGGCGTGCGCGCGCCCACTAAGCCGCGATTTAAAGGGGACGTATCTGTATGCCCATTTGCGCAGCTGCGCCATTGTGCCAACGTAAATCGTCGTGCGCTGGTCGGCAATCGGTTAAAGTGATCAATGGGTAGTGGGATTGCTTCACAAGCATGTAGTAATCCTCTAGGTTAGTGATTCTCAACCTTTCTACTGCCGTGACCCCTTGATAAAATTTTCCAAGTTGTGGGGACCCCTAAGAGTAAAATTATTTTTGTAGCGTAGGTTGTCAGCACCCAAGGCAAGGCAAGTAATTTTCCCCTCTAACCCACAGACATTTACTGCTCCCTGAGTCCCTTCCACTCATACAGTATTAAAACCCCTTATGGTACATTTAGGATGTACCACTCCTCTCTTTGTTCTCCCCTCTTTCCCTTTTATCTCCATCTATACAAATTTCTTGTTTTTTTCCCCATCCCTCTCCTAGACATCTTTTTTGTTCTCTCTCTTATTCTTTCTCTTCCTTTTTCTTTGTTCCTCCCCCTTTCATGTATTCTTTATTTGTATTCCTTCTCTTAGATCTTTGTTGGGGGGCGGGGGGTGGGATGAGTGGCAATGCTGGGGGGAGTTCTGATCAGCCAACTTAGGTGCTCTTGATTAAGATCATCTGCTAATCTGAGAACTGTAGTGGGGACTTTTAATGGCAACTCTAATCACAGCCTGGTAGTGTTGCTCACTGTGTCTCCAGCTATGCAGTGTCTCGCAGCAGTGACACCTATGCCAAAATCAGGAGATAGTGTCTCCTCCGGCTCCTCCCACTACACATGCCTCACCAGCCAGCTGACCTCTAGTCTATCCCCCCGCCCATGCCTTGAACTTATTGGGCGGCTGTGAAGAAGCAGAGTGGGCGGCTGCGGGCTCCAGGAACAGCCCAGCTGGACGGCCGCGAAAAGACTGGGAGAGCGGTGTGGGCTTCAAGAACAGCCCAGGATTCGGTGACCCCTGGCAAATTGTAATTCGACCCCCGAGGGGGTCCTGACCACCAGGTTGAGAACCACTGCTCTAGGTTAAAGGTGGTTGCAGAGGGGCTCCTAGAAACAGATCCTGCTGCATTGCACCTTCTGACTTAACATGAATAAAGAGACCAGTGTCTGGAGGAGAACAGGCAGGTGCACAAAGGGACTGTTGAAATGAGAAGTGTATGCAGAATCCTCTGGAGGTTGGATGGCACTGGTGAGGCACAAGCATGCTTACCTACCCTCCACAAAGGTTTAATTACTCAGATTTAAAGAGGCTGCCTAAATGTATGGTGCTAGTTCTGGGCTTCCTTATTAGAAGTCCAGGCATACTTTGCAAACTGTATACTTGCAAATAATGTAAAAAAATACTGACCTGCACAGTACTGATACTGAACCCTACGGACTAAGACTGGGATGTCATTAAAGTTCATGTTCGTGTAAAGGTAGGCGTTCCAAAACTTCTGACGATGTAGTGTATTATGGAAGCCATATCTTTGCTAAGCATGTGAACATTTTGCCACAATTTTGGAAGTTTTGAATTGAAAAATCTGTCACATGGAACTGAACAGTCCACAGCAAGTGATTTTTTTAACCCTTTTAAATTCAATAATTTTTTTTTTTAATTATTAAAAAAGTGGGTGGAAAATTTCTGCAGAACATTCAGTACCACGTAATATCGTAATATTTTTTTTTCTGTCAATCACAATGTAATATTTCTGAAACGTGTGGCCAGCATGACCATTCACCTCTGAAGCACAGACACTGACACAAGTAAGGCACTAATGTTTAGCCGTTGCGGTATAGTTGGCCTTACAGTATTTTGATTTTGCTCTGTGAACATTTTCTGTTATTTTTTTGTAGTTCCAAAAAATGTCATTGACAAATGGAAGGAAATATGAATTCTTTAATTGCTCAAACAAGGGCTTTTCTCAATCCCACATAACTAGCCTTTTAATGATTTCCAGCGTTGGCATATTACCAGTCATGTGGTTGCAGAAATTGATAAATGTTGACAGTTTTTTTTTTTTTTACAGGCTTTAGTCTAAAGAAAAATATTAAGTGTAATAGGAATTATTCTGATGACATAAGGTCTCTAGATTCCATACATGGAGGATTACAGTGAATTATGTTTTTATAAATATATTCAGATGATCACGTAGAAAACACGTTTGACGGTATAGTATTTCCAGGGAGCCCTTATTTTGTAATTCTAAACCTTAACCGGATTACATTCAATTTGCTAAAGCACTGCATATCATAAATAATTGTATTTTTTTATAACACAAGATACTATTTTATGCATTTTTTTTTTGTCATTTCACTGCCGCTAATACCCTCCAGTCAGTTGTAGTCTCAGCCAGGAAAGTGCACAATAATGACCTTCATGTCAGGATCACCAGGTATTATTTTAATTGAAACTGCAGATTATAAAAAAAAAAAAAAAAAAGAAAGATTCAAAAGCTTTAACTACTTCCTGTCCATAGGACGTCCATGTAGTTATACCAGGATGATGCCTGCACCTAAAGGCATCATCACTGTATTGGATTTTTCAGCCGGCGCTTCTGTTTTTAGCAGAAGTGATTAGAGTGGCTACAGTAAATAGCCATTCGATCATTTGGACCAGTGCACAAAGCAAGCTCCATAAAGACATGGATGAGCGAGTTTGGGGTAGAGGAGCTTGACTGGCCTGCAGTGAGGGGTTACAGAATGTCAGCATACCAAGACATTTTGGACAATTTCACGCTCCCAACTTTGTGAGAACAGTTTGGGGATGGCCCCTTCCTGCTCCAACATGACTGTACACCAGGGCACAAAGCAAGGTCCATAAAGACATGGATGAGTGAGTTTGGGGTGAAGGAACTTGACTGGTCTGGACAGAGTCCTGACCTCAACCTGATAGAACACCTTTGGGATGAATTAGAGCGGAGACTGCGAGCCAGACCTTTTCGTCCACATCAGTGCCTGACCTCACAAATGCGCTTCTGGAAGAATGGTCAAACATTCCCATAGACACACTCCTAAACCTTGTGGACGGCCTTCCCAGAAGAGTTGAAGCTGTTATAGCTGCAAAGGGTGGGCCAACTCAATACTGCACCCTCCATTGGGTTTCTGGTCCCCACTCCGTTGGGTTTCCGTAGATCAGGGATATGCAATTAGCGGACCTCCAGCTGTTGAAAAACTACAAGTCCCATCATGCCTCTGCCTCTGGGTGTCATGCTTGCTGCTGTCAGAGTCTCGCTATGCCTCATGGGACTTGTAGTTTGGCAACAGCTGGAGGTCCGCTAATTGCATATCCCTGCCCTAGATGATCGTGTGCTAAAAGAAAAAAAAGGTAGGAAAAACCATAGAGCCAAAACATCAATACCAGAAACCCAACGGAGTGGATGTTGGGTTTCTGGTATAGTTGTTTTGGCTCTATGGTTTTTCCTACTTTTTTTTTTTTTTTTTCATCTAGGGAAACTAAAAAGGAGTTTATGTTATGGATGGTTTCATTCCTGTATTTTATGTGTTTTTTTATGAATGTAATGTATAAATGTTTTTTGGAAAAGTGTGTAAGGTTCTGTGTGTAGCGCCCTGCTCCTGTTGGGTAGGCGCTATGTGTTAAAATTATTTATCTGAGCTGTAGTTTAACTCAGAAGGATTAAGCTACCGTATATACTCGAGTATAAGCCGAGTTTTTAAGCACAATTTTTTGTGCTGAAAATGCCCCCCTCGGCTTATACTCTAGACACCTTTTTGCGCCTGATCTCCCGGACTTTGGGGAGCCGGTACTGGACAGCCGTAGGTCCCCTGGACCCCAAACTTGGCACACATATAGCCCCACTATTCCTCTATAAGTGTGCAAAGTTTCTTGTCGAGAGGACCTACGGCCGGGGAGCAACGATTTTTCAAAACTGGGCACCCCTTCCATAGGCTCCCATGTTAAACGGTCATTTCTTTGGTAACTTTGGGGACCCGGTACCGGCCGGTCGTAGGTCCCCTGGACCCCACACTTGGTACACATATAGCCTCACTCTTCCTCTATAAGTGTGCAAAGTTTCTTGTCCGGGGGACCTACGGCCAGGTAGCACCAATTTTTCAAATCCGGGCACCCCTTCCATAGACTCCCATGTTAAACGTCAGTCTAGTCATGGACACAGTGAGGCATGAACACAGTGAGGCAAAGTGAGGCACAACCTAGGCTTATACTCGAGTCAATACGTTTTCCCAGTTTTTGTGGTAAAATTAGGTGCCTCGGCTTATATTCGGGTCAGCTTATACTCGAGTATATACGGTAAATTGTTGGCTCTGTTTCAGTCCAGCTGAGTTGCACGTTTTTCCACTTGACAGTAGGTGTCACTGTCACCATAGGTCAAGGTTGGAAATGCAGCAGGCTGGATGTATTGGGTATTCCTTTCCCAGAAGTGGCTCAGGGGGCGTGGTCAACCTGCTGTGCATTCTGGGAAGGGATACTTAAGGGACAGCGACCGCGCTATTGGGGTTCGTTTGCCG
Organism: Rana muscosa; assembly: GCA_029206835.1. Taxonomy (NCBI): domain Eukaryota; kingdom Metazoa; phylum Chordata; class Amphibia; order Anura; family Ranidae; genus Rana; species Rana muscosa. The sequence continues at coordinate 79,755,172 of CM055116.1, read as the reverse complement.
GATCCTGACCTGAGGGCCCTCCTGGCCTCAGGGATGTGCGGGCCATTCTCGGCCTCGGGGCCTGCTGGCCCGAGGCCCTGCAACTGAGAGTAGGCCCAGGAGTTTATGGGGCCTACTAGTCCAGGGATGGTCCTACGCGGTCTTTCCTGCGGGAAGAAGCGGAACAATTGGGGACTCAATTGAAGGACGCATCCTGGCCAATTTACCTCACGGTGCTGCCGGCTGGCTGAAAGATTCTGGCACCGTGAGCTGTGTATTTTCTGAAGGAACTTTTTGCAAAGTGTCAGTGTGGTTGCACGATCTTGTGGCAGAAGATTGGGAAACGACTCAACGGCACTCATCAAGTCTGTGGCAGAGACTTTGAACGAGCTTCGCTCCGGTTGCCAGGCCAGTGAGAATAGGCCTATCCGGTGGTTGCTGAATCCAGTGTGGAACCGATTTGTCCTCTGGATCTAAGATTGTGCCTGATCCACAAAGCAAGGTACCCGAACCTCCCCTATCCCTCTAACCCTCTGTTGGAACGGTTTTATAAAACTCTTGAAGAAAAAGAAACCAAGTGTTGGTGTGGACATTCATGAAATTTCTTCAAGAGGGACCCCTAAGACGAGTGTGGTGAACAGAAAGGTAACAAGAGGCACAAATCTTAAACCAGCGGACCCCTTCAGGGGGTATTGCTACATGTGTTTGTACAAAAACTCAATAAAAAGATTTAAAAAAAAGGGTGGACCAACTCGATACGGACTAAGACTGGGATGCCATTAAAGTTCATGTGCGTGTAAAGGCAAGCGTCCCAATACTTTTGGTAATATAATGTATAATATTTGTTGTTTCTACCTCTAGAGCTGCTGATCTTTCCAGCATGCGATTTTCACTGGTGGGGTATCCCCATCTTTTGCGTTAATACATCATAGGCTCCATTTGACATACACAGGTCCGCGTTAAGCCGTGTACAGATATAGCGAGCCCCTTTAACTGCTAGAAAAATCGTGCCTGTTTTCTGCATTCAGCCCTGCAGGTCCAGACAGAGTTCACACTACAGCTGCTGTTTAGTGATGAGCCGAACACCCCCGGGTTCGGTTCGCACCAGAACCCGCGAACGGACCGAAAGTTCGTATGAACATTAGAACCCTATTAAATACAATGGATGCGAACGTTCGAATTCTAAAGTGCTAATTATAACAACTATTATGCATGTTATTGTCCTAAAAAGGGTTTGGGAACCCGGGTTCTGCACCAGGGGACATGTATCAATGCAAAAAGAAGTTTTAAAAACGGTCGTTTTTCGGGAGCAGTCATTTTAATGATGCATAAAGTGAAAAAAAAAAGTCAAATATTCCTTTAAATATCGTACCTGGGGGGTGTCTAAAGTATGCCTGTGAAGTGCCACGTGTTTCCCGTGTTTAGAACTGTCCCTGCACAAAATGACACTTCTAAAGGAAAAAAAAGCCATTTAAAACTTCTTGCGGCTTTAATGTAATGTCTGGTCCCGGTAATATGGATGAAAATCTTTAAGAAAAATGGCATAGCTACCCCATGACCCCCCCCCCCCCACCCCAGCCCATTACCAGCCCCTTTGGGTCTTGTATGGATATTAAGGGGAACCCCGCACATAAAATAAAAAAGGCCCTATATACTCTGAACAGCCGTATACAGGCGGTGCATACAAGACAGGGACTGTAGGTTTGTTCTTATGTAGAATGTGTTTGTAATTTTGAACAGGTACATTGTTGAACTGTAGCTTCAGCCCAAAAATCTATTTTTAAACTTTTTGGGAAACATAGGTAAGGGTTATCACCCCTGTAACATTTGTTTTGCTGTCTGTGCCCCTGTTCAGAACATTTCACCTCACTTTCCGTCCCAATGACAACTGTTTTTGAAATGTGGTGTTTTTCTTGAAACAAGGATTGCTGATAAAGCATCAGTACAGAGGAGACACCTTTCTCCCATATTTATTCTTACAGGAGAGAATTTTCCTTCCTAGGGGTAGATTTCCTCTCACTTCCTGTTGTCTTCTTTCGTTTGCAAGTAGGAGTCGTTTGTAAGTTGGATGTTTGAAAGTAGGGACCTGCCGTATATACTCTGCAGAAATAGGCCCCTTAGTTGTTGGTGTTGGCACAACACTGTAAGCACTCACAGTTACTCTTGGTTGGTGCTGGAACGCCCTGCTGTCAACTATTATATCAGGAATTTTAATTACATATAATTGTTGAACAGTGGTAGTAAAAATTGGGCCTTTGATGGTGGTGCTGGTGCCACAACACTGTAAGCCCTGACAGTTACTCTTGGTGGGTGCAGCAATGGGCCCTGCTGTGAATTATTAGATCAAGAATTGTAATTGCATGCCCCTGTTGAACAGGGGCTGAAAAATTGGGCTTTTCGTGGTGGTGGTGGTGGTGGTGGTGTTGCCACAACACTGTAAGCCCTCAGAGTTACTCTTGGTGGGTGCAGGAATGGGCCCTGCTGTGAATTATTAGATCAAGAATTGTAATTACATGCCCCTTTTGAACAGTGGCTGAAAAATTGGGCCTTTCGTGGTGGTGGTGGTGGTGGCGTTGCCACAACACTGTAAGCCCTCAGACTTACTCTTGGTGGGTGCAGGAATGGGCCCTGCTGTGAATTATTACATCAAGAATTGTAATTGCATGCCCCTGTTGAACAGGGGCTGAAAAATTGGGCCTTAGGCACTGGTGGCACAACACTACAACCCCTCACAGATACTGTACTTGGAGCACAGCAATGAGCCCTGTTGCAAAGTATTGCTTCAAAAATTGTAATGACACGCCCCTGTTAAACAGGGGCTGAAAAATTGGGCCTTAGGCACTGGTGGCACAACACTACAACCCCTCACAGATACTGTACTTGGAGCACAGCAATGAGCCCTATGGCAAATTATTGCTAAAAAAATTGTAAGTACACGCCCCTGTAAAACAGGGGCTGAAAAATTGGGCCTTAGCCACTGGTGGCGGCACCCATAAACAAAAATGATCTTCCAAGCTATCATCATCAATCGTATCATTGAGGACTCGGAGGAGGAGGATAGCCAGTCAACATAACAGCACAGGCACTCAGCATCAGCATCAGTCTTGAAGGGACGTGACATGTTAAAATCAATTAGTCTGTTATATCAGCATCAGGTGTGTGGTAGCTGGTGGTGATCCAAGACTGGTTCATCTTGATGAAAGTCAGTCGATCAACCGAGTCGGTGGACAGGCGCACCCTGTGATCCGTGACAAATCCTCCAGCAGCACTGAATGTGCGTTCCGAAAGAACGCTGGATGCAGGACAGGCCAGTAGCTCAATTGCATACTGTGCAAGCTCTGGCCAGTGATCCATCCTCAAGACCCAGTAAGCCAGAGGATTTTCGGTGGGGAAGGTGTCCAAGTCTGACCTTGCCCCTAGATATTCCTGCACCATGTTTATCAGACGCTGGCGATGGTTGCTGGAACCAATCATACTTTGGGGCTGCGGACTAAAGAATTGTCTGAACGCATCTGTCAGACGGCCACCTTCCCCACCGCTCCTTCTTTGACTGGCCGAAGCCTCAGCAACTCGTTGTCCTGGACCAGGAGTTTGTAACCTCCCAGTCTCTGGGAACGCGTTGCACAGACCTTTCTGCAAGGCCTCCCGGAGTTGTCTCATCCTCTGCTCCCTCTGCGACGGTAACATAAGGTCCGCAACCTTACCCTTGTACCGTGGATCAAGGAGAGTGGCCAGCCAGTAATGGTCCCTCTCCTTGATCCGAAGAATACGAGGATCCTTCCGCAGACTTTGCAGGATCAGGGAGGCCATGCAGCGTAGGTTTGCTGAGGCATTCGCTCCGGAGTCCTCTGGGTCACTAAGGACGACATGATCCGCAGTCACCTCCTCCCAGCCACGTACAAGTCCACTGGTTTCTTGGGACTGTAAATCATCCCTAAAAGACTGCTGCTGATGATGCTGAGTGCCAGCCTCCACCTCCATGCTGACACAATCCTCCTCCTCCTCCTCCTCCTCTTCCTCTTCCTGTGCGATGGGTGGGACAGAAGGAACACTGTCTGGGTAAAGGGGGCCTTGAGAGGCAAGGAAGTCCTCCTCTTCCTGCCTCTGTTCTGCCTCAAGTGCCCTGTCCATTATTCCACGCAGCGTGTGCTCCAACAGGTGGACAAGAGGTACAGTGTCACTGATGCATGCACTGTCACTGCTCACCATCCTCGTGGCCTCCTTAAATGGTGCCAGGACAGTGCATGCATCCCTGATCATGCCCCACTGGCGTGGAGAAAAAAAACCAAGCTCCCCTGACCCTGTCCTGGTGCCGTAGTCGCACAGGTACTCATTGATGGCCCTCTGCTGCGTGTGCAGCCGCTGCAGCATGGCCAACGTTGAGTTCCACCTGGTGGGCATGTCACATATAAGGCGGTTCTTGGGCAGGTTCAACTCCTTTTGCAGCTCAGCCAGGCGAGCACTGGCATTATAAGATCTGCGGAAATGCACACAGACTTTCCTGGCCTGCCTCAGGACATCCTGTAAGCCCGGGTACCTGCCCAAGAACCGCTGCACCACCAGGTTAAGGACGTGAGCCACACAGGGCACATGGGTCAGTTGTCCCTGTCGGAGGGCGGAGAGGAGGTTGGTGCCATTGTCGCAAACCACCATTCCTGGCTTAAGCTGGCGTGGCGTCAACCACCTCTCGGCCTGGCCCTGCAGAGCAGACAGGACCTCTGCCCCAGTGTGGCTTCTGTCCCCCAAACACACCAGCGCAAGCACGGCATGGCCTCTTTTTGCCTGCGTACTTGCGTAGCCCCGTGAACGGCTACGGAGCACCGCTGGTTCATAGGACAAACCACAGGAAGAGGCCATGGAGGAAGAAGAAGAGGAGGGGGTGGAGGAGAGAGGTGTGTCACAACCAGTAGTAGCATTTTGGAGGCGTGGCGGTGGGACAACCTCCAACACTACTGCACCTTGTCCTGCATCCTTCCCAGCTGCCAAAAGAGTGACCCAATGGGCCGTGAAAGAAAGGTAACGTCCCTGTCCATGCCTGCTGGACCATGAGTCAGCGGTAATATGCACCTTACCGCTGACCGCCCTGTCCAGCGAGGCCAAGACATTGCCTTCCACATGCCGGTAGAGAGCCGGAATAGCCTTCCGTGAGAAAAAGTGGCGTTTGGGAACCTGCCACTGAGGAACCGCACATTGCACAAACTCACGGAAGGGGGCCGAGTCTACCAACTGAAAAGGCAGCAGTTGAAGCGCTAGCAATTTAGCCAAGCTAGCATTCAACCGCTGGGCATGTGGATGGCTGGGAGTGAACTTCTTTCGACGGTCCAGCAGCTGGGGCAGGGAAATTTGCCTGCTAGAATCGGACGTCGGTGTACTGCTAGCAGAGTGGCCGCAAGTACTTGGCTGTGACACACCTAATTCTACACCTTCATTCCTCTCAGTGCATGTTTCAGAGGACTGAAGTTATAGTGGGGTTGCAGATCCCAGCTGATGCGGTGCAAGGAGAGGTACGCTTTGTTCTTTGGTGTGGGTCTTTGAGGTAGGCTTGCCAACGAGCTGCATGGCAGGTCAACATATGTCTGGTCAGGCATGTGGTACCCAAGCGGCTGATGTTTTGGCCACGCGATATACGCTTGAGACATATGTTGCAAACAGCAGCTGTGCGATCTGATGCACTAGCCTCAAAAAAGGCCCACACCAAGGAACTTTTTGAATGACGGGCAGAGGCAGCGCCCTGCACAGGCGGAGCTCTGCGGTGTGATTCCGTCGGTGTACTGCCCTTACGCTGGCCACCAAAGGGCATCCTGTCTCGTTGGAGATGTGCCTCCTCCTCATCCTCCTCCTCCTCTCTCCTATTAGGCACCCACGTGGAGTCAGTGACCTCATCATCCCCTCCCTCCTCATCACTGGAGCCAATCTGGCAGTATGCTGCAGCTGCTGGAACATGACTGCCAGATTGGTGTCCTTCTTGAGCATCCCCTCTGTCTGCTCTCACCCTACTGCCTTCCTGTAGCTGGGTTTCATCATCAGACCCTTCGAAACGCTGGGCATCCTCCTGGAGCATGTACCCAACACTGTGCTCAAACAGTTCGGGGGACTCCTCAGGAGGAGGACATGGTGGGTCTAGGGAAGGAGTGACTGATGATGAGTCTGACATTGATACCAGGGAAGAGGACGCTTTGGCAGCTGCTTTGCCAGTACCCTGAGCCTGGGTGAGAGAGGATGAGGAGGAGGAGGAGGGCTTGGTCATCCACTCTACCAAGTCTTCGGCATGATGTGGCTCAACATGTCCAGCTGCGGAAAAGAAGGACAAGCGTGTCCCATGGCCATGTGCTGATGACAATGCACCGCGTCCACGACCAGCACTGTTGCCCCCAGACACAGAGCCTGCTTGCCCTCTTTTATTGCCTCCTGACTGTCTGCCTCTCCTTGTTTGCCTTCCAGACATTCTAATAGATGGCCTGCAGGGAGATGGGAAAAAAGCAATAAGGGCTACCTTCAGGTGTCCTTCTCTGTCCCTTGAAACAAGGACTTGCACAGTGAAAGAAACTGACACTCTCCCTACCTACAGTTTTCTGTCCCTAGAAAAAATGTTTTTTTTAAGCACAATATAGCACAAGGAGAATTCACTCACTGTCCTTCCAGGTCCCTGGAAACAAGGACTTGCACAGTGAAAGAAACTGACACTCTCCCTACCTACAGTTTTCTGTCCCTAGAAAAAATGTTTTTTTTTAAGCACAATATAGCACAAGGAGAATTCACTCACTGTCCTTCCAGGTCCCTGGAAACAAGGACTTGCACAGTGAAAGAAACTGACACTCTCCCTACCTACAGTTTTCTGTCCCTAGAAAAAATGTTTTTTTTAAGCACACTATAGCACAAGGAGAATTCACTCACTGTCCTTCCCAGTCCCTAGAAACAAGGACTTGCACAGTGAAAGAAACTGACACTCTCCCTACCTACAGTTTTCTGTCCCTAGAAAAAATGTTTTTTTAAGCACAATATAGCACAAGGAGAATTCACTCACTGTCCTTCCAGGTCCCTGGAAACAAGGACTTGCACAGTGAAAGAAACTGACACTCTCCCTACCTACAGTTTTCTGTCCCTAGAAAAAATGTTTTTTTTAAGCACAATATAGCACAAGGAGAATTCACTCACTGTCCTTCCAGGTCCCTGGAAACAAGGACTTGCACAGTGAAAGAAACTGACACTCTCCCTACCTACAGTTTTCTGTCCCTAGAAAAAATGTTTTTTTTTAAGCACAATATAGCACAAGGAGAATTCACTCACTGTCCTTCCAGGTCCCTGGAAACAAGGACTTGCACAGTGAAAGAAACTGACACTCTCCCTACCTACAGTTTTCTGTCCCTAGAAAAAATGTTTTTTTTAAGCACACTATAGCACAAGGAGAATTCACTCACTGTCCTTCCCAGTCCCTAGAAACAAGGACTTGCACAGTGAAAGAAACTGACACTCTCCCTACCTACAGTTTTCTGTCCCTAGAAAAAATGTTTTTTTAAGCACAATATAGCACAAGGAGAATTCACTCACTGTCCTTCCAGGTCCCTGGAAACAAGGACTTGCACAGTGAAAGAAACTGACACTCTCCCTACCTACAGTTTTCTGTCCCTAGAAAAAATGTTTTTTTTAAGCACACTATAGCACAAGGAGAATTCACTCACTGTCCTTCCAGGTCCCTGGAAACAAGGACTTGCACAGTGAAAGAAACTGACACTCTCCCTACCTAGAGTTTTCTGTCCCTAGAAAAAATGTTTTTTTTAAGCACACTATAGCACAAGGAGCATTCACTCACTGTCCTTCCAGGTCCCTGGAAACAAGGACTTGCACAGTGAAAGAAACTGACACTCTCCCTACCTACAGTTTTCTGTCCCTAGAAAAAATGTTTTTTTTTAAGCACAATATAGCACAAGGAGAATTCACTCACTGTCCTTCCAGGTCCCTAGAAACAAGGACTTGCACAGTGAAAGAAACTGACACTCTCCCTACCTACAGTTTTCTGTCCCTAGAAAAAATGTTTTTTTTAAGCACAATATAGCACAAGGAGAATTCACTCACTGTCCTTCCAGGTCCCTGGAAACAAGGACTTGCACAGTGAAAGAAACTGACACTCTCCCTACCTACAGTTTTCTGTCCCTAGAAAAAATGTTTTTTTTAAGCACAATATAGCACAAGGAGAATTCACTCACTGTCCTTCCAGGTCCCTAGAAACAAGGACTTGCACAGTGAAAGAAACTGACACTCTCCCTACCTACAGTTTTCTGTCCCTAGAAAAAATGTTTTTTTTAAGCACACTATAGCACAAGGAGAATTCACTCACTGTCCTTCCCAGTCCCTAGAAACAAGGACTTGCACAGTGAAAGAAACTGACACTCTCCCTACCTACAGTTTTCTGTCCCTAGAAAAAATGCTTTTTTTAAGCACAATATAGCACAAGGAGAATTCACTCACTGTCCTTCCAGGTCCCTGGAAACAAGGACTTGCACAGTGAAAGAAACTGACACTCTCCCTACCTACAGTTTTCTGTCCCTAGAAAAAATGTTTTTTTTAAGCACACTATAGCACAAGGAGAATTCACTCACTGTCCTTCCAGGTCCCTGGAAACAAGGACTTGCACAGTGAAAGAAACTGACACTCTCCCTACCTAGAGTTTTCTGTCCCTAGAAAAAATGTTTTTTTTAAGCACACTATAGCACAAGGAGCATTCACTCACTGTCCTTCCAGGTCCCTGGAAACAAGGACTTGCACAGTGAAAGAAACTGACACTCTCCCTACCTACAGTTTTCTGTCCCTAGAAAAAATGTTTTTTTTAAGCACAATATAGCACAAGGAGAATTCACTCACTGTCCTTCCAGGTCCCTAGAAACAAGGACTTGCACAGTGAAAGAAACTGACACTCTCCCTACCTACAGTTTTCTGTCCCTAGAAAAAATGTTTTTTTTAAGCACAATATAGCACAAGGAGAATTCACTCACTGTCCTTCCAGGTCCCTGGAAACAAGGACTTGCACAGTGAAAGAAACTGACACTCTCCCTACCTACAGTTTTCTGTCCCTAGAAAAAATGTTTTTTTTAAGCACAATATAGCACAAGGAGAATTCACTCACTGTCCTTCCAGGTCCCTGGAAACAAGGACTTGCACAGTGAAAGAAACTGACACTCTCCCTACCTACAGTTTTCTGTCCCTAGAAAAAATGTTTTTTTTAAGCACAATATAGCACAAGGAGAATTCACTCACTGTCCTTCCAGGTCCCTAGAAACAAGGACTTGCACAGTGAAAGAAACTGACACTCTCCCTACCTACAGTTTTCTGTCCCTAGAAAAAATGTTTTTTTTAAGCACAATATAGCACAAGGAGAATTCACTCACTGTCCTTCCAGGTCCCTAGAAACAAGGACTTGCACAGTGAAAGAAACTGACACTCTCCCTACCTACAGTTTTCTGTCCCTAGAAAAAATGTTTTTTTTAAGCACAATATAGCACAAGGAGAATTCACTCACTGTCCTTCCAGGTCCCTGGAAACAAGGACTTGCACAGTGAAAGAAACTGACACTCTCCCTACCTACAGTTTTCTGTCCCTAGAAAAAATGTTTTTTTTAAGCACAATATAGCACAAGGAGAATTCACTCACTGTCCTTCCAGGTCCCTAGAAACAAGGACTTGCACAGTGAAAGAAACTGACACTCTCCCTACCTACAGTTTTCTGTCCCTAGAAAAAATGTTTTTTTTTAAGCACAATATAGCACAAGGAGAATTCACTCACTGTCCTTCCAGGTCCCTAGAAACAAGGACTTGCACAGTGAAAGAAACTGACACTCTCCCTACCTACAGTTTTCTGTCCCTAGAAAAAATGTTTTTTTTAAGCACAATATAGCACAAGGAGAATTCACTCACTGTCCTTCCAGGTCCCTAGAAACAAGGACTTGCACAGTGAAAGAAACTGACACTCTCCCTACCTACAGTTTTCTGTCCCTAGAAAAAATGTTTTTTTTAAGCACAATATAGCACAAGGAGAATTCACTCACTGTTCTTCCAGGTCCCTGGAAACAAGGACTTGCACAGTGAAAGAAACTGACACTCTCCCTACCTACAGTTTTCTGTCCCTAGAAAAAATGTTTTTTTTAAGCACAATATAGCACAAGGAGAATTCACTCACTGTCCTTCCAGGTCCCTAGAAACAAGGACTTGCACAGTGAAAGAAACTGACACTCTCCCTACCTACAGTTTTCTGTCCCTAGAAAAAATGCTTTTTTTAAGCACAATATAGCACAAGGAGAATTCACTCACTGTCCTTCCAGGTCCCTGGAAACAAGGACTTGCACAGTGAAAGAAACTGACACTCTCCCTACCTACAGTTTTCTGTCCCTAGAAAAAATGTTTTTTTTTAAGCACAATATAGCACAAGGAGAATTCACTCACTGTCCTTCCAGGTCCCTAGAAACAAGGACTTGCACAGTGAAAGAAACTGACACTCTCCCTACCTACAGTTTTCTGTCCCTAGAAAAAATGTTTTTTTTAAGCACACTATAGCACAAGCACAAAACACACTGACACTCTCCCTACCTATCCTTCTCTTTCCCTAAACTAAAGGAATCCAGGTTAAGCAAGAAAGAAATAAAAGTCACTGTCCCTGCCTATGCTGCTCTATCCCTGCTCCAGAACACACTACACTAGGCCGCCGTGCTGGCGGCCTTTTATAGTGTGGGGCGTGTACTAAACACCCTCAGCAATAATTGGCCACAGGCATCCTGCCTGTGGCCAATCATTGCTCTCCTCGCTGCCGGCGCTGTGATTGGCCAAGCATGCGGGGTCACAGTGCATGCTTGGCCAATCACAGCGCCTGGATGACACTGCGATGGCGTAGTGCATTGTGGGCCGTTCGCGTCACTCGAATTTGGCGCGAACGGCCCAAATCGTTCGATCTTCGTCGAACGATCGAACAGCCGATGTTCGAGTCGAACGTATGTTCGACTCGAACACGAAGCTCATCCCTACTGCTGTTCCATAAATCATATAATATTAGTCCCTGTTTATGTGATTTGTCATGTTTGAAAACCCGAACAATCCCTGGCAGAAGGCAAATACCAAACACAGCTTCATCTTAACTGATAAATACTGTATGTTGTATTGAAAACAGGCTTTCACATCAGTCTGATAATTACATATAGTACATCTAGATCCATATATTGATGTGAACAGCCCATTGAGAATTCAATTATACAATCATCATTATGACAAAACATTAAGGAAAACATGTAGACCACATTAATCTCCACTTCTAATGCTTATTTAATTATAGGTAACAAATACATGTCCTACTAAATCACTTATTTAGCTGGGAAAGAAAAAAAAAATAAAGAAAAGAAGGAAGGAAGGCATAGCTCCCAACTGTCCCTGATTTGGAGCAAAGTTCCTCTGTCCCTCTTTCCACCTCATTTGTCCCTCATTTTGGTCTTATCTCTATAGCTACTGTATTTATTGGCATATAACACTAAATTTTTCACCCTGCAAATCGGTTGCAAATAGTGTGTGCGTGTTATACGCCGATACTGCAATTTGGGCTGCCTCTGAGAGAACGGGGAGGGGGGCGGGACAAGCGCCGCCAGATTACATACAGCGAGAATCTCCTGTTTACTCAGCGGCCTCTGTAATAGGAAGTCCCATCTCCTGGGCTGGCATTGGACCAGTGTTCTGTCATAGAAGCCAGTCCAGGAGGTAGGACTTTGAATTAAAGAGGCCGCCGAGTAAACAGGAGATTCTCGCTGTATGTAACCTGACAGCGCTCATCCCACCCCCCTCCCTGAGATGGGCATTGATCAGGCTGCATTTCATGGAAATGGTGAGGCTGCAGATGGGCATTAATCAAGCTGCATTGATGGGCAATTGTGAGGCTACAGATTGGCATTGATGGGCAAGGGTGAGGCTGCAGATGGGCATTGATGGGAAATTGTGAAGCTGCAGATGGGCATTGATGGGAAATTGTAAAGCTGCAGATGGGCATTGATCAAGCTGCATTGATGGGCAATTTTGAGGCAGCAGATGGGCATTGATCAGGCTGCATTGATGGGCGCTGACCCTTATTTTGCTTCAAAGTTCTTTATTTTTAAATTTTATTTTTTTCCCTGAAACTTTCCTCTTAAAATAAAGGTGCGTGTTATATGTCGATAAATACGGTGTAGCGGGTATGTACTTTTCAGAGTGTTTTGGACTGGTGGGGACATCAGTGATGACCAGTTCCCTGCGGCCCAGTAAGTGGCGCTGTCACTTTGGGCTGGGGTTGAACCGTCACTGCAGTGCCGTACCCTTTTCTGACCTCTCGCAGCAGTTGTACGGCGGGGCGGGGAACCCGCTGTGCTTGCTGGGAGAGGGTATAAAGGGGGCGGACATCTTCGCCACGAGGTTCGAGTCCCAGGCACCTTCAGCCTGAGGGCTGCTGTCCGCGGTCGGTGTCCAGGCGGCCTAGACCCGGACACTTGTAGTTCGTGTTTCATCCCAGACACCTTCAGTCTGGGGTGAGGTACTCGGCCGGAGGCCTGGGGCCCAGTACCTTCCGCTGGGTCCTGCCAGGGAGGGATTGTCCTAGGGTGCCCTGGGTGGTGGGCACCTGAATCCAGAGGTGTAAGGGACCGGAGGGGGGATTCATCCGAAGACCTGGTGCAGCATATTGCCAGTGACGGGTAAACCTTTGGAGACTGCCCGGAGGGATATCTTTTCCAAACAGGGGCCAAGTCATAGAGGAAGGTGGTTCATGTTCTATGACCGGTGGCAGCGGTCCAACTAGTCAACTCAGGTCGGTGGCAGAGACCTGCTATTAGGCCTGTGGCAGGGGCCTCAACAGTTCACCCGGTCGGTGGCAGCGACCAATCTCACGGTCGGTGGCAGAGACCGTGCGCCAGGCCTATTCGCTAGTAAAGGAATAGGAGAGTTCATTTGTGCCTGGGCCTACTTGTACCCACACCCCTGTTAGTCTGTTACTGAAAGTTCAACTATTATGTTCACCCTGCAATGGAGAAATAAAGGAGTGTTGGACTTTTAATTGGTGTGGGGCTCTATTACTGGCAGACACATTTCTACGGAACAAGCGAAGGCTTCGTATGCAGTGAACAGACCCGGAGGTAATTTCAGTGACTTTGCTCAACCCTCATACACATACGAGGGGAGAGCTTGGCGTAGTGTTCCTGCACTCTCCTCTCCCAGGTACCCCTAGACCACACCAGCCAACCAGGCAATAGAAGCGGAGAGGGAGAGTGAGACCCGCTACAACGGTATATATAAAATGAACTTTTTATCTTTCAAAAAGTGTTTCCCAGTACTAAACCTTTCATCCAACTTCTAAATTACTGCATTTGTAAATTTTAATAGCAATATAAAGGAATAGTAGTGGTAAAAAAAAGCCCTTGTGGATTTAATTAACTTTTTTTTGCTAATTCTCCTTTAAGGGGGCGTGGCAGGGGGCGTGTCCTATGCCTACATACATTTGCTAGTAGGTGTCCCTCATTCTCATCTCAAAATGTTGGGAGGTATGGGAAGGTGCTTGCTACTCCCGAAGCCGCTTGGTAATTTTGGGTTCTCTGTTCTGCGCATCGACCTTGACCAAACCTAAATGGTGTTTTGAACATAAATGAGCACACAACTGGTAAATTCAGACACAATCTGCTAGGCAGAGTAATAACTATGTCCCAGTGACTAATGCCGCGTGTGGGCTTCAGAGCATTTTTCACGACGTGAAAAATGGCCATGAAAAAATTGGAACATACTTTAATTTTTCTCGTCATTTTTCACATCGTCGTTTTTCTTGTCATGAAAAACGGCCGTGTGTGGGCTTTAACGACGTGAAAAATAATGCGCATGCTCAGAATCAAGTATGAGACCGGAGCGCTCGTTCTGGTAAAACTAGCGTTCGTAATGGAGATAGCACATTCGTCACGCTGTAACGGGCTGAAAAGCACGAGGCTGAAAAGCGCAAATCGTCTCTCAACAAACTTTACTAGCATGAAGGGTGGCGCCATCCGAATGGAAGTTCCCCTTTATAGTACCTTCGTACGTGTTGTACGTCACCGCGCTTTACTCGAACATTTTTTTCCACGATAGTGTGTAGGCAAGGCAGGCTTGAGAAGAATCAAGTCGAGAAAAATGCAGTTTTTTTCTCGTCAAAGTATTTTATTGGACATATATATTAGTCACATACAGATCATATGTAATACATGTTGTTGATATTTGTCCAATTATTACAAATATAGAAAAATAACAAATAATAGGGTCTACAGAATATATCCTAATCTAAATTATAAGGACTTAAATGAGATAGAAAGTAAATAAATCCATGTACTAATATATTCAAGACTTTAGTTGAAAGAAATATTTAACATATTAATTATAAATTGATCTGTATCTTCGAAAGAAGAAATGCAGTTTTTTCAATGACATTAAAAACGGTCGTGTGTACGCGGCATTCAAATCAGGTTCTATACCACTAAACTAAGAGTAATACCTGAATAAGCAAATCAGTAATAATCGGTGCAAATAAACATTAACTGTAGTATGAATAATAATACTACACTTGATTAGAGTACACCCTAACCATTTACAGACCATCCACCTTCATTATACAGCAGGATTTTAAAGAGGGATATCGTTGTTATGGCAGCAGCTAGCTGCCATAACCCCGGTATCCTCTTCTTCAGCGGGCGGTCCGCTTTCTGATAATAGTGGTCTCTGCTGCGGATTCGCCGCAAGATCACTTTTATCTTATCGCGTCCTCTCCCCTCTGTGTTATGGAGCTGAATGAGGGGAAGGTGGCCCCCACCCAGCTCCATACCATTGCAGGGCGGAAGCGACGTTAAGAGCTTTTAAAGCAACGTTTTTTTTTTTCTATCAACATTTTTTTTTTATTTATTTATTTCATTTTAGTGTCAATATGAGATCTGAGGTCTTTTTGACCCCAGATCTCATATTTAACAACTTGGCGCCCAGAGGCAAATTTTTTCAAAAATTCGAAAAGAGCGTAAATTTGGAAGAATGAAAATCTGAAATATGAAAATCCGAAATTCTAAAATTCAAAAATCCAAAAATAAGAATGAAAATATGAAAATCCAAAAATTCTAAATTCCAAAATACTAACTAACTAACTAACTAACTAACTAATAATAACTATTACTAACAATTAAATTATAGGTATTGGAATCTCCTTTTTAAATTCGGCTGTTGGCAAACTTAGCGAATACTAATTTATATGAAGTTACGAATTATCCGAAATAAGGAATGTCACATTTGAACGAATGGAACAAATTAATAATAATAATTAATAGTAATAATAATAATAATAATAATAGTATTTATTTTTTTATTATTAATTAATCGCATTCCATTCGTTTAGATGTGGCATTCGTTATTTCAGGTAATACGTAACTTCAGATAAATTCATATTCGTTACGTTCACTAACAGCCAAACTTGAAAGGAAACTCCAATACCTATGTAGCGGGGTATTGTCTTTTAAATCCCTCAGAGACTACATTACCCAGTACACTTTTAGGCACCCAGGGTGCATTGCCCCGCGCAGGGACTGCTGGGGTGGACTTTATAAGGGAGAAGCAGAGCTCAGTTCTTTCTCTTTGGACACCGCCCGCCGAGCAAGCTGAACTGCTGTGTGAGCTCCTGTGGCTTTAGACCAGAAGCCTGGCCGTTTTCTCCAAAGAGCCTTCCGCGCGCACTGGGGAACCTGAGGGACATCTCTCCTTGATACTGTACCTTTGCCAGGAGGACCAAAGACCCGGATGTCGGTGGATCGGTGTACTTAGACACCGCAGCAGAAGAAACGGACGCGGACTGGTCCGGTTGGGTGAGAGAGCACCTGTTCATAACAGACACAGTACCTTTGTTACCTTGGTGGATTACAAATTCTGTTCTTCAAGTGCACCACCGTTGCTAACGAAGATTTCCCTACAGAGCTTCCACTTTAGTTCAGTCAGGCCTGACTGGGTAGCGTAGACATTCACGGGCGCCATATTGTCCACGAGGGGAAGTAGCTGCAAAGGGGACTGTTAAGCCCTGTACACACGATCGGTTTGACTGATAAAAACCGTCCGATGGATGGTTTTCATCAGACCAACCGATCGTGTATGGGACCCATCGGTCTTTTTACCATCGGTTTTAAAAAATAGAACATGTTTTAAATTTTTACGATGGATAAAAAACCGATCGAAAACTCTGATCATCTATGGGCAAGTCCATCGGATCAAAAACCCACGCATGCTCAGAATCAAGTCGACGCATGCTCAGAAGCATTAAACTTAATTTTCTCGGCTCATCGGAGTGTTTTACGTCACCGCGTTTGGAACGGTCGGTTTTTTGACTGATGGTGTGTGGGCAAGACTGATGAAAAACAGTTTCATCGGATTTCCGATGGACAAATCCATCGGACGAAAATCCATAGGTTATCCGATCGTGTGTACAGGGCTTTAGAGTTGCATAACGTTGAACACTTGTTTACTTGTTAACACTGTTTATTGCAGGGCTCTGCATATGACATGTACCCACCTGTTTTACTGCTTACCTACCAATCTAAGTAAACATACCAGGGTTAAGCATATTGGTGTCTGTGTTCTTTACTTTACAGAAGAAATAGGTAAAGGAAGTTTTAAAATTTCACTGTGTGTCCTTGCCATAGGATTGTGCCGCTGTGAGTTACAGGCCTCACAATCCTATTATCCCCTACTAACTGTGCCAAGGGAGGTTAGAGCCGATTGCCAGGGGTTGACAGTGGTGCACTACAGGGCCCAAAAATCATACATGCAGCCCTCTTAACTGGGGGTATCGCTACACGTAGGGGATTGTCCGGGATTCCTGTTACTGCACGCTGCAATCAAGCCGGTCAGAAGTACCAGCATGGACCCGCCAGCAATGTCACAGTGGTGCGCAGCGGTTGGCGCAGATTCAACCGAGGCGGTAGTTATTGAACTCCCACCAGGATTAGGAAGCAAAAACAGGTAATCAGACGAGCCAAGCTCGGGAAGCCAGGAATCAGCGTTGTCAGAAGCCAAAGATCAGGAAACAGAAGAAACGTCAGCCAGGCAAAGTCATACCAGGAACACAGCAGAGATGTAGACAAGGTGAAGGCAACGGAGGGAATGAACAAGGCAGTTTAACCACTTCTACACCGAGGACGTCATATGACGTCCTTGACTTTGTGCGGTGATATCTGAATGATGCCTGCAGCTACAGGCATCATTCAGATATCATTCTTTTCTGCCGGCGATTCTGTGCACGATAAGAATGATCATAGCGGCAGTTCCACTGCTTGATCATTCTTATAGGCGGCAGGAGGGGACGTCCCTCCCTCCCGCCGCTATCCGGTGCTTCTCTGGGCTCTCCCGTGCCATTGGGGGCCAAGAGAACGAAACGGCCGGCGCCGGCTCACAACGATAGAGATTTCCGGTGACCAGATGGTCACCTGTCATCTCTATGACCGTCGGAGGCCCGGGCGCGATATTGTGACGTCACGCCCGGGTACCCGGAAGTAAACAAAGCCGCAATCGCGGCTGTCAGCATGAGATCTGTGAATTTTTTTTCCCGATCTCATGCTTTCCAGCCAGCAGTAGAGATGTGGGGTCTTATTGACCCCGCATCTCTCAATAAAGAGGACCTGTCACAATATATTCTTGTTACAAGGGGGGATGTTTACATTCCTTGTAATAGAAATAAAAGTGATCAAAAAAAATTTAATGTAAAAAAAAGTGTAAAAAAAAAAAATATTAAGTAAAAAGAAAATAAATAATAATTTTTTTTTTAAACGCCCCTGTCCCCGGTAGCTCGCGCTCAGAAGCGAACGCGCATGTAAGTTCCGCCCACATATGGAAATGCCGTCCAAACCCCACATGTGAGGTATCGCCACGTGCGTTAGAGCTTGTGCAACAATTCTAGCACTAGACCTCCTCTGTAACTCGAAAATAGTAACCTGTAAAAAAAATTTAAGCGTCGCCTATGGAGATTTTAAAGTACCGAAGTTTGGCGCCATTCCATGAGTGTGCGCAATTTTAAAGCGTTACATGTTAGGTATCTATTTACTCTGCATAACATCATCTTTCACATTATAGAAAATAATTGGGCTAACTTTACTGTTTTGTTATTTTTTAATTCATGAAACCGTTTTTTTTTCCCAAAAAAAGGCGTTTGAAAATATTTTCCACAAATACCGTGCAAGATAAAAAGTTGCAATGACTGCCATTTTATTCCCTAGGGTGTCTACTAATAAAAAAAATGTATAATGTTTGGGGGTTCTGACTAATTTTCTAGCAAGAAAATTATAATTTTTACATGACGGAGAGAAGTGCCAGAATAGGCCCGGTGCTGAAGTGGTTAAATAGCAAAAAGGGGCTTTGCTGTAGGCTGGTCTAATAAGACAGGTAATGAGGTGAGTCGCTGTGGAAACAATGAGTGGCTGGTATTTAACTGGCAGCTGAGCAGCCTTGAGCATTGAGAAGAGAGGTGCTAGAAGCCCAGCCCTGACAGTCAGCAAGACTTTAAAGCGGAGTTCCACCCAAAAGTGGAACTTCTGCTTAAACCACTCCTCGCCCCCTTACATGCCACATTTGGCATGTCATTTTTTTGGGGGGGGGAGTGGGGGCTTCAGTAGGAGTGGGACTTCCTGTCCCACTTCCTCCTTCGGCCCAGGGCGACTCGTCATATCGCCTTTTGGTGGCCCCTTCCTGTAGGCGATCACCTGGGACACGTGACAGGTCCCAGGCGATTGCCTGTCCACTCAGGAAGCGCAGCGCCGCTCGCGCATGCGCAGTGAGTGCCCAGCCGTGAAGCCGAAAGCTGTCATGGCCGGGTGGCCACAGTTAGAATGGAGGCGCCGGCGGAGAGGGGGGGAGAGGAGCAACGCTCGGGGCGGCCGCGTCTCTGGACAGTGGAGCAGGTAAGTGTCTGTTTATTAAAAGCCAGCAGCTACACTTTTTGTAGCTGCTGACTTTCAATAAACATAAAAAAGTCTGGAACTCCCCTTTAAGGCAGCAATAGAGCTATAAAGTAGCTGTTAAGGCTGCAAGGCTAGGGTGACCAGACATCCCCGGTTTCTGGGGACAGTCCCCGGATTGAGGACACTGTCCCCGGACCCAGTCTGTCCCCGGTTTTGTCCCCAGATTGGATTTGAACAGGGGCTGGAGCAATTTCAAAGACAGTCAGTGCAGAATAAAAAAATAAAATCTGAATTACACACCCCTCTGCCACTCCTACTAGCTTAGGGGGTTTTTTTTTTTCCATTATCTGTGCCCCTTTCTGATGTGCTTTTCGGAGCGGAGGGAATATTTCTTCAGTTTCGGGTGCATGCCGATTTAGCTCCGCTTGCATGTTCTTCTGTCTTGGCTCAAGTCCCAGCCAGCCGCCTGCCTGTTTATCTCCTTGCCTTCCCTAGCGGAGTGATCTTCCTCTGATCCCCACCCAGTAGTAGCCGGGGCCTGGAGAGTAAGACTTGACAGGCTGTGAGGCGGGCAGCAATGGCAACGGGCAGAGAGTCGCTGATTGCCGCCATTACTAGTGAAAAAAAAATATATGTCCCCTGATTTCATTTTATAAATCTGGTCACCTTACGCAAGGCCCTCTCACCAGATCCAGCAACACAGCAGCATTGGTAACTGTGATCAGGTGTCAGCTCACTCTGTTTTGCCCGGGGCGACTCTGATTTGTAGTGCAGCAAGGTCTGTATCCTGGCAGGAGCTCTGTTCCTCCACACTCAGGTCACAGTTCTGTACTGTTTTGCTTTCCCACACACAGCAATGGGTTTTCAATGGCGCAGTCTCTCTCTCTCTCTCTCTCTGTTGGGGTGGCACCCTGCAGCACGGTCATCTCACTGTCTTTGTCTGCACTGCACTGACTCTCCAGTGAAACATTTTAGCTGGGTAAATATTGCAAGGTTTAAAACTAGTGATGAGCCGAACACCCCCGGGTTCAGTTCGCACCAGAACCCGCGAACGGACCGAAAGTTCGTACGAACATTAGAACCCTATTAAATACAATGGATGCGAACGTTCAAATTCTAAAGTGCTAATTATAACAACTATTATGCATGTTATTGTCCTAAAAAGGGTTTGGGAACCCGGGTTGTGCACCAGGGGACATGTATCAATGCAAAAAGAAGTTTTAAAAACGGTCGTTTTTCGGGAGCAGTCATTTTAATGATGCATAAAGTGAAAAAAAAAAGTCAAATATTCCTTTAAATATCGTACCTGGGGGGTGTCTAAAGTATGCCTGTGAAGTGCCACGTGTTTCCCGTGTTTAGAACTGTCCCTGCACAAAATGACACTTCTAAAGGAAAAAAAAGCCATTTAAAACTGCTTGCGGCTTTAATGTAATGTCTGGTCCCGGTAATATGGATGAAAATCTTTAAGAAAAATGGCATAGCTACCCCATGACCCCCCCCCCCTACCCCAGCCCATTACCAGCCCCTTTGGGTCTTGTATGGATATTAAGGGGAACCCCGAACATAAAATAAAAAAGGCCCTATATACTCTGAACAGCCGTATACAGGCGGTGCATACAAGACAGGGACTGTAGGTTTGTTCTTATGTAGAATCTGTTTGTAATTTTGAACAGGTACATTGTTGAAGTGTAGCTCCAGCCCAAAAATCTATTTTTAAACTTTTTGGAAAACATAGGTAAGGGTTATCACCTCTGTAACATTTGTTTTGCTGTCTGTGCCCCTGTTCAGAACATTTCACCTCACTTTCCGTCCCAATGACAACTGTTTTTGAAATGTGGTGTTTTTCTTGAAACAAGGATTGCTGATAAAGCATCAGTACAGAGGAGACACCTTTCTCCCATATTTATTCTTACAGGAGAGAATTTTCCTTCCTAGTGGTAGATTTCCTCTCACTTCCTGTTGTCTTCTTGCGTTTGCAAGTAGGAGTCGTTTGTAAGTTGGATGTTTGAAAGTAGGGACCTGCCGTATATACTCTGCAGAAATAGGCCCCTTAGTTGTTGGTGTTGGCACAACACTGTAAGCACTCACAGTTACTCTTGGTTGGTGCTGGAACGCCCTGCTGTCAACTATTATATCAGGAATTTTAATTACATATAATTGTTGAACAGTGGTAGTAAAAATTGGGCCTTTGATGGTGGTGCTGGTGTCACAACACTGTAAGCCCTGACAGTTACTCTTGGTGGGTGCAGCAATGGGCCCTGCTGTGAATTATTAGATCAAGAATTGTAATTACATGCCCCTTTTGAACAGGGGCTGAAAAATTGGGCCTTTCGTGGTGGTGGTGGTGGCGTTGCCACAACACTGTAAGCCCTCAGAGTTACTCTTGGTGGGTGCAGCAATGGGCCCTGCTGTGAATTATTAGATCAAGAATTGTAATTACATGCCCCTTTTGAACAGGGGCTGAAAAATTGGGCCTTTCGTGGTGGTGGTGGTGGTGGTGGCGTTGCCACAACACTGTAAGCCCTCAGAGTTACTCTTGGTGGGTGCAGCAATGGGCCCTGCTGTGAATTATTAGATCAAGAATTGTAATTGCATGCCCCTGTTGAACAGGGGCTGAAAAATTGGGCCTTTCGTGGTGGTGGTGGTGGTGGTGGTGTTGCCACAACACTGTAAGCCCTCAGAGTTACTCTTGGTGGGTGCAGCAATGGGCCCTGCTGTGAATTATTAGATCAAGAATTGTAATTACATGCCCCTTTTGAACAGGGGCTGAAAAATTGGGCCTTTCGTGGTGGTGGTGGTGGTGGCGTTGCCACAACACTGTAAGCCCTCAGAGTTACTCTTGGTGGGTGCAGCAATGGGCCCTGCTGTGAATTATTAGATCAAGAATTGTAATTGCATGCCCCTGTTGAACAGGGGCTGAAAAATTGGCCCTTAGGCACTGGTGGCACAACACTACAACCCCTCACAGATACTCTACTTGGAGCACAGCAATGAGCCCTGTTGCAAAGTATTGCTTCAAAAATTGTAATGACACGCCCCTGTTAAACAGGGGCTGAAAAATTGGGCCTTAGGCACTGGTGCCACAACACTCCAACCCCTCACAGATACTGTACTTGGAGCACAGCAATGAGCCCTATGGCAAATTATTGCTAAAAAAATTGTAATTACACGCCCCTGTAAAACAGGGGCTGAAAAATTGGGCCTTAGCCACTGGTGGCGGCACCCATAAACAAAAATGATCTTCCAAGCTATCATCATCAATCGTATCATTGAGGACTCGGAGGAGGAGGATAGCCAGTCAACATAACAGCACAGGCACTCAGCATCAGCATCAGTCTTGAAGGGATGTGACATGTGTGACAGCAGGAAGGTAAAGTCACCTGGTTGCATCCAGGGGGGTAGATATATTTCGCCCAGATTCAGGCTTTACGCCGACTTATACAACTAGGTGGAGAGTTGTATAAGCCCAGCTGAGGCTAGTGGGCTCATGGATGACTCATACCTCTAGGGAGAGTGTGGGGCGTCGTTCAGACAGGGAGTTGATGAGACCAGCTGAAGCTTGTCAGCTCATTTAGGCCTCTATAAGAACTCCCAGATTCATTAGGTGTTAGCTCATGCCTGGAACCAGACCTGTGTGGACTGTCTAGGGAGAGTGAACCCCTGTGGGGTGAGACAAAGCCTGTGTGGCTATTTGCTTGGACATTTAAAACCAGGGACTTAGGGACTAGGACAGCACTAGGCTGATCCCAGTTGTTAGTTAGGAAACCTGTATGTTTAGTCAGAGGTCAAGTTGACCAGGATTTATTTTGTTTATGTTTCTTTTGCTTTGCTGTGTTTTGTCACTGTAAATAGAAAATAAACCGCACCTTTTTGATTTTGAAAACCACAACCTCCGTTTGCTGGGCCTGTTTTTGTGTGGGGAGCCCATCCCGGGGGTCACACACACCCGCTGCCGAGCTAACCCCCTCACAGTTGGTGGAGAACCAGTGGCAGTTTTTTTTTAAGCCAGCATGGAGGAGATACTGAAGCAGCTGGCTCTAGCAAATGCCAATCAACAGCAGACAAATGCAGGTTTACAAAAGAGCCTTGCAGCTCATCAACAGAGCTTCGCAGCCCAGCAGCAAGCTCATCAACAGAGCCTTGCAGCTCAACAACAGAACTTCGCAGCCCAGCAGCAAGCTCATCAACAGAGCCTTGCAGCCCAGCAGCAGACAAACGCAACTTTGCAACAGAGTCTGGAGGCTCAGCAACAAGCCCAGCAGCAATCTGAGGCCCGCTTCATAGACCTGTTGCAGAAGCAAGAGCAGAGACTACAACAACAGATGGAAGCAGTAATGCAGCAACGTCCGCAGACCAGTGAGGAAAGCCGTCCCACTAATACCGCGTCCTTTGGGGTGAGTCGTTTATTGACAAAAATGACTGGAGAGGATGATCCAGAGGTATTTTTGACCACATTTGAAAGGACCGCTGAAAGAGAAAAGTGGCCTGAGGAGCAGTGGGCTGGACTGGTGGCTCCTCTGTTAACTGGTGAATCGCAGAAAGCTTACTATGACCTAGAGCCTAACCAAGCAAAAGACTATGTGATGCTAAAAGCTGAAATATTGGCAAGGCTGGGTGTCACCCAGGCTGTCCGGGCTCAGCGTGTGCATAACTGGACTTTCCAGCTTGGAAAACCCCCCAGGTCTCAAATGTATGATCTCATTCACCTGAGCAGAAAGTGGCTACAGCCAGAGACTTTGTCCGTACCAAAGATTGTGGAACGTGTTGTAATGGATCGATTTTTGAGAGCTCTTCCTACTGCCATCCAAAAGTGGGTAAGCCATGGAGACCCAGAGACGGCCGATGGTCTTGTGGATCGTGTGGAGAAATACTTGGCTACAGAGAACCTGACGGCCTCTTCCAGAGACTCTCGGACTTTCCACCCTAAGACCAGACCATCCCCAGGGGCGGATAAGAGGATTCCAAGGGGTGAGGGTGGAGAGAGTGAGAGGGTGGGAGCTCTACCCCAAGTTTGGCGAGAACAGCCTGGGAAATCAGCGGCTCAAGAGGCGGCAAGAAGGATCGTTTGCTACCGCTGCCGGCAAGCGGGACATATTGCAGCCAATTGCCTGGTTGTGGAGGAACCCATGCAGTGTGACTTTCTGACGGGCAGACGTCAGTCGCTGTGTGCGACAGTCGCATGCACTGCCATTCGAGGAACTGAGAAACATTTATGCAAAATGTGTGTTAATGGTAGAAATGTTGTGGTATTGCTGGATTCAGGTAGCCTTGTGACCCTGATAAAGGCTGAGTTAGTTAAAACAGAGGTCTCTGGGAATAGCAAGGTAGCTGTTATTTGTGTGCATGGGGACACCCGAGAGTATCCAGTGACTACAGTGTGTTTCGAGACCCCCAAAGGTACCCTCTCTCATCCAGTGAGCTAAGTATCTCAGTTACCGCATGACGCCATTGTGGGAAGGGATTTTCCGAAGTTCTGGGAACTGTGGGATGATCCTGAGCCCCCCACTGGTGCCCCTATGTACCAGGAATGTGATAGCCAGAACTCCCCTGAGAGTGGTGAGGACTCTCCGGAATTTCCCTTATCAGTATTGGCAGGGGAGACTCAAGAAACTGGAGAGGAGCCCACCTCCTCAGACGAAAACCTACCGTCTGTGGAGTTTTCTGATCTTGAGGTTCACAGGGAAAACTTTGCCACAGAACAGTTGAGAGACCCCGCCCTAATAAAGGCACGGGAAAACGTAGTGAAAATAGATGGCGAGTTAGTGAACCCAGATAATACCTGCACTTACCCATACTTCAGCGTAGAGAAGGACCTACTGTATCGGGTGGCAAAAAGGGCAGAAGAAACCGTTGAGCAGCTTGTGGTGCCCAAACCTTACAGGAAGTTGGTGTTGAAGTTGGCCCATGGGCACATTCTTGGAGGTCATCTGGGGACAGAGAAAACCCGAGAGAGGGTATTACAGAGATTCTATTGGCCGGGGGTGATGAAGGACATAGAAAATTATTGTTCCTCCTGCCCTGTGTGTCAGAGGTTGGCCCCGATGCCACATTTCCGTAGCCCGCTGGTCCCTCTACCCATCATTGAGGTCCCGTTTGAGAGGATCGCCATGGATTTGGTAGGTCCTATAATCAAGTCCGCTAGGGGGCACCAGTACATATTAGTTATAATGGACTATGCCACCCGTTATCCAGAAGCGATCCCTCTCCGAAATACCTCGGCCAAAACCATAGCCAAAGAGCTATCTCTTGTGTTTAGCCGGGTGGGTATTTGTAAAGAACTGCTTACGGACCAAGGTACACCCTTTATGTCCCGGGTTATGAAGGAGCTGTGTAAATTGTTCAAAGTGACGCAATTACGTACATCTGTGTATCACCCCCAAACCGATGGGCTGGTTGAAAGATTCAACAAAACCCTAAAACAAATGTTGAAGAAAGTGGTGGATAGAGATGGAAAGGATTGGGACTGTCTACTTCCTTATCTGATGTTTGCTATTAGGGAGGTGCCCCAATCCTCTACGGGATTCTCCCCCTTTGAGTTACTGTATGGGAGACACCCAAGAGGGCTGTTGGATATTGCCAAGGAAACTTGGGAAAGTGAGAGTTCTCCCCACAGGAGTGTGATTGAGCATGTCGCCCTGATGCAAGACCGAATTGCACAGGAAATGCCCATCGTGAAGGAACATTTGGCCCAAGCGCAGTTAGCACAGCAGAGAGTGTACAACCGTGGAGCCAAGACCCGTACCTTTTCCCCGGGGGATAGGATACTGGTACTTGTCCCTACGGTTGAAAGTAAATTCCTTGCCAAATGGCAAGGCCCCTATGAGATAATGGAAAAAGTGAGCGAAGTGAATTACAAGGTCAGACAACCAGGAAGGCGAAAGCCCGAACAGATCTATCACGTTAATCTGTTGAAAGCCTGGAGGGATAGAGAGTCCCTAGTCGCAGACACTTGGTCACCAGCTCAAACTGGTTGCGTGATTCCTGAGGTTGGAATAGCAGCCACCTTGTCACAACCCCAACAACAGGAGGTTAAGGAGTTTGTGCTTCGCAACAAGGAGGTATTCTCTGAGCTGCCGGGACAAACATCTGGGGTAGAGCATGACATCATTACCCCACCCGGTGAAAGGGTGAAGTTAAAACCCTATCGGATCCCAGAGGCCCGACGGGAGGCAATACGGGAGGAAGTACAGAAAATGCTGAACTTAGGGGTGATAGAGGAGTCCCAAAGTGATTGGTCTAGTCCCATTGTGTTGGTGCCTAAACCGGATGGGAGCTGGCGATTTTGTAACGATTTTCGTCAGTTGAACAAAGTTACAAAATTTGACACCTACCCCATGCCACGTATTGATGAGTTGATCGACCGGCTGGGAACAGCCCGATACATGACGACTCTTGACCTCACAAAAGGGTATTGGCAAATCCCCCTGGCCAAGTCGGCCAAAGAGAAAACCGCATTTGTAACCCCAGACGGGGCGTTCCAATATAAAAGAATGCCGTTCGGGTTACAGAATGCGCCGGCCACATTCCAGCGGAAAATGGACCAGATGCTGAGGCCCCATCGGAAGTATGCTGCGGCTTACCTGGATGACGTAATTGTCCATAGCACAGATTGGGCCTCACATCTGCCAAAAGTGCAAGCAGTCCTGGACTCTGTTCGGGAAGCGGGGTTTACGGCTAACCCCAAGAAGTGTACCATTGGGCAGGAGGAGGCCAAATATCTTGGGTACACCATTGGGAGGGGAGTAATAAAACCCCAACTCAACAAAATCGAGGCCATCCAGAGTTGGCCACGTCCCAACAGCAAGAAGCAGGTACGAGCCTTTCTGGGAATCGCTGGGTATTATCGGCGATTCATTCCCCACTTTGCTTCTAAGGCTGTGCCCCTAACCAACCTGACGAAGGGGAAAGGGTCGGTCATGATTAAATGGACCCCCGAGGCTGAGGCAGCATTCCAATTCTTGAAACAAGCCTTATGTAGCCAGCCAGTGTTGTACTCACCCGACTTCTCTAAAGACTTTGTCGTACAAAGTGATGCGTCAGATGTGGGGTTAGGAGCAGTATTGTCCCAGGTCTGGAACGGGGAAGAGCACCCAGTCATTTACCTCAGCAGGAAGTTGAAGTCCCATGAGGTAAATTACGCCACCGTTGAAAAGGAGTGTTTAGCGGTGAAGTGGGCTCTAGATTCCCTTCGGTACTACCTGCTAGGTAGGCACTTTGACATGGTTACGGATCACGCTCCGTTAAAGTGGATGGCTCAAAACAAGGAAACAAATAGAAGAGTGAATAGGTGGTTCCTGGCCCTCCAGGAATTCAACTTCACAGTAAAGCATCGCCCTGGCGTTCAAATGGGGAATGTGGATGCTTTGTCTCGAGTACATGAATGCCTGATTGCTGGTGTTCCAACCCCGAGGTTAAAACAAGAGGGGGGGGTATGTGACAGCAGGAAGGTAAAGTCACCTGGTTGCATCCAGGGGGGTAGATATATTTCGCCCAGATTCAGGCTTTACGCCGACTTATACAACTAGGTGGAGAGTTGTATAAGCCCAGCTGAGGCTAGTGGGCTCATGGATGACTCATACCTCTAGGGAGAGTGTGGGGCGTCGTGCAGACAGGGAGTTGATGAGACCAGCTGAAGCTTGTCAGCTCATTTAGGCCTCTATAAGAACTCCCAGATTCATTAGGTGTTAGCTCATGCCTGGAACCAGACCTGTGTGGACTGTCTAGGGAGAGTGAACCCCTGTGCGGTGAGACAAAGCCTGTGTGGCTATTTGCTTGGACATTTAAAACCAGGGACTTAGGGACTAGGACAGCACTAGGCTGATCCCAGTTGTTAGTTAGGAAACCTGTATGTTTAGTCAGAGGTCAAGTTGACCAGGATTTATTTTGTTTATGTTTCTTTTGCTTTGCTGTGTTTTGTCACTGTAAATAGAAAATAAACCGCACCTTTTTGATTTTGAAAACCACAACCTCCGTTTGCTGGGCCTGTTTTTGTGTGGGGAGCCCATCCCGGGGGTCACACACACCCGCTGCCGAGCTAACCCCCTCACACATGTTAAAATCAATTAGTCTGTTATATCAGCATCAGGTGTGTGGTAGCTGGTGGTGATCCAAGACTGGTTCATCTTGATGAAAGTCAGTCGATCAACCGAGTCGGTGGACAGGCGCACCCTGTGATCCGTGACAAATCCTCCAGCAGCACTGAATGTGCGTTCCGAAAGAACGCTGGATGCAGGACAGGCCAGTAGCTCAATTGCATACTGTGCAAGCTCTGGCCAGTGATCCATCCTCAAGACCCAGTAAGCCAGAGGATTTTCGGTGGGGAAGGTGTCCAAGTCTAAACTTGCCCCTAGATATTCCTGCACCATGTTTATCAGACGCTGGCGATGGTTGCTGGAACCGATCATACTTTGGGGCTGCGGACTAAAGAATTGTCTGAACGCATCGGTCAGACGGCCACCTTCCCCACCGCTCCTTCTTTGACTGGCCGAAGCCTCAGCAACTCGTTGTCCAGGACCAGGAGTTTGTAACCTCCCAGTCTCTGGGAACGCGTTGCACAGACCTTTCTGCAAGGCCTCCCGGAGTTGTCTCATCCTCTGCTCCCTCTGCGACGGTAACATAAGGTCCGCAACCTTACCCTTGTACCGTGGATCAAGGAGAGTGGCCAGCCAGTAATGGTCCCTCTCCTTGATCCGAAGAATACGAGGATCCTTCCGCAGACTTTGCAGGATCAGGGAGGCCATGCAGCGTAGGTTTGCTGAGGCATTCGCTCCGGAGTCCTCTGGGTCACTAAGGACGACATGATCCGCAGCCACCTCCTCCCAGCCACGTACAAGTCCACTGGTTTCTTGGGACTGTAAATCATCCCTAAAAGACTGCTGCTGATGATGCTGAGTGCCAGCCTCCACCTCCATGCTGACACAATCCTCCTCCTCCTCCTCCTCCTCCTCCTCCTCCTCTTCCTGTGCGATGGGTGGGACAGAAGGAACACTGTCTGGGTAAAGGGGGCCTTGAGAGGCAAGGAAGTCCTCCTCTTCCTGCCTCTGTTCTGCCTCAAGTGCCCTGTCCATTATTCCACGCAGCGTGTGCTCCAACAGGTGGACAAGAGGTACAGTGTCACTGATGCATGCACTGTCACTGCTCACCATCCCCGTGGCCTCCTCAAATGGTGCCAGGACAGTGCATGCATCCCTGATCATGCCCCACTGGCGTGGAGAAAAAAAACCAAGCTCCCCTGACCCTGTCCTGGTGCCGTAGTCGCACAGGTACTCATTGATGGCCCTCTGCTGCGTGTGAAGCCGCTGCAGCATGGCCAACGTTGAGTTCCACCTGGTGGGCATGTCACATATAAGGCGGTTCTTGGGCAGGTTCAACTCCTTTTGCAGCTCAGCCAGGCGAGCACTGGCATTATAAGATCTGCGGAAATACACACAGACTTTCCTGGCCTGCCTCAGGACATCCTGTAAGCCCGGGTACCTGCCCAAGAACCGTTGCACCACCAGGTTAAGGACGTGAGCCACACAGGGCACATGGGTCAGTTGTCCCTGTCGGAGGGCGGAGAGGAGGTTGGTGCCATTGTCGCAAACCACCATTCCTGGCTTAAGCTGGCGTGGCGTCAACCACCTCTCGGCCTGGCCCTGCAGAGCAGACAGGACCTCTGCCCCAGTGTGGCTTCTGTCCCCCAAACACACCAGCACAAGCACGGCATGGCATCTTTTTGCCTGCGTACTTGCGTAGCCCCTTGAACGCCTACGGAGCACCGCTGGTTCCGAGGACAAACCACAGGAAGAGGCCATGGAGGAAGAAGAAGAGGAGGGGGTGGAGGAGAGAGGTGTGTCACAACCAGTAGTAGCATTTTGGAGGCGTGGCGGTGGAACAACCTCCAACACTACTGCACCTTGTCCTGCATCCTTCCCAGCTGCCAAAAGAGTGACCCAATGGGCCGTAAAAGAAAGGTAACGTCCCTGTCCATGCCTGCTGGACCATGAGTCAGCGGTAATATGCACCTTACCGCTGACCGCCCTGTCCAGCGAGGCCAAGACATTGCCTTCCACATGCCGGTAGAGAGCCGGAATAGCCTTCCGTGAGAAAAAGTGGCGTTTGGGAACCTGCCACTGAGGAACCGCACATTGCACAAACTCAAGGAAGGGGGCCGAGTCTACCAACTGAAAAGGCAGCAGTTGAAGCGCTAGCAATTTAGCCAAGCTAGCATTCAACCGCTGGGCATGTGGATGGCTGGGAGTGAACTTCTTTCGACGGTCCAGCAGCTGGGGCAGGGAAATTTGCCTGCTAGAATCGGACGTCGGTGTACTGCTAGCAGAGTGGCCGCAAGTACTTGGCTGTGACACACCTAATTCTACACCTTCATTCCTCTCAGTGCATGTTTCAGAGAGGACTGAAGTTATAGTGGGGTTGGAGATCCCAGCTGATGCGGTGCAAGGAGAGGTCCGCTTTGTTCTTTGGTGTGGGTCTTTGAGGTAGGCTTGCCAACGAGCTGCATGGCAGGTCAACATATGTCTGGTCAGGCATGTGGTACCCAAGCGGCTGATGTTTTGGCCACGCGATATACGCTTGAGACATATGTTGCAAACAGCAGCTGTGCGATCTGATGCACTAGCCTCAAAAAAGGCCCACACCAAAGAACTTTTTGAATGACGGGCAGAGGCAGCGCCCTGCACAGGCGGAGCTCTGCGGTGTGATTCCGTCGGTGTACTGCCCTTACGCTGGCCACCAAAGGGCATCCTGCCTCGTTGGAGATGTGCCTCCTCCTCATCCTCCTCCTCCTCCTCTCTCCTATTAGGCACCCACGTGGAGTCAGTGACCTCATCATCCCCTCCCTCCTCATCACTGGAGCCAATCTGGCAGTATGCTGCAGCTGCTGGAACATGACTGCCAGATTGGTGTCCTTCTTGAGCATCCCCTCTGTCTGCTCTCACGCTACTGCCTTCCTGTAGCTGGGTTTCATCATCAGACCCTTCGAAATGCTGGGCATCCTCCTGGAGCATGTACCCAACACTGTGCTCAAACAGTTCGGGGGACTCCTCAGGAGGAGGACATGGTGGGTCTAGGGAAGGAGTGACTGATGATGAGTCTGACATTGATACCAGGGAAGAGGACGCTTTGGCAGCTGCTTTTCCAGTACCCTGAGCCTGGGTGAGAGAGGATGAGGAGGAGGAGGAGGGCTTGGTCATCCACTCTACCAAGTCTTCAGCATGATGTGGCTCAACATGTCCAGCTGCCGAAAAGAAGGACAAGCGTGTCCCATGGCCATGTGCTGATGACAATGCACCGCGTCCACGACCAGCACTGTTGCCCCCAGACACAGAGCCTGCTTGCCCTCTTTTATTGCCTCCTGACTGTCTGCCTCTCCTTGTTTGCCTTCCAGACATTCTAATAGATGGCCTGCAGTTAGATGGGAAAAAAGCAATAAGGGCTACCTTCAGGTGTCCTTCTCTGTCCCTTTACTTAAGGATTTCTAAATATGGTTGAGGATGATTGCTTTTGCACAGAATAGCACAACGACAATTTCCCTGACTGTCCAAAAAAACAAGGATTTCAAAGATGGTTGATGAGGAATGCTTTAGCACACTATAGCACAAGGAGAATTTCCCTCACTGTCCTTCCCTGTCCCTAGAAACAAGGATTATCACAGTGAAAGAAACTGACACTCTTCCTACCTATAGTTTTCTGTCCCTAGAAAAAATGTTTTTTTAAAGCACACTATAGCACAAGGAGAATTTTCCTCACTGTCCTTCCCTGTCCCTAGAAACAAGTGTAGCGGGGTGTTCCCCTTTAATGCAGAGAGACAAGAAGTTCCAGGTGAGAGGTGAGTCGGGAGGAAGTAAAGAGACATTATGGAAGTGAAAGCAGAGGAGAGAGAGACTACATCTCCCAGTACATCTTGCAGCACCCAGGGTGCATTGCTCCAGAACAGAGACTGCTGGGGCAGACTTTATAAAGGGGAGGCGGAGTTTTGGTCGGCCTCTTTGGACACCCCTCTCCTAGCAAGAGGATGTCTGTGCTGAACTGCTGTGTGCACAAGGCCTGAAGCCTGGGCCGTGTGCTCCTTTCCAAAGAGCCCTCTGCCAGCCTAGCAGAGCCTTAGAGACATCTAATCCTCCTTGCTGCAGTACACCAGAAGGATTGAAGACTTGGATGTCGGTGGATTCCTGTTCCCAGACGAATCGATGGAGGAAACGGATTTGGACTTGTCCGGGTGGTGAGAGCTGTTTAAAGACAGATCCTTTATCTTTACTATTCGTTGGGATTACAAAGTTGTTCTTCAAGTGCACCACCGAAAAGATTGCTAGCGAATATTGTTTCACTGAACTTCCATTTAGATCAGTCAGGCCTGACTGCATAGGTAGACATTGCTGGGTGTTAGTCTACCCATGAGGGGAAGTAGCTGTAAAAGGGCAGCGCTAGAGTTGCATAGCAATACTTTATTATTCTGATTACTCTGTTTATCTTTATTACTGTTTATTGCAGGGATCTGCAACTTGTTATACTGTTGTTTATTACTTGCCCATTAGCCTCAGTAAAATATCTGGGTAAAGTACATTTGGTGTCAGTTCCGCTTACTTTAATAGGAGTTTTAAAGTATATTCTGTGTATGTTTGTTATAGGACTGCGTCACCAACAGTTGCGGTCACGCGGTCCTATCCCTCTATCACCAGCTGTGCCAAGGGAGGTTAGAGCCGATTGCCAGGGGTTGACAGCAGTGCACTACAGGGCCCAAATCAATATCAGCGGCTCTCTTAACTAAGGGTAGCGCTACACGTGGGGGCTCGAGTCCGGGATCCTTGTACGTTGCACGCTGCAATCAAGCCGGTCAGAAGTACCAGCATGGACCCGCTGGCAATGTCACAGTGGTGCGCAGCGATTGGCGCCGATCCAACCGCGGCGGTAGTCATTGTACTCCCGGGGGAAAGATGGAAGGAAGAGGAGATAAAACAGCTCGTATTGTTACTGTCTCCGAGCCACAAAGCATGGGTGATGGATTTTAGGCCAGATCCAGTGATCTCGTTTACATACGCACTGGTAGAATAGAAAAACGAAATCCCAGAGCATTTTAAAAGTCAGAGTATACAAGCCATAGATAATCAGATCTATCACTTGATACATACGCTGCCAGTGAAGGAAGAATGGTTTCAGACACCAAAGCCATCACTCCCACAATTATCTCCACCACTATCCCCTAAAGCAGAAAAGCTTAAGGAACTATTAAGCCCGGGATCACCGCTGGCCGCTATAGGGCCTGAATTGTTGAATGCTCTAGGAGACCTTGTAATTAAGTGCCAGAAAAGCAGTACGGTGCATGTGGAGGCCGGTTACCGGAAGCTTAGCACCTTCTCAGGGAAGCTCCCCGTCCCTGCGGGGGAGGAAGATTTTGACACTTGGGTGGAACAGGCATTGCAGGCAGTAGAAGCATGGGAGGTGCCTGAGGCACAGAAGAGACAGCGAGTCTTAGAAAGTCTGAAAGGTGCCGCGGCAGAAGCGGTGAAGAGCTTCCGGTTTGGAAATGAAAACTGTACAGCTCAAGATTGCCTGGCCATGCTGCAGGAAGAGTTTGGTCAGCTGGAGAAGGTGTCAGAGATGATTTATCAAATTGAACACACTCTCCAGCAGCCGAATGAGAAACTGTCAGAATATGTTAGAAGGCTGAACAGGCAGTTATGCAAGATTGTACTGAAGAAGGGAATGCTGCCCAAAGATGCAGATGAAGCACGCATGAAGCAGATCATGAGGGGAGCGCGGCGCTCAGACCCGGTCTGGCTGCACCTGAAAACCTCAGGAGGAGGAATGTCACTAACCTACTCTGATCTAATAAAAATTATTAGGGACGAAGAGGCGCTGCAGGAAGATCAGCAGGTGGCCAAGGCGAATGTCACACCTGTACCAGTGTTGGTCCATTCGGTCAAGAGCCCAGAAAGAGATGCGGAGGTTGACACTCTGAAATCGCAAATGGCCCAAGTGTTGGAGATGCTGACCTTTTTGATGGAGAAAGATCAGAGAAGACGAGAGAAACCAAGCCCAAGAAAGGAGTTGTTCCCGAACACCTCAGCACCGGCCTCCCTACAGGACCGAGAAGAGGTGATTTGCTATAACTGCGGAGGGAGTGGCCACTTTGCTAACGTATGCTCCAGCCCAAAGAAGAAGAGAACAGATAATTGCAAGCCGGCGGGAAACTCCAAAGGGCCCCGGTGAAGGAGTCAACCGGGTGCCCATCATCTTCAGTGCGCTCCAAACTAAAAAAAAAGGCCAAGAATGGAGGAGACAAAACTCCTAGGAGGAGGTATAGTACACCCCCACCAAGATGTACCCCAGAGGGAGGGGGCAAGACCCCTCAGTGGAAGTACAGCACCCCAAAGAAGGAACATCCACCTAAAAGGAACAATAACATCCCTCAGCGGGTTTGTGCCCCCATTGAGAGGGAGAAAGTCAATGCATGCCAGGCTCAGGAAAAATTAAAGTCCAAAAGGAGCAGGGCAAGGGTCGAAAGCCAAAAAAAAGAGGTGACCCCAGTCCGGCCATACCCAAAGGAACTGGTGGGCCCGTCTCCTACTGTGCCCATTCAAGTGGAAGGAGTCTATACTAAAGCTCTTTTGGACACCGGAGCACAGGTGACTTTACTATACCGGGACTTCTATGATAGGCACTTGAGTCATCTGCCTATCCAGAAGATAGAAGAGCTGGAGATATGGGGACTTGGAACCCAGAGTTTCCCTTATGATGGGTACCTGCCCATAAAGATGACTTTCGACCCATCCGTGGCTGGGAAGGCTGAAGTGTTTGACACCCTGGCAGTTGTGTGTCCCCGGCCGCCTGGAGCCAGCAAGATTTCCCTGATCATTGGGACAAACACGGATCTAGTCAGGAGACTCCTGACCCCTCTAGTGAAAGAGAGAAACCATTCAGCCACCAAAATCCATCCCATGCTAAAGACGGCCTACCAACGACTGGTCTTAGAGCAGAAGACCCCGGGAGAGGGGATAGGGAAGGTGTGGAGACTTGGCAGAGAAGGAGTAGTGCTACAGCCCGGAGAAGTAACCTGTCTTAGGGCCACTGTGAAGCTTTCGTGGGAACAACCTGGCCCCTTTGTCATGCTGGAATCAGACCCAAGGGAAGAGTCCTCAGGCCTGGAAGTGATACCAGAAGTGATTCCGTTCAAGGCCCTGAAGAAGGCCCATGGCAGAGTTCCGGTGAGTGTTAGGAACACTACGGGAGGACCCATGGAGATCCCTGCCAGAGTGTTGCTTGGTCAGGTGAGCCCTGCTGCCCCGGTCACTTGGTCCGAAGTCAAGGGGACGGGTGACGGAGGAGATGTTTGGGAGAAACTGTCCGTGGAAAACCCGAACCTACCCAGGGCTTGGAAAGAAAGAGCCAAGGCCCAGCTGACCAGGTGGGAGAAGATCTTTTCCGAAGATGAATTCGATGTGGGGTGTGCAAGAAGTGCCACCCATCGGATCCGCCTCCAAGAAGATAAGCCCTTCCGAGAAAGGGTCAGGCGGGTCCCCCTGGCAGATCTGGAGGATCTGAGGGAACAACTTGTAGAACTAAAGAAGACTGGTGTGATCCGGGAGTCTAGAAGTCCCTATGCCTCCCCAATCGTGGTGGTCAGAAAGAAGAATGGGTCGTTGAGGCTTTGTATCGATTACAGGACTCTCAACAGGAGAACCATCCCTGACCAATACACCACGCCAAGGATAGAAGATGCCCTACAAAGTTTGTCTGGAGCCAAATGGTTCAGTGTGATGGACCTCAAGAGTGGGTACTATCAAATCCCTATGCACCCAGAAGACAGGGAGAAGACAGCCTTCATAACCCCGGTGGGATTCTTCGAATTCAATAGGATGCCTCAGGGTCTGTCTGGAGCTCCTGCTACCTTTCAACGCCTTATGGAGAAGACTGTTGGAGACATGAATCTTATAGAAGTCCTTGTGTACTTGGACGATGTCATTGTCTTTGGAAGAACCTTGGAAGAACATGAAGCCAGGTTGGAGAAAGTATTGAGAAGACTCAGCGAAGAGGGACTTAAGCTTTCCCCCGAGAAGTGTCGGTTCTACCAGTCTTCTGTGAACTATCTGGGGCACATAGTGTCTGAAGAAGGGGTGGCCACAGATCCTGAGAAGTTGGAAGCAGTCACTTCCTGGCCATGACCCACCACAGTAACAGAGCTCAGATCCTTCCTGGGGTTCTGCTCCTATTATAGGAGGTTTGTGGAGGGGTTTGCTCGGATTGCCCGCTCGTTGAATGAATTGCTAAAGGCAGAAGGGGAAGAGGATGACTCAGGGCCCAGGAGGCCTGGTGAGTCAGTTCAAGATCAGTGGAACCCAAGGTGTGAAGAGGCCTTTCATGCTCTGAAGAGGAGCTTAACCACTACCCCAGTCCTGGCCTACGCCGACCCTACCAGACCTTATGAATTACATGTGGATGCCAGCCATGAGGGTCTAGGTGGTGTACTCTACCAAGAACATGAAGGACAACTGCGACCAGTGGCCTATGTGAGCAGGAGCCTGACCCCCTCAGAAAAGAATTACCCCACTCATAAGCTGGAATTCCTGTCCCTCAAATGGGCGGTAGTAGACAAGCTAAAAGACTACTTGTATGGGGCAGAGTTTACTGTGAAGACAGGCAACAACCCCCTGACCTACCTCTTCACCACCGCGAAACTAGATGCCACCGGACACAGGTGGTTGGCCGCATTGTCTGGATTCAACTTCAGTCTGAAGTACAGACCAGGAGCCAGAAATAGGGATGCAGATGCCCTGTCCCGGAGGTCTCATGCCACGACAAATGACTGGGAAGATTGGACCCAAGTGGCACCGGACGGGGTGCGGGCCCTTTGTCAAGGGGCTGAATTCCAAGCCAGAGGAGGCTCCAGAGCAGAAGAAATAGGGGTTACCATGGTAGGAGTCCCCAAACACTATTGTGGGGTAACTCAACTGGAGGAAGACAACCTACCGAGACTGTCCAAGAAGGAGTTGAGGTGTGACCAATTGGAAGACCCCATGGGGAGATTGGTCCTCGAAGCCCTGGAGAATCAGGATCCCAACAAATTCCTACATCACCCCTCAAAGGAGGCTCGCCTGTTGAGGAAGGAATTGGACAGGCTACAGGTACATCAGGGAGTGGTCTACCGAAGGGGCCCCTCTGATGACTCAGAAGATAAGTGGCAGTTATTTCTTCCAGAGAAGCACCGAGAGACTGTACTAATTGCCCTGCATGACCATCATGGTCACCTAGGGGCAGAAAGGACCTTCCATAGGGATGAGCTTCGTGTTCGAGTCGAACATACGTTCGACTCGAACATCGGCTGTTCGATCGTTCGACGAAGATCGAACGATTTGGGCCGTTCGCGCCAAATTCGAGTGACGCGAACGGCCCACAATGCACTACGCCATCGCAGTGTCATCCAGGCGCTGTGATTGGCCAAGCATGCACTGTGACCCCGCATGCTTGGCCAATCACAGCGCCGGCAGCGAGGAGAGCAATGATTGGCCACAGGCAGGATGCCTGTGGCCAATTATTGCTGAGGGTGTTTAGTACACGCCCCACACTATAAAAGGCCGCCAGCACGGCGGCCTAGTGTAGAGTGTTCTGGAGCAGGGATAGAGCAGCATAGGCAGGGACAGTGACTGTTATTTCTTTCTTGCTTAACCTGGATTCCTTTAGTTTAGGGAAAGAGAAGGATAGGTAGGGAGAGTGTCAGTGTGTTTTGTGCTTGTGCTATAGTGTGCTTAAAAAAAACATTTATTCTAGGGACAGAAAACTGTAGGTAGGGACAGTGTCAGTTTCTTTCACTCTGCAAGTCCTTGTTTCCAGGGACCTGGAAGGACAGTGAGTGAATTGTCCTTGTGCTATATTGTGCTTAAAAAAACATTTATTCTAGGGACAGAAAACTGTAGGTAGGGAGAGTGTCAGTTTCTTTCACTCTGCAAGTCCTTGTTTCCAGGGACCTGTAAGGACAGTGAGTGAATTGTCCTTGTGCTATATTGTGATTAAAAAAAACATTTTTTCTAGGAACAGAAAACTGTAGGTAGGGAGAGTGTTTTTTTTCTTTCACTCTGCAAGTCCTTGTTTCCAGGGACCTGGAAGGACAGTGAGTGAATTGTCCTTGTGCTATATTGTGCTTAAAAAAAAACATTTTTTCTAGGGACAGAAAACTGTAGGTAGGGAGAGTGTTTTTTTTTTTTCACTCTGCAAGTCCTTGTTTCCAGGGACCTGTAAGGACAGTGAGTGAATTGTCCTTGTGCTATATTGTGCTTAAAAAAAACATTTATTCTAGGGACAGAAAACTGTAGGTAGGGAGAGTGTCAGTTTATTTCACTCTGCAAGTCCTTGTTTCCAGGGACCTGTAAGGACAGTGAGTGAATTGTCCTTGTGCTATATTGTGATTAAAAAAAACATTTTTTCTAGGGACAGAAAACTGTAGGTAGGGAGAGTGTTTTTTTTCTTTCACTCTGCAAGTCCTTGTTTCCAGGGACCTGGAAGGACAGTGAGTGAATTGTCCTTGTGCTATATTGTGCTTAAAAAAAAACATTTATTTTAGGGACAGAAAACTGTAGGTAGGGAGAGTGTCAGTTTATTTCACTCTGCAAGTCCTTGTTTCCAGGGACCTGTAAGGACAGTGAGTGAATTGTCCTTGTGCTATATTGTGCTTAAAAAAAACATTTATTCTAGGGACAGAAAACTGTAGGTAGGGAGAGTGTCAGTTTATTTCACTCTGCAAGTCCTTGTTTCCAGGGACCTGTAAGGACAGTGAGTGAATTGTCCTTGTGCTATATTGTGATTAAAAAAAACATTTTTTCTAGGGACAGAAAACTGTAGGTAGGGAGAGTGTTTTTTTTCTTTCACTCTGCAAGTCCTTGTTTCCAGGGACCTGGAAGGACAGTGAGTGAATTGTCCTTGTGCTATATTGTGCTTAAAAAAAACATTTATTCTAGGGACAGAAAACTGTAGGTAGGGAGAGTGTTTTTTTTTTTCACTCTGCAAGTCCTTGTTTCCAGGGACCTGTAAGGACAGTGAGTGAATTGTCCTTGTGCTATATTGTGCTTAAAAAAAACATTTATTCTAGGGACAGAAAACTGTAGGTAGGGAGAGTGTCAGTTTATTTCACTCTGCAAGTCCTTGTTTCCAGGGACCTGTAAGGACAGTGAGTGAATTGTCCTTGTGCTATATTGTGATTAAAAAAAACATTTTTTCTAGGGACAGAAAACTGTAGGTAGGGAGAGTGTTTTTTTTCTTTCACTCTGCAAGTCCTTGTTTCCAGGGACCTGGAAGGACAGTGAGTGAATTCTCCTTGTGCTATATTGTGCTTAAAAAAAACATTTATTCTAGGGACAGAAAACTGTAGGTAGGGAGAGTGTCAGTTTATTTCACTCTGCAAGTCCTTGTTTCCAGGGACCTGTAAGGACAGTGAGTGAATTGTCCTTGTGCTATATTGTGATTAAAAAAAAATTTTTTCTAGGGACAGAAAACTGTAGGTAGGGAGAGTGTTTTTTTTCTTTCACTCTGCAAGTCCTTGTTTCCAGGGACCTGGAAGGACAGTGAGTGAATTGTCCTTGTGCTATATTGTGCTTAAAAAAAACATTTATTCTAGGGACAGAAAACTGTAGGTAGGGAGAGTGTCAGTTTATTTCACTCTGCAAGTCCTTGTTTCCAGGGACCTGTAAGGACAGTGAGTGAATTGTCCTTGTGCTATATTGTGATTAAAAAAAACATTTTTTCTAGGGACAGAAAACTGTAGGTAGGGAGAGTGTTTTTTTTCTTTCACTCTGCAAGTCCTTGTTTCCAGGGACCTGGAAGGACAGTGAGTGAATTGTCCTTGTGCTATATTGTGCTTAAAAAAAACATTTATTCTAGGGACAGAAAACTGTAGGTAGGGAGAGTGTCAGTTTATTTCACTCTGCAAGTCCTTGTTTCCAGGGACCTGTAAGGACAGTGAGTGAATTGTCCTTGTGCTATATTGTGCTTAAAAAAAACATTTATTCTAGGGACAGAAAACTGTAGGTAGGGAGAGTGTCAGTTTATTTCACTCTGCAAGTCCTTGTTTCCAGGGACCTGTAAGGACAGTGAGTGAATTGTCCTTGTGCTATATTGTGATTAAAAAAAACATTTTTTCTAGGGACAGAAAACTGTAGGTAGGGAGAGTGTTTTTTTTCTTTCACTCTGCAAGTCCTTGTTTCCAGGGACCTGGAAGGACAGTGAGTGAATTGTCCTTGTGCTATATTGTGCTTAAAAAAAACATTTATTCTAGGGACAGAAAACTGTAGGTAGGGAGAGTGTCAGTTTATTTCACTCTGCAAGTCCTTGTTTCCAGGGACCTGTAAGGACAGTGAGTGAATTGTCCTTGTGCTATATTGTGCTTAAAAAAAACATTTATTCTAGGGACAGAAAACTGTAGGTAGGGAGAGTGTCAGTTTATTTCACTCTGCAAGTCCTTGTTTCCAGGGACCTGTAAGGACAGTGAGTGAATTGTCCTTGTGCTATATTGTGATTAAAAAAAACATTTTTTCTAGGGACAGAAAACTGTAGGTAGGGAGAGTGTTTTTTTTCTTTCACTCTGCAAGTCCTTGTTTCCAGGGACCTGGAAGGACAGTGAGTGAATTCTCCTTGTGCTATATTGTGCTTAAAAAAAACATTTATTCTAGGGACAGAAAACTGTAGGTAGGGAGAGTGTCAGTTTATTTCACTCTGCAAGTCCTTGTTTCCAGGGACCTGTAAGGACAGTGAGTGAATTGTCCTTGTGCTATATTGTGATTAAAAAAATTTTTTTTCTAGGGACAGAAAACTGTAGGTAGGGAGAGTGTTTTTTTTCTTTCACTCTGCAAGTCCTTGTTTCCAGGGACCTGTAAGGACAGTGAGTGAATTGTCCTTGTGCTATATTGTGCTTAAAAAAAACATTTTTTCTAGGGACAGAAAACTGTAGGTAGGGAGAGTGTCAGTTTATTTCACTCTGCAAGTCCTTGTTTCCAGGGACCTGTAAGGACAGTGAGTGAATTGTCCTTGTGCTATATTGTGATTAAAAAAAACATTTTTTCTAGGGACAGAAAACTGTAGGTAGGGAGAGTGTTTTTTTTCTTTCACTCTGCAAGTCCTTGTTTCCAGGGACCTGGAAGGACAGTGAGTGAATTCTCCTTGTGCTATATTGTGCTTAAAAAAAACATTTATTCTAGGGACAGAAAACTGTAGGTAGGGAGAGTGTCAGTTTATTTCACTCTGCAAGTCCTTGTTTCCAGGGACCTGTAAGGACAGTGAGTGAATTGTCCTTGTGCTATATTGTGATTAAAAAAAAAAATTTTCTAGGGACAGAAAACTGTAGGTAGGGAGAGTGTTTTTTTTCTTTCACTCTGCAAGTCCTTGTTTCCAGGGACCTGGAAGGACAGTGAGTGAATTGTCCTTGTGCTATATTGTGCTTAAAAAAAACATTTATTCTAGGGACAGAAAACTGTAGGTAGGGAGAGTGTTTTTTTTCTTTCACTCTGCAAGTCCTTGTTTCCAGGGACCTGGAAGGACAGTGAGTGAATTGTCCTTGTGCTATATTGTGCTTAAAAAAAACATTTATTCTAGGGACAGAAAACTGTAGGTAGGGAGAGTGTCAGTTTATTTCACTCTGCAAGTCCTTGTTTCCAGGGACCTGTAAGGACAGTGAGTGAATTGTCCTTGTGCTATATTGTGCTTAAAAAAAACATTTATTCTAGGGACAGAAAACTGTAGGTAGGGAGAGTGTCAGTTTATTTCACTCTGCAAGTCCTTGTTTCCAGGGACCTGTAAGGACAGTGAGTGAATTGTCCTTGTGCTATATTGTGATTAAAAAAAACATTTTTTCTAGGGACAGAAAACTGTAGGTAGGGAGAGTGTTTTTTTCTTTCACTCTGCAAGTCCTTGTTTCCAGGGACCTGGAAGGACAGTGAGTGAATTGTCCTTGTGCTATATTGTGCTTAAAAAAAACATTTATTCTAGGGACAGAAAACTGTAGGTAGGGAGAGTGTCAGTTTATTTCACTCTGCAAGTCCTTGTTTCCAGGGACCTGTAAGGACAGTGAGTGAATTGTCCTTGTGCTATATTGTGCTTAAAAAAAACATTTATTCTAGGGACAGAAAACTGTAGGTAGGGAGAGTGTCAGTTTATTTCACTCTGCAAGTCCTTGTTTCCAGGGACCTGTAAGGACAGTGAGTGAATTGTCCTTGTGCTATATTGTGATTAAAAAAAAACATTTTTTCTAGGGACAGAAAACTGTAGGTAGGGAGAGTGTTTTTTTTCTTTCACTCTGCAAGTCCTTGTTTCCAGGGACCTGGAAGGACAGTGAGTGAATTGTCCTTGTGCTATATTGTGCTTAAAAAAAACATTTATTCTAGGGACAGAAAACTGTAGGTAGGGAGAGTGTCAGTTTATTTCACTCTGCAAGTCCTTGTTTCCAGGGACCTGTAAGGACAGTGAGTGAATTGTCCTTGTGCTATATTGTGCTTAAAAAAAACATTTATTCTAGGGACAGAAAACTGTAGGTAGGGAGAGTGTCAGTTTATTTCACTCTGCAAGTCCTTGTTTCCAGGGACCTGTAAAGACAGTGAGTGAATTGTCCTTGTGCTATATTGTGATTAAAAAAAACATTTTGTCTAGGGACAGAAAACTGTAGGTAGGGAGAGTGTTTTTTTTCTTTCACTCTGCAAGTCCTTGTTTCCAGGGACCTGGAAGGACAGTGAGTGAATTCTCCTTGTGCTATATTGTGCTTAAAAAAAACATTTATTCTAGGGACAGAAAACTGTAGGTAGGGAGAGTGTCAGTTTATTTCACTCTGCAAGTCCTTGTTTCCAGGGACCTGTAAGGACAGTGAGTGAATTGTCCTTGTGCTATATTGTGATTAAAAAAAAAAATTTTCTAGGGACAGAAAACTGTAGGTAGGGAGAGTGTTTTTTTTCTTTCACTCTGCAAGTCCTTGTTTCCAGGGACCTGTAAGGACAGTGAGTGAATTGTCCTTGTGCTATATTGTGCTTAAAAAAAACATTTATTCTAGGGACAGAAAACTGTAGGTAGGGAGAGTGTCAGTTTATTTCACTCTGCAAGTCCTTGTTTCCAGGGACCTGTAAGGACAGTGAGTGAATTGTCCTTGTGCTATATTGTGATTAAAAAAAACATTTTTTCTAGGGACAGAAAACTGTAGGTAGGGAGAGTGTTTTTTTTCTTTCACTCTGCAAGTCCTTGTTTCCAGGGACCTGGAAGGACAGTGAGTGAATTCTCCTTGTGCTATATTGTGCTTAAAAAAAACATTTATTCTAGGGACAGAAAACTGTAGGTAGGGAGAGTGTCAGTTTATTTCACTCTGCAAGTCCTTGTTTCCAGGGACCTGTAAGGACAGTGAGTGAATTGTCCTTGTGCTATATTGTGATTAAAAAAATTTTTTTTCTAGGGACAGAAAACTGTAGGTAGGGAGAGTGTTTTTTTTCTTTCACTCTGCAAGTCCTTGTTTCCAGGGACCTGGAAGGACAGTGAGTGAATTGTCCTTGTGCTATATTGTGCTTAAAAAAAACATTTATTCTAGGGACAGAAAACTGTAGGTAGGGAGAGTGTCAGTTTATTTCACTCTGCAAGTCCTTGTTTCCAGGGACCTGTAAGGACAGTGAGTGAATTGTCCTTGTGCTATATTGTGATTAAAAAAAACATTTTTTCTAGGGACAGAAAACTGTAGGTAGGGAGAGTGTTTTTTTTCTTTCACTCTGCAAGTCCTTGTTTCCAGGGACCTGTAAGGACAGTGAGTGAATTGTCCTTGTGCTATATTGTGATTAAAAAAAACATTTTTTGTAGGGACAGAAAACTGTAGGTAGGGAGAGTGTTTTTTTTCTTTCACTCTGCAAGTCCTTGTTTCCAGGGACCTGGAAGGACAGTGAGTGAATTGTCCTTGTGCTATATTGTGCTTAAAAAAAAACATTTATTCTAGGGACAGAAAACTGTAGGTAGGGAGAGTGTCAGTTTATTTCACTCTGCAAGTCCTTGTTTCCAGGGACCTGTAAGGACAGTGAGTGAATTGTCCTTGTGCTATATTGTGCTTAAAAAAAACATTTATTCTAGGGACAGAAAACTGTAGGTAGGGAGAGTGTCAGTTTATTTCACTCTGCAAGTCCTTGTTTCCAGGGACCTGTAAGGACAGTGAGTGAATTGTCCTTGTGCTATATTGTGATTAAAAAAAACATTTTTTCTAGGGACAGAAAACTGTAGGTAGGGAGAGTGTTTTTTTTCTTTCACTCTGCAAGTCCTTGTTTCCAGGGACCTGGAAGGACAGTGAGTGAATTGTCCTTGTGCTATATTGTGCTTAAAAAAAACATTTATTCTAGGGACAGAAAACTGTAGGTAGGGAGAGTGTCAGTTTATTTCACTCTGCAAGTCCTTGTTTCCAGGGACCTGTAAGGACAGTGAGTGAATTGTCCTTGTGCTATATTGTGCTTAAAAAAAACATTTATTCTAGGGACAGAAAACTGTAGGTAGGGAGAGTGTCAGTTTATTTCACTCTGCAAGTCCTTGTTTCCAGGGACCTGTAAGGACAGTGAGTGAATTGTCCTTGTGCTATATTGTGATTAAAAAAAACATTTTTTCTAGGGACAGAAAACTGTAGGTAGGGAGAGTGTTTTTTTCTTTCACTCTGCAAGTCCTTGTTTCCAGGGACCTGGAAGGACAGTGAGTGAATTGTCCTTGTGCTATATTGTGCTTAAAAAAAACATTTATTCTAGGGACAGAAAACTGTAGGTAGGGAGAGTGTCAGTTTATTTCACTCTGCAAGTCCTTGTTTCCAGGGACCTGTAAGGACAGTGAGTGAATTGTCCTTGTGCTATATTGTGCTTAA
The DNA here is from genome assembly GCA_029206835.1 of Rana muscosa. Classification (NCBI taxonomy): domain Eukaryota; kingdom Metazoa; phylum Chordata; class Amphibia; order Anura; family Ranidae; genus Rana; species Rana muscosa. The sequence continues at coordinate 79,710,428 of CM055116.1, read as the reverse complement.
AAAAAACATTTATTCTAGGGACAGAAAACTGTAGGTAGGGAGAGTGTCAGTTTATTTCACTCTGCAAGTCCTTGTTTCCAGGGACCTGTAAGGACAGTGAGTGAATTGTCCTTGTGCTATATTGTGATTAAAAAAAACATTTTTTCTAGGGACAGAAAACTGTAGGTAGGGAGAGTGTTTTTTTTCTTTCACTCTGCAAGTCCTTGTTTCCAGGGACCTGGAAGGACAGTGAGTGAATTCTCCTTGTGCTATATTGTGCTTAAAAAAAACATTTATTCTAGGGACAGAAAACTGTAGGTAGGGAGAGTGTCAGTTTATTTCACTCTGCAAGTCCTTGTTTCCAGGGACCTGTAAGGACAGTGAGTGAATTGTCCTTGTGCTATATTGTGCTTAAAAAAAACATTTATTCTAGGGACAGAAAACTGTAGGTAGGGAGAGTGTCAGTTTATTTCACTCTGCAAGTCCTTGTTTCCAGGGACCTGTAAGGACAGTGAGTGAATTGTCCTTGTGCTATATTGTGATTAAAAAAAACATTTTTTCTAGGGACAGAAAACTGTAGGTAGGGAGAGTGTTTTTTTTCTTTCACTCTGCAAGTCCTTGTTTCCAGGGACCTGGAAGGACAGTGAGTGAATTCTCCTTGTGCTATATTGTGCTTAAAAAAAACATTTATTCTAGGGACAGAAAACTGTAGGTAGGGAGAGTGTCAGTTTATTTCACTCTGCAAGTCCTTGTTTCCAGGGACCTGTAAGGACAGTGAGTGAATTGTCCTTGTGCTATATTGTGATTAAAAAAAAAATTTTTCTAGGGACAGAAAACTGTAGGTAGGGAGAGTGTTTTTTTTCTTTCACTCTGCAAGTCCTTGTTTCCAGGGACCTGGAAGGACAGTGAGTGAATTGTCCTTGTGCTATATTGTGCTTAAAAAAAACATTTATTCTAGGGACAGAAAACTGTAGGTAGGGAGAGTGTCAGTTTATTTCACTCTGCAAGTCCTTGTTTCCAGGGACCTGTAAGGACAGTGAGTGAATTGTCCTTGTGCTATATTGTGATTAAAAAAAACATTTTTTCTAGGGACAGAAAACTGTAGGTAGGGAGAGTGTTTTTTTTCTTTCACTCTGCAAGTCCTTGTTTCCAGGGACCTGTAAGGACAGTGAGTGAATTGTCCTTGTGCTATATTGTGATTAAAAAAAACATTTTTTGTAGGGACAGAAAACTGTAAGTAGGGAGAGTGTTTTTTTTCTTTCACTCTGCAAGTCCTTGTTTCCAGGGACCTGGAAGGACAGTGAGTGAATTGTCCTTGTGCTATATTGTGATTAAAAAAAAAATTTTTCTAGGGACAGAAAACTGTAGGTAGGGAGAGTGTTTTTTTTCTTTCACTCTGCAAGTCCTTGTTTCCAGGGACCTGGAAGGACAGTGAGTGAATTGTCCTTGTGCTATATTGTGCTTAAAAAAAACATTTATTCTAGGGACAGAAAACTGTAGGTAGGGAGAGTGTCAGTTTATTTCACTCTGCAAGTCCTTGTTTCCAGGGACCTGTAAGGACAGTGAGTGAATTGTCCTTGTGCTATATTGTGATTAAAAAAAACATTTTTTCTAGGGACAGAAAACTGTAGGTAGGGAGAGTGTTTTTTTTCTTTCACTCTGCAAGTCCTTGTTTCCAGGGACCTGTAAGGACAGTGAGTGAATTGTCCTTGTGCTATATTGTGATTAAAAAAAACATTTTTTCTAGGGACAGAAAACTGTAGGTAGGGAGAGTGTTTTTTTTCTTTCACTCTGCAAGTCCTTGTTTCCAGGGACCTGGAAGGACAGTGAGTGAATTCTCCTTGTGCTATATTGTGCTTAAAAAAAACATTTATTCTAGGGACAGAAAACTGTAGGTAGGGAGAGTGTCAGTTTATTTCACTCTGCAAGTCCTTGTTTCCAGGGACCTGTAAGGACAGTGAGTGAATTGTCCTTGTGCTATATTGTGCTTAAAAAAAACATTCATTCTAGGGACAGAAAACTGTAGGTAGGGAGAGTGTTTATTTTCTTTCACTCTGCAAGTCCTTGTTTCCAGGGACCTGTAAGGACAGTGAGTGAATTGTCCTTGTGCTATATTGTGATTAAAAAAAACATTTATTCTAGGGACAGAAAACTGTAGGTAGGGAGAGTGTCAGTTTCTTTCACTGTGAAAGTCCTTGTTTCAAGGGACAGAGAAGGACACCTGAAGGTAGCCCTTATTGCTTTTTTCCCATCTCCCTGCAGGCCATCTATTAGAATGTCTGGAAGGCAAACAAGGAGAGGCAGACAGTCAGGAGGCAATAAAAGAGGGCAAGCAGGCTCTGTGTCTGGGGGCAACAGTGCTGGTCGTGGACGCGGTGCATTGTCATCAGCACATGGCCATGGGACACGCTTGTCCTTCTTTTCGGCAGCTGGACATGTTGAGCCACATCATGCCGAAGACTTGGTAGAGTGGATGACCAAGCCCTCCTCCTCCTCCTCATCCTCTCTCACCCAGGCTCAGGGTACTGGAAAAGCAGCTGCCAAAGCGTCGTCTTCCCTGGTATCAATGTCAGACAAATCATCAGTCACTCCTTCCCTAGACCCACCATGTCCTCCTCCTGAGGAGTCCCCCGAACTGTTTGAGCACAGTGTTGGGTACATGCTCCAGGAGGATGCCCAGCGTTTCGAAGGGTCTGATGATGAAACCCAGCTAGAGGAAGGCAGTAGCGTGAGAGCAGACAGAGGGGATGCTCAAGAAGGACACCAATCTGGCAGTCATGTTCCAGCAGCTGCAGCATACTGCCAGATTGGCTCCAGTGATGAGGAGGGAGGGGATGATGAGGTCACTGACTCCACGTGGGTGCCTAATAGGAGAGAGGAGGAGGAGGAGGATGAGGAGGAGGCACATCTCCAACGAGGCAGGATGCCCTTTGGTGGCCAGCGTAAGGGCAGTACACCGACGGAATCACACCGCAGAGCTCCGCCTGTGCAGGGCGCTGCCTCTGCCCGTCATTCAAAAAGTTCTTTGGTGTGGGCCTTTTTTGAGGCTAGTGCATCAGATCGCACAGCTGCTGTTTGCAACATATGTCTCAAGCGTATATCGCGTGGCCAAAACATCAGCCGCTTGGGTACCACATGCCTGACCAGACATATGTTGACCTGCCATGCAGCTCGTTGGCAAGCCTACCTCAAAGACCCACACCAAAGAACAAAGCGGACCTCTCCTTGCACCGCATCAGCTGGGATCTCCAACCCCACTATAACTTCAGTCCTCTCTGAAACATGCACTGAGAGGAATGAAGGTGTAGAATTAGGTGTGTCACAGCCAAGTACTTGCGCCCACTCTGCTAGCAGTACACCGACGTCCGATTCTAGCAGGCAAATTTCCCTGCCCCAGCTGCTGGACCGTCGAAAGAAGTTCACTCCCAGCCATCCACATGCCCAGCGGTTGAATGCTAGCTTGGCTAAATTGCTAGCGCTTCAACTGCTGCCTTTTCAGTTGGTAGACTCGGCCCCCTTCCGTGAGTTTGTGCAATGTGCGGTTCCTCAGTGGCAGGTTCCCAAACGCCACTTTTTCTCACGGAAGGCTATTCCGGCTCTCTACCGGCATGTGGAAGGCAATGTCTTGGCCTCGCTGGACAGGGCGGTCAGTGGTAAGGTGCATATTACCGCTGACTCATGGTCCAGCAGGCATGGACAGGGACGTTACCTTTCTTTCACGGCCCATTGGGTCACTCTTTTGGCAGCTGGGAAGGATTCAGGACAAGGTGCAGTAGTGTTGGAGGTTGTCCCACCGCCACGCCTCCAAAATGCTACTACTGCTTGTGACACACCTCTCTCCTCCACCCCCTCCTCTTCTTCTTCCTCCATGGCCTCTTCCTGTGGTTTGTCCTATGAACCAGCGGTGCTCCGTAGCCGTTCACGGGGCTACGCAAGTACGCAGGCAAAAAGATGCCATGCCGTGCTTGCGCTGGCGTGTTTGGGGGACAGAAGCCACACTGGGGCACAGGTCCTGTCTGCTCTGCAGGGCCAGGCCGAGAGGTGTCAGTAGGAAGAGCTCTCAAAAACCGATCCATTACAACACGTTCCACAATCTTTGGTGCGGACAAAGTCTCTGGCTGTAGCCACTTTCTGCTCAGGATGTCCTGAGGCAGGCCAGGAAAGTCTGTGTGCATTTCCGCAGATCTTATAATGCCAGTGCTCGCCTGGCTGAGCTGCAAAAGGAGTTGAACCTGCCCAAGAACCGCCTTATATGTGACATGCCCACCAGGTGGAACTCAACGTTGGCCATGCTGCAGCGGCTGCACACGCAGCAGAGGGCCATCAATGAGTACCTGTGCGACTACGGCACCAGGACAGGGTCAGGGGAGCTTGGTTTTTTTTCTCCACGCCAGTGGTGCATGATCAGGGATGCATGCACTGTCCTGGCACCATTTGAGGAGGCCACGAGGATGGTGAGCAGTGACAGTGCATGCATCAGTGACACTGTACCTCTTGTCCACCTGTTGGAGCACACGCTGCGTGGAATAATGGACAGGGCACTTGAGGCAGAACAGAGGCAGGAAGAGGAGGACTTCCTTGCCTCTCAAGGCCCCCTTTACCCAGACAGTGTTCCTTCTGTCCCACCCATCGCACAGGAAGAGGAGGAGGAGGAGGAGGAGGAGGATTGTGTCAGCATGGAGGTGGAGGCTGGCACTCAGCATCATCAGCAGCAGTCTTTTAGGGATGATTTACAGTCCCAAGAAACCAGTGGACTTGTACGTGGCTGGGAGGAGGTGGCTGCGGATCATGTCGTCCTTAGTGACCCAGAGGACTCCGGAGCGAATGCCTCAGCAAACCTACGCTGCATGGCCTCCCTGATCCTGCAAAGTCTGCGGAAGGATCCTCGTATTCTTCGGATCAAGGAGAGGGACCATTACTGGCTGGCCACTCTCCTTGATCCACGGTACAAGGGTAAGGTTGCGGACCTTATGTTACCGTCGCAGAGGGAGCAGAGGATGAGACAACTCCGGGAGGCCTTGCAGAAAGGTCTGTGCAACGCGTTCCCAGAGACTGGGAGGTTGCAAACTCCTGGTCCTGGACAACGAGTTGCTGAGGCTTCGGCCAGTCAAAGAAGGAGCGGTGGGGAAGGTGGCCGTCTGACCGATGCGTTCAGACAATTCTTTAGTCCGCAGCCCCAAAGTATGATCGGTTCCAGCAACCATCGCCAGCGTCTGATAAACATGGTGCAGGAATATCTAGGGGCAAGGTCAGACTTGGACACCTTCCCCACCGAAAATCCTCTGGCTTACTGGGTCTTGAGGATGGATCACTGGCCAGAGCTTGCACAGTATGCAATTGAGCTACTGGCCTGTCCTGCATCCAGCGTTCTTTCGGAACGCACATTCAGTGCTGCTGGAGGATTTGTCACGGATCACAGGGTGCGCCTGTCCACCGACTCGGTTGATCGACTGACTTTCATCAAGATGAACCAGTCTTGGATCACCACCAGCTACCACACACCTGATGCTGATATAACAGACTAATTGATTTTAACATGTCACATCCCTTCAAGACTGATGCTGATGCTGAGTGCCTGTGCTGTTATGTTGACTGGCTATCCTCCTCCTCCGAGTCCTCAATGATACGATTGATGATGATAGCTTGGAAGATCATTTTTGTTTATGGGTGCCGCCACCAGTGCCTAACGCCCAATTTTTCAGCCCCTGTTTAACAGGGGCGTGTAATTACAATTTTTGAAGCAATACTTTGCAACAGGGCTCATTGCTGTGCTCCAAGTACAGTATCTGTGAGGGGTTGCAGTGTTGTGCCACCAGTGCCTAAGGCCCAATTTTTCAGCCCCTGTTCAACAGGGGCATGTAATTACAATTCTTGATCTAATAATTCACAGCAGGGCCCATTGCTGCACCCACCAAGAGTAACTGTCAGGGCTTACAGTGTTGTGGCACCAGCACCACCATCAAAGGCCCAATTTTTACTACCACTGTTCAACAATTATATGTAATTAAAATTCCTGATATAATAGTTGACAGCAGGGCGTTCCAGCACCAACCAAGAGTAACTGTGAGTGCTTACAGTGTTGTGCCAACACCAACAACTAAGGGGCCTATTTCTGCAGAGTATATACGGCAGGTCCCTACTTTCAAACATCCAACTTACAAACGACTCCTACTTGCAAACGCAAGAAGACAACAGGAAGTGAGAGGAAATCTACCACTAGGAAGGAAAATTCTCTCCTGTAAGAATAAATATGGGAGAAAGGTGTCTCCTCTGTACTGATGCTTTATCAGCAATCCTTGTTTCAAGAAAAACACCACATTTCAAAAACAGTTGTCATTGGGACGGAAAGTGAGGTGAAATGTTCTGAACAGGGGCACAGACAGCAAAACAAATGTTACAGGGGTGATAACCCTTACCTATGTTTTCCAAAAAGTTTAAAAATAGATTTTTGGGCTGGAGCTACACTTCAACAATGTACCTGTTCAAAATTACAAACAGATTCTACATAAGAACAAACCTACAGTCCCTGTCTTGTATGCACCGCCTGTATAGGGCTGTTCAGAGTATATAGGGCCTTTTTTATTTTATGTGCGGGGTTCCCCTTAATATCCATACAAGACCCAAAGGGGCTGGTAATGGGCTGGGGTAGGGGGGGGGGTCATGGGGTAGCTATGCCATTTTTCTTAAAGAATTTCATCCATATTACCGGGACCAGACATTACATTAAAGCCGCAAGCAGTTTTAAATGGCTTTTTTTTTCCTTTAGAAGTGTCATTTTGTGCAGGGACAGTTCTAAACACGGGAAACACGTGGCACTTCACAGGCATACTTTAGACACCCCCCAGGTACGATATTTAAAGGAATATTTGACTTTTTTTTTTTCACTTTATGCATCATTAAAATGACTGCTCCCGAAAAACGACCGTTTTTAAAACTTCTTTTTGCAGTGATACATGTCCCCTGGTGCAGAACCCGGGTTCCCAAACCCTTTTTAGGACAATAACATGCATAATAGTTGTTATAATTAGCACTTTAGAATTCGAACGTTCGCATCCATTGTATTTAATAGGGTTCTAATGTTCGTTCGAACTTTCGGTCCGTTCGCGGGTTCTGGTGCGAACCGAACCCGGGGGTGTTCGGCTCATCACTAACCTTCCAGCTTGTCAGAAATCGGTTCTATTGGCCCTGCATGAGGGCAGAAGTAGAGGAGTATTGCCATTCCTGTGCACGATGCATTCAGAGAAAGACCCTACCCCATCAAGCTGCCCCAATGGGCCACTTACAGAGTCAAGGCCCAATGGATCTGGTATGCATTGACTTTCTCTGCCTCGAACCCGACCTGAGTGGATTGGGGAATGTTCTGGTAATAACCGACCATTTCACCCGCTATGCTCAAGCTTTCCCAACCAAAGACCAGAAGGCATCCACCGTGGCCAAGATACTTATGGAGAAGTATTTTGTCCATTACGGACTACCACAGAGACTCCACTCAGATCAAGGAAGGGGCTTTGAGAGTCGGTTGATCCGAAGACTTTTGGATTCATTAGGAATAAAGAAGACCAGAACCACGCCTTACCACCCACAAGGAGATGCTCAGCCGGAGAGATTTAACCGGACCCTGCTCAACATGTTGGGAACCTTAGAAACAGAGAAGAAGCAACACTGGAGTCAGCACATATCAGCCCTAGTACATGCCTATAACTGTACCACAAGTGACGCCACTGGCTACTCCCCTTATCGACTTATGTTTGGGAGAGAAGCAAGGCTACCTGTGGACCTGGCCTTTGGCACTTCTATAGACAATACCTCAGCTACATCCCACAAGGGATACGTGGACAGACTTAGACGTAGCTTGCAGGTGGCCTATGAACAAGCCCAGGCGGCTTCGGATCAAAGGGGGGCCCGCAACAAGAGAAATTTTGATCTGAAGGTTCGAGTGCAAGATCTGCAGCCCGGGGACCGAGTACTGCTACGCAATCTGGGGGTCCCTGGAAAACACAAGCTTGCTGACAGGTGGAGATCTGAGCCCTATGTTGTCTGTAGGAAGTTGCCCGGTTTGCCTGTCTACAAACTAAAGCCAGAAGGAAAGGTGGGTCCACTGAAGACGTGGCATCATGGAAGTGAAAGCAGAGGAGAGAGAGACTACATCTCCCAGTACATCTTGCAGCACCCAGGGTGCATTGCTCCAGAACAGAGACTGCTGGGGCAGACTTTATAAAGGGGAGGCGGAGTTTTGGTCGGCCTCTTTGGACACCCCTCTCCTAGCAAGAGGATCTCTGTGCTGAACTGCTGTGTGCACAAGGCCTGAAGCCTGGGCCGTGTGCTCCTTTCCAAAGAGCCCTCTGCCAGCGTAGCAGAGCCTTAGAGACATCTAATCCTCCTTGCTGCAGTACACCAGAAGGATTGAAGACTTGGATGTCGGTGGATTCCTGTTCCCAGACGAATCGATGGAGGAAACGGATTTGGACTTGTCCGGGTGGTGAGAGCTGTTTAAAGACAGATCCTTTATCTTTACTATTCGTTGGGATTACAAAGTTGTTCTTCAAGTGCACCACCGAAAAGATTGCTAGCGAATATTGTTTCACTGAACTTCCATTTAGATCAGTCAGGCCTGACTGCATAGGTAGACATTGCTGGGTGTTAGTCTACCCATGAGGGGAAGTAGCTGTAAAAGGGCAGCGCTAGAGTTGCATAGCAATACTTTATTATTCTGATTACTCTGTTTATCTTTATTACTGTTTATTGCAGGGATCTGCAACTTGTTATACTGTTGTTTATTACTTGCCCATTAGCCTCAGTAAAATATCTGGGTAAAGTACATTTGGTGTCAGTTCCGCTTACTTTAATAGGAGTTTTAAAGTATATTCTGTGTATGTTTGTTATAGGACTGCGTCACCAACAGTTGCGGTCACGCGGTCCTATCCCTCTATCACCAGCTGTGCCACGGGAGGTTAGAGCCGATTGCCAGGGGTTGACAGCAGTGCACTACAGGGCCCAAATCAATATCAGCGGCTCTCTTAACTAAGGGTAGCGCTACACAAGGATTATCACAGTGAAAGAAACTGACACTCTCCCTACCTATAGTTTTCTGTCCCTAGAAAAAATGTTTTTTTAAAGCACACTATAGCACAAGGAGAATTCCCTCACTGTCCTTCCCTGTCCCTAGAAACAAGGATTCGCACAGTAAAACACACTGACACTCTCCCTACCTATAGTTTTCTGTCCCTAGAAAAAATGTTTTTTTAAAGCACACTATAGCACAAGGAGAATTCCCTCACTGTCCTTCCCTGTCCCTAGAAACAAGGATTCGCACAGTAAAACACACTGACACTCTTCCTACCTATAGTTTTCTGTCCCTAGAAAAAATGTTTTTTTAAAGCACACTATAGCACAAGGAGAATTCCCTCACTGTCCTTCCCTGTCCCTAGAAACAAGGATTCGCACAGTAAAACACACTGACACTCTCCCTACCTATAGTTTTCTGTCCCTAGAAAAAATGTTTTTTAAAAGCACACTATAGCACAAGGAGAATTTCCCTCACTTTCCTTCTTTGTCCCTAGAAACAAGGATTATCACAGTGAAAGAAACTGACACTCTTCCTACCTATAGTTTTCTGTCCCTAGAAAAAATGTTTTTTTAAAGCACACTATAGCACAAGGAGAATTCCCTCACTGTCCTTCCCTGTCCCTAGAAACAAGGATCCGCACAGTAAAACACACTGACACTCTCCCTACCTATAGTTTTCTGTCCCTAGAAAAAATGTTTTTTTAAAGCACACTATAGCACAAGGAGAATTTCCCTCACTTTCCTTCTTTGTCCCTAGAAACAAGGATTATCACAGTGAAAGAAACTGACACTCTTCCTACCTATAGTTTTCTGTCCCTTGAAAAAATGTTTTTTTAAAGCACACTATAGCACAAGGAGAATTCCCTCACTGTCCTTCCCTGTCCCTAGAAACAAGGATTCGCACAGTAAAACACACTGACACTCTCCCTACCTATAGTTTTCTGTCCCTAGAAAAAATGTTTTTTTAAAGCACACTATAGCACAAGGAGAATTCCCTCACTGTCCTTCCCTGTCCCTAGAAACAAGGATTCGCACAGTAAAACACACTGACACTCTCCCTACCTATAGTTTTCTGTCCCTAGAAAAAATGTTTTTTTAAAGCACACTATAGCACAAGGAGAATTTCCCTCACTTTCCTTCTTTGTCCCTAGAAACAAGGATTATCACAGTGAAAGAAACTGACACTCTTCCTACCTATAGTTTTCTGTCCCTTGAAAAAATGTTTTTTTAAAGCACACTATAGCATAAGGAGAATTCCCTCACTGTCCTTCCCTGTCCCTAGAAACAAGGATTCGCACAGTAAAACACACTGACACTCTCCCTACCTATAGTTTTCTGTCCCTAGAAAAAATGTTTTTTTAAAGCACACTATAGCACAAGGAGAATTTCCCTCACTTTCCTTCCCTGTCCCTAGAAACAAGGATTATCACAGTGAAAGAAACTGACACTCTTCCTACCTATAGTTTTCTGTCCCTAGAAAAAATGTTTTTTTAAAGCACACTATAGCACAAGGAGAATTTCCCTCACTTTCCTTCTTTGTCCCTAGAAACAAGGATTATCACAGTGAAAGAAACTGACACTCTTCCTTCTTATAGTTTTCTGTCCCTAGAAAAAATGTTTTTTTAAAGCACACTATAGCACAAGGAGAATTCCCTCACTGTCCTTCCCTGTCCCTAGAAACAAGGATTCGCACAGTAAAACACACTGACACTCTCCCTACCTATCCTTCTCTTTCCCTAAACTAAAGGAATCCAGGTTAAGCAAGAAAAAAATAAATGTCACTGTCCCTGCCTATGCTTCTCTTTCCCTGCTCCGGAACACACTACACTAGGCCGCCGTGCTGGCGGCCTTTTATAGTGTGGGGCGTGTACTAAACACCCTCAGCAATAATTGGCCACAGGCATCCTGCCTGTGGCCAATCATTGCTCTCCTCGCTGCCGGCGCTGTGATTGGCCAAGCATGCGGGGTCACAGTGCATGCTTGGCCAATCACAGCGCCTGGATGACACTGCGATGGCGTAGTGCATTGTGGGCCGTTCGCGTCACTCGAATTTGGCGCGAACGGCCCAAATCGTTCGATCTTCGTCGAACGATCGAACAGCCGATGTTCGAGTCGAACGTATGTTCGACTCGAACACGAAGCTCATCCCTATTTAAAACCCATTTGAAGTCACAGAAATAGATATGCAGTCTGATAGTCTACTAACAACATGCATGTTCATAGTCTTTCCTGTTACAGTAGCTGTGCAGGGTCTCTAAATATGACTGTGCAGGCAACAAAGTTAAATCTAGTGCATTTAGTAATAAACACTGGAGTGTGTGTGCAGAAAGGAAAATTTCAACTGTAACAAAATGGTATAGCAATTAAAAATCAGTCACAAATACTATTAATTGGGGGTAGAGGACAATAGACATAAACTGGTCTAAGACAGGGGTGTCAAGCTTGATTTCATCGCGGGCTGGATCAGCATTATGGTCACCCTCAAAGGGCCGGTTGTATCTGTAAGACTAGATGTCCAGAGCAACTCCCCCCTTACACCAGATATCAAGAGTCCCCCACCTTTCCTCTCATCACAGTGCACCACCCTTACTATGTGCTGCTGTTGGGAAGAAGCTGGGGGCACAGCTGTAAATCAGAAAGTGCAGGGTCCGGAGGAGGTCCAGAGGAGGGCTGGAGTCAGCTGCTGGAGTCTGCTGAATGCTGAGACCAGGGGAGAAGAAGTCGAGGTGCTGTGGCTGCAGGAGAGGTGTGAGGGCCACGTGAAATGACTTGGAGGGCCAGATTCGGCCAGCGGGCCTTGTGTTTGACACATGTGGTCACACACGGGCGGGAATTCCGTCGAAAAAAAACCCGCCGGTTTTCTCGATGGGATTCCTGGCAAGCTTGTCTTGCCAAGCCCTGTGTACACACGCGACCATTCAAAAGAACCACCGTTCTTTTGAATGGCAATATCGCGGTGACGTCATTGACTACGACGAGCCGGCGCTCGTCACATTCGATGCCGTTGCCGCCATCTTGCTACACCCTACACTACCCTTATATGCTACCGTGCATGCGTCTAAGTCTTTTCGAGCATGCGTGAGTTTACCTGGACAAGGTAAGCATACAAACGACCGGGTTTCTCGGCAGGAAAACTCTGGTCAGAATCCGGACGAGAAAAATAGAGAGCAGGTTCTCTATTTTTCTCATCGAGATTCCAGGCAGTTTTCCTGCAGAGAAACCATACACACGACCGGTTTTCTCGGCAAAAAGCTCTCCCAGTAGTTTTCTTGCCGAGAAAACCGGTCGTGTGTACGAGGCTTAAGAGTTTCATTGGGCTTTATTATAAACTTAGGTGATCTGTAGGTCAGTATTGGGTGCAGGATCTTTGGTGCTGGAGGTCCTGTCTGTCAGTACCCTTATGAGAGAAGTCTAGACAGTGGAAGTAGAAAAGAAGAAACTGGTGCAACTGCCAAACCTTTGTTGGCCATGCATGTCAATCTAATGGCTCAATGAGCTGTTTTGCCATTGTAGCACTACCCCGCAAGGGCTGCTGGTAACTGGCTCCCCTACTCCTGCACAGCCAGGCAACATGCATTCTCCACTTGCATCCAAACACATGACCAGTGTAGATAAGATGTCCCACCTTGTTTTGTGTCTGCCCGACCATGAGTACTCACCATCCCCCTTGCTATTAACTAAATGAATGAGACCACACATGAGTTGGAGTACAAATTGCCATAGCAGCCTATTTATTAACAAAAACAACTTATGTCTTATGACAGCACCCAGAATTCCAACTTGTAACACTGCGGGACCTTTTACCATACAAGGCCTCCAGCCATGACACACCAGCTCGGAGACAACCCACACCCGCAGTGCAACCATTACCGTATTCCAGAAAACCTTAGTAACTGGAATACACAAGAGGGGCACATACCACTGATGAGCCCCCCAGAGGTTTCATCTCAACACCATCAGCTGCCATGACGTCCTTTGCTCATATTGCACCTGCAAAGAGATAAAGAAAACCAACCAAACAAAACACAGGGAGGGTGGGTGGGAAACTGCCTGCTTGTCACCTGTCCCTTCTCTGCTGTCCAGGAGACCCCAGCTATCCCATAACTAACTACCACAAACCCCTCCTCATCCTGTTGCTCCAACCAATCCACCTCTCCCCCATTCTCCACCTACAATCCTTAACCCCATAGTTGTTTCCCCTTCTCACACTGTCATGCCGGCCCTGCAATATCTTTCATTTTATTTTCTCTCGCTCCGGGCCTTACTAGAAGTCAGTCCCCTGGCTTTGTTTTTGATTTTTTTTTAGGGGTAACAACTTGGATGGGGTGAAGGGATTTATGGGATGCCAACCTGAAGCAAAGAACAAAGAACAAGAACAACAAAAAGGGGACAACATCCTTCTTCTGGTCAAAAAAGATCCTGAACTGCTTTTCTTCTTGTCCTCACACAGTCCTTAGTGGATCCGTAGCAAAAGTCCATTACAGACTAGGAGCTCTTAGCCCCTCTTGGATATAGTACAAAAAATTAGGCAGCCTGCATGCAGGGATATATTCTCTCCTTGTGTAGCACTACTCCCAGCTCCACTGCTTGCAGGCACTACCAGCTCTCCTGACTGCTTTTATTATCTCCCAGGGAAAGGATAAAAGGCTTAAGCACAATGCTGTCCTTTAAGATAGCTTGCTACATGTGGCAGTCTCTCCCGTTGAAAGTCCCTGGGTGTGTTGATGTACTAACTCTGTCCTCCTTGAGCCCACTGCTCTCAGACGAGACTCTTGGACAAGTCCAGGTGCTTTCTAAGCCAGCCCGAGCCCAGCCTGGAGGTGGAGACCCACCTAGACCTAGGGGATCCCTCCTAGGCTACCGACAGCCTCCTCAGCACTCCATATTCCACCCGATTCCCTGCTAGCATTTTAAAGGCTGATCTAGCCACCCTGCCAAGACAGTACGCCTGGGGATTGGCCAGGTTCTCTCAAGTATGCAGATCAATCCCTCTAGCCTCCGCCTAATAACTTCTAGAAGTTTCTCCAATCTTCCAGATCCACAGAGAGGCACCAGGGACCTGCCTGTATGAGTCATCCAGTCTGACCTGCAGTAAAATCTGACCCAGATTCAGACTCACTTTACCATAAGTCAATAAATTTGGCTGCACTACACTCATAGTATGCTACAGGGTGGTACACCATGTTGATCAAAACTAGTTAAAGTGATTGTAACGGCACCCCAAATCTCAAAGGGGTTAACGCCGTTTAAAGGTATTCCCTCTCCTGGACACACATTCGCTGCCGATCCCCCACAGTCAGGCGACCACTTCCCATAGGAATTAATCCTTCCAAAAGAACGAGACGCACTCTGTATCTTTCCAGAATAGACTGACTCTTTATTGCAAAAGTACTACACACAGAGAGAAGCTTCTGACCCTCCCCTCATCATACACCTCTGACCAGACCCAATTTACGTGAGCCAATTCTCTACAGCTGATGACCAATACACATCTCAGTTTAATGATTATGCATGACCCTTTTGTGTTTAGCTTTTGTCTCCCAATCCACATTATCAAAAGACTTCACTCATTGAAAGGATGTGTAGCATATTTGAGGTTCATTAACATTACTCAAGCAGACAGGTGACACCTCAGCATCTCTTCAATTAACCTGTCTGTCTGCTAGTTCCACAACCTATAATTACAGGCTTAACTCCCACAAGCCACAATAGACAATAGCATGAAACCACACACCTTCACAGCAAGTATTACATAAACAGCCCACACACAGTATATACCCAATATGTGCCCTGTATATACCGTATTGGATATGGCTATCACAGATCATGGTGGGGTTTTCATTCACCCAGTGCCCCTAATAAGGACACAGGGTGGTTTACACATAAGAGGCATTGGGGAAGCTGAAGGAAGAATATCTCATACTTTCTAAGAGATTCTGGGTTCCCCGGGCCCTCCCGTTACAGTGATATTAAAGGAAAGTTTAAAAAAAAAACACAAAAAAACAAACATGTCATACTTACCTGCTCTGTGCAGTGGGTTTGCACAGCCCCAACCCTCCTCTTCTGGGGTCAGCTGCCAGAGCTCCTGGCCCCTCCCTCCTGCCAAGTGCCCCCAGAGCAAATAGCTTGTTCTTGGGCACCCTAGTAGGCTCACTCCCAAGCCCCCTGCTCTGCGTGTCCATTCACACACAGAGCCAGGGCTCAGCCCCGCCCTTTCCCTTTTATTGGCTCACTGGCTGTGATGGACAGCAGTGGAACCAATGGCTCCCACTGCTGTCTCAGCCAATGAGGAGGGAGAGTCCCCAGACCGCCAAGGCTTTTCGTGCACATTTCTGGATCACAATGGGGCTCAGGTGAGTATTAGTGGGGGCTGGGGGAGCTGCTGCACATAGAAGGTTTTTTACTTTCACGCACGGCCGTCTCTTTTTTGAATTGTGGCAGCAGACATGGGGAGAAGATCCACGGTCTCCTGTCACAACGGGGACCCGGGGGGTGCGCACTGCGTAGGGACTGGTGCACTGAGAACATGTTGCGTGTTACACCCTGGATAAAATGTTATGAAAGGTGAACTTATTCTTCAATTTTGATAGATTGGGATACAAATGAAGCAATATTTCTCATCTCTGGTCAACTGATTGAAGTACTACATGATTATTTTATCAGCAAGAATAAAAAAACAAAGATTGACTGACTGCTAGCTAGGAGACTAAAAGGTATTGCTGCTGCTTATGCCTCCTGCATGATGGTCAATAAAAAAGACCCTGATATTTCTGCATGTCATTGTCCCACTCACACATACCAGAGAGACTTTCATACAGCCTTTGTCAGCCTTTGTCATAACAGTGGGGCTTCCGTTTTTTTTCACATCTTTTATTTTCTGGTTAAACTGTTTACAGAAAGCACTGTCAGAGGAATATATAACATTTCCAGTTCATTAGTTGAGTTCAGCTGACATGTATTTCGCCTCCACAATCCAGCCTTTTGTCTTTAGTTTCCTTTAAACACAGCAAGACTGGCCCCAGTCTACAGCAGTTGGTGGGACTTTGCTTGGGTGTAGTGGTGAATGAGCTCTGCAGTGTACAGTGTCTACTAATCAAAATGGGTTTTCATGCTCACTGAATATGTTGTGATTTCCTGTGATGTCCACAAAGACCAACCAAGCCTTGATCTCCTATTAACACATAGAGGCAAAATGGCTATTGATGCAATTCAAGTCATCTGTATTCACTTCCAGAAAAAAACAAAATTGCAGCTGTTTAGCATTTTCAATGAAAGCTTGACAAGCATTACGGTTGAATTCTCTCATCATTTAAATTACATTATATTGCCAATAGTTTGTGGACACCTGGCCAACACACCTATATGAGCTTGTTGGACATCTAATTCAAAAACGATGAGCTTTAATATGGAGTTGGAGGTCAGGTACTGATGCTGGACAAAAAAAAAATGGCTTCCAAGTTAGCCTAAAGCTGTTCAGTAGGGTTGAGGTCAGGGCTCTGTCCAGGTAACTTGAGTTCTTTCACACTAAGCTCATCAAACCATGACTTTATTGAGCTTTCTAGAACAGAGGGGAACAGTCATGCTGGAACTTCTAAGGACCTTCCCCAAAATGTTACCACAAAGTTGGAAGTGCACAATTGTTTTAACCACTTCACCCAGGAGGATTTGGCTGTCAAATGACCAGGCCACTTTTTGCGATTCGGCACTGCGTCGCTTTAACTGACAATTGCACGGTCGTGCAACGTGGCTCCCAAACAAATTTGAAATTTTGAAATCTCACATGTACCATGCTCGGTATACTTAGTTTTGATGGATTTTGTACATTTTTCTTTGGAGTTTTTGGAATTTTAACTTTCTTTGTTAAATAAAACGCTTGACCAGAGTGCGGCAGTCCAGACAACTTTTTCTCTCCATGGATTAGAGCACAGCCAGCACCTGTGAGTGGAACAGGGCGGGAGCAATTGAAGAAACCTGGAACCTTAGAGCGGTACACCTTTCTCTCATACTTTGTAAGTACCCAGAGTTGACATATTGTCTCCTCTGGTGACATTGAGTTAATCATCTGATTAGTCTTTACTCTGTTGTTTCAGACACCCTATAGCATCCACCCCTGAGGAAGTGTTTTTACACGAAATGCGTCGGGCACCAAGGATGTAGCTACATGCGCTAATAGGACTCTATTCAGACACACTATTCTCTCTATGACTTTTTTATTTACATTATAATATGTTGTTATGTGCTGCTCAGATGTCATGTGTTTATGCACACTGTATCCCGCTTTCATTTTAACAACCTATTGCTATGTGTTACCATTAGTGATGAGCCGAACACCCCCGGGTTCGGTTCGCACCAGAACCCGCGAACGGACCGAAAGTTCGCACGAACTTTAGAACCCTATTAAATACAATGGATGCGAACGTTCGAAATCTAAAGTGCTATTTATAACGACTAATATGCATTTTATTGTCCTAAAAAGGGTTTGGGAACCCGGGTTCTGCACCAGGGGACATGTATCAATCCAAAAAAAAGTTTTAAAAATAGCAGTTTTTCGGGAGCAGTCATTTTAATGATGCATAAAGTGAAAAAAAAAAGTCAAATATTCCTTTAAATATCGTACCTGGGGGGTGTCTAAAGTATGCCTGTGAAGTGCCACGTGTTTCCTGTGTTTAGAACTGTCCCTGCACAAAATTACATTTCTAAAGGAAAAAAAGCCATTTAAAACTGCTTGCGGCTTTAATGTAATGTCTGGACCCGGTAATATGGATGAAAATCTTTAAGAAAAATGGCATAGCTACCCCATCACTGCCCCCCCCCCCTACCCCAGCCCATTACCAGCCCCTTTGGGTCTTGTATGGATATTAAGGGGAACCCCGCACACAAAATAAAAAAATAAAAAAGGCCCTATATACTCTGAACAGCCGTATACAGGTGGTGCATACAAGACAGGGACTGTAGGTTTGTTCTTATGTAGAATCTGTTTGTAATTTTGAACAGGTACATTGTTTAAGTGTAGCTCCAGCCAAAAAAATCTATTTTTAAGCTTTTTGGAAAACATAGGGAAGGGTTATCACCCCTGTAACATTTGTTTTGCTGTCTGTGCAGTGTGCACCTGTTCAGAACAGTTCACCTCACTTTCCGTCCTAATGACAAATGTTTTTTGAAAATTTGGGGTTTTTATTGAAACGAGAATTGGTGATAAAGCATCAGTGGAGAGGAGTCACTTTTTTTCCCATATTAACTCTTACAGGAGAGAATTTGCCTTCCTAGGGGTAGATTTCCTCTCACTTCCTGTTGTATCCTTCCGTTTGCAAGGAGGAGTCGTTTGTAAGTTGGATGTTTGAAAGTAGGGGCCTGCCGTATATACTCAGCTGAAATTTGCCCCTTACATGTTGGTGTTGCCACAACACTGTGAGCCCTCACAGTTACTCTTGGTGGGTGCATGAATGGGCCCTTCTGTGAATTATTAGATCAAGAATTGTAATTGCATGCCCCTGTTGAACAGGGGCTGAAAAATTGGGCCTTTGGTGGTGGTGGTGGTGTTGACACAACACTGTAAGGCCTCACAGTTAGTCTTGGTGGGCGCAGGAATGGGCCCTGCTGTGAATTATTAGATCAAGAATTGTAATTACATGCCCCTGTTAAACAGGGGCAGAAAAATTGGGCCTTAGGCACTGGTGCCACAACACTGCAACCCCTCACAGATACTGTACTTGGAGCACAGCAATGAGCCCTGTTGCAAAGTATTGCATCAAAAATTGTAATTACACGCCCCTGTTAAACAGGGGCTGAAAAATTGGGCCTTAGCCACTGGTGCTGGTGCCACGACACTGCAACCTCTCCCAGATACTCTAGTTGGAGTGCAGGAATGAGCCCTGCTGCAAAGCATTGCATAAAAAATTGTAATTACATGCCCCTGTTAAACAGCGGCAGAAAAATTGGGCCTTAGGCACTGGTGCCACAACACTGCAACCCCTCACAGATACTGTACTTGGAGCACAGCAATGAGCCCTGTTGCAAAGTATTGCATCAAAAATTGTAATTACACGCCCCTGTTAAACAGGGGCTGAAAAATTGGGCCTTAGCCACTGGTGCTGGTGCCACGACACTGCAACCTCTCTCAGATACTCTAGTTGGAGTGCAGGAATGAGCCCTGCTGCAAAGCATTGCATAAAAATTGTAATAACACGCCCCTGTTAAACAGGGGCTGAAAAATTGGGCCTTAGCCACTGGTGGCGGCACCCAGAAACAAAAATGTTCTTCCAAGCTATCATCATCAATCGGATCATTGAGGAGGAGGAGGATAGTCAGTCAACCTAACAGGACAGTCTCTCAGCATCAGCATCAGTCTTGAAGGGATGTGACATTTGAAAATAAATTAGTCTGTTATATCAGCTTCAGGTGTTTGGTAGCTGGTGGTGATCCAAGACTAGTTCATCTTTATGAAGGTCAGTCGATCAACAGAGTCGGTGGACAGGCGCACCCTGTGATCCGTGACGAATCCTCCAGCAGCACTGAATGTGCGTTCTGAAAGAACGCTGGATGCAGGACAGGCCAGTAGCTCAATTGCATACTGTGCAAGCTCTGGCCAGTGATCCATCCTCAAGACCCAGTAAGCCAGAGGATTTTCGGTGGGGAAGGTGTCCAAGTCTGACCTTGCCCCTAGGTATTCCTGCACCATGTATATCAGACGCTGGCGATGGTTGCTGGAACCGATCATACCTTGGGGCTGCGGACTAAAGAATTTTCTGAACGCATCGGTCAGACGGCCACCTTCCCCACCGCTCCTTCTTTGACTGACCGAAGCCTCAGCAACTCGTTGTCCAGGACCAGGAGTTTGTAACCTCCCAGTCTCTGGGAACGCGTTGCACAGACCTTTCTGCAAGGCCTCCCGGAGTTGTCTCATCCTCTGCTCCCTCTGCGACGGTAAGATAAGGTCCGCAACCTTACCCTTGTACCGTGGATCAAGGAGAGTGGCCAGCCAGTAATGGTCCCTCTCCTTGATCCGAAGAATACGAGGATCCTTCCGCAGACTTTGCAGGATCAGGGAGGCCATGCAGCGTAGGTTAGCTGAGGCATTCGGTCCGGAGTTCTCTGGGTCACTAAGGACGACATGATCCGCAGCCACCTCCTCCCAGCCACGTACAAGTCCACTGGTTTCTTGGGACTGTAAATCATCCCTAAAAGACTGCTGCTGATGATGCTGAGTGCCAGGCTCCACCTCCATGCTGACACAATCCTCCTCCTCCTCCTCCTCTTCTTCCTGTGCGATGGGTGGGACAGAAGGAACACTGTCTGGGTAAAGTGGGCCTTGAGAGGCAAGGAAGTCCTCCTCTTCCTGCCTCTGTTCTGCCTCAAGTGCCCTGTCCATTATTCCACGCAGCGTATATTCCAACAGGTGGACAAGAGGTACAGTGTCACTGATGCATGCACTGTCACTGCTCACCATCCTCGTGGCCTCCTCAAATGGTGCCAGGACAGTGCATGTATCCCTGATCATGCCCCACTGGCGTGGTGAAAAAAACCCGAGCTCCCCTGACCCTGTCCTGGTGCCGTAGTCGCACAGGTACTCATTGATGGCCCTCTGCTGCGTGTGCAGCCGCTGCAGCATGGCCAACGTTGAGTTCCACCTGGTGGGCATGTCACATATAAGGCGGTTCTTGGGCAGGTTCAACTCCTTTTGCAGCTCAGCCAGGCGAGCACTGGCATTATAAGATCTGCGGAAATGCACACAGACTTTCCTGGCCTGCCTCAGGACATCCTGTAAGCCCGGGTACCTGCCCAAGAACCGCTGCACCACCAGGTTAAGGACATAAGCCACACAGGGCACATGGGTCAGTTGTCCCTGTCGGAGAGCGGAGAGGAGGTTGGTGCCATTGTCGCAAACTACCATTCCTGGCTTAAGCTGGCGTGGCATCAACCACCTCTCGGCCTGCCCCTGCAGCGCAGACAGAACCTCTGCCCCAGTGTGGCTCCTGTCCCCCAAACACACCAGCGCAAGCACGGCATGGCATCTTTTTGCCTGCGTACTTGCGTAGCCCCTTGAACGCCTACGGAGCACCGCTGGTTCCGAGGACAAACCACAGGAAGAGGCCATGGAGGAAGAAGAAGAGGAGGGGGTGGAGGAGAGAGGTGTGTCACAACCAGTAGTAGCATTTTGGAGGCGTGGCGGTGGAACAACCTCCAACACTACTGCACCTTGTCCTGCATCCTTCCCAGCTGGCAAAAGAGTGACTCAATGGGCCGTGAAAGAAAGGTAACGTCCCTGTCCATGCCTGCTGGACCATGAGTCAGCGGTAAAATGCACCTTACCACTGACCGCCCTGTCCAGCGAGGCCAAGACATTGCCTTCCACATGCCGGTAGAGAGCCAGAATCGCCTTCCGTGAGAAAAAGTGGCGTTTGGGAACCTGCCACTGAGGAACCGCACATTGCGCAAACTCACGGAAGGGGGCCGAGTCTACCAACTGAAAAGGCAGCAGTTGAAGCGCTAGCAATTTAGCCAAGCTAGCATTCAACCGCTGGGCATGTGGATGGCTGGGAGTGAACTTCTTTCGACGGTCCAGCAGCTGGGGCAGGGAAATTTGCCTGCTAGAATCGGACGTCGGTGTACTGCTAGCAGAGTGCCCGCAAGTACTTGGCTCTGACACACCTAATTCTACACCTTCATTCCTCTCAGTGCAGGTTTCAGAGAGGACTGAAGGTATAGTGGGGTTGGAGATCCCAGCTGATGCGGTGCAAGAAGAGGTCCGCTTTGTTCTTTGGTGTGGGTCTTTAAGGTAGGCTTGCCAACGAGCTGCATGGCAGGTCAACATATGTCTGGTCAAGCATGTGGTGCCCAAGCGGGTGATGTTTTGGCCACGCGATATACGCTTGAGACATATGTTGCAAACAGCAGCTGTGCGATCTGATGCACTCGACTCAAAAAAGGCCCACACCAAAGAACTTTTTGAATAACGGGCAGAGGCAGCACCCTGCACAGGTGGAGCTCTGCGGTGTGATTCCGTCGGTGTGCTGCCCTTACGCTGGCCCCCCGAGGGCATCCTGCCTCGTTGGAGATGTGCCTCCTCCTCATCCTCCTCCTCCTCCTCCTCTCTCATATTAGTCACCCACGTGGAGTCAGTGACCTCATCATCCCCTCCCTCCTCATCACTGGAGCCAATCTGGCAGTATGCTGCAGCTGCTGAAACATGACTGCCAGATTGGTGTCCTTCTTGAGCATCCCCTCTCTCTGCTCTCACGCTACTGCCTTCCTCTAGCTGGGTATCATCATCAGACCCTTCGAAACGCTGGGCATCCTCCTGGAGCATGTACCCAACACTGTGCTCAAACAGTTCGGGGGACTCCTCAGGAGGACATGGTTGGTCTAGGGAAGGAGTGACTGATGATGACATTGATACCAGGGAAGAGGACGCTTTGGCAGCTGCTTTGCCAGTACCCTGAGCCTGGGTGAGAGAGGATGAGGAGGATGAGGAGGGCTTGGTCATCCACTCTACCAAGTCTTCGGCATGATGCGGCTCAACACGTCCAGCTGCCGAAAAGAAGGACAAGCGTGTCCCATGGCCACGTGCTGATGGCGATGCACCGCGTCCACGACCAGCACTGTTATCTCTAGACACAGAGCCTGCTTGCCCTCTTTTATTGGCTCCTGACTGTCTGCCTCTCCTTGTTTGCCTTCCAGACATTATAATGGCCTGCAGGGAAATGGGAAAACCAGCAATAAGGCCTAGCTTCAGGAGTATATTTTGCAGGAATCACACTACGCCTGCTGTAGGTGCTGCAAATGCCTGTTGGTGTAACACATCAGGAAAAAGCAGCAATACAGGCTAAATTCAGGTATAATATGATCAGGAGGCACACTCCGCCCGCTGTAAGTGCCGCAAATGCCTGTTGGTGTAACACACCAGGAAAAAGCAGCAATACAGGCTAACTTCAGGTGTAATATGATCAGGAGGCACACTCCGCCCGCTGTAAGTGCCGCAAAATCCTCTTGGTGTAACACACCAGGAAAAAGCAGCAATACAGGCTAACTTCAGGTGTAATATGGTCAGGAGGCACACTCCGCCCGCTGTAAGTGCCGCAAATGCCTGTTGGTGTAACACACCAGGAAAAAGCAGCAATACAGGCTAACTTCAGGTGTAATATGTTCTGGAGGCACACTCCGCCCGCTGTAAGTGCCGCAAATGCCTGTTGGTGTAACACACCAGGAAAAAGCAGCAATACAGGCTAACTTCAGGTGTAATATGGTCTGGAGGCACACTCCGTCCGCTGTAAGTGCCGCAAATGCCTGTTGGTGTAACACACCAGGAAAAAGCAGCAATACAGGCTAACTTCAGTGGTAATATGGTCAGGAGGCACACTCCGCCCGCTGTAAGTGCCGCAAATGCCTGTTGGTGTAACACACCAGGAAAAAGCAGCAATACAGGCTAACTTCAGGTGTAATATGATCAGGAGGCACACTCCGCCCTCTGTAAGTGCCGCAAAATCCTGTTGGTGTAACACACCAGGAAAAAGCAGCAATACAGGCTAACTTCAGGTGTAATATGGTCAGGAGGCACACTCCGCCCGCTGTAAGTGCCGCAAATGCCTGTTGGTGTAACACACCAGGAAAAAGCAGCAATACGGGCTAACTTCAGGTGTATAATGTGCAGGAGGCTTAGCAACAATGACACTGACACAGTCCCCTGCCTATCCTTCTCTCTCCCTGCACACAAGGTTTATCAAAGTATATGACACTGACACTCTCCCTGCCTATCCTTCTCTCTCCCTACACACAAGGTTTAGCAAAGAATATGACACTGACACTCTCCCTGCCTATCCTTCTCTGTCCCTACACACAAGGTTTAGCAAAGAATAGATTTGACACTGTCCCTGCCTATCCTTCACTTTCCCTGCTCCGGAACACACTACACGAGGCCGCCGTGCTGGCGGCCTTTTGTAGTGTGGGGCGTGTACTAAACCCCCTCAGCTATAATTGGCCACAGGCATCCTGCCTGTGGCCAATCATTGCCCTTCTCGCTGCCGGCGCTGTGATTGGCCAAGCATGCAGGGTCACAGTGCATGCTTGGCCAATCACAGCGCTGGGATTACACTGCGATGGCGCAGTGTATTGTGGGCCGTTCGCGTCACTCGAATTTGGCGCGAACGGCCCAAATCGTTCGTTGTTCGCCGAACGCGCGAACAGCTGATGTTCGAGTCGAACCTATGTTCGACTCGAACACCGAGCTCATCCCTAGTTACCATACTAACATTTATATATGGATGTATTATTGGTTTTGCTATGTTCTTATGTACACGCTACCTGTCTTATATGTGATTTATTATTACAATACACGCATGCAATACTAATCTGTCAATCTCATTTTTTGACCCCTACCAGCCACTGCTTCATTCAAAGTCCCAAACACCCCTCTCTTCATTACTTGAATACGGGATGAAGACACATCTGTGATGTAGTCTCATTTAAAGTCCCAAAACGCCACAAGGCATCCCCCCTCTTTTTCTCACTTTGTACCAGGGATGGAAGCAGTGGACTGTAGCTGGCAGTGTTCACCTGCCAGCTTTATATGGGGTCTGCCCTGTCAGTGTGTGCACCAGTTCGGTTCACACACACAGGTCACTTCAACGTTCTATCGCTCTTTTGGGGCGGCAGAATACAGCACTCAGCTTTGGTGAACTATTGTGATCTCTTTTTGGGCCACCCTATGTCCGAGACCCGGGACTGCGATGCACTCTAGCTGTCCCCCCCCCTTCCCCCTTGCTTCCGCCCAGTTTGGGGCGGGGCTATGTGGGGATCGGGTGGATGCTCTCAGCGCATCGGCGCCACGCCCCGCTCCTCCGTGTGACGTCCTTGGTGGGCGTTGCGCGCTGTGAGCGTGCATCATCCATCGTAGCCGACTCAGCTGGTTCGCCCTGCGTCAGTTCTGGGCGAGTTTCCACACCGCCCGGGCTGGGGCCCCGCCTCCTGCATCGTTAGGCTAGCGTGACGCTGGTGGCAGTCTCACGTATGTGCGGGACGCATATAAGGCGTCTCCCCAGATACACAGCCTGTTGCCATACACGTGCATACGCCACAGCCCTGACAAGCTTTTGTTTTCAAGCACACAAACAAGGTAATCTCTGGTACTCTCTGGTGATCCCACTACTAAGCTTTTACTTTGTTATCTGTACTCCCATTACTGTGGGTCAATCTTGATGGACTTACCTATCCATTACAGATGTCTATACCCAACCATGATCGATTACCTGGCTCTATGACTTCAATGGCGACTTGCTTTCTGGGGATGATACCCTTGCGGCCTGTCATCTGCTGGACTCTCTGCCACCTCAGCTCCCGGGATGGACAGCCCCCCCGGCCCAGCTCTCACATACACCATGCTCGGTATACTTCGTAAGTACCCAGAGTTGACATATTGTTTCCTCTGGTGACATTGAGCTAATCATCTGATTAGTCTTTACTCTGTTGTTTCAGACACCCAATAGCATCCGCCCCTGAGGAAGTGTTTTTACACGAAACGCGCTGGGCACCAAGGATGTAGCTACATGTGCTAATAGGACTCTATTCAGACACACTATTCTCTCTATGACTTTTTTTTTTTTTTTTTACGTTATAACATGTTGTTATGTGCTGCTCAGATGTCATGTGTTTATACACACTGTATCCCGCTTTGATTTTAACAACCTATTGCTATGTGTTACCATACTAACATTTGTATATGGATGTATTATTGGTTATGCTATGTGCTTATGTACACGCTACCTGTCTTATATGTGATTTATTATTATAATACACGTATGCAATACTAATCTGTTAATCTCATTTTTTGACCCCTACCAATCCACTGCTTCATTCAAAGTCCCAAACACCCCTCTCTTCATTACTTGAATACAGGATGGAGACACATCTGTGATGTAATCTCATTTAAAGTCCCAAAACGCCGCAAGGCGCCCCACCTCTTTTTCCCAAACAAATTTTGACGTCCTTTTTTCCCACAAATAGAGCTTTCTTTTGGTGGTATTTGATCACCTCTGCGGTTTTTATTTTTTGCGCTATAAACAAAAATAGAGCGACAAAAAGCAATATTTTTTACCTTTTGCTTTAATAAATATCCCCAAAAAATATATAAAAAAACATTTTTTTTCCTCAGTTTAGGCCCATACGTATTCTTCTTCATATTTTTGGTAAAAAAAAATCGCAATAAGCGTTTATTGATTGGTTTGCACAAAAGGTATAGCGTCTACAAAATAGGGTATAGTTTTATGGCATTTTTATTAATATTTTTTTTTTACTAGTAATGACGGCGATCAGCGATTTTTATCGTGACTGCGACATTATGGCGGACACATCGGACGCCTTTGATGCTATTTTGGGACCATTGTCATTTATACAGCGATCAGTGCTATAAAAATGTACTGATTACTAAATGACACTGGCAGGGAAGGGGTTAACCACTATGGGTCGAGGAATGGGTTAAGTGTGTCCTAGGGAGTGATTCTAACTGTGTGGGGGCTGGGCTACCAGTGACACGACAATGATCACTGTTCCCGATGACAGGGAGCAGAAGATCAGTATCCTGTCACAAGGCAAACACATAGGATGCATTAAGCCAAGGTGAAAAAACACAAAGCTTTACAACCCCTTAAGCTCTGGAGCAACTGGACTTTGCAAAGTGCACATCTATTTGCCTTTAGTAAATCAACCCCAGAGAGGATGAATCTCTCCAGTGGGAACCCAGATAGCAACAAAAACCTGACAGGGGTTCTAAGCCTTCCAAAAAAGGAAAAGGTTACAGCAACCTTTCTCAACCTTTAGTAACACGGATGATCCTTTGAAATCACTCTCTGGCCTCAAGAAACCCCTGCTATTAACATATATAGCTCACAGTACATTAGTGTGATGGTCAGTGAGAATAATGCTTCTTGCATTTGTGGTCAGTGGAAAGAATCCCCTCCCTTACAGAAATATTAGATCATTGTTGTCTGTGGTTACTTATTTGAGAGGTAGACATTTTCTCATTGCTCAAGGAACCTCTGGCAACCTATAAAGGAACCCTTGTTGAGAAAGGCTGGCCTAGAGACACATTTTGATGATGGGGAGCTGTTGTCACCATCTACGAAGCACCTCTCGGCCTATTGCCAGATAGGTCAACTGGTCTCTTCCTAATCAAACCCCACTGCCAGGGGCGTTGCTAGGTGGCAAAAAGACCAGGGGCTTCAGCCTGAAATCTGAGTCCACCATGGGGGGGGGGTGTGTGTGTGTGTGTGCGTGTGTGTGTCTGACCTACCTGACACGCACTGACCTACCTGACATGCACTGACCTACCTGGCCCACACTGACCTACCTGGCTGACATACACTGACCTACCTGACATACACTGACCCACACTGACCTACCTGACATACACTGACCTACCTGGCTAACATACACTGACCCACACTGAGACGCACTAACCTACCTGACCAGACTTCAGGTGACGTGACCTCCTTCTACAGCTCAACCGTAGTGTGCGGCGCGCCCATCACAGTAGAGTAGATATCAGGGACTCCAGGCAGCCAGAGCCAGAGCCATGACAGAACACAGGACAGGAGAGGAGAGCCGCCTGCCTGAGCGCGACCGCATTGTAATTCTGGCCTCGTGGAGCCTGTAGCGCCTATGATGGACGTCACACATCTTGTGGTCCTGGCATTGGACCAGCGGGATGTCTATCATAGGCGCTGCAGGCTCCAGAAGGCGGGACCTGCTATGTCACTCGGCCGCGCTCGGGGTCAGATCGGTCCCCGCTCGGCAGCGGCGCTCGGGCTCGGGGCTAATAACAGAATTGTGTAAAAGGACAAGCGCGCAACCACTGACATTGATTAAATAAAAAATGATGAATATATTACTAATAACACACTATGTGAAAAAAACCACAAGAGAATATATACTGAATCTCAATAGTGAAAAAAAACACAAGAGAATATATACTGAATCTCAATAGTGAAAGTGAAATTGTTCTCCAAAGGCAAATAATAATTTAAAAATTAAAATTATAAAGGTGAGATTGAAAAAAATGTCCACAACACATTTAAATTCCAAAGGTGAAATCCACTTGCTTCATATGGATAAGGGATATCCAAAAGGAGCCTTACTCTATAGATGTTCAGTGATAACAGATAATCTTAAAGCCGCTTACCAGATGGACGGGACCTCAGATCATAGAGGTCACAAAGGCGTGTGCATCAGCCTGCCGGCAGCGATGGTATTCACCTGTTCCTTTATCCCAGGTGGCCTGTCCTCACTCCACCAGGTAATCAGATGTCTTGACACACAGTATCCAAAACGAAAAAGGTAGGCGGGAATAGAATCGCTCCAGCTTCCAAGTGTACTCCTAAGAGCTTGTTCAACTCAGCAAGGAAGGATTAAAAAAAGGACTTCATGGTGCAGTATTTTCCAAAAATTCAAAAGGATTTATTGTAAAAACACACAGCAAAAAAGCCAAAATCAAAAAGTCCACATCCAATCCACAAATAGTAAAATAGGCAAAATAGGCAAGGAAACAGCAACGTAACAAGGGTAAAAAAGGTTTCTAATGTTTCCGTATGCTAGTCAGAGAGCAAACATAGACTGCATCAATACATCAATATCCAATACGTGATGACGTTAGGAATCTTGGCTCCACCCGACGCGTTTCCCCAAAAATGGCATCAACTGGGAACGGAGGCTAATTACCAGACACTGGTAATTAGCCTCCGTTCCCAGTTGATGCCGTACGTTGCTGTTTCCTTGCCTATTTTGCCTATTTTACTATTTGTGGATTGGATGTGGACTTTTTGATTTTGGCTTTTTTGCTGTGTGTTTTTACAATAAATCCTTTTGAATTTTTGGAAAATACTGCACCATGAAGTCCTTTTTTTAATCCTTCCTTGCTGAGTTGAACAAGCTCTTAGGAGTACACTTGGAAGCTGGAGCGATTCTATTCCCGCCTACCTTTTTCGTTTTGGATACTGTGTGTCAAGACATCTGATTACCTGGTGGAGTGAGGACAGGCCACCTGGGATAAAGGAACAGGTGAATACCATCGCTGCCGGCAGGCTGATGCACACGCCTTTGTGACCTCTATGATCTGAGGTCCCGTCCATCTGGTAAGCGGCTTTAAGATTATCTGTTATCACTGAACATCTATAGAGTAAGGCTCCCTTTGGATATCCCTTATCCATATGAAGCAAGTGGATTTCACATTTGGAATTTAAATGTGTTGTGGACATTTTTTTCAATCTCACCTTTATAATTTTAATTTTTTAATTATTATTTGCCTTTGGAGAACAATTTCACTTTCACTATTGAGATTCAGTATATATTCTCTTGTGTTTTTTTTCACTATTGAGATTCAGTATATATTCTCTTGTGGTTTTTTTCACATAGTGTGTTATTAGTAATATATTCATCATTTTTTATTTAATCAATGTCAGTGGTTGCGCGCTTGTCCTTTTACACATGTCTTTTGAGTTTTAGTATTTTTAACTTTTTACTTGCAGCAGCACCACATTTTTTGGATCATTTATTTATTCACCATTTTTTAAAATATACTTTCGGTTTAGCGCAGGTTTTTCCAAACTATATATATCTAATAACAGAATTGTTTATGCCCGAGACCCGGAGCTTTTTGGGGACCCACTCGGGGCTCCAGCCCCCCTCAGCCCCCCCCTTCCCGACGCCACTGCCCACTGCCTATTACATGGACTGTTTCAACTGGCTGAAGGTCACCAAAACGATTCATTAAAAAAAAAACTATAAATAAAACGTCCCTCTACTGCATGGGTCCACTTTCTCCAGCAATGAGCCACTTCCACAATCTTATTTGCTCAATTAATTAGTAGCATACCAACTTCATAAATGCATGGAACCTCTGGCAAGTTGCAACCTATGAAGGAACTTTGTTGAGAAACACTGGTGTAGAGATACATGTTGATGATGGGGAGCTGATGTCACCACCCATGAAGCACCTCTTGGCCTAATTGGAACATCTATGGTCAGATAGATCAACAAGCAACTAGCTAATCAAACCCAGTTCCCCCCCAGCATATCCTGTATTCTCAAAGTATGCGGCTAGTTAAACCTGGTAACCATCGTTAAACATCATGTTTTGCTTTTATTTAATTGTGGAATAGACTGTTTTATTGGACATGTTGTCCTTTGAGCATTTGGGCTCTTGAATCCACTTGGTAGTTAGCCTTTTATGCTAATTTACACTTCACAGATGGCATTCATATGTCATTCTAGGATAAGGTGCCCAGATTTGAAATCCGGGGAAATAATTGTTTTTTACTAGTAATGGCGGCAATCAGTGACTCCGCTGATTCTGCCGCCCGCCTCACAGCCTGTCAAGTCTTACTCTCCGGGCCCCTGCTACTACTGGGTGGGGAACGGAGGAAGATCACTTCGCCAGGGAAGGCAAGGATATAAGCAGGCGGCTGGCCGGGACTTGAGCCAAGGCAGAAGAACATGCGAGCGGAGCTGAATGGGAATGCGCCCAAAACTGAAGGCATATTCCCTCCGCTCCGACCAGCGCATGATCATCAGAAAGGGGCACAGATAATGGAAAAAAATAGACCCCCTAAGCTAGTAGGAGCGGCGGAGCGGGGGTGTGTAATTCAGAATTTTTATTTTTAATTCTGCACTTACTATCTTTGAAATTTCCCCAGCCCCTGTTCAAATCCTAACAGGGGACAAAACCCGGGGACAGACTTGGTCCGGGGACAGTGTCCTCATGCCGGGGACTGTCCCCTGAAACCGGGGATGTCTGGTCACCCTATTCTGGGAGCGCCTTGCCAGTATCAAGTCTTCGTGTTCCCTTGCCACTACCCCAGTGATCACTTTGAGGCAGCCCTTTCTACCATTAATTGGCATTACATTACATTCCACTTTGGCTGCAGTTATCTACCAGGATAGTGATGTAGCAGTCCAGCGCCGTACAAGCTTGTTGTTTTGTTTTTAATCAAACCCCACTGCCTATTACATGTACTGTCTTGACTGGCTAAAGGTCACCAAGACCTCTATTTACTTTTTCCTATAAATGAAATGTCCTTCTACAGCATGGGCCCACTTTCTCCAGCAATGGGCCACCTCCGCAACCTGATTTGCTCCATTATTAGTAGTATACCAACTTCATAAATGCAATTAAAATAATACTAAAGCTTGGCAGGAAAACATTGCCCGATATAATGCCAGCGTTCCTTGGAGAAGGCTAATTTCTTCCCACACAATGTTTTCATACGTTTCCCTTTTCCTTCACAAATATATTATATAATACACAATCCCACCAGCGACGGCAACAATTACGTACCTGAAAAGCCAACAGGAGACTGTGGTGTGTACAAAGTGTAGAACCCCATGTGATGCTTTCTGTGTTAGAATGGGATTCTGTTTCTTAGTGGAGGGCTTACACTAAGGGGCTCAGGTGGGAAATATAAGTCCTTCAGCTTGCTGTTATGTATTCTGTAGGAGAAAGACACAATGCAAGAGAACAGTAAGTGTGTTCTAGAATGCAAAGTGATCAACGCATTGAGCTCTGTGTTGTACAAAGCCTGGCTAACAATAAAACGCACTTTCCTACTGATTCTGGATAAATTATCGCTATTTGTCATGTAAGACTGGAAACGCTAAAATGAGTTTTGTAATTGGTTCTTTAGGTATACAGTGGCTCAGGCATTGTTTTATGTGTGATTTAACAGACTCCCGGTATACAGGCGAAATTCTGAATTCCTATAGTTGTCTCCTCAACTGCAGATCCTGAATGCAAACCCTTGAAATACGAGAACCAAGCCAGTATAATTATGTAGAATGCCCTCTGTTACTGTTAGGTACAAATACACTGACATCATAAGTAAGTCTTGTGAACCTAGTGTCAGATGTATTTTTCAACGGTAAAGCGTTTTTATGTTAAATTTCAGACAAACAGCTAAACACACTGATATAATACATACACTATATTACCAAAAGTATTGGGACACCTGCCTTTACACGCTCATGAACTTTAATGTCATCCCAGTCTTAGTCCATAGGGTTTAGTATTGAGTTGGCCCACCTTTTTTGCAGTTATAACAGCTTCAACTCTTCTGGAAAGGCTGTCCACAAGGTTTAGGAGGGTGTCTATGAGAATGTTTGATCATTCTTTCAGGAGGGCATTTGTGAGGTCAGGCACTGATGTTGGACGAGAGGGACTGGCTCGCAGTCTCCACTGTAATTCACCCCAAAGGTGTCCTATCGGGTTGAGGTCAGGACTCTGTGCAGGCCAGTCACGTTCCTCCATCCCAAACTCGCTCATTCATGTCTTTATGGACCTTGCTTTGTGCACTGGTGCGCAGTCACGTTGGAACAGGAAGGGGCCATCCCCAAACTGTTCCCACAAAGTTGGGAGCAAGAAATTGTCCAGAATGTCTTAGTATGCTGACGCCTTAAGAGTTCCCTTCACTGGAACTAAGGGGCCAAGCCCAACCCCTGAAAAACAACCCCACACCATAATCCCCCCTCCACCGAATGATTTGGACCAGTGAACAAAGCGCTGCACTGTTTTCACTTTATTCATTCACACAATTTTTGTTAAGATTGATTCAAGAAAACACATGATCAGAACGAATAGGCAAGTATTGATACTAATAAAATTCATGATTAAAAGAGGGGGCTGAGCTGAACATCATAAGTTGCCACTGACGCGTTTCATGGCTTCTACCAATCATCAGGGGTATGATGTATATATTGTGACGGTATGCAAGGTGAGATACGCGATTATAGGTACATTTCACCTCGCATTCATTCCACTGTAAGAGATTGAACCAGAGTCCGGCCCGGTTTTTCAAGCCTCTGTGGCAGGCTGGGTTCCGGTCAGGATGTTCTGGTCCACTGGTGTCCACTCTCAGCTGGACATTAAAAGACCAGGAAGAGAGCACAGCAGGGCTCTGGTTTGAGACTCAGAAGGGAATCTGAGTGAGAGGAGCACTGTTTGTTTGGATTAAAAGAAAAGGTTTGCTTTGCTTCATGTTTTGTGGGTGACGGGGACCAGCCCCGCACCGTATAGAGAGCAGTCTTCTGTTTAGTTTAGCGCTGGACGGCAAGGATTTGATTTACTGTTTTGGTTCTTTTTTCTGACTTTGCAAACCACCTGTCAATAAAGCTGACATCAGCCAGATTTTAAAGAAACTGCCTGTACGCTGACCTTCATTCAGAGAAAAGGTGATCCCCACAAGCTAATTTCCCACACGTGGTGGATTCAGCGGGCACTTTCTGAAGATGGAGGAAATGTTAAAGGCCCTGCTATAGGCCAATGCTGCTCAGCGGGAAACCAATCGCCAAGTCGCAGAGGCCGCTGCAGCACAACAGGCGGCCCAGCAGGAGATGAACCGGCAGTTCGCAGAGGCTCTAGTAGAACTGAAAAAGGGGTCCACACCTCCAGTGCCAGTGGAAGCAAAGATGGTACGTGCATCCTGCCACCTACAAAAAATGACATCTGCTGATGATGTTGAGGCATACCTTGTGACTTTTGAGAGAGTTGCTGACCGTGAAGGATGGCTAAAAGAGCAGTGGCGGGCCTATTGGCCCCATTTCTAACAGGAGATCCCCAAAAGGCCTATTTTGACCTAGAACCCGATAAGGCCCAGGACTATGAGACTCTAAAGACAGAGATACTCGCACGCTTGGGTGTCCCCATGGCAATCCAGGCCTAGCGGGTGCATCAGTGGTCCTACTCCAGCAACAAGCCACCCCGTTCACAAATGTTTGACCTGGTCCACCTCACCAAAAAGTGGTTGCAGCCAGAGACCTTGACAGGCCCGCAGATCATGGAGCTTGTGGTAATGGACTGGTATCTGAGTGCGCTCCCTGCTGCTTTGAGAAAGTGGGTCGGACAGGGCGACCCCAAAACTGCAGCCCAACTGGTCGACCTAGTGGAGAGGTACAGTGCTACTGATAACTTGGTGAATCCATCTACGCCCCACTTCGGTGTGTCTAGGGGTTCAAGATCTCCCAGCAGTTCTGGTAAGACTGTTCCAGGGTTCAAGAGCTTGGGAAAAGTTGATAAGACTATTGTTACAGCTGATGAGACTGTGGGTCCTAGACCTGGAGACTGGCCAAAGAAGTCAGGAAGGTCTGTGGGACCGTTAAGAGGACTGGGGTAGAACATATACAATGTTTTCGTTGCCATGCATTAGGGCATATTTCTACGAACTGTCCTATAAATGATGAACCTATGCAATGCGATTATGCTTATTTGAAAAGACGCATTTCTCTGTTTGCACATGTCGCATTTACTGCATCATGTCAGAGTCGCATTGAAAAACAGATGTGTGTTATTTCAGTGGATGGAAAACCACTGACAGCCCTGCTAGACTCTGGTAGTGTGAAGACACAAGTAAGGAATGATTGTGTAAACCCCACAAAACTACACCCCAGTACTATTGGGGTAATTTGCATCCATGTGGACACTCGAGAGTACCAGACAGCGGTGGTTGAGGTTAATACCCCCTGGGGCAGTGTAACACATTCAGTAGGGGTGGTACCTTCACTGCTTCATGAAGCTTTAGTCGGAAGAGATTTTCCCCATTTTTGGAATTTATGGGAGAGAAAAGGGAGGCTGGTAGATAGAGATCCCCCTTCTGGGGAAGCACGGGAACTCTCACCAGACCCTTTTCGCCAAAGGGAAGGGGATGCTGTTGTTGGTCGATCGAGGAAGCCGGAGATCCTCTTCCTTTCCCTGTCATGGCTGGGGAGCCGGAGGATCTGGAAGCTAGCTCACAGCCTGAGGGTAACGAACAGGAGACCCAGGGGGGAGGATTTCTGTACCGAGCAACTGCGAGAGGCCACCCTCATGAGAGCCAGGGAAAACGTTAAGATGTTGGATGGGGAACCGGTGGATCCTAATTGGGTGGTGTCTTTCCCATACATGGCAATTAAACACAATTTATTGTATCGAGTGATAAAACATGGAGAGGACGAGGTAGAACAGCTACTAGTTCCCAAACCCTTCCGCAGGGTGGTGCTAGACCTGGCCCATGGTCATGTAATGGGCATCTCGGTGTTGAAAAATCCAGGGAGAGAATCGCCCAGAGATTTTTCTGGCCCGGGTTGCATGCAGATGTCAAGGAGTAATGCGAATCGTGCCCCGAGTGCCAAATGTCGGCACCGTCGCCCCATTTTCGCAGCCCCCTTGTCCCTCTACCAATAATCAAGGTCACCTTTGAGTGGATTGGTATGGACCTGATGGGGCCGGTTGTGAAATCCGCCCGGGGTCACCAGCATATTCTGGTGATCCTGGATTATGCCACGCGCTATCCTGAGGCCATACCCTTGCGCAACACCTCCGCTAAGGCTATCGCCAAGAAATTGGTCCAGGTGTTTAGTCGAGTGGGGATCCCAAAAGAGATCTTAACCCATCAGGGCACCCCATTTATGTGCAGGGTTACCAAGGAACTGTGTAGATTATACAAAATCTCCCATCTCCGAACCTCTGTCTACCACCCCCAAAAAGATGGTCTGGTCGAAAGATTTAATAAAACTTTGAAAAGTATGCTGAAAAAGGTGGTCGACAAAGATGGGAGAAACTGGGACTTTTTGCTACCATAGCTCATGTTTGCCATACGAGAGGTTCTGCAGGCATCCACAGGCTATTCCCCCTTTGAGCTCTTGTATGGTAGACATCCCAGGGGCCTGCTGGATGTTGCCAAAGAAATGTGGGATTGAGAGGTCAGTCCATATAGGAGCATCATAGAGCATGTCTCCTTGATGCAGGATCGCATCGCAGCTGTCTTGCCTCTAGTGCGAGAACATATGGAGCGAGCCCAGGAGGCCCAGAGGAGGGTCTATGACCGGGGTGCCAAGGTCCGTACTTTTAACCCTGGGGACAGAGTGTTGGTACTGGTTCCCACGGTGGAAAGTAAGTTTCTAGCCAAGTGGCAGGGTCCGTTCGAGGTTGTCGAAAGGGTGGGGGAGGTAAACTACAAAGTCTACCAGCCAGGGAAAAGGAAACCACACCAAATTTACCATGTGAATCTTCTAAAACCCTGGAAGGACCGAGAGACTTTACTGGCCACATCCCCGCCTCCACCAGACCGGGCACCCGTGACACCTGATGTCCCCATCACGGATTCCCTGTCCGCGATTTAACAAAGTTACGTTAGGGCGTTTGTGCATAAGAATAGAGACTTTTTCTCACCCTTACCCGGACTGACCAACGTGATCCAACATGATATAGTGACGGAACCAGGGGTTCGTGTGAATATAAAACCATATAGAATCCCAGAGGCCAGGCAGAAGGCGGTTGCGAAGGAAATAAAAAAAAAAGTTGGAGTTAAACGTGATAGAGGAGTCCCACACTGAGTGGTCAAGCCCCATAGTGCTGGTCCCAAAACCTGATGGCACTATCAGGTTTTGTAATGACTTTGGGAAACTTAACAGTGTGTCCAAGTTCGACGCCTACCCGATGCCCCGGGTTGACGAACTCGTGGACAGGTTAGGACAGGACCGCTACATAACGACCCTGGACCTAACGAAAGGCTATTGGCAGATACCGCTAACTGAATCGGCCAAGGAGAAAACTGCCTTTTCCACTCCTGAGGGCTTGGTTCAGTACAAGCGGATGCCTTTTGGTCTGATTGGGGCCCCTGCATCATTCCAGCGAATGATGGACAAAACCTTGAGACCACATCGCCCGTATGCAGCTGCATATTTAGACGATTTGGTCATCCACAGCCCAGATTGGGAATTGCACCTGCTCTGGGTACAAGCAGTGATCGATTCCCTTAGTAAAGCAGGCCTCATGGCCAACCCAAAAAAGTGTGCCATAGGCCTGGAGGAGGCCAAGTACCTTGGGTACGTTATTGGCCGAGGAGTCGTCAAGCCGCAGACCAATAAGGTTGAGGCAATTCAAAAATGGCCCCAACCGATCAATAAAAAACAAGTGAGGGCTTTCCTGGGCATTACCGGGTATTACAGACGGTTCACACCCAACTTTGCCACCATGGCCGCCCCTCTGACCGACCTGACAAAGGGTAGAGGGTCGGTCATGGTCAAATGGAACCCTGAGGCAGAGGAGGCGTTTCAGAAATTAAAACAGGCCCTTTGTGCATTACCAGTACTAGTGACCCCGGACTTCAGCAAGGAGTTTGTCGTGCAGACGGACGCGTCTGAGGTGGGCCTGGGGGCTGTACTGTCACAGAACAGGGATAGTGAGGAGCACCCAGTTGTATACCTGAGTCGGAAGCTAAACAAACACGAAAAGAACTATGCCGTTGTAGAATAGGAGTGTCTCGCCATTAAATGGGCCTTAGACTCCCTGAGGTATTACCTACTGGGAATGTCGTTTAAGCTCGTCACCGACCATGCTCCCCTAAAGTGGATGTGTGACAACAGGGAGAAGAATAGCCGCGTGACAAGGTGGTTCCTGGCTTTACAGCCCTTTAAGTTTACGGTGGAGCACAGGCCGGGAAAGTTACAAAATAACGCAGATGCCCTCTCCCACGTGCACTGTATGGTTGGGTCAAGTGCTGAACCGCAGGGCCTTGAGCAGAGGGGGAGGATATGTGACGGTATGCGAGGTGAGATACACGATTATAGGTACATTTCACCTCGCATTCATTCCACTGTAAGAGATTGAACCAGAGTCCGGCCTGGTTTTTCCAGCCTCTGTGGCAGGCTGGGTTCCGGTCCAGATGTTCTGGTCCACTGGTGTCCACACTCAGCTGGACATTAAAAGACCAGGAAGAGAGCACAGCAGGGCTCTGGTTTGAGACTCAGAAGGGAATCTGAGTGAGAGGAGCGCTGTTTGTTTGGATTAAAAGAAAAGGTTTGCTTTGCTTCATGTTTTGTGGGTGACGGGAACCAGCCCCGGACCGTATAGAGAGCAGTCTTCTGTTTAGTTTAGCGCCGGACAGCAAGGATTTGATTTACTGTTTTGGTTCTTTTTTCTGACTTTGTAAACCTCCTGTCAATAAAGCTGGCATCTGCCAGATTTGAAAGAAACTGCCTGTACGCTGACCTTCATTCAGAGAAAAGGTGATCCCCACGAGTTAATCTCCCACAATATATATACCAACAGCCCATAAGTTAAGCCCAGGTTCGGCAGCAGGCTTACAAAGTGATCCAGATAAGGCTATCTCACCCGGGGTTGAGGCAGGGTAACAACTATCCCCCCATAAACCAACGGGGAAAGGACCAGGAAAGGCAGAAAGCCACAGGACGGAGAAGGCAGCCCCCACTTCTCTTAATAATTCAAGGATCGCCCCATCATCACTGAGTCACTTGCAGATTTTGATTTTCAATGTACACACACACCATGTTTCAGATAAATGTTTGGGCTGCCTTCTCTGTCCTGTGGCTTTCTGCCTTTCTTGGTCCTTTCCCCGTTCATTTATGGGGGGGGGGCGGTTGTTACCCTGCCTCAACCCCGGGTGAGATAGCCTTATCTGGATCACTTTGTAAACCTGCTGCCTGACCTGGGCTTAACTTACGGGTTGTTCTTATATATATATATGTAGCACTACCCAGGAGCTGCTGGTTAGTTTTGGGTTTTGCACGTTACCTTTCAGCTTCGTTGTCTGGGTAGGAAAGTCTGTAGTAATGCAATGTCTACACAGATGTGAAACCTTCAACAGTCAGGTTTTATTTTCTTATGCAGTAAACGTTGAGAAAGTAGAAGGAAGAGAAGAGCAAGGGAAGGTTCAGGCACTCGCCACAACTATGCAAAGGTGTCAGTTTAAAGTCACTCACCACTCTCCTTGTTAGAGTGGGTATTGGTCACCCGGATAGTCCCCTCTCACGGGGCCTAGCAGCCGGGGTGACACACGAACCAGCAACAGGGCAGTCTCTGCCACAGACTGCCCAAGATGAATTTGGTCTCTGCCACAGACCTTTTGAAAGTTTAGCAAAGTCTCTGCCACAGACCTTTTAATGTTGAGCAAATGGATAGTTCGGGAATCCTCTGCCACAGGATTTCAAAGTCCCAAACTTCCAGCCGTGCAGTGAAAAGAGCCTTTAAGCCGATCCGGCGATTTGCAGGGCTTGTGATATGATGGATCCCTCCTCAATAAAGTTACCAGGCCTCACCCAAGATGTCAGCACTTTGCCGGTCTCCTCCGGGGCAGGTCCTCCCCTGGTCTCCTTCATTAAGACAGCTTCCTCCCCATTTGGACGTACAGCTTGGGATCACCATTTGGTATGCCGGACCCAGCCAGACTAGCTGGCCCTACCATGTAGCGATGAAGCCTCGGGCCAACGTGGCCTCGAGACCAGAACCACACACACCTCGCGCCCGGTGGGCCACAAGGTGAAAAACGACCCGAATAATGGCGTCTGCCCCTTAAGTATCTCCTCCCAGCAAGCACAGCGAGGCGACCACTCCCACTGTACTGTTGCCGAGAAGGGTCACTCAATGCACCATGTTTCACCCGTGTTCCAACAGGTGCCTGAGGTGGTAATGCCACCTTCAGGCAAATAGGGAAACTACCATCGGGCGAACCACAGCTAGAACAGAAGCAAATCTCAATGGAATTCAATAGTCTGAGCCCAGCTACTGGCTCAGACATCCCTCTAAATTTAAGATAGCGTCCCAACCTTTTGGGGAGCGCGTTACATATACATCATACCCCTGATGATTGGTAGAAGCCATGAAACGCGTCGGGTTGTCAATTTATGATGTTCAGCTCAGCCCCCTCTTTTTTAATCATGAATTTTATTAGTATCAATACTTGCCTATTCATTCTGATCATGTGTTTTCTTCATTCGTCTGTGTTTATATGTATATATCAATTGTATCAATTATGTCCATTGATTGTTTCGCATTAAATGTATTATTATGATTATCATGTAAATCTTGTACGATTTAATTTATATTATATTATGGTATTCAATTAAATGTTTTTGCTTTTTCATATCATGGACAACCCCTAGGGGTAAACGGTATTCAAATGATTTTGTTTATTTTAATTTATTTCCTAGTTATTTACTTACTCACAACGACATGCTTCATTTAAAGTCCCAATTCCTCTCCTACTTTGTGTACAATATATTTAGGGATGGAAGCATGTCATTGTGTATTCTGGTTGCGTCGGGTCACATTCCACTTTGAGCTCTTCAGATGGTAAGTCAAGTCAATGTTCTGCTCCAAGTACCCCAAAGTAAAAAAAAAAAAGGCCCATCAGTCACGGGCCGAACAAGGAGGTTGTATCTTTTTTTTAGGACAGCGATGTCACACAGAGAACACCTTTTACAAATTGCAGGCTGACATCCCAGAAATAAAATACTGCCTGCAAAAGGAGAGTTAATACATTGAATGCATAGATTAGCCAATGCTAAGTCACTTTCACTGCCAACAACTTAATAACCGTTGTTCATTCTAAAGTAAATCTGTCACAAAGATGGGCAGTTCAAACTGAACATTCACTATAATGACAAGACGATATGATGTTTTGACACTAAAGGTGATTTTTTTTTATTGTATGCTAATTTTTAAAAGCCTGGGTTTGTCCTATACTAAGGATAATAAATGGTAATACCGCTTTCATTAGCCTGGTCGCTGGTCGTGCTATTTCTTTAGTCTTTAGTCTACACAAAAATAACTTCAAATATTTTTTTACTTTTTGTAGATTCTTAGTAGACATTTGGAAATATGTTTAATTACTTAATGCATTACTAATCCCCAAAACAAAAAAATATATACAATAAAACCTTGGATTGCGAGCATAATTCGTTCCAGAAACATGCTTGTAATCCAAAGCACTTGTATATCAAAGTAAATTTCCCCATAAGAAATAATGGAAACTCAAATGATTCGTTCCACAACCATTTATTCATAAGTCCTTCAGTTTATAGTCCATATAAAAAGATCATAGCAAAGTGATAGTTTGTGTAACCATAAAATATCCATCCACAAATGGAAGCCTCCGCAAGGGGATTAGAAGCAAATCCAGCATGAGCTACAGAGTCTAAAAGAGAAGAGAGGCACCTCTAAGTGTAGCAATATGTTGCTAAATGTTGTACCTTCAGTAAATGTAACCATATCGCTACACTTAGAGGCCCCTCTCTTCTCTTTTATACTCAGTTGTGACATGACTCTACTTGTATATCAAGACATCGCTTGTATATCAAGTCAAAATGTATTCAAAAATGTTGCTTGTCTTGCAAAATGCTCTCAAACCAAGTTACTCTCAAACCAAGGTTTCACTGTATAATGCCGCGTACACACGACCGCTTTTGTCGACGAGAAAAACGGCATTTTTTTTTTTGGCCGAGAAAAACGATCATCTGTGGGCTTTATGTCGTTTTTCTCGTCGAGAAAAACGGCATAAAAAACGACGAGAAAAATTAGAACATGTTCTAAATTTTCTCATCGTTTTTTCCAGCATTTTTTTCCGCGGCAGTTTTCCCATAGGGAGACACTGCCGCGGAGCCCACAGACGGTCGTTTTTCTCATCAAGAGAAAAAATGACGGGAAAAACGACCGTGTGTAGGGAACCAAGCGGTTCCCTCATTTTTCCTGTCATTATTCACGGCGGTTTTTTAACCGCCGTGAATAATGATCGTGTGTACGCGGCATTAGAGTATACCAGTCCTTAGATGTAGTGGCTGCATTTATTTTATTTTTACCTTCTGCTCCTGCCAGTAACACACTTCCTGTCTTAAGTTGGCTACATTCACTCCTCCACTCCATCTATGGAGGAGCAATTGTGACTGCAAAAGTCTCCTGACGGGGGCAAGGCATACTCAGATCCAAAAGGCCTGGCGCACCCCGCTCCTTGTGATCATCCAAAGTAAGGATTCTAGCAAGAGGTGAATGAAATAAAAAAGTGAAATAACAATGTGAAAACAATTGTTATGGCTTGCACAGGGCTGCCAATAAGGATGTACAGCTGGTCTGCCTATACAGGGCCTGGATCCTATCCGTTCATCGGAGGGGACCTAGGCAGCAAGGGGAATCAGATCATGGACAGAAGAGGGGGTGGTGGGTGCAGCAGGGGGCAATTACAGTAACCAATCCCCTCTGTGACTACCCCTGCAGCAGCTGAAACACAGCTTTTCTTCCTCTCAGCGGGGGGACCTGAGAAGAGGAGGATTGGGGCTGCTTTGTGCAAAACCATTGCACAAAGCTGGTAAGTATAACATGTTTGTTATTTAAAAAATAATAATAAAAAAACTATTTACAATCACCTAAACTATTCTGGAGGTATCTCACGGTCCCCAGCTATAAGACTTTAACTATTCTGAAATACGTCACAGTTGCCAGCTGTGAGAGTTAGACTGTGCTACCTTTACAAAGAGAAGAGTGTCCTCTGCCAACTGACCTTTAGGCACTTTGGAGTATCCCATACCACCTCATCCCTTTCCTGTTAAAGTTCTGCAACCAATAGATCTTTAACCCCTTCATGCCGACGTAACACATATATGCGGCCTCACTTCACTGAGCTTTATAACATGGGGCATATATGTGTTTCTCCATTTGTGCTGCGAGTGAGTCGCACGGCCTGTTCCCAGCACAGAGACTGGGATCTCAGCGGGACTCCCGAGTCCCGTACTAATGATTGGTGTGAATAGGGAAGGATACAATGTACAGTATCTTTCTCGTTCCTTGCAGAAAAAAAAAAAAAAAAAAAAAAAGGTTTGTAAAAAAGTTTCAAATAAATTAAAAAAGAAAAGAAAAAAAAAGAAAGAAAAATACCTAGATCAAGATTTGATCTAGGTCAGTGCCAGTGTTAGTGTTCGGGTCAAGGTTAGGGTCAAAGGTCAGGGTCCTTTTTTTAAATTAGCATGAGCTTCAGTTAGTGTCAGTGTGTTTTAAAGCGGTTGTATAGTCTTTTTTGTAACTTTTACCTACAGGTAAGCCTATAATAAGGCTTGCCTGTAGGTAAAAAAAATATCTCCTAAATTTTTACGGTTTAGGAGATATTCCCCTTGCAATGAGCCGCTGACTTCAGCGGCGCATGCGCACAGGGGATTCTCGGCTGAAGGCCCGGCAGACCCTGAACCTTGCCGCATGCGCGGGAGTGACGACATCGCGGCTTCAGCCACTCACAGCGCTGGAGCCGCGATACCCGGAAGACACGCCAA
Organism: Rana muscosa; assembly: GCA_029206835.1. Classification (NCBI taxonomy): domain Eukaryota; kingdom Metazoa; phylum Chordata; class Amphibia; order Anura; family Ranidae; genus Rana; species Rana muscosa. Next base: position 79,667,321 of record CM055116.1, on the reverse strand, counting down.
GGCACACTGTCATCTCCCTCGGCGTGGACCAGGTGAGTTACCAATAGACAGGTGCAATTCGTTTTTGTTTCTAATTAGTTTTTCGGATTTCCGAAATTTCAAATTTCCGAATTTCGGAAATTCGGATTTTCGAATTTCCGAATTTTGAAAATTGGAAATTTCGAAAATTTGAGATTCGAAAATTCAAAATTGCAAAATTCCAAAATCAAAAATTCGAAAATCTAAAATTCGAAAATGGGAAATTTGGAAAGTTGAATTTTTGAATTCCGAATTTTTAGAATTTACGAATTTGCGAAAATCGGAAATGAGTTTTTTCTGTTTTTTTGCTTTTTTCGGAAATTCAAAAAAATGTGTTATTTTCGTTTTTGTTTTATTTGTTTTTTTGGAAATTTGGAAATTCTAAAATTCGTAATTCGGAAATTCGGAATTCGGAATTTCCGAATTCCGAATTTCCCGAATTTCAGGGGAAAAAAACGAATTTTTCGAATTTCCCAAATTTCCGAAAAAAGCAAAAAACGCAAAAAACGAAAACGGGAAAACACGAATTTTTCGAATTTCCCAAATTTCCGAAAAAAGCAAAAAAAACGAAAACGAAAAAAACGAATTTTTCGAATTTTCCGAATTTCCGAAACTCCGAAAAAAGCAAAAAAACATTTTTCGGCAGTGCACATGTCTAGTTACCAACACCTCGTTCTAAGGTAAGTATTTCATAATGAGCTAGTATGCGGTGCATACTAGCTCATTATGCCTTTTGCCTTACAGTTGACAAAAAAAATATTTTTTTTGGGACTATACAACCGCTTTAAGTAGGACAAAAACAAAAAAGAGAAAAAAACAAAACAAAATGTGCACTATTGCTTCTGGGCTGTACTATGGGTACAAACAACAAATAACATACACATATGTTCTATCATTGTGATTGTCAGGAGCAGGAGATTTTATTTTGAGTTGTTCTTTGGTGTTAGGTTATGGTATTAACAAGAAATATACAGCTAAATTTTATTTATTTTTTTACTATTTTGGGCTAGTTTTCCTTTGATAATAAAACAAAAATCAGGAGATATCCATTGCCATTATTTACCACCAAATGAAAGCCCAATTTGTCCTGAAAAAAAAAAAAAAACAAGGTATACTCCACCTGGATGCACAAAGTAGTTATGATGATATTTACGGTTTTACTAACACATGTCAAAATTGCAGCCACTGTACTCTATAGGGGGAACCCATCTAATAGGGGTAGTGTTACACATGCAATGCATTGGGGTTTAACAAAATTTCTCCTGGGCGAAACTGCACATACATGATGTGATATAATGTCCCAATATGCTGTGCATACTGCCCATTCCAAAAGAGGTCAAGTTTCACTTTAAGGCTAATATGACTTTTACTTATTGGGTCAAGATCTACTTTAACTTGTGGGGTCTGTGCAATCCACACCATGGAAGAGATCTGAGACTTTATCCAAAGTCCAGGTCTGTTTTCAGAAGCAATGCCATGTGAAATTGTGTTTTCACAAGGAATTGCTTCATTTTTTTTTAAAATGGATGCTTCTCATAAACCAGCCAATTCAAACAAAAACTACTATAGATAGATGGAACATATCTGTTTTTCATCTGGTCCAGCATTCATTTTGTTGTCATGTATAACAACATAAATGAGCTGTTTTCACAAAGTGTCTTTGCCCATGCCCAGAACCCTTATTACAGTGAGGAAAATAATCATTGGAACCCCTACAGATTTTGTAAGTTTGCCCACTTACAAAGAAATGAAGGGTCTATATTGTGTGTGTGTGTGGAGGTGCTTATGTCACTGAAGGGGACACAATTGTGGGGGTGTCTGATGGCTGTGATGAGCACACAGTTGTGAGGGGGGGGGGGGTATGATGGCTCTGAGGGTGACACAAATATGCAAGGAGACGCTGATGAGCACACAAATGTATGTGTTGGGGAGGGGGGCTCTGATGGGCACACAAATGTGCGGGGGGCTCCAAGGGGCACACAAATGTGTGGGGGGGGGCTCTGATGGGCACATAAGTTTGCAGGGATCCTCTGATGGGTGATGGGAACATAAAGGTGCAGAGGGGCTCCGATGGGCACACCAATGTGTGGAAGGTCTCTGATGGACACATGAGTTTGCAGGGATCCTCTGATGGATGATGGCCACACAAATGTGCGGAGGGGCTCTGTTGGGCATACAAATGTGCAGAGGGGCTCAGATGGCCACACAAATGTGTGGAGAGGCTCCGTTGGGCACACAAATGTGTGGAGGGGCTCTGATGGGCACGTACATGTGGGGAGGGGCTCTGATGGGCACACAAATGTCTGAAAGGGCTCTGATGGGCACACACATAGGTGGAAGGGCTCTGTTGGACACACAAATGTTTGGAAGGGCTCTGATGGACACACAAGTTTGCAGGGATCCTCTGATGGGTGATGGTCACACAAATGTGTGGAGGGGCTCCGATGGGCACGTAAATGGGTAGAGGGGCTCTGATGGGCACACAAACTTGCAGAGGGGCTCCGATGGGCACACAAATGTGTGGAAGGGCTCTGATTGACACATGAGTTTGCAGGGATCCTCTGATGGATGATGGCCACACAACTGTGCGGAGGGGCTCCGTTGGGCACACAAATCTGCGGAGGGGCTCCGATGGGCACATACATATGTGGAAGGGCTCTGTTGGGCACACAAATGTGTGGAAGGGCTCTGGTGGACACACTAGTTTGCAGGGATCCTCTGATGGGTGATGAGCGCACAAATGTGCGGAGAGGCTCCAATGGGCACACAAATGTGTGGAAGGGCTCTGATTAACACATGAGTTTGCAGGGATCCTCTGATGGATGATGGCCACACAACTGTGCGGAGGGGCTCCGTTGGGCACACAAATGTGCGGAGGGGCTCCGATGGGCACATACATATGCGGAAGGGCTCTGTTGGGCACACAAATCTGTGGAGGGGCTCCGTTGGGCACATACATATGTGGAAGGGCTCTGTTGGGCACATAAATGTGTGGAAGGGCTCTGGTGGACACACTAGTTTGCAGGGATCCTCTGATGGGTGATGGGCGCACAAATGTGCGGAGAGGCTCCAATGGGCACACAAATGTGTGAAAGGGCTCTGATGGGCACACAAATGTGTAGAGGGGCTCCGATGGACACACGAGTTTGCAGGGATCCTCTGATGGGTGATGGGGACACAAATGTGCGGGGAGACTCTGATGGGAACACAGATGAAAGGCCTTAATGCACGTTGGAAGTTTAACCCTCTGCATGAGGCTACCACATTTAGCTGCAGGAGTAGAATACTGGTGCACCATCCTGCCCCACTTCCAGCAGCCTGGCAAATTTTATTCTATTCTGCTGCTGCAGATTTATTTACAAATACTTTTCGGCCCGCGAATATGTGTAAAATTTACGATTTGGCCCTCGTAATTAAACATTTGGAGACCCCTGATATAAAGTTTTGGACTTATTTGCAGGTAGATGCTCCACTCTTTCAACTATGAAGTGGCCCAAGAATTGATCAAAAATAGTTTGCAATGTATTGGCCTGACTAGCAAACTTTTCCCAATTCAGCGAACATTCTATGGGCGATTATAAATCATTGCTTAATTGCTTAATTCTCAAAATAATAATCTTCAGCTTTGAACTGTGTATTATTATTGAATTGTAACTAAAGTGTGTCAAATATGAACTTCAGTAGTATAACAAAGTAGCGGAGAACGTTGGGTTTAGGCCACAGGGATTATTGACTAGTTTGTTGATAAATACAGTAATAGCTCCTTAATGCACTGCGGGGATCTGCATTGTACAATTAATGCGATAATATTGCCAAGCTACTGAAAAAAAAGGACAATTGTTTATTTGAGCTGCTTTTATAGTTTACAGGGAAATAACAAATTACAAAAAACGCAATGGACATTTTGTATTTGCAAAATAAAACTAAATTGGAAGCAGATTGTTTTGTATTGCTGCAGAGAATGTATGTTTTATTTCCCAGAAGTGCATGTAATGCTGCCGCCCATTATGTAGACATAGAAGTTCTTTTAAGCTCTTATTAAACCCAAAATGAAAAATTTAATATATTGCCGATCATTAGACGTGGTGGCTGCATTTGTTTTCTTTTTTTGTAGGCTTTTTTCCCTCTGTTTTTACCTGGTGATCTGGCCAGTAACACACCTCCTGTATTAGAGTGCCCCCCCACTCTGGATGAAGGAGCACAGGGCACCTTTGGATAGCAACATTGCCAGTCTGGGGGGAGGTGTGTGCTCGATGCATAAAAAGACATAGAAACACTAACAATTTGAAGCCAAACTTCAGCTACAACTTTATAAGAAGTTACAGCAAACAGTTTTTGTATTTGGAGATACAGGTTTTACATGAAAAACAAAACAAAACTGATCATCATAAGCCCCCCTGCAAGTGGTAAATGTTTTTTCTCACTTTCTAACTGCTACATCTGCGGGATAGCTTGTACTGGTGAAAAAATAACAGGCCTACTGTCTAAAAAAGAAAAAATGGAGCCATCATGTCTAAGAATCAGTAAACTGCAATATAATAAATGTTTTCTTTTGGGTTTATTACTGCTTTAAAGTGATATTAACCATCTAAAGCGGTTGTATGCCCTGAGAAAAAAAAAAAAAAACAACCTGTAAAGCAAAGGCATAATGAGCTAGTATGCACCGCACTGGCGCTGTGAGTGACTGGAGCCGCGATGACGTAACTCCTGCGCATGCGCGGATGTCCTCCGTTCCGGAAGGAGCGCTGAATTTCCGCTGCGATCCGTCGGACCTTCAGAGCACATGCGCCGCTGACGTCAGCGGCTGCATGCAGGGCGAATATCTCCTAAACCGTAAAGGTTTAGGAGATATTCATTTTACCTACAGGTAAGCCCCACCGGTTTTGTCCCTCCCCCCCCCCCCCGCACGCTAGCAGTCTTGTGAATGGACTGTTCCTGATGTCATCACACCCATAGACCGGCTCTGGACGTCAGGATGGTAGGAACAGTCCATCGCTGGACATGGGGGAGTGCGGTTTTCCTTCGGATCGAATGTCTGGGTAAGTACGAAATTCGAAAATCCGAAAATTTGAATATCTTAAATAATAACTAACTAGTAATAACTTAACTATTGCTAACTATTAAAGTATAGGTATTGGAATTTTCTTTTAAATTTGGCTGTTAGTGAACATAACAAATACGAATTTATTCGAAGTTACGATATATCCGAAATTACAAATGCCGCATCTAAACGAATGGAATGTAACAAATTAATAATAATAAATAACAATAATAATGATAAAAACTTTTTATTATTATTATATATTATTAATTTGTTCCATTTAATTTGTCTAGATGCGGCATTCGTTATTTTGGATAATTCATAACTTCGGATAAATTCGTATTCGTTACATTCACTAACAGCCAAATTTGAAAGGAAATTTCAATACCAATAATTTAATAGTTCGTTATTATTAGTTAGTTACTGTATTTATTGGCGTATTACACTCACCTTTTTACCCTGAAAATAGAGGGTAAACTGTGCCTGCGTGTTAGACGCAGGGGGCTGTGGAAAGTATTTTTCCTGAAACTCGCCTCTTAATGTTACAGTGCGTGTTATACGCCGATAAATACGGTAGTTATTCTTTCCATTTTGGGGGTTTTCTTTCTAATTTTCTGATTTTCTAATTTTCGAATCCACAAAGTTACGAATTTACGAACTGCGATCATAACGAATGACCCGAAAAACGAAAAAAAACCAAAAACGAATAAAACGAAAATGAACAAATTTTTCGGCAGTGCACATGTCTAATTGGAATGTTAACAAATACAGGGGAAGCAGGTAAGCGTAAGTTCCACTTTTGGGTGGAACTGCGTTTTAATGCATTCCTTGCAACAAAAAAAAATCTGCACCAACATCCCCTCTTACCTAAGCCCTCATTCTTTCCAGCACTGTGCACGTCTGCAGCTCTTCTCTCCCCTCACATTCAGCCATTCACTGGGAAGCTCAGTGTACTGCTGCTTCTCCTCCCCCATCTCTTATGCAGCTGAGAACAGAGGGAATGTGATCACTTATAAAAAAAAAAGGTATATATATATATATATATATATATATATATTTATATGTGTGTGTGTATATATATATATATATATATATATATATATATATATATATATATTTTATATTCATACACAAATGTTTTGGCTTTAATTTCTATTTTAAATTGAATGGGTGATTTTACAAGGTGATCGTTTACAATCATTTAATCTTTGCAATGCAGGTAGGCCCCTCTGTGAGGATCATTTTTCCCCACTGCCCGGAGTGGAGCTTTAACTGTAATGGGAAATTTCTAAGCGCTGTAAATTAATTTTATTTACTGTAATCAGTGGTGGCCCGAGCGCTGCCCCCGCTATCCACGGCCCACACCCCCTCCACCTTCTACCAATGTGGCAATGCGATGTTCTATCCATCGACACCGCCAACCTCTATGCATGCGTTCGGCCCCTTTCAGGACGCCGGGAGCCTGAATTACAGCGTCTGGCGTATTTTTTTTTTAAGCACCTGATTAGAGCCAGAGGCTCTAATAGGCTTTAAAATAGGGTGGGCTCGTGGCGCAGAGCATTGCACCACGAGCCCACCCAGGTTACAACAGCGAATGAACATTCGCTGTTGCAGCATTGATCCTCCTCCCAGCCAATCGGGAAGCGGGTCTGATACTCGTCACCTGATTGTCTGAAAGGACAGGTGATCCTATTGGATGCCTAGGAGGAAGGGAGGAGACACATGGCGGAAGCGAGGAGGAGGGAGGAGAGAAGACAAAGGAGCCGCTACACGATGCTCCAACGCTCGCAGCAACCTGATGTCTGCCGATGCCCCGATCCCCGCCGCTCCTTGATGTCCACTGCTGCCCGATGCCCTCCGCCTAGATGGGGTAAGTGGACCGACCAAGAGACAGCGAGCGAGGGGGGGCTTTGAGGTGCCGCAGGGGGTAGTTGTTTGCCGCGCCCCCCAAACAAAAAAAACACGAGCCGCCACTGCCTGTTATTATTGCTTATAAAGAACATTTTGTATTTATACTCAAAGTCTTCTCTCATGTCTCTGTCTCTTTCGTTTCATTATAGGCTGTTTCAGCACATCTTTCATCCTTATTTCTTTACATGTTATTTCTTTTTGCATTCATGTCTCCCCTATCTTACTCCTTTACCTTATCTCTCTTCACAGGGATATTCCTTTCAGTCTATAAGCATACTGTCATCAAACCCTTCCTCGTATTCCTGCCATTAAATCCAAACAGCGCTGAGTTTTCTACTTCCCCAGATCTAAGAGCAAAATGTGGCGCTATGTATTCACATGTCTTTATTCTCATTCCTTACTTGACCCTCTTAGGTCTTCAGCACTTACAGAAGTCTCCTATGACCTGCATGCTGATAAGCCCAGACAATACTACTGCTTGCTAACACCACTGAACTCTCTGCTGCTTCTGGTATTGTATCTCAATCTGCTCTTTTAAAGCCTCTCAGACCTCAAACATACATTCCAACTGTGGAAGTTGAGAAGGAAGGACAGCTTAGGATAGAAAAGACATGCGGTGCAGCAAAAATGAGCGTGGATAAAATGCACTAAATAGTCGCTTAAAGGAGCGTGGTTAAATATACTCTGAGCCTACATACTGTATACCCACCAAATGTCACATAATTACTGTGCTATGAGTGACAGGGGTTGATTTACTACAGGCAAATAGACTGTGCACTTTGCAAAGTGCAGTTGCTCTCTGCGAGAGCAGTTACTCCAGAGATTAGTAAATGAGAAGACACACTGCTTCAAAAATGTGCAATCAAAAATGCTGTTTTTTTTTTTTTTTAGTTTTTTTTCTTTGCGTGTGATTGGGTACTCTTTGTAAAATGAAGCTTCACCTCATTTACTAATCTCTGGAGAAAATGCACTTGCAGAGTGCAATTGCACATTGCAAAGTGCACAGTCTAGTTGCCTTTAGTAAATCAGCCCCATAGTCTCAACTAGAAAAATCAAATGGCAAGTTCACACTTCTGCGGAGAGCTGACGAAAGGATACGAGCTCGGCGCTAGTGGTTTGCTGCATTTTTGACACAGCAGTAAATGTGAGTTTGTTTCTTATTGATATTGTCTAAATAAATCGGTTTTACCATATGGGATTACGCTATGGGCACCTTTCTTTCCTAATTTTATACATCAAACCTATCTGAGGAACTTTGGACTTAAGACAGCGCCAGGATCATATACAGAGGCTTACGAACTCGGCGTTCGTGGATTGATGCCCATGTTTTATATTTAAAGAGTGAGTGCATCACTGTTGGGTCTGCTGTTACCTACCCCCCTCCAGGGCCGATCCCAGACGGGGTGCGAGGGTTGCAGTTCACCCAGGCGCCACAGAGTTGGGGGCGCTCAAGCGCCAGAGTGCTCCCCTTCCACCTCCTCCTTGTTGGTTTACAGAGAGCGAGGCCGCACTCTCCGCCGCTCACCGCTGCCGCTATTTCCTGTGCCCAAGCCCAGGGCCAGCAGGAACGCCGTTCTCTTTGCCAGGACTCGAGCCGCCCGAGCCGATCCGCGGATTGCGGCCATAGGAAAGGCCGCGGCTTCAGCCTAGCTCTGGAGCGGTGGCCATCTTGGTACACCCGGCGGCCGAGGTGAAATGTGGGGACTCTGGGGAGATGTGTACAGGGGGGAGATGTGGACATTACAGGGGGGAGATGTGGACATTACAGGGGGGAGATGTGGACAGTACAGGGAGGAGATGTGGACAGGGGGGAGATGTGGACATTCCAGGGGGGAGATGTGGACATTCCAGGGGGGAGATGTGGACATTACAGTGGGGAGATGACGTGGACTGTAATATCCACGTCATCTCCCCACTGTAATGTCCACATGGGAGATGACGTGGACATTACAGTGGCGGAGATGACGTGGATATTACAGTGGGGGAGATGATGTGGACATTACAGTGCAGAGATGACGTGGATATTACAGTGGGGGAGATGAAGTGGATATTACAGTGGGGAGATGATGTGGACATTACAGTGCGGAGATGACGTGGACATTACAGTGCAGAGATGACGTGGACATTACAGTGGGGAGATGATGTGGATATTACTGTACGGAGATGACGTGGACATTACAGTGCTGAGATGACGTGGACATTACAGTGCGGAGATGACGTGGACATTACAGTGCGGAGATGACGTGGACATTACAGTGGAGGTGATTACGTGGACATTACAGTGGGGGAGATTACGTGGACATTACAGTGGGGGAGATGACATGGATATTACAGTGCGGAGATGATGTGGACATTACAGTGCGGAGATGACGTGGACATTACAGTGGGGGAGATGACGTGGATATTACAGTGGAGTTACACAGCAACGCTAGGGTGAGAGCATGTGTCTCTTCTCCTCACACCGTCACACGCACTCTGCCCTGACACTGACACTGTGTGTGCAGTGAGCTGTAAAAAAAAGCCCATTTGTACTCTGCTATAATATATATATAATATATTTATATATATATATATATATATATAGATTGACCAGCCAGCCAGCACCCTGAGGCAAGAGAGCCAGTCAGCACCCTGAGACCAGCCAGCCAGCCAGCACCCTAAGACCAGCCAGCCAGCCAGCACCCTAAGATCAGCCAGCACCCTAAGACCAGCCAGCCAGCACCCTAAGACCAGCCAGCCAGCACCCTAAGACCAGCCAGCACCCTAAGACCAGCCAGCCAGCCAGCACCCTAAGACCAGCCAGCCAGCCAGCACCCTAAGACCAGCCAGCCAGCCAGCACCCTGAGACCAGCCAGGCCAGCACCCTAAGACCAGCCAGCCAGCCAGCACCCTAAGACCAGCCAGCCAGCCAGCACCCTGAGACCAGCCAGGCCAGCACCCTGAGACCAGCCAGCACCCTGAGCCCAGCACAGCACTGATTGTGGAGTCAAGGATGAGCCAAGTCTTCAACTCAAGTTGAACAAGTCTTTAGAACTGTAAGTAAAGATCATCACCCATTGTGGTGATTATTCTGTTAGTCTGACAAGTTAACTTATTTTGTTTTTGTAAAAAGGTACTTTACAATAAATGTTGCACTGTATTTTCTGTGAAATATATATGCATATGAGCGTATCTTTTTTTTTTTTTTTTTGGTGGGGGAGTGCACTTTGGGTGGGAGTTCCCACACTTTTTTCCCCAGGACTTGACCCCTGCCCAAGCCCCTCCCCCCTCCATCCTCCTGTCAGAGGAGATTGGAGATCGGAGCGGCTGCTCGGAGAGAGACCCGCGCAGTGACGTCGTTGGGGGGCGGGGCGGTCCGTGCGGTGCAATGCATCATGTGCATTACATTTCTTCCTCTCACTTACACGATCTTCTCCACCTGGGCGGCGTGGCTGCACGCTGTCCTCTCCTCCACAGCTGCCGCCCAGGTGGGGTTTGTACAGGGGGGGTTGTACAGAGGGGGGGGGGGTCTGTACTAATGGAGGGGGGTGGTTTGTCCTGGGGGGGGGTCTGTACTAATGGAGGGGGGTGGTTTGTCCTGAGGGGGGTCTGTACTAATGGAGGGGGGTGGTTTGTCCTGGGGGGGGTCTGTACTAATGGAGGGGGGTGGTTTGTTCTGGGGGGTCTGTACTAATGGAGGGGGGGTGGTTTGTCCTGGGGGGTCTGTACTAATGGAGGGGGGTGGTTTGTCCTGAGGGGGGTCTGTACTAATGGAGGGGGTGGTTTGTCCTGGGGGGGTCTGTACTAATGGAGGGGGGTGGTTTGTTCTGGGGGGGTCTGTACTAATGGAGGGGGGGTGGTTTGTCCTGGGGGGTCTGTACTAATGGAGGGGGGTGGTTTGTCCTGAGGGGGGTCTGTACTAATGGAGGGGGGTGGTTTGTCCTGGGGGGGGGGTCAGTACTAATGGTGGAGGGGGGATTGTTCTGGGGGGGTCTGTACTAATGGAGGGGGGTGGTTTGTCCTGGGGGGTCTGTACTAATGGAGGGGGGTCTGTATTGAGGGAGGGGTTTATACTTAGTAGGGAGTCTATACTTAATACAGATCTGGACTCAGTGGAGTTACTATGGGCAATTCAGAGTGAGCTCCCTCCTGATCAGAGGAACCGTTGTTGCTGTATCGCTGGGTCAGGTGAGAGGGCCGATCAAACATTATCTCCTGTAGTATGTCTGCAGTCTCTAACCATCTCCTGTAATATGTCTGGGGGCTCTTCCTAACAGACTCTCTAACAGAAGCCCTCTCTGTGTGCATCAGAGAGACTCCCCTCCAGGTCTCATTAGTGTACGCTCTTCCAGTATTTTCTTTATTGTTAAAGGATCATGGGAGGATCCCAGGGTAACAACGACTTTTTAGGGGAGCATCTCTGTGTTTGAGTCGTTGCCATAGAAACATGTGTAAAGGGGAGGGGTTTGTAAGATGACCACGCCCACGTGGGGGCGCCAGAAATATTTCTGCACCCAGGCGTCTGCGACCCTAGGATCGGCCCTCATTAGACGGTATTACACCATGAGTGTTTCTGTCTTTTTTTCTCATGTTTCATCTGCTACTGAGATAGGTAAAGGATCAAGAGTAGGACAACCAGGAGGAAATTACTACATCGGGCACCTGTGACTAATTTATGCTGTATACCTTACGGCAGTAAGGTGAGCGGCCTGCAGATACACTGGTGTGACCACTGTAGATTTATGCTCTCTAAGCACCTACCTTATCAATATTTTCTGGCGATGGGATCCATTTTATATACTTGAGCACAGACTTTTGTTGGATTTCTGTCACTTATTCCCATTTTGGCACATACTTTTCTACTAGATCATTTCAATTTATTTTTTTCACCGATTTTTGTTGGATAATTGTCACATATTTTGACATAGACTCTTCTACTTGTTCAATTTAATTCAATTGCTTTATTTTTTTTTCACGCACGGATTTTTGTTGTACAATTGTCACATATTGTATTGTGAAACTGACTTTTCTACTGGATCAAGTTTTATTTTCATTTTTTATTGATTTTTCTCAGTATTCATCGCAATATTTGATGTAGTTCATGTATGTTCCTATTTTATCTGCTATCACCTATTATCCCCTAGCACACTCTCTTTGTTATACATAGCGTAAATACAACCATTTACTTTATTATTTCTTTGTCTGCTTAGAAACAGATCCAGAGGTGTTTGCAGCAGTGCCTCCCTCCCTTTAGCTTGTTAGCATTGCCTTAGACAGCGCAGGAGTCATTCATTTATACTTCTGCGGAGAGCTGCATTTTTCTGCAGAAAGTTTGATGTCCTAGACTTGTGCACAATGGAAAATGTAGTTTCGTTTTCATTCGTAAAATACACAATTTCGTTCTGTTATATTCGTTATGTTACGTTAATTCTTTTTCGGATAAATTGTTATTTCTGTAGAGTATCGATATTCGTTATAGCGAATCAATTCGTTTTCGGATAATTCGATATTTACCGTATGTACAGCAGGGTTTAAAATTTCAAGTCCTGAGCTACTATCCAGGCCTCAAGGGTTACTCGCCACCAGTAGTCCCGCCTAAACCCTACCCTGCCCCGTCCCTAATTCCACCCCTAAACACGCCCTCATAAATGATCTCATGAAATGACCCTTAAATGTTTTATGCAGAATTAAGTTAAAAAAAAAAATATTACCAACAACTTTATCATTGCCCATCAGTGCAGCCTATCTGTGCCCAATAATGCAGCCTACCTGTGTCTATCAATGCCGCTTCACCTGTGCCCAACAGTGCAGCCTACCTGTGCCCATCAATGGCGCTTCACCTGTGCCCAACAATGCAGCCTTTCTGTGTCTATTAATGCCACTTCACCTGTGCCCAGCAATGCAGCCTTCCTGTGTCTATCAATGCTAATTCACCTGTGCCCAATAATGCAACATACCTGTGTCTATCAATGCCGCTTCACCTGTGTCCAACAATGCAGCCTACCTGTGCTCATCAATGCCGCTTCACCTGTGCCCAACAATGCAGCCTACCTATGTCTATCAATGCCGCTTCACCTGTGCCCAACAATGCAGCCTACCTGTGTATATTAATGCCGCTTCACCTGTGCCCAACAATGCAGCCTACCTGTGACCAACAATGCAGCCTACCTGTGTCCATCAATGCTGCTTCACCTATGCCCAAAAATACAGCCTACCTGTGCCCATCAATGCCGCTTCACCTGTGCCCAAAAATTCAGCCTACCTGTGACCAACAATGCAGCCTACCTGTGCCCAACAATCAATGCAGCCTACCTGTGTCCATCAATGCTGCTTCACCTATGCCCAAAAATACAGCCTACCTGTGCCCATCAATGCCGCTTCATCTGTGCCCAACAATGCAGCCTACCTGTGTCCATCAATGCTGCTTCACCTGTGCCCAACAATGCAGCCTACCTGTGTCCATCACTGCAGCTTCCTGAAGACGTAGCATTATGAAACGTACGTCGAGGCGATTCTTGGTCACGTCACATCCAGGTCCCTGGTTGATTGTACTAGGCGGTGGAACGCATGCTGACCTGTTAGCGTAAGCCGGGAGGCATTATCACTCCAGCCAGTACGTGAGTCATCCTAGTGCCAGGACAAGGCACTAGGCATTCATGTAAGCTGGCACTTTGTATTGTATTTTAAATGCGTTTTAATAAAACCTGCATTACGCTATTGGTTCCCTTTTTTATCTCCTTTATACCTCTATAATGGGCTTGCGGAGGAAGGATTTACAATGAGGAAAAGTCTCCATTATATTGAGCAAGTTTAATTAAAGAGGTCATCAATGCAGCCTACCTGTGCCCAACAATGCAGCCTACCTGTGTCCATCAATGCAGCCTGCCTGTGCCCAACAATGTGGCCTACCTGTGCAGGGGAAGAGAGGAGAGGAAGAGGATTACCGGCCGGATCATCAGAACGCCGGAAAACATTGCTGTAACAGCTTTAATTTCAATTGCTCTGTGTTCCTCGCGCTCGCCGTTAAATACAGCCCCTGGGATCGGACGGGTGTTCTGTCTATCAAAGTACCTGGGCCAGGAGGCAGGGCTGTATATGACAGTGAGTGCGGAGAACACGCGGCAATTGAAATGAAAGCTGTTACAGCAATTTTTTGCGCTCCGGCCGGCTCTCTCTTCTCTCTTTCATGGGCGATCCCTAGGAGAAGAGCTTCCATTTAACCCCAACTGCTGGCGGTCCTCTCCCAGGCAGCCCACGCTCGCCAGCCCTCATTTTCCACTCCCAAAATGCGAGTAGGCGAGTGGAAAATTTGAGGACTGATGTATACTATATATATTCGTGATAACGATTTGTAGTTTAAAAAGTCGTTTGTTTATTGAATACATTAACACAGACAATGACAATGTCCCGTCTCCTCTGCTCAAATACAATACTACACTAGTGATGAGCCGAACACCCCCGGGTTCGGTTCGCACCAGAACCCGCGAACGGACCGAAAGTTCGAACGAACATTAGAACCCTATTAAATACAATGGATGCGAACGTTCGAATTCTAAAGTGCTAATTATAACAACTATTATGCATGTTATTGTCCTAAAAAGGGTTTGGGAACCCGGGTTCTGCACCAGGGGACATGTATCAATGCAAAAAGAAGTTTTAAAAACGGTCGTTTTTCGGGAGGAGTCATTTTAATGATGCATAAAGTGAAAAAAAAAAAGTCAAATATTCCTTTAAATATCGTACCTGGGGGGTGTCTAAAGTATGCCTGTGAAGTGCCACGTGTTTCCCGTGTTTAGAACTGTCCCTGCACAAAATGACACTTCTAAAGGAAAAAAAAGCCATTTAAAACTGCTTGCGGCTTTAATGTAATGTCTGGTCCCGGTAATATGGATGAAATTCTTTAAGAAAAATGGCATAGCTACCCCATGACCCCCCCCCCCCCCCTACCCCAGCCCATTACCAGCCCCTTTGGGTCTTGTATGGATATTAAGGGGAACCCCGCACATAAAATAAAAAAGGCCCTATATACTCTGAACAGCCCTATACAGGCGGTGCATACAAGACAGGGACTGTAGGTTTGTTCTTATGTAGAATCTGTTTGTAATTTTGAACAGGTACATTGTTGAAGTGTAGCTCCAGACCAAAAATCTATTTTTAAACTTTTTGGAAAACATAGGTAAGGGTTATCACCCCTGTAACATTTGTTTTGCTGTCTGTGCCCCTGTTCAGAACATTTCACCTCACTTTCCGTCCCAATGACAACTGTTTTTGAAATGTGGTGTTTTTCTTGAAACAAGGATTGCTGATAAAGCATCAGTACAGAGGAGACACCTTTCTCCCATATTTATTCTTACAGGAGAGAATTTTCCTTCCTAGTGGTAGATTTCCTCTCACTTCCTGTTGTCTTCTTGCGTTTGCAAGTAGGAGTCGTTTGTAAGTTGGATGTTTGAAAGTAGGGACCTGCCGTATATACTCTGCAGAAATAGGCCCCTTAGTTGTTGGTGTTGGCACAACACTGTAAGCACTCACAGTTACTCTTGGTTGGTGCTGGAACGCCCTGCTGTCAACTATTATATCAGGAATTTTAATTACATATAATTGTTGAACAGTGGTAGTAAAAATTGGGCCTTTGATGGTGGTGCTGGTGCCACAACAATGTAAGCCCTGACAGTTACTCTTGGTGGGTGCAGCAATGGGCCCTGCTGTGAATTATTAGATCAAGAATTGTAATTACATGCCCCTGTTGAACAGGGGCTGAAAAATTGGGCCTTAGGCACTGGTGGCACAACACTGCAACCCCTCACAGATACTGTACTTGGAGCACAGCAATGAGCCCTGTTGCAAAGTATTGCTTCAAAAATTGTAATGACACGCCCCTGTTAAACAGGGGCTGAAAAATTGGGCCTTAGGCACTGGTGGCACAACACTGCAACTCCTCACAGATACTGTACTTGGAGCACAGCAATGAGCCCTGTTGCAAAGTATTGCTTCAAAAATTGTAATGACACGCCCCTGTTAAACAGGGGCTGAAAAATTGGGCCTTAGGCACTGGTGGCACAACACTGCAACTCCTCACAGATACTGTACTTGGAGCACAGCAATGAGCCCTGTTGCAAAGTATTGCTTCAAAAATTGTAATTACACGCCCCTGTTAAACAGGGGCTGAAAAATTGGGCGTTAGGCACTGGTGGCGGCACCCATAAACAAAAATGATCTTACAAGCTATCATCATCAATCGTATCATTGAGGACTCGGAGGAGGAGGATAGCCAGTCAACATAACAGCACAGGCACTCAGCATCAGCATCAGTCTTGAAGGGATGTGACATGTTAAAATCAATTAGTCTGTTATATCAGCATCAGGTGTGTGGTAGCTGGTGGTGATCCAAGACTGGTTCATCTTGATGAAAGTCAGTCGATCAACCGAGTCGGTGGACAGGCGCACCCTGTGATCCGTGACAAATCCTCCAGCAGCACTGAATGTGCGTTCCGAAAGAACGCTGGATGCAGGACAGGCCAGTAGCTCAATTGCATACTGTGCAAGCTCTGGCCAGTGATCCATCCTCAAGACCCAGTAAGCCAGAGGATTTTCGGTGGGGAAGGTGTCCAAGTCTGACCTTGCCCCTAGATATTCCTGCACCATGTTTATCAGACGCTGGCGATGGTTGCTGGAACCGATCATACTTTGGGGCTGCGGACTAAAGAATTGTCTGAACGCATCGGTCAGACGGCCACCTTCCCCACCGCTCCTTCTTTGACTGGCCGAAGCCTCAGCAACTCGTTGTCCAGGACCAGGAGTTTGCAACCTCCCAGTCTCTGGGAACGCGTTGCACAGACCTTTCTGCAAGGCCTCCCGGAGTTGTCTCATCCTCTGCTCCCTCTGCGACGGTAACATAAGGTCCGCAACCTTACCCTTGTACCGTGGATCAAGGAGAGTGGCCAGCCAGTAATGGTCCCTCTCCTTGATCCGAAGAATACGAGGATCCTTCCGCAGACTTTGCAGGATCAGGGAGGCCATGCAGCGTAGGTTTGCTGAGGCATTCGCTCCGGAGTCCTCTGGGTCACTAAGGACGACATGATCCGCAGCCACCTCCTCCCAGCCACGTACAAGTCCACTGGTTTCTTGGGACTGTAAATCATCCCTAAAAGACTGCTGCTGATGATGCTGAGTGCCAGCCTCCACCTCCATGCTGACACAATCCTCCTCCTCCTCCTCCTCCTCCTCCTCTTCCTGTGCGATGGGTGGGACAGAAGGAACACTGTCTGGGTAAAGGGGGCCTTGAGAGGCAAGGAAGTCCTCCTCTTCCTGCCTCTGTTCTGCCTCAAGTGCCCTGTCCATTATTCCACGCAGCGTGTGCTCCAACAGGTGGACAAGAGGTACAGTGTCACTGATGCATGCACTGTCACTGCTCACCATCCTCGTGGCCTCCTCAAATGGTGCCAGGACAGTGCATGCATCCCTGATCATGCCCCACTGGCGTGGAGAAAAAAAACCAAGCTCCCCTGACCCTGTCCTGGTGCCGTAGTCGCACAGGTACTCATTGATGGCCCTCTGCTGCGTGTGCAGCCGCTGCAGCATGGCCAACGTTGAGTTCCACCTGGTGGGCATGTCACATATAAGGCGGTTCTTGGGCAGGTTCAACTCCTTTTGCAGCTCAGCCAGGCGAGCACTGGCATTATAAGATCTGCGGAAATGCACACAGACTTTCCTGGCCTGCCTCAGGACATCCTGTAAGCCCGGGTACCTGCCCAAGAAGCGCTGCACCACCAGGTTAAGGACGTGAGCCACACAGGGCACATGGGTCAGTTGTCCCTGTCGGAGGGCGGAGAGGAGGTTGGTGCCATTGTCGCAAACCACCATTCCTGGCTTAAGCTGGCGTGGCGTCAACCACCTCTCGGCCTGGCCCTGCAGAGCAGACAGGACCTCTGCCCCAGTGTGGCTTCTGTCCCCCAAACACACCAGCGCAAGCACGGCATGGCATCTTTTTGCCTGCGTACTTGCGTAGCCCCGTGAATGGCTACGGAGCACCGCTGGTTCATAGGACAAACCACAGGAAGAGGCCATGGAGGAAGAAGAAGAGGAGGGGGTGGAGGAGAGAGGTGTGTCACAACCAGTAGTAGCATTTTGGAGGCGTGGCGGTGGGACAACCTCCAACACTACTGCACCTTGTCCTGAATCCTTCCCAGCTGCCAAAAGAGTGACCCAATGGGCCGTGAAAGAAAGGTAACGTCCCTGTCCATGCCTGCTGGACCATGAGTCAGCGGTAATATGCACCTTACCGCTGACCGCCCTGTCCAGCGAGGCCAAGACATTGCCTTCCACATGCCGGTAGAGAGCCGGAATAGCCTTCCGTGAGAAAAAGTGGCGTTTGGGAACCTGCCACTGAGGAACCGCACATTGCACAAACTCACGGAAGGGGGCCGAGTCTACCAACTGAAAAGGCAGCAGTTGAAGCGCTAGCAATTTAGCCAAGCTAGCATTCAACCGCTGGGCATGTGGATGGCTGGGAGTGAACTTCTTTCGACGGTCCAGCAGCTGGGGCAGGGAAATTTGCCTGCTAGAATCGGACGTCGGTGTACTGCTAGCAGAGTGGGCGCAAGTACTTGGCTGTGACACACCTAATTCTACACCTTCATTCCTCTCAGTGCATGTTTCAGAGAGGACTGAAGTTATAGTGGGGTTGGAGATCCCAGCTGATGCGGTGCAAGGAGAGGTCCGCTTTGTTCTTTGGTGTGGGTCTTTGAGGTAGGCTTGCCAACGAGCTGCATGGCAGGTCAACATATGTCTGGTCAGGCATGTGGTACCCAAGCGGCTGATGTTTTGGCCACGCGATATACGCTTGAGACATATGTTGCAAACAGCAGCTGTGCGATCTGATGCACTAGCCTCAAAAAAGGCCCACACCAAAGAACTTTTTGAATGACGGGCAGAGGCAGCGCCCTGCACAGGCGGAGCTCTGCGGTGTGATTCCGTTGGTGTACTGCCCTTACGCTGGCCACCAAAGGGCATCCTGCCTCGTTGGAGATGTGCCTCCTCCTCATCCTCCTCCTCCTCCTCTCTCCTATTAGGCACCCACGTGGAGTCAGTGACCTCATCATCCCCTCCCTCCTCATCACTGGAGCCAATCTGGCAGTATGCTGCAGCTGCTGGAACATGACTGCCAGATTGGTGTCCTTCTTGAGCATCCCCTCTGTCTGCTCTCACGCTACTGCCTTCCTCTAGCTGGGTTTCATCATCAGACCCTTCGAAACGCTGGGCATCCTCCTGGAGCATGTACCCAACACTGTGCTGAAACAGTTCGGGGGACTCCTCAGGAGGAGGACATGGTGGGTCTAGGGAAGGAGTGACTGATGATTTGTCTGACATTGATACCAGGGAAGACGACGCTTTGGCAGCTGCTTTTCCAGTACCCTGAGCCTGGGTGAGAGAGGATGAGGAGGAGGAGGAGGGCTTGGTCATCCACTCTACCAAGTCTTCGGCATGATGTGGCTCAACATGTCCAGCTGCCGAAAAGAAGGACAAGCGTGTCCCATGGCCATGTGCTGATGACAATGCACCGCGTCCACGACCAGCACTGTTGCCCCCAGACACAGAGCCTGCTTGCCCTCTTTTATTGCCTCCTGACTGTCTGCCTCTCCTTGTTTGCCTTCCAGACATTCTAATAGATGGCCTGCAGGGAGATGGGAAAAAAGCAATAAGGGCTACCTTCAGGTGTCCTTCTCTGTCCCTTGAAACAAGGACTTTCACAGTGAAAGAAACTGACACTCTCCCTACCTACAGTTTTCTGTCCCTAGAAAAAATATTTTTTTTTAATCACAATATAGCACAAGGACAATTCACTCACTGTCCTTACAGGTCCCTGGAAACAAGGACTTGCAGAGTGAAAGAAAAAAAACACTCTCCCTACCTACAGTTTTCTGTCCCTAGAATAAATGTTTTTTTTAAGCACAATATAGCACAAGGACAATTCACTCACTGTCCTTACAGGTCCCTGGAAATAAGGACTTGCAGAGTGAAAGAAAAAAAACACTCTCCCTACCTACAGTTTTCTGTCCCTAGAAAAAATGTTTTTTTTAATCACAATATAGCACAAGGACAATTCACTCACTGTCCTTCCAGGTCCCTGGAAACAAGGACTTGCAGAGTGAAAGAAAAAAAACACTCTCCCTACCTACAGTTTTCTGTCCCTAGAATAAATGTTTTTTTAAGCACAATATAGCACAAGGACAATTCACTCACTGTCCTTCCAGGTCCCTGGAAACAAGGACTTGCAGAGTGAAAGAAAAAAAACACTCTCCCTACCTACAGTTTTCTGTCCCTAGAAAAAATGTTTTTTTTAATCACAATATAGCACAAGGACAATTCACTCACTGTCCTTCCAGGTCCCTGGAAACAAGGACTTGCAGAGTGAAATAAACTGACACTCTCCCTACCTACAGTTTTCTGTCCCTAGAATAAATGTTTTTTTTAAGCACAATATAGCACAAGGACAATTCACTCACTGTCCTTAGAGGTCCCTGGAAACAAGGACTTGCAGAGTGAAAGAAAAAAAACACTCTCCCTACCTACAGTTTTCTGTCCCTAGAAAAAATGTTTTTTTTTAAGCACAATATAGCACAAGGACAATTCACTCACTGTCCTTCCAGGTCCCTGGAAACAAGGACTTGCAGAGTGAAAGAAAAAAAACACTCTCCCTACCTACAGTTTTCTGTCCCTAGAAAAAATGTTTTTTTTAAGCACAATATAGCACAAGGACAATTCACTCACTGTCCTTCCAGGTCCCTGGAAACAAGGACTTGCAGAGTGAAAGAAAAAAAACACTCTCCCTACCTACAGTTTTCTGTCCCTAGAAAAAATGTTTTTTTTAATCACAATATAGCACAAGGACAATTCACTCACTGTCCTTACAGGTCCCTGGAAACAAGGACTTGCAGAGTGAAAGAAACTGACACTCTCCCTACCTACAGTTTTCTGTCCCTAGAATAAATGTTTTTTTAAGCACAATATAGCACAAGGACAATTCACTCACTGTCCTTCCAGGTCCCTGGAAACAAGGACTTGCAGAGTGAAAGAAACTGACACTGTCCCTACCTACAGTTTTCTGTCCCTAGAATAAATGTTTTTTTTAATCACAATATAGCACAAGGACAATTCACTCACTGTCCTTCCAGGTCCCTGGAAACAAGGACTTGCAGAGTGAAATAAACTGACACTCTCCCTACCTACAGTTTTCTGTCCCTAGAATAAATGTTTTTTTTAAGCACAATATAGCACAAGGACAATTCACTCACTGTCCTTCCAGGTCCCTGGAAACAAGGACTTGCAGAGTGAAAGAAAAAAAACACTCTCCCTACCTACAGTTTTCTGTCCCTAGAAAAAATGTTTTTTTTAATCACAATATAGCACAAGGACAATTCACTCACTGTCCTTACAGGTCCCTGGAAACAAGGACTTGCAGAGTGAAAGAAACTGACACTCTCCCTACCTACAGTTTTCTGTCCCTAGAATAAATGTTTTTTTAAGCACAATATAGCACAAGGACAATTCACTCACTGTCCTTCCAGGTCCCTGGAAACAAGGACTTGCAGAGTGAAAGAAACTGACACTGTCCCTACCTACAGTTTTCTGTCCCTAGAATAAATGTTTTTTTTAATCACAATATAGCACAAGGACAATTCACTCACTGTCCTTCCAGGTCCCTGGAAACAAGGACTTGCAGAGTGAAATAAACTGACACTCTCCCTACCTACAGTTTTCTGTCCCCAGAATAAATGTTTTTTTTAAGCACAATATAGCACAAGGACAATTCACTCACTGTCCTTACAGGTCCCTGGAAACAAGGACTTGCAGAGTGAAAGAAAAAAACACTCTCCCTACCTACAGTTTTCTGTCCCTAGAAAAAATGTTTTTTTTTAAGCACAATATAGCACAAGGACAATTCACTCACTGTCCTTCCAGGTCCCTGGAAACAAGGACTTGCAGAGTGAAAGAAAAAAAAACACTCTCCCTACCTACAGTTTTCTGTCCCTAGAAAAAATGTTTTTTTTAAGCACAATATAGCACAAGGACAATTCACTCACTGTCCTTCCAGGTCCCAGGAAACAAGGACTTGCAGAGTGAAAGAAAAAAAACACTCTCCCTACCTACAGTTTTCTGTCCCTAGAAAAAATGTTTTTTTTAATCACAATATAGCACAAGGACAATTCACTCACTGTCCTTACAGGTCCCTGGAAACAAGGACTTGCAGAGTGAAAGAAACTGACACTCTCCCTACCTACAGTTTTCTGTCCCTAGAATAAATGTTTTTTTAAGCACAATATAGCACAAGGACAATTCACTCACTGTCCTTCCAGGTCCCTGGAAACAAGGACTTGCAGAGTGAAAGAAACTGACACTGTCCCTACCTACAGTTTTCTGTCCCTAGAATAAATGTTTTTTTTAATCACAATATAGCACAAGGACAATTCACTCACTGTCCTTCCAGGTCCCTGGAAACAAGGACTTGCAGAGTGAAATAAACTGACACTCTCCCTACCTACAGTTTTCTGTCCCTAGAATAAATGTTTTTTTTAAGCACAATATAGCACAAGGACAATTCACTCACTGTCCTTAGAGGTCCCTGGAAACAAGGACTTGCAGAGTGAAAGAAAAAAAACACTCTCCCTACCTACAGTTTTCTGTCCCTAGAAAAAATGTTTTTTTTTAAGCACAATATAGCACAAGGACAATTCACTCACTGTCCTTCCAGGTCCCTGGAAACAAGGACTTGCAGAGTGAAAGAAAAAAACACTCTCCCTACCTACAGTTTTCTGTCCCTAGAAAAAATGTTTTTTTTAAGCACAATATAGCACAAGGACAATTCACTCACTGTCCTTCCAGGTCCCTGGAAACAAGGACTTGCAGAGTGAAAGAAAAAAAACACTCTCCCTACCTACAGTTTTCTGTCCCTAGAAAAAATGTTTTTTTTAATCACAATATAGCACAAGGACAATTCACTCACTGTCCTTACAGGTCCCTGGAAACAAGGACTTGCAGAGTGAAAGAAACTGACACTCTCCCTACCTACAGTTTTCTGTCCCTAGAATAAATGTTTTTTTAAGCACAATATAGCACAAGGACAATTCACTCACTGTCCTTCCAGGTCCGTGGAAACAAGGACTTGCAGAGTGAAAGAAACTGACACTGTCCCTACCTACAGTTTTCTGTCCCTAGAATAAATGTTTTTTTTAATCACAATATAGCACAAGGACAATTCACTCACTGTCCTTCCAGGTCCCTGGAAACAAGGACTTGCAGAGTGAAATAAACTGACACTCTCCCTACCTACAGTTTTCTGTCCCTAGAATAAATGTTTTTTTTAAGCACAATATAGCACAAGGACAATTCACTCACTGTCCTTAGAGGTCCCTGGAAACAAGGACTTGCAGAGTGAAAGAAAAAAAACACTCTCCCTACCTACAGTTTTCTGTCCCTAGAAAAAATGTTTTTTTTTAAGCACAATATAGCACAAGGACAATTCACTCACTGTCCTTCCAGGTCCCTGGAAACAAGGACTTGCAGAGTGAAAGAAAAAAACACTCTCCCTACCTACAGTTTTCTGTCCCTAGAAAAAATGTTTTTTTTAAGCACAATATAGCACAAGGACAATTCACTCACTGTCCTTCCAGGTCCCTGGAAACAAGGACTTGCAGAGTGAAAGAAAAAAAACACTCTCCCTACCTACAGTTTTCTGTCCCTAGAAAAAATGTTTTTTTTAATCACAATATAGCACAAGGACAATTCACTCACTGTCCTTACAGGTCCCTGGAAACAAGGACTTGCAGAGTGAAAGAAACTGACACTCTCCCTACCTACAGTTTTCTGTCCCTAGAATAAATGTTTTTTTAAGCACAATATAGCACAAGGACAATTCACTCACTGTCCTTCCAGGTCCCTGGAAACAAGGACTTGCAGAGTGAAAGAAACTGACACTGTCCCTACCTACAGTTTTCTGTCCCTAGAATAAATGTTTTTTTTAATCACAATATAGCACAAGGACAATTCACTCACTGTCCTTCCAGGTCCCTGGAAACAAGGACTTGCAGAGTGAAATAAACTGACACTCTCCCTACCTACAGTTTTCTGTCCCTAGAATAAATGTTTTTTTTAAGCACAATATAGCACAAGGACAATTCACTCACTGTCCTTACAGGTCCCTGGAAACAAGGACTTGCAGAGTGAAAGAAAAAAAACACTCTCCCTACCTACAGTTTTCTGTCCCTAGAAAAAATGTTTTTTTTTAAGCACAATATAGCACAAGGACAATTCACTCACTGTCCTTCCAGGTCCCTGGAAACAAGGACTTGCAGAGTGAAAGAAAAAAAACACTCTCCCTACCTACAGTTTTCTGTCCCTAGAAAAAATGTTTTTTTTAAGCACAATATAGCACAAGGACAATTCACTCACTGTCCTTCCAGGTCCCTGGAAACAAGGACTTGCAGAGTGAAAGAAAAAAAACACTCTCCCTACCTACAGTTTTCTGTCCCTAGAAAAAATGTTTTTTTTAATCACAATATAGCACAAGGACAATTCACTCACTGTCCTTACAGGTCCCTGGAAACAAGGACTTGCAGAGTGAAAGAAACTGACACTCTCCCTACCTACAGTTTTCTGTCCCTAGAATAAATGTTTTTTTAAGCACAATATAGCACAAGGACAATTCACTCACTGTCCTTCCAGGTCCCTGGAAACAAGGACTTGCAGAGTGAAAGAAACTGACACTGTCCCTACCTACAGTTTTCTGTCCCTAGAATAAATGTTTTTTTTAAGCACACTATAGCACAAGCACAAAACACACTGACACTCTCCCTACCTATCCTTCTCTTTCCCTAAACTAAAGGAATCCAGGTTAAGCAAGAAAGAAATAACAGTCACTGTCCCTGCCTATGCTGCTCTATCCCTGCTCCGGAACACACTACACTAGGCCGCCGTGCTGGCGGGCTTTTATAGTGTGGGGCGTGTACTAAACACCCTCAGCAATAATTGGCCACAGGCATCCTGCCTGTGGCCAATCATTGCTCTCCTCGCTGCCGGCGCTGTGATTGGCCAAGCATGCGGGGTCACAGTGCATGCTTGGCCAATCACAGCGCCTGGATGACACTGCGATGGCGTAGTGCATTGTGGGCCGTTCGCGTCACTCGAATTTGGCGCGAACGGCCCAAATCGTTCGATCTTCGTCGAACGATCGAACAGCCGATGTTCGAGTCGAACGTATGTTCGACTCGAACACGAAGCTCATCCCTATACTACACACTTCTCTCTCCATTCTCAGGAATGCACTTTGCCAGTAATCCAACCTCCAGCACAAAATGAATCAGCTGATTGGACTGTAAGCCTTTTGTTTCATTAGACCTTCAATGAATTAAAGCGGAGGTCCGCTTAAAAGTCAGCAGCTACTAATACTGCAACTGCTGACTTTTAAAATAAGGACACTTACCTGTCCAGAGCACCCGTCCCTCGGATGCTGCCGCCGCCATCTTCGGTAAGGGAATCAGGAAGTGAAGCCCTGTGGCTTCACTTCCTGGTTCCCTACTGCGCATGCGTGACTCGCGCTGTGCAATGCCACTGGTCCCTGCTGTCTTCTGGGACCCGTGTGTCTCTGTGTCTCTGACTCTGTGCATTACTTGCGCCTGACCCCTGCACTCTGTGCATTACTTATTCCTGATCCCTGCACTCTGTGCATTACATATTCCTGATCCCTGCACTCTGTGCATTACTTATTCCTGATCCCTGCACTCTGTGCATTACTTATTCCTGACCCCAGCACTCTGTGCATTACTTATTCCTGACCCCAGCACTCTGTGCATTACTTATTCCTGACCCCAGCACTCTGTGCATTACTTATTCCTGACCCCAGCACTCTGTGCATTACTTATTCCTGACCCCAGCACTCTGTGCATTACTTATTCCTGACCCCTGCACTCTGTGCATTACTTATTCCTGACCCCAGCACTCTGTGCATTACTTATTCCTGCCCTCAGCACTCTGTGCATTACTTATTCCTGACCCCAGCACTCTGTGCATTACTTATTCCTGACCCCAGCACTCTGTGCATTACTTATTCCTGACCCCTGCACTCTGTGCATTACTTATTCCTGACCCCAGCACTCTGTGCATTACTTATTCCTGCCCTCAGCACTCTGCATTACTTATTCCTGACCCCAGCACTCTGTGCATTACTTACCGTATTTGCCAGCATATAAGGCGACTGGGCGTATAAGACGACTCCCTAATTTTCCAGCTAAAATGTTGGTTTTGGGATATACTCACCGTATAAGACGACCCCCTTCCGACTAGTCATGCCTCACCTCACTGTGCCATCGCATGCCTCACCTCACTGTGCCATTACATGCCTCACTGTGACATTGCATACCTCAACGATCCCATACCTTATCCCTGTATGCAGAGTCAATCAGACCGCCGGTGTCCATTGTCCAAAAGCCGCGCCTCCTCCTCGTGCTGTTCCGTGATAGGCGGAACACTAATCTTCCCAGCAGAGCCTCTGTTCAGTGTTCCGCCTATCATGGATGCCCTCTCGTCCGAGGCCGAGGATGAGAAGACATCCATGATAGGCGGAACACTGAACAGAAGCTCTGCTGGGAAAATGAGTGTTCCACCTATCACGGAACAGCACGAGGAGGAGGCGCAGCTTTTGAACAATGGACGGCAGCGGTCTGACTGAGACTGCATACAAGTACCGGCGTATAAGACGACCCCCGAGTTTTGAGGCATATTTTTAAGCATAAAAGGTTGTCTTATACGCCGGAAAATACGGTATTCCTGTCCCCAGCACTCTGTGCATTTTTTATTCCTGACCCCTGCACTCTGTGTATTACTTACTCATGATCTCTGTGATCTGTGCATTACTTACTTCTGAGCTTTGTGCTCTGTGTATTAATTTTTCCA
Organism: Rana muscosa; assembly: GCA_029206835.1. Lineage (NCBI taxonomy): Eukaryota > Metazoa > Chordata > Amphibia > Anura > Ranidae > Rana > Rana muscosa. Next base: position 79,640,428 of record CM055116.1, on the reverse strand, counting down.
GACCCCTGCAGTATGTGCATTACTTACTCCTGATCCCCGCGTTCTATGCATTACTTACTTCTGACCCCTTCACTATGTGTGCTAAGTTACTCTTGACTCCTCATTGTGTGCATTGCTTAATGCTGAACCCTGCACTCTGTGTATCACTTATGCCTCCTCTCTGTACTCTGTGCATTTCTTATTCCTGATGCTTGCGCTCTGTGTTTTACTTATTCAGCTCTTCCATGCAATAACGAAAATGAAATGTTGTATTTTCAACATGTCCAAATTGTATTTGAAAAAATGGTTTTAGCCGGAGATACGCTTTGTTTGCATAGATCTTTTTACACTGCATTATCCCTGCTCCATGTTTTTGGTATACTGCATTTTACTCTGCAAAACAATGGTACTTATAGATAATCATGATCAAATATGTAATTAAAAAATCAATGACTGCCCCCTTATGGCCTCCTATATATAAAGATGATGGCAGTTACTTTACTCAGCGGGTCACCATGACCCGAGACAGACGAGATAAGCGTTGGTTCTTAGATTGACAATTGTTTGATGTCTCAGTAAATTGTTATGCTTGTAGTAAATGATTGCTCTTCAGTTCCATTCTGCAATAACTTGCACTTTCCTTCAAGTATATAATCAGTAGTAACAGACCCAGAGGAATCCAAGTAGGTAAAGATTATAAAGGCTGAGAAAATTATCACCTTTGATATTAAATAACGGAACAGCTTCAATAGGCGACAGAGAATGCCGGAACATAGGAAAATCTATTTCCATTCCAGACGTTTTTATTGAGAGATTAAAAAGAATAATATACAAGTGGAGCTCAGTTCCCGTCGGGCCGGGTTCATGAACTGATCAATGTAACAGAAAAAAGGATAAGGGAAGAAAAATGTAAAAACCTGTATGTGTGTGACCAAATTTAATATCAATATATTCAAGTTTAAGACAATTTAGAAATTTAGAATAGTTATAAATACCGTATTTATCGGCGTATAACACGCACCTTAACTTTAAAGCCCTGTACACACGATCGGTTTGACTGATGAAAACCGTCCGATGGATGGTTTTCATCAGACCAACCGATCGTGTATGGGACCCATCGGTCTTTTTTCCATCGGTTTGAAAAAATAGAACATGTTTTAAATTTTTCCGATGGATAAAAAACCGATCGAAAACTCTGATCGTCTATGGGCAAGTCCATCGGATCAAAAACCCACGCATGCTCAGAATCAAGTCGACGCATGCTCAGAAGCATTAAACTTCATTTTTCTCGGCTCATCGGAGTGTTTTACGTCACCGCGTTTGGAACGGTCGGTTTTTAGACTGATGGTGTGTAGGCAAGACTGATGAAAAACAGTTTCATCGGATTTCCGATGGACAAATCCATCGGACGAAAATCCATAGGTTATCCGATCGTGTGTACAGGGCTTTAGAGGGAAGTTTCAGGAAAAAAACTTTCCACAGCCCCCTGCATGTTACACAGACCCTTGCACAACGCACAGCCCCCCGCTTGGTACACAGACCCTTGCACAACGCACAGCCCCCCCCTTGGTACACAGACCCTTGCACAACGCACAGCCCCCTGCATGGTACACAGACCCTTGCACAACGCACAGCCGCCTGCATAGTACACAGACCCTTGCACAACGCACAGCCCCCTGCATAGTACACAGACCCTTGCACAACGCACAGCCCCCTGCATAGTACACAGACCCTTGCACAACACACAGACCCTTGCACAACGCACAGCCCCCTGCATAGTACACAGACACTTGCACAATGCACAGCCCCCTGCATAGTACACAGACACTTGCACAACGCACAGCCCCCTGCATGGTACACAGACCCTTGCACAATGCACAGCCCCCTGCATAGTACACAGACACTTGCACAACGCACAGCCCCCTGTATGGTACACAGACCCTTGTATAACACACAGCCCCCTTACATTATAAATCCCCCCTCCCCTGCACTCCCAGGAGACCCCCAGTCTCCTGGGACAGCGCTGTCCGCAAACTCTAAAGTTTAACCACTTAAGGACCCGCTCATGTACATATACGTCGGCACTTTAAAGATGGATATCTCGTAACAGCAGCAGCTGCTGCCACAACCGAGATATCCATCTTTTCAGTGAGCTGTCCTGTAAATGATAATGGTGGTCTCTGCGACGGATTCACCACGAGATCATCGTTATCGGCGGCGGGAGAGGGCCCCCCTCCAGCCGCTCTCCCGCGCCCTCCGCCGCTTACTGGAGCCGTCAGTAGCGGCGGAGGCGCTCGGGTCCTTCTCCCTCTGTGGTATGGATATGAGTGAGGGGGAAGATGGCCCCCACCCGTCTCCATACCATAGCAGGGCGGAAGCAACATCAAAACGTCATTTCCGCCCATCCGTCTTAAAGGCACATTTTTTTGTTGTCATTTTTTCAAATGGCAATTTATTTATTTTTTATTGTATTTTAGTCCAAATATGAGATGTGAGGTCTTTTTGACCCCAGATCTCATGGACCTGTCATGCTTTTTTCTATTACAAGGGATTTACATTCCTTGGAATAGGAATAAAAGTGACTCATTTTTTTTTTTTAAAACAGTGCAAAAATAAATCAAATCAAGTAAAATAAGAAAACAAAATTTTTTTTTTGAAAGCTCCCCGTCCCGACGAGTTAGCATAGAAGCGAATACATAAGTGAGTAGCGCCTGCATATGAAAATGGTGTTTAAACCACACAAGTGAGGTATCGCCACAATAATTCTATCCCTAGACCTCCTCTGTATCTAAAAAGCTGCAACCTATAGAATTTTTTAAACGTCGCCTATGAAGATTTTTATGGGTAAAAGTTTGACGCCATTCCACGAGCGGGCGCAATTTTGAAGCATGACATGTTGGGTATCAATTTACTCGGCGTAACATCATCTTTCACAATATAAAAAAAAAATTGGGCTAACTTTACTGTTGTCTTATTTTTTTAATTAAAAAAAGTGAATTTTTTCCCAAAAAAGTGCGCTTGTAAGACCGCTGCGCAAATACGATGTGACAAAAAGTATTGCAATGACCGCCATTTTATTCTCTAGGGTGTTAGAAAAAAAACAATATATAATGTTTGGGGGTTCTAAGTAATTTTCTAGCAAAAAAAAATGTGTTTTAAACTTGTAAACACCGAGTCTGAAAAACAGGCTTGGTCCTTAAGTGGTTAAAAAACCTCACACTGTCAGCCTCTCTCATACACCGCTCCCCCTGTGTGACTTTCATTTTAAAGCTTCTACAGTACCTCCATTAACGCCGGTCATGTGACTGCTCTCCTCTTTCATTGACGGTCACATGACCGCTCTCCTCCTCCAATCAAAAGTAACTTGAGGAGGAGGCGGAGCGAGGGGAGGAGGAGAGCAGCCACAATGAGCAGCGATTATTGAGGTAATCGGAGAGTAAATCTAATCAGAGGGTAAATCAATCTAAATATTGACACAGGAGGAGCGATATGACCAGGGCCGCTGATAGGGGGGGACCACCAGCTCTCCTGTAGGGGGTCCGGGCACACAGGGGGGCCCAAACAGCAGGGGGAATTAGTGTGGTTTGGTGGAGGGGCAGTTACAGAAGGAAGCCCTGTGCAGCTCTCTGCAGCAGCTGAAAGCCAGTTTCTCCCCCTCCTGCCAGGTTTCAGCTGCTGCAGGGAGAGACACAGACACAGGGCATCATTCCTGTAATTTCTTCCCGACACTGATTTCCCTCCCTGTTCTGCCTGCTTCTGACCCCCCCCCCCCCAGTGTGCCCCCTTGTCACTGTAAATATAATTTTTTTTATGCAAAAAAACAAATAAAAAAGGGAAAATTCCCACAGGTTCTCTGTTATGTTTGTGTCCACTAATGATTTTAGTGTATTTTTTGTGAAAATGTGGTCTTGATATATTGGGGGGGGGGGGCCCTGCCAGGTAGGCTGTACGAGGCCCCCTGATTTCTAACAGCAGCCCTGGCTATGACAAAGGGCTAGCAGTAATATGTTTTTTTTTACTGGCAGCGCTGTCCCAGGGTCAGAAGAGTTGGGGCGGCTGGCCTGACACCTTCCCAATGGGTGACACCCGAGGACGACCGCCCGATCCCCACCTGCGCTGGTAAAAAAAACAGATATCGGTGTATAACACGCAGGCACAGTTTACCCTCTATTTTCAGGGTGCGTGTTATACGCCGATAAATACGGTAGTAATGACTGAATTCATTTGGCTGAAACAGAATCAGCCATGTATTTCTCCCTAAGTTTTGGGCTCTCCGGTTCCCAATATTTATATGTCTCCCGGGCTGCTGCACAAATACAATTCTATGGGATCTTGCATCTTCTGCTTTTAATACTCATTGGAGAATACTGTGGGGCTTTGGTTCACCCATTCCCTCTGCCAAATCACGTATGACCTACTCGATCTAGGACGTCAATCAAAGTGTGAATTCTCACTCAAATGTTGATGGCGGCTCACAGGGAAGAGAAGTGGAATTTGGAAACATTGTGGAAAAAAAAGTGGAACATTTGGAGTTTACTTTACAAGCACTTTTTGAGTTTACTGTATTCCATTTAAAAATAAAAATATTTGTTTTAATATACTGTAGATCAGGGATATGCAATTAGCGGACCTCCAGCTGTTGCCAAACTACAAGTTCCATGAGGCATAGCGAGACTCTGACAGCATCAAGCATGACACCTAGAGGCAGAGGCATGATGGGACTTGTAGTTTGGCAACAGCTGGAGGTCCGCTAATTGCATATCCCTGCTGTAGATGCTTGATTCATTGGCATATTCATATATCTATTTATATGTACAGTAAAACCTTGGATTGCGAGCATAATTCGTTCCAGAAACATGCCTGTAATCCAAAGCACTTGTATATCAAAGCAAATGTCCCCATAAGAAATAATGGAAACTCAAATGATTCGTTCCACAACCATTTATTCATAGGTCCTTCCGTTTATAGTCCATATAAAAAGATTATAGCAATGTGATAGGTTGTGTAACCATAAAATGTCCATCCACAAATGGAAGCCTCCACAAGGGGGTTAGAAGAATAATACAGCAGGAGCTAAAGAGTATAAAAGAGAAGAGAGGCGCCTCTAAGTGTAGCAATATGTTGCTAAATGTTGGACCCTTTATTAAATGTAACAATATTGCTACACTTAGAGGCGCCTCTCATCTTTTATACTCAGTTGTGACGTGACTCTATCAAGACTTCGCTTGTATATCAAGTCAAATTTTATTGAAAAATTTAGCTTGTTTTGCAAAACACTTTTAAACCAAGTTACTCTCAAACCAAGGTTTTACTGTATTTATGAAAACAAATTTATTTTTGCAGAAATGTGCCTTTTTTTAAGGAGCCCTTGTGAGGGTTATGAGACGATGTACTGTACCTGTAGATTCATTTGTTTGCTTGTTTGTGTATGTAATTGAATTACAGAGCATTTGGACGGATCAAAGAGACCACTGAAAATCCTAAGGCCCCTTTCACACTGGGGCGGGCAGGTGTGGTGGCGGTATAGCAGCGAGATTTTCAGAGCTGCTATACCGTCGTTCTTAGCGCGGTATGCGGCCGCTAGGGGGATGAATTTAACCCCCGCTAGCGGCCGAAAAAGGGTTAATACCGCCCGCAAACCGCGGCTATTGGCGCGGTTTGCGGGCGGTATTACCGCGGTGTCCCATTGATTTCAATGGGTAGCCGCGGTAAAGGAGCGGTGAACACACCGCTCCTTCACCGCTGTAAAGAAGCGGCTAGCAGGACTTTTGGAGCGGTCCTGCTAGCGCACCGCTTCAGTGTGAAAGCCTTCGGGCTTTCACATTGAAGGCTACAGGCACAAATTTTTAATGCGGTATAAAACCGCATGAAAAACGCCCCAGTGTGAAAGGGGCCTAATATTCAGGAAATATGTCTGAAACTGTCAGAGGGATCAATCCCCCCCCCCCCCTCTTGCTATTTGGCTTGGCCTTAACCACTTACAGACCAGAAGATTTTCCCCCTTAATGACCAGGCCATTTTTTTGCGATTCGGCACTGCGTCGCTTTAACTGACAATTGCGCAGTCGTGCGACGCTGTGCCCAAACTAAATTGACATCCTTTTTTTCCCACAAATAGAGCTTTCATTTGATGCTATTTGATCATCACTGCGGTTTTTATTTTTTGCGCTATACACAAAAAAAGAGCGACAATTTTGAAAATTTTTTTTTTTTTTACTTTTTGCTATAATAAATAACCCCAAAAATGTTTTTAAAAAACAAAATTCTTCATCAGTTTAGGCTGATATATATTCTTCTACATATTTTTGGTAAAAAAAAAATCACAATAAGGGTACATTGATTGGTTTGCACAAAAGTTATAGCGTCTACAAACTATGGGAAAGATTTATGGCATTTTTATTATTTTTTATTTGTTTAATAGTAATGGCGGTGATCTGCGGTATTACAACATTGCGACGGACAGATCGGACACTTTTGACACATTTTTGGGATCATTGACATTTATACAGCGATCAGTGCTATAAGAATGCACTGATTACTGTGTAAATGACACTGGAGGGGAAGGGGTTAACACTAGGGGGCCATCAAGGGGTTAAATGTGTTCCCTCATGAGTGTTCTAACTGTACGGGTATAGGACTGAGTAGAAAAGGAGACATCTCGCTGTTCCTACTTACTAGTAACAAACGACATGTCTCCTCTTCTCTGACAGCACAGGGATTTGTGTGTTTACACACACACAAATCCCCGTGCTGGCGCTCGTGTACGCAATTGCGCGTGGCGGGCAGCGACCGCCGGCCACGCGCATTGTGTCCCCCACCGTGCAGCGGGTGCGTGTGCACCCTTTGGCGGCTCTAAAAGGAACCCCGTACCCATACGGGGTTTCGCGCAGGGGAGCCATTCTGCCCCCGTAAAAAGACGTGAGCTGGTCGGGAACCGGTTAAGCTGTCATTGTGAGGGTTATGAGACTATGTACTGTACATTTAGATTCATTTTTTTTTTTTTTTTGTGTGTATGTAATTGATTACAGAGCATTTGGAAGGATCAAAGAGATCACTAAAAACCCTAATATTCAGGGAATATTCCTGAAACTGTCGGATGGATTACCCCCCCCCCCCCCCCCCGCCCCCTTTGCTATTTGGCTTGGTCTTAAAGTGCTTTTGCATGTCCGTGTATCTGGGATGCCCTGTGTTGCTATGGCTATTGTAGTGATTTTTATAGCATAACCATGGAATAACATTTTAAGACCATTTAGAAGTTAAAGTGATTGTAAAGTCTGTTTTTTTTTTTTAAATAACAGACATGTTATACTTACCTCCTCTGTGCAGTTGGTTTTGCGCAGAGCAGCCCAGATCCTCCTCTTCTGGGGTCCTTCTTTGCTGCTCTGGCCCCTCCCTCCTATCGAGTGCCCCCTCAGCCAACAGCTTTCTATGGGGGGCACTGGAGCACTACATGGTTTTGGTAAATCTGAAGACAAAAATCTGTAGAAAATCTAATAGTGTGTATGGGGTCTAAAGTCTCGTACACACGGTACGATTGTTGGCCAACCGAGCGTCTGATTTTTGTCAAAAGGCCGTGTGCCAGGATCTTGTCTTGCATACTAACGTTACACAAATTGTCGTGCCACAAACACGAACGTAGTGATGTACTACGAGGAATTTCAGCTCTTGAGTGCCACCCTTTGGGCCCCTTCTGCTAATTTCGTGTTTGGTGAACATTGATTCCGAGCATGCGTGTTTGTACTTTCGACTTTTGTGTGACGGATTTGTGCACTGACCATACGAAAATCAGACGTGTAGCCTGTCATCCAACATTTCTTGGCCGATAATTGGACAATTGTCAAAAGGAGCATACTAACGGTAAGATTTTAGGACAACAGTCGGTCAACAGACAATATTCTTCCAACAATCGAACTGTTTGTACGAGGCTTAAAGCCTCGTACACACAATCCAATTGTTGGCAGGGGATTGTGTGATGACAGACTGTTGGCCTAAAATCTGACCGTTAGAACAGGCTAGTAGATGACAGGCTAGTACATTTTCGGTGGACAACGGTCTGTTTTCAGATTTTCGTATGGTCAGTACACAAATTCGTCACACAAAAGTCCAAAGTACAAACACACATGCTCGGAATCAATGCTCACCAAACACGACATTAGTAGAAGGGTGGCGCCCAAGAGCTGAAATTCCACGTAGTACGTCACTATGTTCGTGTTTGTTGGCCAACAATTGTGTGCCGTTAAGCCCTGTACACACGATCGGATATCCTATGGATTCTAACCCAATGTTTTTTTCCATCGGAAATCCGATGAAACAGTCAAAAAACCGACCGTTTCAAATGCGGTGACGTAAAACACTCCGATGAGCCGAGAAAAATTAAGTTCAATGCTTTTGAGCAGGGATGAGCCGAACACCCCCCTGTTCGGTTCGCACCAGAACCTGCGAACAGACAAAATGTTCATGTAAACTTTAGAACCCTATTAAATACAATGGACTCGAACGTTCGAAATCTAAAGTGCTAATTATAAAGGCTAATATGCAAGTTATTGTCCTAAAAAAGTGTTTGGGGACCGGGGTCCTGCCCCAGGGGACATGTATCAATGCAAAAAGAAGTTTTAAAAACTGCCGTTTTTTCGGGAGCAGTGATTTTAATAATGCTTAAAATGAAACAATAAAAGTGAAATATTCCTTTAAATTTCGTACCTGGGGGGTGTGTATGATATGCATGTGAAGTGGCGCATGTTTCCCGTGCTTAGAACTGTCCCTGCAAAAAATTTCATTTTTGAAAGAAAAAAAGTCATTTAAAACTCACTCGCCGCTATTAATGAATTGTCGGCTCCCGGCAATACATACAAAAGTCATTAATAAAAAAAAGCGTGGGGGTTCCCCAAAATTCAATTACCAGGCCCTTCAGGTCTGGAATGGATATTAAGGGGAACCCCGCTGCAAATTTAAAAAAAAATGACGTGGGGTTCCCCCAAATATCCATACCAGGCCCTTCAGATCTGGCATAGATTTTAAGGGGAACTCCACCCCAAATAAAAAAAAAATGGCGTGGAGTCCCCCTAAAAATCCATACCAGACCCTTATCCGAGCACACAACCTGGCTGGCCGAAGGGGAAGAGGGGGGGACGAGAGCGGCCCCCCTCCCTCCTGAACCGTACCAGGCCACATGCCCTCAACATGAGGAGGATGTCCCCATGTTGATGGGGACAAGGGCCTCATCCCCACAATCCTTGCCCGGTGGTTGTGGGGGTCTGCGGGCGGGGGGCTTATCGGAATCTGGAAGACCCCTTTAACAAAGGGGACCCCCAGATCCCGGCCCCCCCCTATGTGAATTGGTAAGGGATACATTGTACCCCTACCATTTCACAAAGAAAGCGTAAAAAATGTTTTAAAAAAACACACAAACACCTTGAAAAAGTCCTTTATTAAAAAATAAAAAAATAAAAAAAAAACAACAACATTCCAGCGGTGAAATCCAGTGTCCCGCGGCGATCCCGATGTCCAGCGCTGTCCGTCATTGGTTGTGCCTGAGCGGACCTGATGGGGAACTTCCTCCGCCGTGTTTTAAATGTCTAGACCCGCCCCTTCTAAAGTTCCCCATCAGGTCCGCTCAGCGGACCAGATGCGGAACATGACAAGGGGCGGGTCTATACATGTATTACCAAAGTGAGAGCAGTTCCCCATCAGGTCCGCCCCCTCGGTATGTACACAGTGAAGGAAGTTCCCCGCTCAGGCCAATGACGTAGGCGGGTCCGACATACCGAGGGGGCGGACCTGATGGGGAACTGCTCTCACTTTGGTAATACATGTATAGACCCGCCCCTTCTCATGTTCCGCATCTGGTCCGCTGAGCGGACCTGATGGGGAACTTTAGAAGGGGCGGGTCTATACATTTAAAACACTGAGGAGGAAGCTCCCCATCAGGTCCGCTCAGGCACAACCAGTGACGGACAGCGCTGGACATCGGGATCGCCGCGGGACACTGGATTTCACCGCTGGAATGTTTTTTTTTTTTTTTTTAATAAAGGACTTTTTCAAGGTGTTTGTGTGTTTTTTTAAACATTTTTTTTACGCTTTCTTCGTGAAATGGTAGGGGTACAATGTACCACTTACCAATTCACATGGGGGGGGGCCGGGATCTGGGGGTCCCCTTTGTTAAAGGGGTCTTCCAGATTCTGATAAGCCCCCCGCCCGCAGACCCCCACAACCACCGGGCAAGGGTTGTGGGGATGAGGCCCTTGTCCCCATCAACATGGGGACATCCTCCCCATGTTGAGGGCATGTGGCTTGGTACGGTTCAGGAGGGAGGGGGGGCCGCTCTCTCGTCCCCCCCTCTTCCCCTGCGGCCGGCCAGGTTGCGTGCTCGAATAAGGGGTCTGGTATGGATTTTTAGGGGGACTCCACGCCATTTTTTTTTTACATTTGCGGCGGGGTTCCCCTTAATATCCATTCCAGACCTGAAGGGCCTGGTAATTGAATTCTGGGGAACCCCCACTCTTTTTTTTTTTTATCAATGACTTTTGTATGTATTGCCGGGAGCCGACAATTCATTAATAGCCGCGAGTCAGTTTTAAATGACTTTTTTTCTTTCAAAAATGACATTTTTTGCAGGGACAGTTCTAAGCACGGGAAACATGCGCCACTTCACATGCATATCATACACACCCCCCAGGTACGAAATTTAAAGGAAAATTTCACTTTTATTGTTTCACTTTAAGCATTATTAAAATCACTGCTCCCGGAAAAACTGCAGTTTTTAAAACTTCTTTTTGCATTGATACATGTCCCCTGGGGCAGGACCCGGGTCCCCAAACACTTTTTATGACAATAACTTGCATATAAGCCTTTATAATTAGCACTTTAGATTTCTCCCATAGACTTTTCGAATTTGCCGCGAACACCCCAATTTGTTCGCTGTTCGGCGAACGGGCGAACAGGCAATGTTCGAGTCGAACATGAGTTTGACTCGAACTCGAAGCTCATCCCTACTTTTGAGCATGCGTCAACTTGATTCTGAGCATGTGTGGGTTTTTTATACGATGGATTTCCACACAGACGATCGGATTTTGCTATCGTTTTTTTTTTCCCATCGGATAAATTTAAAACATGTTCTATTTTTTCACACCGATGGAAAAAAGACCGATGGGGCCCATACACGACAAAAGTCTAATGCTCGGTTGGCCAAAAATCGGATCGTGTGTATGAGGCTTAAGTCTACAAAAATGCTGTGTATTGTAATCCCACAACGGTAGTTAGCAGTTCTGGCAGATCAACGGAGATTTTCTATACCTGCAGGGTCTTTAAATAAATAAACATGAGGAAATATACGTACGTGTCTTTCAGGGATGTATTTATTTCTTTTTTATTGTCCTGACATTCACTTTAAACACATTCCCTTTGGGAAAAAAAATGCATTCAGTATTTCTAACCCCCATCCCCTCCCCCAAAAAAAGAAAAAAGCAGCGTTTGCTCATTCTATGAGGATTCATTTTAGAGACAGTAATTGCTTAAAAATTGATTTTGCCCCAGATTAGTCCTTAGAAATGTGAGGTTAGTAATAGATACTTTTAAACACTTAAAGTGGAGCTCCCCTGAAAAAAAAAAATTAAAAGCCAGCAGCTACAAATACTGCAGCTGCTGACTTTTAATATTAGGACAGTTACCTGTCCTGGAGTCCAGCGATGTTGGCAGAAGAAGACGAGCAATCGCTCGTCACTCTGCTGCCCCCACCGCCATCCTCGGTGAGGGAACCAGGAAGTGAAGCTTTGCGGCTTCACTGCCCAGTTCCCAACGGCACATGCGCGAGTCACGCTGCGCCGTTCTCACTGGTCCCCGTTTTGTTTTGGGAGCCGAGTGTTTCCCAGAACACAACGGGTATTCTGCGGGAAGTGACGTACTACCCGCAGAATTCCCGTAAGGAGGACTCCGGGAAGTGGGTGCAAATACCTGTCTTAGACAGGTATCTGCACCCCCTCCCCCCTGAAAGTTGCCAAATGTGACACCGGAGGGGGGGAGGGTTCCGATGAGCGGAAGTTCCACTTTAGGGTGGAGCTCCGCTTTAAGGACTGCCGCACGACGATGTACGTCGACAGAATGGCACGGACAGGCACAAGGGCGTACAGGTACGTCCCCTTTAAGAACCCATCCGTGGGTCGCACGTGCCGCGGCATGCTCGCAACCCGGTCCGAAGCTCTATGACCGCGCCCGCGGGACCCGTGGACCTGATCGCGGCCGGTGTCCCGCGATTGGGTGACAAAGCTGAAGAACGGGGAGAGGTAAGTGTAAACAAACCTTTCCCCGTTCTTCCTAGTGGCATGTCAGTGATCGTCTGTTCCCTGTCATAGGGAACGACGATCAGTGATGTCACACGCAAAGCCACGCCCCCCTACAGTAATAATCACTCATTAGGTCACACTTAACCCCTATAGCGCCACCTAGAGGTTAAACCATTCACTGCCAGTGTCATTTTCACAGTAATCAGTGCATATTTATAGCACTGATCGCTGTAAAAATGACAATGGTCCCAAAAATGTGTCAAAGTGTCCGATGTGTCCGCCATAATGTCGCAGTCACGCCGCCATTACCAGTAAAAAAAAAAAAAATAAAAAAAAAATGCCATAAAACTATCCCCTGTTTTGTAGACGCTATAACTTTTGCGCAAACCAATCAATAAACGCTTATTGCGATTTTTTTTACCAAAAATATGTAGAAGAATACGTATCGGCCTAAACTGAGGAAAAAAATATTTTTTTATATATTTTTGGGGGATATTTATTATAGCAAAAAGTAAAAATTTTCAAAATTGTTGCTCTATTTTTATTTTTAGCACAAAAAATAAAAACCGCAGAGGTGATCAAATACCACCAAAAGAAAGCTCTATTTGTGGGAAAAAAAGGACGTCAATTTTGTTTGGGAGCCACGTTGTGCGACCGCGCAATTGTCAGTTAAAGCGACGCAGTGCCGAATCGCAAAAAGGGGCCTGGTCCTTTAGCAACAAAATGTTCCGGGGCTGAAGTAGTTAATGAAGGACAGTAATGAAGAATTGGATAGCTGTAGATTTTCTGCGCAGTCCTCATAAATTTCTAGAACAGGCTTCATACAGGATAGAAGTATTTCTTACCGCACATAATAATGGTTATTGTAAAGTGTCAAGACTCAAGGTCATAAGCTGAAAGCTTTCATAGTAATGATGGTGTACACCAGTATAAGAGATCCTTCAGAGCTTGCTTTTGTGTCCCGGATTCAACATCAAACAACCACTCTGGAGCATGCATCACCCATTTCCATCCCATCTCCAATACCTATTTATAGCACTGATCGCTGTAAAAATGACAATGGTCCCAAAAATGTGTCAAAAGTGTCCGATGTGTCCGCCATAATGTCGCAGTCACGTCGCCATTACCAGTAAAAAAAAAAAAAAATAATAAAAATGCCATAAAACTATCCCCTGTTTTGTAGACGCTATAACTTTTGCGCAAACCAATCAATAAACGCTTATTGCGATTTTTTTTACCAAAAATATGTAGAAGAATACGTATCGGCCTAAACTGAGGAAAAAAATATTTTTTTATATATTTTTTAAAGTTTTTTTTTTTTTTCTGAGCCCACCAGAATAATATTAAATATAACACTACATTCAATGTGGGTGCTATTTCTGAAGAATCCAAACTTCTAGGCTCCATGCAGCTTTCTGTTATATACAGGTAGTTAAATATGTCCAAAGTTTCCTCAACTGATCAATCAGCATTGCCATCAGGAATATAAAATCTAAATTGAAAAAAAAAATGTAATTAAAATGCTCATTAACCTGTTGCCAACCAGCCGGCATTGTTATACAGCGGCAGGTTGGCACGGCTGCGCAAACCGCCGTAGATGTACGTCGGCCACTTTAGGAGCTGTGAGAGTCACGCACGTGCTGCCGGAGGCGTGACCCCAAAGCGGATGCGCGTGGCCGCGATGTCTGCCGACCACCCACGATTGCGCCACAGAGAGCCAGAATGGGGATCTGTCAATGTAAACAGACAGATGCCCGTTCTGACAAGGGAGGAGAGACAGATCTGCTGTTCCTAGTGATTAGGAACAGCGGTCTCTCTCCTCCTCCAGTCAGTCCCATCCCCCCACAGTTAGAAACACCTCCCAGGGAACACAGTTAACCCCTTGATCGCCCCTTGGTGTTAACCCCTTCCCTACCAGTGACATTTACACAGTAATCAGTGCTTTTTTATAGCACTGATCGCTGTATAAATGTCAATGGTCCCAAAAGTGTCAAAAGTGTCCGATCTGTCCGCCGCAATGGCCCACTCCCGCTAAAAATCTCTAATCACCGCCATTACTAGTAAAAAAAAAAAAAAATAATAATAATAAAAATGCCTTAAATGTATCCCCTATTTTGTAGACACTATAATTTTGCACAATCCAATCAATATACGCTTATTGCAATTTTTTTTTAACCAAAAATATGTAGAAGAATACATATTGGCCTAAAATGATGAAGATTTTTTTTTTGGGGATATTTATTATAGCAAAAAGTAAAAAATATTGTTTTTTTTTAAAAATGTCTGTCTTTTTTTGTTTATAGCGCAAAAAATAATAAAAACCGCAGAGGTGAGGTGGGAAAAAAAGGACATAAATTTTGTTTGTGTACAACGTCACGACCGCGCAATTGTCAGTTAAAGCGACGCAGTGCCGTATCGCAAAAAATGGCCTGGTCAGGAGGTGGGTAAATCCTTCCGGGGCTAAAGTGGTTAAAAAAAATAAGGCATTGGTAGGGATTTACTAAAACTGGAGCACTCAAAACCTGGTGCAGATATACATGGTAGCCAATCAGCTTTTAACTTCAGCTCAATTAAAGGGGGGTTCCATCCGCAATTTTTTTTTTTTAAAGTCAGCAGCTACAAACACTGTAGCTGCTGACTTTTAATAAGGACACTTATCTGTCCTACTCGCCTGCGATGTCAGCCCCCCCGAGGCCGATCCCTTGGTGCTGGCAGCTCCCGGCGCCGCCATCCTTAGTAAGGGAAACAGGCAGGGAAGCCGTGCGGCTTCACTGCCCGTTTGCTACTGCGCATGTGCGAGCAGCGCAACGCTTTGTGAATGGGCCGGATGCTCTCTGGGATACACACAGTTCTCAGAAGGCAGCGCGCCCCATTCACAAGAAGACACAGAGTGTAGGACGAGGAAGAAGATCCACCCTGGAGGATGAAGAGGCAGATTAGGGACTTTCGCATAGCAACCGCTATTTCTGGTAAGTAAAAGATTTTTTTTTTCATTTTTTTTTTTATTATTTATTCGTAGATTTTTGGTGAATTTTATTTTTTCCATAGTGGAACTCCACTTTAAGCTTTGACAATAAATCCTGGAAGCTGGTTGGTTTATATGCAGAGTTGCACCAGATTTTGCACTCTCCAGTTTTAGTAAATCTCCCCCCATTGCATCACTAACCACCCATTCATAGAATTGTTGCCCTGTTGCTGAGCTCTGACACACATCTGGGTTTTTTGGATGCTTACACCTCCCCAACCTCTTAACCCAACCCCCCACATTACCACCGATTTCAGAGATGACCCCTTAAAACACACATTTTCGGTGCTGATATATTGGCTGAAGTACAATGAGCCAGACCGGCACCCAGGGACTGAGCAATGGAGTCTGGGCGAACCACTCACTTTCGGCGGTATACATATCCTGTTGTGACACTTCTGGGATAATGTTCCTAGCACCTAAACCGAACATGACAAAGAGGTCATTTAGGGATGAATTGGAGGAACCAAACAATAGGGCAGGGGACAGACGTCACACATGCATCAGATGTGAAAATATGTTGGATGGCTTTACTCGGAGAGCAGATTCTATAGATGTGGGAACTTGTGTCTTCTTTTACAGAAGCTTTTTTGAAAAAAAAAAAATCCTTTCAGTGACAAGGTCCCTTGAATCACTTCCTGACTGCTGTACGTATATACATAGCTCCCAACTGTCCCTGATTTCGAGGGACTGTCCCTGATTTGGAGCAAAGTCCCTCTTTCCCTCTTTCCTCCTCATTTGTCCCTCATTTTCGTCTGATCCCTTCTAGACTGTAAGCTCTAATGAGCAGGGCCCTCTGATCCCTCCTCTATTGAATTGTATTGTGACTGTACTGTCTTCCCTGATGTAAAGCGCTGCGCAAACTGTTGGCGCTATATAAATCCTGTATAATAATAATATAGTTGTATATAAAATGCACTTTTTAACTTTCAAAAAGGTGTTTCCCAGTGCTAAACTTTTCATCCAAATTCAAAATTGCTGCATTTGTCAATTTAAAGGAATAGTAGTGGTAAAAAAAGCACTTGTGGATTTAATTAACCCTATTTTTTTGGGGGGTTATGTCCCCTTTAAGGGGGTGTTGCAGGGGGTGTGTCCTTTGCCTACATACGTTTGCTAGTAGGTGTCCCTCATCCCCATCTCAAAATATTAGGAGGTATGCGTATATATACAGCTTCACCAGAAAGCGATTATAACAGTATCAAAACTTTCTGCCAGCGATTCTCTTTATTGAAAAAGTGATCAGAGTGGCTCTACAGCCTCAGGATCACTTTTACAGAGAGCAGAGTGGGGCCTCCATCCTTCCACCACCGCCCTTCCCAGGCTCTCTCATTCCACCAGAGGTGTACTGAGAGTCTGTTCCCTGATCTCTTTGATGATGTGAGAAAGCGATGAGGTTGTTGTCATTTCCAGGTTTCAGCTGTTTGTTCACTAGTTAATACCAGATGGTAAAGCAGCCAATCAAACACCAGATCTGTCTATAAAGAGTATATGCCATTTCTCATGCTATCACAGGGGATGTTGTTCATCCTTTGTGATAGCAGTAAAGTTGGATAACAAAAAAAAAGTAAATACATTTTGTAAAAATATTTCAATAACATAAACAAATACAAACATTTTAAGCGTCCCTGTCAGAGGCGGCTCTAGGTTTTGTGAGGCCCTAAGGCATGAGGTCCCACTCACGCCCATAATGGGAAAAATAATTCAAACAAGAAAAATGGCTGCAGAAAATGCACGTATCTAGCACACAGGTGATCAGCACCACTTCCAGGGCACCCTCCTCACCCATCAGACATATTCAGCCAATGCAAGAAGGGGGAGAGAGGGGGAGGTGAAAAAGAGAGGGGGTAATAGAGAGATGTGATGATGTCGACATTAGTATTGATCACAGGCAAATTAGGCGGCCGCGAGGCCCCTGTGAGTGCGAGGCCTTAGGCGACCGCCTAACTTGCCTAATTAGAGAGCCGCCTCTGGTCCCTGTCCCCCGATCCTAGCTTGCAAATGTGAACGCGCACATAGGTCCTTCATGCATTTGTAAGTGGTGATTGCATCACACATGTGACATATCGCCACAAACATTGTAAACTATAATCACTGTGCCAAAGATTACAATAAAAATTCTTACAAAAAAAAATATTAAATACAATGTGATACCCCTGTTGGTAAACCAAAAAAATACAGTGTGTTTGCGCTAGGTATCAATATAAGTTTTCCCTCCAAAACACTCCTCTTCGTGCTGCTCTGCATGCTGGTGTCAATGCTGTCAGTTTTGTCAAAGCATGACTTCTCAGTGAGTTTTACCTTTGCAGGTCCGGGTACAGAGTCATTGCTATCATCCTCATCCGCAGAATCCACTGAAAAGCAAAAGGTTCTTCCACTCAAGGGAGACTGCATTTCCTGAATAAAGACTCAAAATAATATCTTGGAAGGAGACATAGCCTAATAATTACAGCTACTGTGGAATCTGAGGAGCTTGATGGCTTGAAGCCCATTATTTTAACCACTTAAAGCGAGGTTCCGCGGTCCATCGTTTTTTTATTTTTTTTAAGTCCATTCAATGTGGTTTCAGATAGCAACTTAGTACTCACTCGTCTGGCGATTAAAACCATCCCCCATCCATTTTCGTTTTAAAAGAAACACTTATATAAATCGATCCTGGGATTTTCCATTTTCCTTTTGGGCATCGTGAAGCCCACAAGCACGGACTTCCGGGAAGCGGTGAATGCTCGTCTCCAGGCATTCACCGCTCTATCTCGCGCATGAGCAGTGTTGACAGCGCCTTTACCTCGTGTCTGCAGGTGCCTAATGGCAATATTCCCCTGCGTGCCCTGAATTAAAATGGCGGAATTAGATCCACCCTCGTCACGTGACCGGGTAGATGAGTCACGTGACGAGCGAAATCTCGAGAGATTTCGCTGGATGGCGTTCCGCATTGTCTCCTGGGAAGTATGACACTTTGCTCCCAGGAGACATTGCGGAGACCTCCCAGCATACACAGCGGCGCCGGGGAAAACAAAGATACGCCTACTCCCGCGGGAGGAAAACCCGGAAGTCCCAATTCAGACAGCTGATTCACGGTAATTAGAGCAGCACAAAAAAAATGTTTGCGCATATGTGTATGTAAATGTTGCAAGGATATGGTTGCAGTACAGTTGAAATTTTGGGTGAACCTCCGCTTTAAGGACGGAGCCTCTTTCTGAGATCTGGTGTTTACAAGTTAAAAACATTTTTTTTTTGCTAGAAAATTACTTTGAACCGACAAACATTATATATATATATATATATATATATATATATATATATATATATATATAAATATATATATATATTTTCTAACAACCAAGAGAACTTTTTGGAAAAAAATCACTTTTTTTAATTAAAAAATAACACAACAGTAAAGTTAGCCCAATTTTTTTTATATTGTGAAAGATAATGTTACGCCGAGTAAATTGATAACCAACATGTCACGCTTCAAAGTTACGCCCACTCGTGGAATGGCGACAAACTTTTACCCTTAAAAATCTTCATAGGCGACGTTTAAAAAATGCTACAGTTTGCATGTTTTGAGTTACAGAGATGGCCTGGGGCTAGAATTATTGCTCTGGCTCTGACGATCACGACGATACCTCACATGTGTGGATTGAACACCGTTTTCATATGCGGGCGCTG
Organism: Rana muscosa; assembly: GCA_029206835.1. Taxonomy (NCBI): domain Eukaryota; kingdom Metazoa; phylum Chordata; class Amphibia; order Anura; family Ranidae; genus Rana; species Rana muscosa. The sequence goes on along the minus strand of CM055116.1, from coordinate 79,621,481 downwards.
CTCACGTATGCGTTCGCTTCTGCGCGTGAGCTCGTCGGGACGGGGCGCTTAAAAAAAAAAAAAACGTATTCATTTTACTTTTTTTTTAACAAGTTTTTATTGGAATAATGAAAGACACTTGAGCAGTTGTAAAGATAAGTACACAAGTACAAAAGAGAACATAAGAGAACATAAGGCTGTTAGTCAGGTTTAAAACAATGGTACATAGGAATATCGGTGTAGCTAGATGGGTACAACAGGTAGGGCAAAACAAAATGTAGCACATGACACTAGCACACTTGAAGACTAACCTTATGGGGTTATGAAGTTATGAAGATATGTATATATGAAGATATGAAGAGAGGGTGCTGTATACACAAAATTCTCACCTAGTGAGGGTACAGCAGGTCATCCTAGATAAATACCTAAAAAGCAATGCAACCGGAAGGTGGAATACTGGATGGATCTGTCTACGCGCCCCTATGTTTAGAATCAGGAATAGGGGAAAACTCAAAACAAACGGGGGGGGGGGGAGAGAGCTCCAGAGACAGTGGTGCGCTGATCATTCCATTACATAAATGGTCCCGAGAAAAGGACAGCCCTGGTGGGCCATCCGGAATATATAGACTGTGCAATGTCATCAAGATTTACAGCCCAATTGGGAAAGGGTCAGCGTACGAGAAAGAGAGTTGTTCCAGAGCTGCCTGATCCGCTGCCGAGAGGGTTGTTATGATGAAGGATTCCCATCTGTAAAGAAAGCGGGCTCTAGATCTGGGTTCTTTAAAGTCTGTAAGAAGTCGTTCTTTGTAGAAGAGGTTGAGGCAGTCCTTTTCGAGTTGGATGAGAGAAGGGCATTGGGGAGAGATCCAGTGCCTAAGAATGAGTCTCCTCGCGAGAAGCAAACAAAGTAAAATCCAGTCTTTCGAGGAGGGACGTTTGGTAGTCCCTGAGGGGATCGTTGCAGCCGGCGAAAGAGACCAGGGTAACAATATAGGGTCCCAATAACCAAATATTAGAAGTAAAGGGTCTTTGGGGAGTTTCAGCAGAGTGATTTTGAATATATAGGATAGGACTTGATCCCAAAATGAGGAAATGAAGGAGAAGGACCAGAAGCGGTGGGAGAGAGAAGGTCTGGGTGCCTTGCATAGAGGGCAGGAGGCGCCATCTCTATTGGAGTTAGGAGAGACAAATGGGATATAAGCCCGGTGTGCGATCTTGAGTTGGGTTTCTCTCCAAATTTCGTTGGGTGTCAGTCGAAGGGTTTTCTGCAGGCCAGATAGGATTTTTTTCGTTATATCTGGAACTGGGAAATCCCTAGCCCAGTTCGCAATAGAAGAGGAGGACATATACGGGGAAGATTCTTGCAGGAGAGGTCTGTAGATGTCCGCGATTTTATAACGTCCACTTCGCAGTAAACGTTCAGAAAAGCTGTTTTCGAATCTCCGGAGGTTGTCTTTACACGTTGTAGATAAGAAGCTAATGCATTGGTTATAATGAAATACGTGAGAGGGGGGCAGAGAATAAAACAAGGATATTGTAGAAAAGGGCAGTGGTTTTCCAGTGTTGCCATCGCACAGTGAGGAGAAATGTGTCAGACCTTGAGCCTGCCAGACCGAAAAGGCTTTGTAGTGGAGACCAGGGATGAAGTCAGGATTGCCTTGGATTGGTAAATGGGGAGAGATGAAAGGAGATAACTTGAGTGTTTTTCTGATTTCTCTCCAAGCTATAGCTGTGTCCCTTAGCAGGAGATTGTGTTGATAAGGTGGGGGGACAGTTTTCCATCTGCAGTGTAGAAGGGCCACCAGAGAGTGCGGGTGAGCCATTTCGGATTCCAGGACGTAATTAGAGTATTGGGATGATTGAGCTATCCAATCTAAGCTGGTCCTGAACAGACATGCTAAATTATACAATCTAATATGAGGTAGACCGATACCCCCGTCGCTTCTAGGAAGGTGTAGTTTTTTAAAGGCTATCCGAGGTCTTTTGCCGTGCCAGATGAACTGTGAAATTTTGGAGTTTAGGAGTTTGATATCTTTATGTTTCAAGAGCAAGGGAATGGTTTGCAAAGGATAAAGCAGTCTGGCGAAGCTAATCATTTTGATAAGGTGACACCTTCCTAGGAGCGAGAGGGGAAGATCCATCCAGTTCGACAGTTCCTGATAGAGTTTTGTGAAGAGGGGGGGGTAATTGAGGTGATAGATGGAAGAGGGCAACTTCCCAATCTTTATACCTAGGTAGGTGATGTGAGAAGATGCAACCTTAAACAGAGAGTGGTGAGCCCAGGGGGGTGTGGAGTGTGTCCCTATAGGGAGAATCTCGCTCTTGGAATAATTGATACGGAGGCCGGAGCACAGTCGAAATTCGTCAAAGGTAGTTTTAATGGTCGACATGTCGTTACTGGGGTTGCCCGTGAATATGAGGACGTCATCGGCGAATAGTGAGGTGCGAAGTTCCGCTTTGCCTATTTTGATGCCTCGTAAAGGGGCTATCTGGGAAAGGTATCTAGACAGAGGTTCTAAGGCCAAGTTGAACAGGAGGGGGGAGAGAGGACAACCCTGTCTGGTCCCTTTATGGAGGCGGAAATCCTCTGAGAGGAGTCCAGCCGCAACAAGTCTAGCTGAGGGCGCTGTATACATGGCATTGATCAGATGACAGAAAGGGCCTGAGAATCCCATTTTAGACAAAGTGAGGGAAAGCCAGTCAAAGCTTACATTGTCAAAAGCTTTTTCAGCGTCTAACGTTATAATGGCGTAATCTCCCGTAGGGTCCTGTTTGGCTCGTTCAAGGGCTAGGAGAACCTTGCGTATGTTAAGGGTGGCTGTCCGCCCTTTCACGAATCCTGATTGGGCCGGGTGAATGAGGTCCGGGAGGATGACTGCTAGTCTGGAGGCCACAATCTTCGAGAGGATTTTGACATCCAGGTTGAGTAGTGAGATAGGCCTGTATGAGCCCGGATCCAGAGGATCTTTGCCCTTTTTAGAAAGTAGCTTAATGATGGCCTGGTTGCCTGTCGGTAGATAGGGACCTCCCGCCCAGATGTTGGAATAGACCGAGTGGAGCACGGGCGCAGTTATATTTTGGAGAGTTTTATAAAATTCACTTGTGAAGCCGTCCGGGCCAGGGGCTTTAGAGGGGCGGAGAGCATGTATAGTGCCTTCTATTTCAACGAGGGAGATAGGGGCATTCAGGGAATCTAGAAGGGCAGTTGAGATAGTTGGTAGATTCATTTTTTCAAGGAAAGCTTGGGCTATTTTATGGTCAATGGGATCGGGTGCATAAAGGGCTGTGTAATATTCCAGCATGGTTTTATTGATGCGAAGTGGGGTAGAGTGTGTAGTTCCCGTGCGGTCCCGCAGTGAGGTGATGTGCGTCGGGCGGTGCGCCCCCTTACAGAGTCTGGATAGGAGTTTGCCAGCTTTGTTACCAAATTTATGAAGGGAGGCATCTAGGTGAGATTTTTTTGTGAGTTCCAGGGTGTCCGCCCAGGTGTCAAAGGCAGTTTTAGCCGCGGACCACTCCGCCTTGTTTGCCGGTGACATCGAGGCGGCTAGATTGCGTTGTGCGAGGTGAAGTCTGTCGCTGGCCAGCTTGAATTTCGATAGTGCGTTTCTTTTAAAGGAAGTGGCATATGAGATGATCCGACCCCTCAAGTATGCTTTTCCAGCATCCCAGAGAAGGTTCGGGTCCCCTGCATGTGGAGCATTCGCGGAGGAAAACTCCTCCCATGCTCGTTCCATGTAAGCGCGAAAATCAGCATTATTGTGGAGGAAGGAAGGGAAGCGCCAGATGTTAGGGTGGGGGGGGAGGTCTAGATTGTCTAGGGTAAGGAGTATTGGGGCATGATCCGAAATGGCTATGTCTCCGATCTCTGCGTCTGAAACCAGGGGGATGATACTGTCGGTCCCAAAAAAATAGTCGATCCTAGTGAGGATCTTGTGAGGATTAGAATAGAAGGTGAATTCCCTGTCTACCGGATGTGTTAAGCGCCAGATGTCTGTAAGATGGAGGGAGTCCATAGTGGAGGCAAATAGTGTGGGAGCAATTCCAGCAGGCGCCGGTGTGGTTTGTTTTGGAGAGGACCTATCGTCTGTAGGATGCATGAGGTCATTAAAATCTCCCCCAACTAGGTGGGGTAAGTGAGAAGTGTTGAGAAGCCAAGTGGAGAGCTGAGAGTAAAATGTCTTTGTGGGACTGTTGGGGGCGTATACATTGGAAATCACTATTTCTTTTGACCCAATTCTAACCCTGGAGGAGATGAAGCGTCCTTGGTTGTCTGTATGCGTGGAAAGAACAGTACAAGGGAGGTTTTTGTTGAAAAGAAGGATGACCCCAGCCTTCCGACCAACCGATTCTGAACCCAAGACTGTCCCAACCCAGAGTTTCTGCAATCGACTGAAGTCAGACGCCGAAAGGTGGGATTCCTGAAGTAAAGCTATGTCCGCTTTTAGCCTTTTGAGGTGGCGAAGAATCTTCATTCTCTTGTTAGGAGAACGGAGACCCCTCACATTCCATGAGATTACCTTAAGATATCGTGGATGAAAAGGTGTAGAGGCGGCGCTTTAGTAGCTGTAAGATTATAGGCAGGGATCAAGAGGTAGAGTTTAGGCGCGTTAGTGATGTGAGCATCTGTGTGTGGAGCCCTCAGGTAAGGAGTGCATGTTGAAATGTGGAGTGGGGAGAGGGGGGATGAGGGGGGGTAAAGGAAAAGAGAACAAAGTAAAACAAAACAACAAATTAACGTGAACATCATAAAGAACTTCGCTTTTTTCCGCATGAGTTCGCTGTGCAAGGTAGCTTCCCATACATGACCCGTCTCGGAAAAGAAAGACCAGTTATTGTGCCTGAGCGCCCCGGGGACCTCGATAACGTGCGAGGGACCCCTGGAATGGAGTTATGGCAGGGAGCCTAAAAGAAAAAATCACACAGCGGAGTCAGGGAGGGCAATTACAGTACAAATGAACTAGTGTGCAGTGCGGCCTGTAGGCATGTGCGCACGCATTACCACCCTGGAAGGGGGAAAAAGAGAAAAAAGAATGGTTTTAAGCATAACATATGAAACAATATATTGATTGAACCACATAAGATGAGAAAAAATAAAAAAATAAAAAATAAGATGGAATGGATGGAACGGCACACGGATTCAGAGCCGTTGTGGGAAAGATCACTGGGTGATCGCTCGGGTGACAGTGCCTGATTGAGGATAAGTGGAGAGCACGATAAGTAGATCGTGTATCCCCGACACTCGAGTTGACAGAACAAAAAAAAAGATCATACGACCTGTATTGGTGAGGAAGGAAGTTCATGACGGTGTAAGGCAGTCCATCAACGGGAGTTTTGGTAGCGCTGTTCTGGACCAGAAAGCCTAAAACGTTTTGGAGAGTCCTTGCGGGGGCTTCTCTGTTCCAACGCTCGTGGACTGGAATTCGACTTGGAGGGCGTGTGGGGGTGTGATTCACCCCTTAGGGAGCGGAGAAAAGATTCTGCTTCCGCCGGATCCTGGAAGGAAAGTTGATCCCCTTTCGGCGATTTGAGGCGTAGAGTTGCAGGAAAGGCCAGGGTAAATTTTATGTGTTGCTTGAAGAGTTCAGTACATATCGGTTGAAAAGCTTTTCTTTTCTTGGTGACTTCAATCGAGTAGTCCGCAAAAATTAGGATTTTTACCCCGTCTATTTGGAGAGAAGGGGACTGTCTGAATGTCTGAAGAATGATGGATTTGTCGGCATAATTGAGATACTTGGCAATAATAGGTCGGGGTGTTTTACGTTCGGGATTGAAGGACCCCATACGGTGTGCGCGTTCCACTGTGAACAGGCCTGAAAGGCCTAAAGCCTCCGGGATGCGTTTTGAGCAGAATTCAGCCGTAGCTGCTGAGGGAAGCGATTCGGGGACACCTACAAATCGCAAGTTGCTCCTTCTCGACCTATTTTCCAAATCTTCTAATTTTTGAATGATGTACTGATTTGTTTTGTCCTGCGACTGTTCTGTGGCTTGCGCTTGATAGAGTTCATCTTCAACCTCAGAGAGGCGGTGTTCCATTTCATTAAGCCTAGTGGAGTGTTCAGCAAGTTGGGCTTTAATTTGTTGCATGCCTGCGTTGACTGCCTTTTCCACCGAGGCAGAGATCATGGGAGAGAGAAGGGCTGCTACAGCAGCAGCAATTTGGTGCGTGTTATCAGCAGCATCCCCGGGGGGTGGGGAACTAGAAATATCCCCTGGTGAGGCTGGCTGAGTAAATAACAGAGGGGGACCCTGAGATGTAAGTGCAGGGGGTGTAATGCTCTGCTGGGAGGGATGACCGCTCACCTCCATGTCAGCCGGCTGTGATTCCTCCGCTGCGCGGGAGTAGGCCGAAGCCGGGGCCTCGATTTGCGGCCTGCCCGGCGGCGCCGCTGCGGCCGCGAACGAGCGAGCACCGTTTTTTTCAAGAAAACGGTCCATCTGAGTGAGGGGGACACCCGGGTGTGGTGGATGGCTACGAGGGGCCGCTCTGGCTGAGTTTATATGCCGTTTTTTGGGCCCTGATGAGGGAGCTGTGAGGAGGCGCAGTTACCTCATGCGGCGCCGGAACCGGAAGTGATTACACTGTTTTAAACATCCCTTGTAATAGAAAAAAAACATGACAGGGCTTCTTGAATATGAGATCGGGGCTCAAAAAGACCTCCGATCTCATATTTACACTGAAATGCAATAAAAAAATAAAATAAAATTTAATGTCATTTGGAAAAAATAAATAAAAAATGTCCCTTTAAGAGCATTGGGCGGAAGTGACGTTTTGCAATGATATGGAGATGGGTGGGGGCCATCTTCCCCTCGCTTGTCTCCATGTCTAGAAAGAGGATCCGATCGCCTCCGCCGCTACCGACGGCTCTGGTTAGTGGCGGAGGGCACCGGAGAGCGGCGGGAGGGGGGCCCTCTCCCGCCGCAGAGACCACTTTTATCTTGAAACGGACCGCCTGCTCTTGAAGAGGATACCGGGGTTATGGTAGCAAGCTGCTACCATACCAACGGTATTCCTCTTCAAATTAACGACGTATAACGACGGTGGGCGGTCCGGAAGTGGTTAAATAATGATTTTTTTACTACTTTATTTGGGTCCAACGCTTAGGGTAAGGGTCAGATTGTGTCCTTCTCATCGGTGGTGGTTCTTCACTGTGACACCCATTGTTTGGATTGTGACCACTGGGCTTTTATGAAACCTTTTATTCATGATAATATGGGCTATATTTATATCTAAAAACCATGTATTCAATTTACACACTATTCACTTGGTGGATTCTGTTTCTACAAGTATAAGCACTGCATTTTTATTGTTATCAATATAACTCCTCAACAACAATATATCACAAAAAGAAGAAAAACAAAAAACAAACATTTTCTACACCAATAGAAATGAAAATAAAATAAATAAAGTGTCCATGTAATAGTCCGCTTCAAAAGAAAAAAGGTCAATTGTGTTACCAGTAGTGGATTTACACCTCCAGATTGTGCTCTGATCATGCAATCAATAGAGCTGTTGACATGTGCCTCCGTGATCCACACCACCTTCTTATCACACTGCCACTCACCAGACACTAGAACCCAATTGTTTTGTGGTTCCCCTTGCACTTTATGAAACAATGGCTCTCTATACTGTTCACTAAGGTTCTCTAACAAACCTCTGAGAGCTTCACAGAACAGCTCTATTAGCAGGGTTACAATGTCTCCTTAACTCATTCCACACACTGAAAATTGTAAAATACTTTTATTTTTCAAATATTTTATTAAAGATTGCACAATACAATTCATATAAGTTATACAAGATTTTGAAATTACCGTATATACTCGAGTATAAGCCGAGATTTTCAGCCCTTTTTTGGGGCTGAAAGTCCCCCCCTTGGCTTATACTCGAGTCAGCAAAATTGAATATTGTAAATTGTACCTGAAGGCTGCGGCGTCCATCGTTTAGAACTCGCGGGCTCTTCCTGATCCCTTCCGTGATAGGCGGAACTGTGTCTGCTGAGAATCGCCTATCACGAACGTTCTCTCATCCTCAGTTTCCCAGCAGACGTCCGTGATTGGCGGAAACTGAACACAGTGTCTGCTGGGATGGGTGAAGATGAGAGAACGTTCGTGATAGGTGATTCTCAGCAGGCAGTTCTGCCTATCACGGAAGAGACCAGGAAGAGACCGCGAGTTTTAAACGATGGACGCCGCAGCCTTCAGGTACAATTTTACAATGTTCAATTATAATTCTAGGGAAACAGTGAGGATGGGCACATATGAGGATGGGCACTTGTGAGGATGGGAACACGTGAGGATGGGAACACGTGAGGATGGGAACACGTGAGGATGGGAACACGTGAGGATGGGAACACGTGAGGATGGGAACTTGTGAGGATGGGAACAGTGAGGATGGGAACAGTGAGGATGGGAACAGTAAGGTGGCAATGGGGTTAGTGAAGTTGCAATGGGTGGGCATTGTTGACCCTCGGCTTATACTCGAGTCAGTAAGTTTTCCCAGGTTTTTGTGGTAACATTAGGTACCTCGGCTTATACTCGGGTCGGCTTATACTTGAGTATATACAGTAAGTAAATAAATGTAGATGGGACTTTTATCTTCTCTACAATTTTTGTACATAAATATGATATAAAAGAAAATCCATTATCGAATATAAATACATAAGTAATAAGAATCATTAAATTAAATAGTATAATAAAAGAGGGAAGAGAGAGAAAAAATAAAAAGGGAGGGGGGGGGAAGGGAAAAGAGTAATAATGTAATAAGAAAGCCTATCTTATACCATTTGTAATCAGATTTATCAATAACAAATTGTAAGGAATACATAAGAAAAGGTGAGTAGATCAATTGGGCGTTCTAATAGAAGACAGTCGTGATTAACCTTAAATCGTATCAGGGACCAAGGTCCAGCTAGGTGGCTTGGCATGTCCTGATGGTAAAAAGGGTCGTCACTGTCTAAAATGGACAACTATGTATCAGACTAAAGCCGCAAATGATAGATCAGTGAACTAAATCATCCGTGGTATAAGTATTTCCCTCTTTTATTGAGTAGGAATACATTTTGTGAGCCTCTAATATGTTCGTTAAGGTCAGGGTGACAGGAGGGGAAGGGGTAGAAAGTGGGAAATTTCTCCAGAAAGAGCCAGGAGTTGATGAATATGTGTCTAGATAGGATTAGGGAGTGATTAAAGTATTGTAATTAAGTCAGTACCAGTGCAAGGTCAAAGCCTTGCGGTAAGTGGTGATTTATCCATGGGCTCCAAAGTGCTTCGAATTTAGTAATTTTATCTAAATAGATTGCTTCTGTTTTAGCATGAATCAATGCCTGATTAATTCTATGTTTGACCGGTACAATACTTAAAGTGGAAGTTTTCCATGCGAAAGCAATTGATTGTTTTGCAGCTGTAGTTACATATAACATAAGTTTAAATTGCCGGTTAGTAATGTTTTGGGGCTTACTATTTAAAAGAGCTACCGTGGGATCTGGTTGCAAAGTGGTGCTAAACATAGTGGATAATAGATCAAATATTTTTTTTCAAAAAGGTAAGAACAATGGGACAAGGCCACCAAATATGTAATTGTGTGCCTTTGTCAGTGCAACCTCTAAAGCATTGTGCAGGATATTGTGGGTGGAATTTAGAGATTCTAGCAGGAGCTAAGTACCATCTTGTGAGAACCTTGTAATTCGTTTCTAGGGCAGCAATATTTGGCGTTGTTGAGTTTGTTGCTTTCCATATTTGTGGCCAGTTTAAATATCCAGGTTGGAGATTCAAATCGGATTCCCATTTTGATGTGTATGATGGAGAGTTTTCAGAGATAGGAATCAGTAATTGTCTGTATAGTTCTGAGATTAACCACTTAAGCCCCGGACCATTTTGTAGCTAAAGGACCAGAGCTGTTTTCAGAATTTTGCACTGCGCCGCTTTAACTGAAAAATGTGCGGACATGCAATGTTGTACCGAAACGAAATTTCTTTTAATGGTATTTGATTGCCTCTGCGATTTTTATTTTTTGCGATATAAACGGAAAAAGACCGAAAATTTTGAAAAAAAATGATATTTTCTACTTTTTGTTATAAGAAAAATCGAATAAACTCAATTTTAGTCATACATTTAGGCCAAAATGTATTCAGTCACATGTCTTTAGTAAAAAAAATGTCAATAAGCGTATATTTATTGGTTTGCGCAAAAGTTATAGCATCTACAAACTAGGGTACATTTTCTGGAATTTACACAGCTTTAAATTTATGACTGCCTATCTCATTTCTTGAGGTGCTAAAATGGCAGGGCAGTACAAAACCCCCCCAAATTACCCAATTTTGGAAAGTAGACACCCCAAGGAAATTGCTGAGAGGCATGTTGAGCCCATTGAATATTTTTTTTTTTTGTCGCAAGTGATTGAATAATGACTAAAAAAAAAAAAAAAATTACAAAAAGTTGTCACTAAATGATATATTGCTCACACATGCCATGGTTATATGTGGAATTGCACCCCAAAATACATTCTGCTGCTTCTCCTGAGTACGGGGATACAACATGTGTGGGACTTTTTAGGAGCCTAGCCACGTACGGGACCCCGGAAACCAAGCACCGCCTTCAGGATTTCTAAGGGCGCAAATTTTTGATTTCACTCCTCACTACCTATCACAGTTTCGAAAGCCATAAAATGCCAAAATAGCACAAAACCCCCCCAAATGACCCCATTTTAGAAAGTAGACACCCCAAGGAAATTGCTGAGAGGCCTGTTGAGCCCATTGAATATTTTTTTTTTGTCCCAAGTGATTGAATAATGACAAAAAAAAAATTACAAAAAGTTGTCACTAAATGATATATTGCTCAAACATGCCATGGTTATATATGGAATTACACCCCAAAATACATTTTGCTGCTTCTCCTGAGTACAGGGATACCACATGTGTGGGACTTTTTGGGAGCCTAGCCACGTACGGGACCCCGAAAACCAAGCACCGCCTTCAGGATTTCTAGGCACAAATTTTTGATTTCACTCCTCACTACCTATCACAGTTTCGAAGGCCATAAAATGCCAAAATAGCACAAAACCCCCCCAAATGACCCCATTTTGGAAAGTAGACACCCCAAGCTATTTGCTGAGATGCATGGTGAGTATTTTACAGCTCTCATTTGTTTTTGAAAATGAAGAAAACATTTTTTTTTTTTTTTTTTACATTTTCAAAACTTTGTGACAAAAAGCGAGATCTGCAAAATACTCACAATACCTGTCAGCAAATAGCTTGGGGTGTCTACTTTCCAAAATGGGGTCATTTGGGGGGGTTTTGCGCCATCTGGGCATTCCATGGCCTCCGAAACTGTGATAGGCAGTGAGAAGTGAAATCAAAAATTTACACCCTTAGAAAGTCTGAAGGCGGTGATTGGATTTTGGGGTCCCGTACGCGGCTAGGCTCCCAAAAAGTCCCACACATGTGGTATCCCCGTACTCAGGAGAAGCAACAGAATGTATTTTGGGGTGTAATTCCACATATGCCCATGACATGTTTGAGCAATATATCATTTAGTGACAACTTTGTGCAAAAAAAAAAAAAAAAAATTGTCTATTTTCCGCAACTTGTGTCAACATATAAAATATTCCATGGACTCGACATGCCTCTCAGTATATAGCTTGGGGTGTCTACTTTCCAAAATGGGGTCATTTGGGGGGGTTTTGAACTTTTCTGGCATTTTATACACAACATTAGGAAGCTTACATCCACTCTTCTAACCACTTGAAGGCAAAGCCCTTTTTCACACTTTTTGTTTACATGAAAACATATTTTTTTTTGCAAGAAAATTATGTTGAACCCCCAAACATTCTATATATTTTTAAAGCAAAGGCCCTACAGATTAAAATGGTGGGTGTTGCATTTTTTTTTTCTACACAGTATTTGCGCAGCGATTTTTCAAACGCATTTTTTGGGGAAAAAATACACTTTTTTTAATTTTAATGCACGAAAACACACTATATTGCCCAAATGTTTGATGAAATAAAAAAGATGATCTTAGGCCGAGTACATAGATACCAAACACGACAAGCTTTAAAATTTCGCACAAACGCGCATTGGCGACAAACTACATACATTTTTAAAAGCCTTTAAAAGCCTTTACAGGTTACGCCGTTAGATTTACAGAGGAAGTCTACTGCTAAAATTACTGCCCTCGATCTGACCTTCGCGGTGATACCTCACATGCATGGTGCAATTTCTGTTTACATATGACGCCAGACCGACGCTTGCGTTCGCCATTGGGCAAGAGCAGGGCAGGACAGGGGTGCTTTTTTTTTTTTTTTTTTTTATTATTAATTTTGCTTTTTTATTTTATTTTTAAACTGTTGCTTCCATATTTTTTTTTTTTTATCATTTTTATTGTTAGCTCAGGGAATGTAAATATCCCCTATGATAGCAATAGGTAATGACAGGTACTGTTTTTTGAAAAAAACTGGGGTCTATTGGACGCTAGATCTTTCCTCTGCCCTCAAAGCATCTGACCACACCAAGATCGGTGTGATAAAATGCTTTCCCAATTTGCCAATGGCGCTTTATATATCCGGGGGGGGACATTCCCTCCCACTGCTTGTAAAAGCAGTCCAGAGGCTAATTAGCCACTAGGATTGCTTTTACATGAAAGCCGGCCGCTGGCTGAAAAGAATGATACCAAGATGATACCTAAACCCACAGGCATCATTCTGGTATAAACATTCAAAGTCCAGCAACATACCAGTACGTTGCTGGTCCTTGTTGGACATGTATTGTAATCTTTTTTTCATGCAGCCTGTTGGCTGAACGAAAAAAAAAGATTGATCGGTGGGTATGCCCACCATTAGAATACCGCCCTTCATCCACCCACTTCTAATGATGGGCATACATGCACCATTTATATATGCCGAAGCATGGGGGCATCTTCCCGCAAAAGTTATGCCGCGTACACATGGTCAGACTTTTCCACGGGCAAGCCTCCGTCGGAATTTCGACCGTATGTACGCGGCATTAGGAGCAAAATCGCTCCTCCGCCCCTGCTGCCCCAATGCTTCGGCATATATGCTTTTTTTTTTTTAACTGTGGTAGTGAAATCACCTCCTACAGCACTGGAGTCGCAGGGATCAGGCCTGTCTCTGCGAACGCTGCAGTTATGTGTGTTGTGTTTTGCAAGTGACAGTGATCGATCGATACTACACTTGGGTGGCCTGGGCTGGGCGAAGGGGCAAAACGCAGGTGCTAGCAGGTATCTGGGCTGATCCCGCTAACACTGCGTTTTTGGGAACCCTAAACTGCTGGGGACGCTAGTATAGATCTGATCAGATCAGATATTGATCTGTTCAGATACTATACCACTAAGGGGGGTGTATGCTTAACGCGTGGGTGTTAGCGCTACTGGCACTAACCTGACGCTGCCTGGGGTGTGACGCAGACCCTCTCTGACGCTAAAACCTAATTGATATCACCCGCCGGGCGATCAGGGGGTTAAACCTTTATTGGGTTATATACGGCGGGTGCCCTGACACTATAAAAAGCAAACTAACTAACCAGCGTCACCCGTAACACTTATATGATGATCACTGGTGAAAGGGTTAACTAGGGGCAATTAGGGGGTTAAAACCTTTATTAGGTAATATATGGGGGTACCTGACGCTATATAAAAACCTGACGGAGAACCTAAAAAAAAATTACTGGCTACCTATCGGCATCACCGACACTAAGACAACGATCATAAAAAACGATCGCTTAGCGACAGTGGTGATAGGGGGTGAAAGGGTTACCTGGGGGGCGATCAGGGGGTTAAACCTTTATTCGATAATATATGGGGGTACCTGACGCTATAAAAACCTGCGGCGAACCTAAAAAAAATTACTGGCTACCGATCTGCATCACCGACGCTAAGACAGCGATCAGAAAAATGATCGCTTAGCGACAGTGGTGATAGGGGGTGAAAGGGTTACCTGGGGGGCGATCAAGGGGGTTAAACCTTTATTAGGTAATATATCGGGGTACCTGACGCTATAAAAACCTGCGGCGAACCTAAAAAAAATTACTGGCTACCGATCTGCATCACCGACGCTAAGACAGCAATCAGAAAAATTATCGCTTAGTGACAGTGGTGATAGGGGGTGAAAGGGTTACCTGGGGGGCGATCAAGGGGGTTAAACCTTTATTAGGTAATATATGGGGGTACCCGACGCTATAAAAACCTGCGGCGAACCTAAAAAAAATTACTGGCTACCGATCAGCATCACAAACGCTAAGACATCGATCAGAAAAATGATCGCTTAGCGACGGCGGTGCTAGGGGGTGAAAGGGTTACCTGGGGGGTGATCAAGGGGGTTAAACCTTTATTAGGTAATATATGGGGGTACCCGAAGCTATAAAAACCTGCGGCGAACCTAAAAAAAAATACTGGCTACCGATCAGCATCGCCGACGCTAAGACATTGATCAGAAAAATTATCGCTTAGTGACAGTGGTGATAGGGGGTGAAAGGGTTACCTGGGGTTCGATCAAGGGGGTTAAACCTTTATTAGGTAATATATGGGGGTACCCGACGCTATAAAAACCTGCGGCGAACCTAAAAAAAATTACTGGCTACGGATCAGCATCACCGACGCTAAGACATCGATCAGAAAAATGATCGCTTAGCGACGGCGGTGCTAGGGGGTGAAAGGGTTATCTGGGGGGTGATCAGGGGGTTAAACCTTTATTAGGGGGGGTTAGGGGGCTACACTGGACCTAAAACTAAATGTAGTGACACTTTTACAGTCACAAATGTCACTGATTGCAGTGATCACTAAATAAATGGTCACTGCAATCAGTGACACTGTGACTGGGGGCTGGGGGGTGATCTGGGGGTGTCTGGGGGGCCTGGGGGGCGATTTATGTGCCTATGTGTCCTGGTGTCAGTGTGCTGTTTTGTGCACTAACCTGCATCTTCTCCTGTACGGCGCTCGGTATATGTGAGCGCCGCAGGAGAGATGACATCACTTCCTCCTGCCTGTGTAAACAGTACACAGGCAGGGGAAGCTCTCTCATTCGCCGGGAGCGATCGAGAGGGGGGGGCCGGAATCGAACGGCCGTCCCCTCATGTCGGATCGCTCCCGAAGGTAAAACGACCACCCACTGTAAAGAAGGGGGGTCCGATCGGACCCCCCAACTATACAAAGGCAATCACGTATATGTACGTGATTCTGCCTGTCGGTGCCATTCTGCCGACGTATATTTACAGTGGGCGGTCGTTAAGTGGTTAAGCCTCGTCTATGTGGGTCATCAGTGAGTAAATTCTGAGGGTTGTTTAGCTGTATAAAATTCTTAATTTGTAGGTATCTGAAGGTTTCTGTAGTAGGTAGGTCATAGGGGTCACTAAGTGTGGGGAAGGGGATAATTTAATTTGATTCAATAAATTGGTGTGTTCGTATTAGTCCTTTTTTAGACCAAGTTGAAAAAGAGGATGGGAAGGTCCAGGCCGGATAAAAATCAGGGTTATGCAAAAAGGAGAGAAGAGGGTTATGCAAGGATTGTAGTCCAAATCGGAATTTGAACCTGTCCCAGATCGTCAGACTATGTTTGGTGATTGGATTTGAAATTTTTCGTCGGAGTGAAGGGGGAAGCCATAAGATATTTGCCAATGAAAGGGGGTCGCAATCGGCCGATTCGATCGAAACCCATAGCGGAATTTCCTTAGTGGCATGATATTTAGGGAGTTGGGCAAGTTGGGCAGCATAGTAATATTTGCTAAAGTTGGGTACGCTCAGACCTCCCTGTGTTCGGGGTGTAAAAAGGGTATTTTGTGATAAACGTGGTTTAATTTTGCCCCATATAAATTGCAATACTTTGCGTTGGATGATTCGGAAAAAGCAGGCTGGGACCCGGATTGGAAGGTTTCTAAAAAGATATAACATTTTTGGCAATATGGACATTTTAGCCACAGTTATTCTACCCAACCATGCCAGTGGTAATGTGGACCAATTCTTCATCAATGAGGTAAGTTGTTTTAGTAAAGGTGGGTAGTTTGCTTGATATAAATTAGACGGATCAGCTGTAAATGAGGTACCTAGGTAGGTAATATGTGTGTTAGACCAGGTAAAGGGAAGAGAGTCTTGTATTTCCGTAAGTAATTCTAAAGGGAGTGAAATATTCAGGGCTTTGGATTTTTGGGTGTTTATTTTCAATTCGGAGATCATAATAAATTTAGTAAGTGTGTCTATAAGGTTAGGTGCTGATGTTAAGGGAGACGTGAGAAAAATCAAAATATCTTCAGCAAACATACATAACTTATGTTGATGTCCACCCAATTCGAGACCTTTAATGTTGATATTCGTACGAATCAGTTGTGCAAGGGGCTCGATCGCTAAAGCGAAAAGGAGTGGGGATAAAGGGCAGCCCTGCCTGGTTCCTCTTTCTATTTTTATGAGTTCAGATCGAAATCCTGAGTATAAAACATATGCTTTTGGATTATCATAAAGTGATAATAGCCATTGTAGAAAATTTGTTCCGAAAACCCATTTTGGAGAGTAGATTTTAGATAATCCCAAAATAAAGTGTCAAATGCTTTCTGGATATCTATTGAGAGGAAGCAGGCAGGGATGCGTCGGGTACGTGCCATATGTGCAAGAAGGGTTGCCCTCCGTATATTATCTCCCGTGTGTCTGGATGGTATGAAGCCAGTTTGGTCTTTATTTATAAGTTTCCCTATTATGGGGTTAAGTCTATTTGAAAGGATCTTAGCTAGTAATTTGATGTCTAAATTTAGTACTGAAATAGGTCTAGAATTGGACCAGGTCGTATCGTCAGAGTTCGGCTTAGGTATCATTGATATGGAAGCTAGTAGGGTTTCTGGACAAAAAGAATGTCCTGAGAGGAGGGAATTAAAAGCTTCTGTTAGAAGAGGGGAGAGAAGTGTGGAGAATCGTTTGTAATACGTGGCTGAAGAGGCATCTGGGCCAGGTCGCTTATGTAGTTTCATAGTTTTTATAGCTGATTGTATTTCCTCTGTTTTAATAGGTCTTTCAAGGGATTCAAGTTGATCAGTGCTGAGTGAAGGCAATTGGATATTGGATAGTAAAGAGGATAGTTTTGTTTGGTCTATTTTATGGGTATCTTTGTATAAATCCGTCAGTTTTCTTTGGAATTCATTTACTATCTTTAGCGGGTTGCTAGAAAAATAGTTTTTAGTAATTTGCAGTCGTATTGGTTTTCTAATGTGGTCTGCTTTACGTAGAGCCAGAGCTAAAAAGGTAGTGGGTTTATTTGCTTTCATGTACATTGTATGTCTAGATTTTCAAAGGATTTTCTCTGCCGAGTCTGTTAAGAAGATGTCTAATTCTAGCTTCGCTTTATCGTAGGTTAGTTTGTTACTGGGGGAAGGAGTTGTTTGAAAATCCTCTGAGGCTCTGCAGAAAGCCTCTTCCAATTTTTTCTGGATAATTTTATTTAGTTTTCTGAGATGAGCTGCTTGACTAAGGCATACTCCTCTTATTGTTGGTTTGTGGGCTTCCCAAAGCGTCAAAGGATTAATATCTGGCGATTTATTATTCGTGTTATATTCTTGAATAGCTTTTTCAATTGTTTGTCTATAGGTCGGGATGGCTAAAAGATTGTCATTTATAGTCCAAGAGCGATAGTTGGGTTTTGGGACAAGGGAAGAGAAAGTAGTGATGGTAGCATTGTGGTCTGACCATGTACATGGAATAATTTGGGAATGAAGAACAAGGTGTGCAGAATTGATATTAGTAAATAGGTGATCAATTCGAGAGAATTGTTTGTGTGGGTGAGAATAGTGGATATATTGTCTTTTTTTAGGATTTTGTTCACGCCAAGTGTCCAGTAGTGTATGTTGGTTGAGCAGGTATTGGTAAGCGGGACGAACGTTTGAAGAAGATGTAGGGGACTTATCCAGAATTGGGTAAATCGCTTGGTTTGAGTCTCCGCACATTATAAGCATCCCTCTCTTGTGTGTGTATCTACAACGGTAAATAGGTGTGAAAGGAAGGCAAGAGGGTTTTTGTTCGGGGCATAGTATGTAATAATGGTTATTTCGGCATCTAATAATAAACCTGTGAGTATTAGGTATCGACCTTCAGGGTCTGCAATCTCAGCCTGGAGAGTAAATGGTGTAGTGTGATGGAAAGCTATCATTACCCCCCTTTGTTTAGTGGAGGCTGAGGCTTTGAATATTTGGGGATATCGACGATGGCAAAATTTGGGAGAGGAAAGAGTGGAAAAGTGTGTCTCTTGTAAGCACACAATATGTGCTGAAAGAGAAGAGAAAAATTAGAAGGCTTTCGTTCTTTTAGGAGGGGAATTGAGACCCTGCACATTAAGTGTAAGCACATTTAGAGAAGTCATGGTAACAAATCAGTGAGCTTAATGAGAATGAATATAGTGTGTAGGTAGTAGTTTGAAAGTTCTGGAGATATGTACGTTAAATTGTTCAATGCTAAGAAAATGGATATGAAAGTTAAGTATCGGTTAGATATCGGGTATTATTATTTTATTTTATTTCTTGGGGGGGGGGGGTAATAAATGAAATAACAAGTCTGGTATTAATGTGAAGGAGAGAAGTTTATTTCTGTGTTAAGTATTTAAGTTTAGCTCCGAAATGGAGCTAGTATCCAATGTATGGTATCAGTTACCACACAGTGGGTACTATTTCGTCCAAAGGATGTCTGGTATATTATACCAGGCACGTAAGGAACGTTTGTGAGGTGCAGTGGACTATCCACGAGGACCGAACAACCTATATAACTTTATTACATATAACTTTTTGTATTGAACAAGTTTTAAAGGTATTTTTAAATAAAACAATAACCATTTAAATTACCTATAGGATCTGCATAAGATGAGAAATGTAGTGTCCCGCACATGAGGCAGAGAGATAATGTAAATATTATGTAATTCATTTAGATTAACTGAGAGGTATATAATGACAGTGAGGAATTACTAAAAGCTTTCTCTGACTCATGCGCGGGAGGCAACACCTTAGCAGGTAAATTATTAGAAGTGTAATCACAGAATCCATACAGTTTTTAGACCACATGGATTTGTGACTCAACTATATATATAGTGTGATTGTAATTAATTTTTCCATAGCTATTAGTCTATGAATATTATCTTGTGCAAAGCAAATTATATTAGGAGAACCCAATAAAGTGGTAAACCTGCTGAGACAGAGGACAAGTCTGTCTCAGGGATCACCATAACAGATAATTAACCGAGTATCTAAGTAATTATAATTAGTGTTGAGCGGACCCGAACTGTAAAGTTCGGGTCCGTACCGAATTTTGGCGTTTTCCCGACCCCGGACCCGGACCCGGATTTTGCGCTAAAGTCCGGGTTCGGGTTCGGATTCGGGAATTTAATGGCGCAGTTAGAAATGCTTCAGGGGCCAGCCAATCACCATTTGATTAGCTGGTGTGCCCTTAGAAGCCATCATAGCCATGCCTACTAATGGCATGGCTGTGATTGGTCAGTGCAACATGTGACCCAGCATGTGACCAGCTTCTATATAAGAAAGAGGCACACAGCACAGATCGTCACTCTGCTTTTAGACAGTGTAGGGAAAGGATCCTGGCTGCTGTTGCTGTGAGGGAGAGAATTATATGATAGGAGTTAGTCCTGATTCTGCAATCTACTGATAGAAAAGATAGGGAGACAGTGTAGTGTAGTGTAGTGTAGGGGCAGGATCCTGTTTGTGCTTTCAGGGAGAGAGATTTAGATAGGAGTCCAGATTGACAGATATAATAGCTCAGCGATCTGCATAGGTTTATCTGTTTGTGTTGCAAGCTCAGTGCACCAGCACTGCATTATGTTGAGTGATACACCTATTCCATACTGTGGCTGTATTGTGCTCTTGCTAAAAGACCTATTTCGGTCAGAAAAAAAAAAAAAAAAAAGGCACTTTATTGTGCTTTTGCTAAAAAGACCCATTTTTGGGCCCCAAAAAAAAAAAAAGGCACTTTATTGTGCTGTTGCAAAAAAAGAAAAAGGCACTTTGTTGTGCGCAAAAAAGACCTATTTTTGGGCAAAAAAAATATTTTGCAGTGTATATCTCTAGTTGTGTGAAATAACCAATTTCTATATATTTTTCTTGTACTATGCTATACTAAAAAAAAAAAAAAAAAACTTTTTTTTGAATAGCATTCTCTGCAGCTGTGCGATTCAGCGGTTATATACTGTGGTTGTGTTGTGCTCTTCCAAAAAACGCCATTTAGGGCCACAGAAAATATTTTGCAGTGTGAAATACACATGTGGAGGTGTGTAAAATAAACAATTTCTATATATTGTACAGTGCTATACTAAAAAAAACAACATTTTTTTTGAATAGCATTCTCTGCACTTCTATAGCTGTGCGATTCAGTGGTTAAATACTGTGGTTGTGTTGTGCTCTTGCAAAAAACGCCATTTAGGGCCACAGAAAATAAATTGCAGTGTGAAATACACATGTGGAGGTGTGTAAAATAAACAATTTCTATATATTGTACAGTGCTATACTAAAAAAAACAAAATTTTTTTTGAATAGCATTCTCTGCACTTCTATAGCTGTGCGATTCAGTGGTTAAATACTGTGGTTGTGTTGTGCTCTTGCAAAAAACGCCATTTAGGGCCACAGAAAATATTTTGCAGTGTGAAATACACATGTGGAGGTGTGTAAAATAAACAATTTCTATATATTGTACAGTGCTATACTAAAAAAAACAACATTTTTTTTGAATAGCATTCTCTGCACTTCTATAGCTGTGCGATTCAGTGGTTAAATACTGTGGTTGTGTTGTGCTCTTGCAAAAAACGCCATTTAGGGCCACAGAAAATAAATTGCAGTGTGAAATACACATGTGGAGGTGTGTAAAATAAACAATTTCTATATATTGTACAGTGCTATACTAAAAAAACAAAATTTTTTTTGAATAGCATTCTCTGCACTTCTATAGCTGTGCGATTCAGTGGTTAAATACTGTGGTTGTGTTGTGCTCTTGCAAAAAACGCCATTTAGGGCCACAGAAAATAAATTGCAGTGTGAAATACACATGTGGAGGTGTGTAAAATAAACAATTTCTATATATTGTACAGTGCTATACTAAAAAAAAACAACATTTTTTTGAATAGCATTCTCTGCACTTCTATAGCTGTGCGATTCAGTGGTTAAATACTGTGGTTGTGTTGTGCTCTTGCAAAAAACGCCATTTAGGGCCACAGAAAATATTTTGCAGTGTGAAATACATATCTGGAGGTGTGTGAAAAAACAACATTTTTTTTGAATAGCATTCTCTGCACTTCTATAGCTGTGCGATTCAGTGGTTAAATACTGTGGTTGTGTTGTGCTCTTGCAAAAAACGCCATTTAGGGCCACAGAAAATAAATTGCAGTGTGAAATACACATGTGGAGGTGTGTAAAATAAACAATTTCTATATATTGTACAGTGCTATACTAAAAAAAACAACATTTTTTTTGAATAGCATTCTCTGCACTTCTATAGCTGTGCGATTCAGTGGTTAAATACTGTGGTTGTGTTGTGCTCTTGCAAAAAACGCCATTTAGGGCCACAGAAAATAAATTGCAGTGTGAAATACACATGTGGAGGTGTGTAAAATAAACAATTTCTATATATTGTACAGTGCTATACTAAAAAAAACAACATTTTTTTTGAATAGCATTCTCTGCACTTCTATAGCTGTGCGATTCAGTGGTTAAATACTGTGGTTGTGTTGTGCTCTTGCAAAAAACGCCATTTAGGGCCACAGAAAATATTTTGCAGTGTGAAATACATATCTGGAGGTGTGTGAAAAAACAACATTTTTTTTGAATAGCATTCTCTGCACTTCTATAGCTGTGCAATTCAGTGGTTAAATACTGTGGTTGTGTTGTGCTCTTGCAAAAAACGCCATTTAGGGCCACAGAAAATAAATTGCAGTGTGAAATACACATGTGGAGGTGTGTAAAATAAACAATTTCTATATATTGTACAGTGCTATACTAAAAAAAACAACATTTTTTTTGAATAGCATTCTCTGCACTTCTATAGCTGTGCGATTCAGTGGTTAAATACTGTGGTTGTGTTGTGCTCTTGCAAAAAACGCCATTTAGGGCCACAGAAAATATTTTGCAGTGTGAAATACACATGTGGAGGTGTGTAAAATAAACAATTTCTATATATTGTACAGTGCTATACTAAAAAAAACAACATTTTTTTTGAATAGCATTCTCTGCACTTCTATAGCTGTGCGATTCAGTGGTTAAATACTGTGGTTGTGTTGTGCTCTTGCAAAAAACGCCATTTAGGGCCACAGAAAATAAATTGCAGTGTGAAATACACATGTGGAGGTGTGTAAAATAAACAATTTCTATATATTGTACAGTGCTATACTAAAAAAAACAACATTTTTTTTGAATAGCATTCTCTGCACTTCTATAGCTGTGCGATTCAGTGGTTAAATACTGTGGTTGTGTTGTGTTCTTGCAAAAAACGCCATTTAGGGCCACAGAAAATATTTTGCAGTGTGAAATACATATCTGGAGGTGTGTGAAAAAACAACATTTTTTTTGAATAGCATTCTCTGCACTTCTATAGCTGTGCGATTCAGTGGTTAAATACTGTGGTTGTGTTGTGCTCTTGCAAAAAACGCCATTTAGGGCCACAGAAAATAAATTGCAGTGTGAAATACACATGTGGAGGTGTGTAAAATAAACAATTTCTATATATTGTACAGTGCTATACTAAAAAAAAAACATTTTTTTTGAATAGCATTCTCTGCACTTCTATAGCTGTGCGATTCAGTGGTTAAATACTGTGGTTGTGTTGTGCTCTTGCAAAAAACGCCATTTAGGGCCACAGAAAATATTTTGCAGTGTGAAATACACATGTGGAGGTGTGTAAAATAAACAATTTCTATATATTGTACAGTGCTATACTAAAAAAAAACAACATTTTTTTTGAATAGCATTCTCTGCACTTCTATAGCTGTGCGATTCAGTGGTTAAATACTGTGGTTGTGTTGTGCTCTTGCAAAAAACGCCATTTAGGGCCACAGAAAATAAATTGCAGTGTGAAATACACATGTGGAGGTGTGTAAAATAAACAATTTCTATATATTGTACAGTGCTATACTAAAAAAAAAACAACATTTTTTTTGAATAGCATTCTCTGCACTTCTATAGCTGTGCGATTCAGTGGTTAAATACTGTGGTTGTGTTGTGCTCTTGCAAAAAACGCCATTTAGGGCCACAGAAAATATTTTGCAGTGTGAAATACACATGTGGAGGTGTGTAAAATAAACAATTTCTATATATTGTACAGTGCTATACTAAAAAAAAAAACATTTTTTTTGAATAGCATTCTCTGCACTTCTATAGCTGTGCGATTCAGTGGTTAAATACTGTGGTTGTGTTGTGCTCTTGCAAAAAACGCCATTTAGGGCCACAGAAAATAAATTGCAGTGTGAAATACACATGTGGAGGTGTGTAAAATAAACAATTTCTATATATTGTACAGTGCTATACTAAAAAAAAACAACATTTTTTTTGAATAGCATTCTCTGCACTTCTATAGCTGTGCGATTCAGTGGTTAAATACTGTGGTTGTGTTGTGCTCTTGCAAAAAACGCCATTTAGGGCCACAGAAAATATTTTGCAGTGTGAAATACACATGTGGAGGTGTGTAAAATAAACAATTTCTATATATTGTACAGTGCTATACTAAAAAAAACAACATTTTTTTTGAATAGCATTCTCTGCACTTCTATAGCTGTGCGATTCAGTGGTTAAATACTGTGGTTGTGTTGTGCTCTTGCAAAAAACGCCATTTAGGGCCACAGAAAATAAATTGCAGTGTGAAATACACATGTGGAGGTGTGTAAAATAAACAATTTCTATATATTGTACAGTGCTATACTAAAAAAACAAAATTTTTTTTGAATAGCATTCTCTGCACTTCTATAGCTGTGCGATTCAGTGGTTAAATACTGTGGTTGTGTTGTGCTCTTGCAAAAAACGCCATTTAGGGCCACAGAAAATAAATTGCAGTGTGAAATACACATGTGGAGGTGTGTAAAATAAACAATTTCTATATATTGTACAGTGCTATACTAAAAAAAACAACATTTTTTTTGAATAGCATTCTCTGCACTTCTATAGCTGTGCGATTCAGTGGTTAAATACTGTGGTTGTGTTGTGCTCTTGCAAAAAACGCCATTTAGGGCCACAGAAAATATTTTGCAGTGCGAAATACATATCTGGAGGTGTGTGAAAAAACAAAATTTTTTTTGAATAGCATTCTCTGCACTTCTATAGCTGTGCGATTCAGTGGTTAAATACTGTGGTTGTGTTGTGCTCTTGCAAAAAACGCCATTTAGGGCCACAGAAAATAAATTGCAGTGTGAAATACACATGTGGAGGTGTGTAAAATAAACAATTTCTATATATTGTACAGTGCTATACTAAAAAAAAACAACATTTTTTTTGAATAGCATTCTCTGCACTTCTATAGCTGTGCGATTCAGTGGTTAAATACTGTGGTTGTGTTGTGCTCTTGCAAAAAACGCCATTTAGGGCCACAGAAAATAAATTGCAGTGTGAAATACACATGTGGAGGTGTGTAAAATAAACAATTTCTATATATTGTACAGTGCTATACTAAAAAAAACAACATTTTTTTTGAATAGCATTCTCTGCACTTCTATAGCTGTGCGATTCAGTGGTTAAATACTGTGGTTGTGTTGTGCTCTTGCAAAAAACGCCATTTAGGGCCACAGAAAATATTTTGCAGTGTGAAATACATATCTGGAGGTGTGTGAAAAAACAACATTTTTTTTGAATAGCATTCTCTGCACTTCTATAGCTGTGCGATTCAGTGGTTAAATACTGTGGTTGTGTTGTGCTCTTGCAAAAAACGCCATTTAGGGCCACAGAAAATAAATTGCAGTGTGAAATACACATGTGGAGGTGTGTAAAATAAACAATTTCTATATATTGTACAGTGCTATACTAAAAAAAACAAAATTTTTTTTGAATAGCATTCTCTGCACTTCTATAGCTGTGCGATTCAGTGGTTAAATACTGTGGTTGTGTTGTGCTCTTGCAAAAAACGCCATTTAGGGCCACAGAAAATATTTTGCAGTGTGAAATACACATGTGGAGGTGTGTAAAATAAACAATTTCTATATATTGTACAGTGCTATACTAAAAAAAACAACATTTTTTTTGAATAGCATTCTCTGCACTTCTATAGCTGTGCGATTCAGTGGTTAAATACTGTGGTTGTGTTGTGCTCTTGCAAAAAACGCCATTTAGGGCCACAGAAAATATTTTGCAGTGTGAAATACACATGTGGAGGTGTGTAAAATAAACAATTTCTATATATTGTACAGTGCTATACTAAAAAAAACAACATTTTTTTTGAATAGCATTCTCTGCACTTCTATAGCTGTGCGATTCAGTGGTTAAATACTGTGGTTGTGTTGTGCTCTTGCAAAAAACGCCATTTAGGGCCACAGAAAATAAATTGCAGTGTGAAATACACATGTGGAGGTGTGTAAAATAAACAATTTCTATATATTGTACAGTGCTATACTAAAAAAAAACAACATTTTTTTTGAATAGCATTCTCTGCACTTCTATAGCTGTGCGATTCAGCGGTTATATACTGTGGTTGTGTTGTGCTCTTGCAAAAAACGCCATTTAGGGCCACAGAAAATATTTTGCAGTGTGAAATACACATGTGGAGGTGTGTAAAATAAACAATTTCTATATATTGTACAGTGCTATACTAAAAAAAACAACATTTTTTTTTAATAGCATTCTCTGCACTTCTATAGCTGTGCGATTCAGTGGTTAAATACTGTGGTTGTGTTGTGCTCTTGCAAAAAACGCCATTTAGGGCCACAGAAAATAAATTGCAGTGTGAAATACACATGTGGAGGTGTGTAAAATAAACAATTTCTATATATTGTACAGTGCTATACTAAAAAAAAAAACATTTTTTTTGAATAGCATTCTCTGCACTTCTATAGCTGTGCGATTCAGTGGTTAAATACTGTGGTTGTGTTGTGCTCTTGCAAAAAACGCCATTTAGGGCCACAGAAAATATTTTGCAGTGTGAAATACACATGTGGAGGTGTGTAAAATAAACAATTTCTATATATTGTACAGTGCTATACTAAAAAAAACAACATTTTTTTTGAATAGCATTCTCTGCACTTCTATAGCTGTGCGATTCAGTGGTTAAATACTGTGGTTGTGTTGTGCTCTTGCAAAAAACGCCATTTAGGGCCACAGAAAATAAATTGCAGTGTGAAATACACATGTGGAGGTGTGTAAAATAAACAATTTCTATATATTGTACAGTGCTATACTAAAAAAAACAACATTTTTTTTGAATAGCATTCTCTGCACTTCTATAGCTGTGCGATTCAGTGGTTAAATACTGTGGTTGTGTTGTGCTCTTGCAAAAAACGCCATTTAGGGCCACAGAAAATATTTTGCAGTGTGAAATACATATCTGGAGGTGTGTGAAAAAACAACATTTTTTTTGAATAGCATTCTCTGCACTTCTATAGCTGTGCAATTCAGTGGTTAAATACTGTGGTTGTGTTGTGCTCTCGCAAAAAACGCCATTTAGGGCCACAGAAAATAAATTGCAGTGTGAAATACACATGTGGAGGTGTGTAAAATAAACAATTTCTATATATTGTACAGTGCTATACTAAAAAAAAAAACATTTTTTTTTAATAGCATTCTCTGCACTTCTATAGCTGTGCGATTCAGTGGTTAAATACTGTGTTTGTGTTGTGCTCTTGCAAAAAACGCCATTTAGGGCCACAGAAAATATTTTGCAGTGTGAAATACATATCTGGAGGTGTGTGAAAAAACAACATTTTTTTTGAATAGCATTCTCTGCACTTCTATAGCTGTGCGATTCAGTGGTTAAATACTGTGTTTGTGTTGTGCTCTTCCAAAAAACGCCATTTAGGGCCACAGAAAATATTTTGCAGTGTGAAATACACATGTGGAGGTGTGTAAAATAAACAATTTCTATATATTTTCCTTGTACTGTGCTATACTAAAAAAAAAAACTTTTTTTTTTAATAGCATTTTCTGTAGCTGTGCGATTCAGCGGTTACGTGCTGTGGGTGTGTTGTGGTCTGCCAAAAATTGCCATTTAGGGCCACAGAAAATATTTTGCAGTGTGAAATACACATCTGGAGGTGTGTGTAAAAAAACAATTTCTATATATTTTCCTTGTACTGTGCTATACTAAAAAAAACAACCTTTTTTTTTTTAATAGCATTTTCTGCAGTTCTGTAGCTGTGCGTTTCAGCCATTACGTACTGTGGGTGTGTTGTGGTCTTCCAAAAAACGCCATTTAGGGCAAGATCCTAAATTTGGAAAATATGAGGGGAAGGTCAAAGGGACGTGGTGGCCCCGGTCGTGGTGCTGCTGGTGGAGCTCCTGTTGCAGGGAGAGGACGTGGTGGATCTGTGCCAGCTACACGCACAAGTGAAACACCTTCCTCAGGTGCGAGTAGGCGACCGAGTCTGCGGCGGTATTTTGTCGCGCCTAATGACGCTGTACCAATGTTTAGGCCAGGACAAGTACAGGCGATAGTAGATTGGGTTGCTGACAGTGCCTCGGGTTCCTTCACATTGTCTCCCACCCACTCTTCTGCTGAAAGATCAGAGTTGGCACCTGAAGCCCATGTCCATCAGTCTTTCACCTCACCCCCTTGCAAATCAGCCAAGCAGTCTGAGCCCCAAATCATGCAGCAGTCTCTTCTGCTTTTCGATGACTCTGTTAGCAGGGTTTCCCAGGGCCATCCACCTAGCCCTGCCCCAGAAGTGGAAGAGATTGAGTGCACCGATGCCCAACCACTTATGTTTCATGATGGGTACATGGGAGGACCATCGCAGCACGTCTCGGATGATGACGAAACACAGGTGCCAACTGCTGCTGCTTTCGCAATTGTGCAGACAGACATGGAGGGCAGGGGTGAAGACTGGGTGGAAGATGATGTGGAGGACGATGAGGTCCTCGACCCCACATGGAATCAACGTTATGCAGGTGACCAGTGTAGTTCGGAGGAAGAGGCGGTGGTCGCACAGAGCCACCAGCACAGCAGAAGAGGGAGCAGGGTGCAAAAACGGAGCATTCGTCCCCTAGACAGTACATCTGCTACTGCCCAACGCAGCAAGGGACCGAGCACACCAAAGCCAGGTCCAAGGACTTCCCTAGCGTGGCAGTTCTTCACACAGTGTGTTGATGACAAGACACGAGTGGTTTGCACGCTGTGCAATCAGAGCCTGAAGCGAGGCATAAACGTTCTCAACCTGAGCACAAGCTGCATGACCAGGCATCTAAGTGCAAAGCACGAGCTGCAGTGGAGTAGACACCTCAGAAACCAAGAAAGGTCTCTGGCTCCTCCTGCTTCCTCTTCTGCTGCAGTCTCGGCCTCTTCATCCACCTCTGTAGTGACAGTGGCACCTGTCACCCCGCAAACAGAGGATCTGCCAGCAACACTACCACCTGGGTCACCGACCATCTCCACAATGTCCCATGGAAGCGTTCAGCTCTCTATCTCCCAAACATTGGAGCGGAAGAGGAAGTACCCCCCTAGCCACCCGCGATCCCTGGCACTGAATGCCAGCATTTCAAAATTCCTGGCCTTTGAAATGCTGTCATTCCGTCTGGTGGAGACGCAGAGTTTTAAAAGCCTGATGGCATTGGCTGTCCCGCAGTATGTC
This sequence comes from Rana muscosa, assembly GCA_029206835.1. NCBI lineage: Eukaryota > Metazoa > Chordata > Amphibia > Anura > Ranidae > Rana > Rana muscosa. The sequence goes on along the minus strand of CM055116.1, from coordinate 79,592,779 downwards.
GTGCCCAGCCGCCACTACTTTTCCAGGCAAGCCATCCCTTCCCTGCACAACCAGGTGGGGGACAAAATCAGGTGTGCACTGCGCAACGCCATCTGTGGCAAGGTCCACCTAACTACGGATGCGTGGACCAGTAAGCACGGTCAGGGACGTTATATCTCCCTAACAGCACACTGGGTAAATGCAGTGGCTGCTGGGCCTGAGGCAGATAGCGGTTTGGCGCATGTCCTTCCACCACCGAGGATTGCAGGGCGCTTCAGTTTGCCTCCTGTTGCTAACTCCTCCTTCTCCGCTTCCTCATCCTCTACCGCCTCCTCATCCATTCAGCGTAACACCTTCACCACCAACTTCAGCACAGCCAGGGGTAAACGACAGCAGGCAGTTTTAAAACTTTCCTGTTTGGGGGAAAATCCCCACACCGCGCAGGAGTTGTGGAGGGACATGGAACAACAGACCGATGAGTGGTTGCTGTCAGTGAGCCTCAAGCCCGGCCTGGTGGTGTGCGATAATGGGCGAAATCTCGTAGCAGCTCTGGGTCTAGCCGGTTTGACGCACATCCCTTGCCTGGCGCATGTGCTGAACTTGGTGGTCCAGAGGTTCCTTAAAAATTACCCCAATATGCCAGAGCTGCTGCAGAAAGTGCGGGCTGTCTGTGCGCACTTTCGGCGCTCTCACCCTGCTGCTGCTCGCCTGTCAGCGCTGCAGCGTAACTTCGGCCTTCCAGCTCACCGCCTCATATGTGACGTGCCCACAAGGTGGAACTCCACCTTGCACATGCTGGCCAGACTGTGCGAGCAGCAGCAGGCAATAGTGGAGTTTCAGCTGCAGCAATCACGCGTGAGTCGCTCTGCGGAACAGCACCACTTCACCACCAATAACTGGGCCTCCATGCGAGACCTGTGTGCCTTGTTGCGCTGTTTCGAGTACTCCACCAACATGGCCAGTGCCAATGACGCCGTTCTCAGCGTTACTATCCCAGTTCTATGCCTCCTTGAAAAAACGCTTCGTGCGATGATGGAAGAGGATGTGGCACAGGAGGATGAGGAGGAGGAGGAGGAAGCGGGATCATTTCAAAGGCTTTCAGGGCAGTCTTTCACAAGTGGCTACGAGGGTGGGTTCCTGCACCAACAAACGCCAGGTACACAATTGTCCGGCAGAAAGGGCACAGTTCTGGAGGATGACGAGGTGGAGGAGGAGATGGAGGAGGAGGAGGAGGAGGAGGAGCCATGTTCACAGCAGGGTGGCACTCAGACCAGCTCGTGGCCATTACTGGTGCGTGGCTGGGGGGATACAGAGGACACAGACGATACACCTCCCACAGAGGACAGCTTTTCTTTGCCTCTGGGCAGCCTGGCACACATGAGCGATTACATGCTGCAGTGTTTCCGCAACGACAGCCGAGTTGCCCACATTTTAACTGGTGCTGATTACTGGGTGGCCACCCTGCTGGATCCCCGTTACAAGGACAACGTACCGTCCTTAATTCCCTCACTGGAGCGGGATCGTAAGATGCGCGAGTACAAGCACACGCTGGTAGACGCGCTGCTGGTGGCATTCCCACCTGACAGCGGGCGTACGGTGGAAGCACAAGGCGAAGGCAGAGGAGGAGGAAGAGGTCGCCAACGCAGCCGGGGCACCGGCAGCACCTCAGAAGGCAGGGTTAGCATGGCCGAAATGTGGAAAAGCTTTGTCAGCACGCCACAACAACCAGCACCACCAGCTGAGATGGAACGTCTTAGCAGGAGGCAGCATTTCACCAACATGGTTGAGCAGTATGTGTCCACAGGCCTACACGTACTGGATGACGGGTCTGCCCCCTTTAACTTATGGGTCTCCAAATTGGGCACATGGCCTGAGCTTGCCGTTTATGCCTTGGAGGTGCTGGCCTGCCCTGCAGCCAGTGTATTATCTGAACGTGTATTTAGCACGGCAGGGGGCGTTATCACAGACAAGCGCAGCCGCCTGTCCAGAGCCAATGTGGACAAGCTCACGTTCATTAAAATGAACCAGGCATGGATCCCACAGGACTTGTCCGTACCTTGTGCAGAATAGACATGTATACCGGTGTTGTGACAAAAACTGTCCGGCCATCGGATTGTGCCCGGCCCATACTGCGCAGGCGCAGCGCTTGCGCAGTACAGAGGACAAGGAGATTCACAAAATCTCCGAAGATGAACGGCGCCTGCGCTGTGAGTGCAGGTTCAAGCCCCACCATCCAAGAGGACATACGGTAGCACATAGTAACAGGGCCCCTCACGGGCTCGCTTCGATCGCGGCCTTGCTTGGCTCGGCTTGAACCACGGATGGTGTGGCCTTCACCTGAACTCAACACGCAGGCGCCGTTAGTCTTGGGAGATTTTTGAAATCCCCTTGTCCTACATACTCAGCAAGCGCAGTACAGGGCGGACACTATTCGACAGGGGACAGAATTTGACACATCACCGGCCTTACCCAGCCATTGTTGTATTTTTGAACCAGTGTTGGCTACCTCGTCCTCCTCCACCGCCGCTTCCACCTACACAGCCACATCCACCGCCACCTCAACCTCCTACTCCATATGGACCTCGTCCTGCTAGGCCAAGATTAAAATTTTTATTTTATTTTTTTGTAGCGCACAGATCCTTTCCCCCTTACCTGCCTTTATGTTGTTGGCTCTTCGCAGGAGGGAGAAAGGCACACCGCACTACCAGCCCGTATCCTCCTATATAAAGAGGTTGAGCGGTGTACTTGACGGGCCGTGTCCACAGCCGGAGTCAAAACTCCTCCAGAGGATGATTCTCACCTCTACTGTAGGTAGAGGCAAGTCCTTTAATTGCCAGTAAAGTCAATGTCCACACCAGCTGAATCTCCAACTCTTATTCTCTCATGGCAAAATAAACTGTACTCAGATAGAAAAGGTTAGAGCAAAGAAACAGGACAGCTTAAGGTGTGGAGGAGGTCCAGGCACAAACGTAGCACATTCACTTCACTGCTTAGGTTTCTCAAACAGTTTTTGGCGCACGGTCTCTGCCACAGACATTGAGGTTGGTCTCTGCCACAGACCGGGTGTACAAGGCCCCTGCCACGGGCCTGGAAAACTTTGGTCTCAGCCACAGACCAGGGTGTATAAGGCCCCTGCCACGGGCCGATTGAATAAGGCCTCTGATACAGTCAAGGTGACCTTGAGCTTCTCCTTCTACGAACCTAGCCCATATCAAGGGGAAGACATCTCTCCAGGGAGTCAACAGACCATTCCTTCACCGTGACTCCCGCATCGGTCCATCAGAATGATCCTCCCTTCCCTGGAACAGGGTCCCCTACATGAGGCGGCTCTGGACTCCAGGCTTTACTCCCGCCCCTAGGCCTCCATACCCAGGGCAGCAAGAACTCCAGGATAGTACCTCACCCCGGGCTAAAGGTGCCCGAGATGGAACAGGAACACATGCACCCAGGCCGAAGGCACCTGGGCGCGGACCCCACTGGACATCAGCCCCCAGGCCAAAGGTCTGCCCCTTTTATATGCTCTCCCGGCATGCACAGCAGGTTCCCCGCCCCGCTGTACTACTGCCAAGAGGGGACACAAAAGGCGCCACCTGTAGGCCGCAGGGAACTGCACACCAATACTGTCCCCCGAGGACAAAATGGTCCATGAATCCTACAGAATTAGGGTATTTGAGCCTATTTACCACTCAAACACTTTCCTTAAATTTAGCACCCCGCTACATTTTTATTTCAAAGTATTTTATTTTCCCACTAGCTTATCCATTAAATGAAATAATTTATTCCAGAAAGGGCGTATTCTGGGGCATTCCCACCATATGTGTGGCATCGTGCCGTTGAGTTTCTGAGGTTCTTAATGACTTCCTGTACCTCTTCTGCTGAAAAGGGGGCCTCCAGCATATTTTTTTATTTTTTAATTTTTTTTATGTTCTTTTAAGTTATTTCCTATCCACATTTGTTTGCAGAGCACTTGCCATGTTCTTAACAACATTTTGCTGCCATTTGCAGCCCTCTAGCCCTTTCCATTACTTTTTTAGAGCCTTTTTAGTCGTCAGAAGTCCGGGTCCCCATTGACTTCAATGGGGTCCGGGTCCGGGTTCGGGTTAAAGTTCGGTCCCGAATCCGAACTTTTTTCCGAAGTTCGGCCGAACCCGCCGGACCCGAATATCCAGCTACCCGCTCAACTCTAATTATAATATATATATATATATTTTTTTTTTGCATAACATTTTTATTGTATAGTTACATATACAGGTTACATAACAGGTACATTAAGGTATACAAGAATTCCACGATAAGTCAAGCACAGCGATATAAAGTACATAGTTCACTTGTAGAATACAACAACAACATTTATCAAACTAATACAGGCAACTTTTGTTATTAACTCTGTTAAACCAGAGAAGGGTGGTGTCTTCCGAAACCCTCCCCTCACATTACTAGCTATATGTGCTCTACTCTAAAGGTTGTGGGAGGTGATCAAGTTCCCATTTGAGGGGGATATTCTGGGCAGGTTGAAGTGGCTAGGTGGCCCTCCATCAGTGGGATCATTCCCGCCCGAGCACCCCAAACAGGGTACTTGCTGTACGCGGGCAGGGATTCTTGTCAGACCCCAAGGGGTCTGGTCGTGTCTGGGCCAACAGTACAGTAATCTCTCCCTAACAGTTCGAGGGATGGTTTCGGATCAGATGTATACCCTAGTGCAACTTTCATAGGTGAGCGTAGGTACAGAATGACGTTCAGATAATGTCACAATATAAGAATATGTAATCTATATATTTCTGAGATGTAGGGAAAGGGAGGGAGAGTAGGGGGAAGGGCGGAGACGGAAGTTTCATGTTTCCGTGGCCAGAGTGGTCTCGTGATTCCCTGTACTAGTTGTAGGTATGGCGGATGAGTTTCCTGAACGTGTGGAGTCCCTATAGTGAAGCCAGCATGCCCATGTATTTCCAAACTTGGTAGAGTTATCATTAGCCTGGTGTATGAGCCTCTCCATATCTGCTATTCTGTCTACCCTGACATGCCATTCAGAAATGCTGGGTGGGGTGGTACTCCTCCAGTGGACCGGAATACATTGGGTGGCTGCGTTGATGAGATGCAGGGTGAGTGATTTCCGGTAGGCCGCCCTTGGAAGGGTCGTGTGATGGAGAAGATATTGCGCCGGGCTAAAGTCCGGTGTATAGGTGGTGATTTGGGTGATCAGGGCATGTATTTCTCTCCAGAATTCCTGGATGATAGGGCATTCCCACCAAATGTGAATAAGGGAACCCAAAGCGGAATTACATCTCCAGCAATCCTGGGACACCTCCGGGTAAAATTTATGAATCTTATCAGGTGTACAGTACCACCTAGAGTACAGTTTGTACCTATTCTCTTGTGTAGAGACATTTATGGATCCTTTATGTGTGTGTTCATGTATTTGTGTCCAGTCTTCTGCAGACAATTCCATGGCTAGGTCAGTTTCCCATCTATCATGAATTCTGTCGTGGGCAGGAGGGTTGTCTAACAGGATGGCAATTATTGTTGAGATCAAGTGGCTCTGAGGGTCTGACCTACAGCAGAGAGCTTCAAAGGGTGTACGGTCCCTATACCATAGGGAGAGTGGTTGGATGCTATGTAGGAAGTGTCGAATTTGGAGTAACTTGAAAAAGGGAATGGAAAGATCGGCAAATTTAGAGGCCATGTCTGGTTGAGAAAGAAGCCTGCCTGCATCGAAGAATTGAGAGGCCCTCGTCTGCTGGGGGGTGGTCTGTTCGGTATAATATATATTTTATATCACCAATTGGAATAGACTCAGTCCATTTGATCTTTGGCAGTTTGCTGTGGGGCAGCTAAGCGGCTCCTTTTGTTAGTGTTGGAGTGGGCTTGAAGAGCTGATAAGTCCTGTTGTGCTGTGGGAGATCCTGAGGTAGCCCTTCTCTTGGATCCTTCTGAAGTATTCTCAGGTATGGATAGACGAAGTTCATTAATTGTGGAGATAAGATCTTCAGTTGTTTTGCAGGTGTAGGTGTTGCCTTTATATGTAAAACGGAGGGCAAATGGGAAGCCCCAACGATAGGTTATGCGGTTGTGTTGAAGAATTAAGAGTTGTGGCTTCATCATCTTTCTTTTGGTTAGGGTTTTCTGTGAGACGTCCTGGAACACCTGGTATCTGTGTCCTTGGAAAATCAAATCATCTTTATTGCAGGCTGCTTCCAGAAGTAGTTCCTTAGTATTGAAGTAGTGCAGCTTAATAACAATGTCTCTTGGGGGACCTTCTTCTTTTCGGGGGGCTAGTGTTCTATGGACCCTGTCCATCTCCAAGCGTTCAATAGGAACTGTAGTTCATGAAAGAGTGCGATAATTGTAGGTTGGAGGTCTAATATAGATTCTGTTATACCACATATTATTAGATTAGACCTTCTGGCTCTGTTCTCATATTCTTCTTAACGATTGTTGAGGGAGATATTGTCTTCCCTCAGTAATTCCAGTTCGTCTGTGTTATTTGCATTTATTCCATCAATTTCATCCATCCTTTGCTCCAATGCAGATGTTCGTCTGCCCACCTCACGGATTTCCCGCGTCAGTTTCTCTGTGATGGAATCTGAGGTGTTTTGTAGTGCCCTCTGTAAAACTCTTTCAAATTGGGCAATAAGGTCTGAATTTGGTGCTGTACTTTGTAAGATATTCGGACTCAAGTCAAAGTCAAATTCAGGTTCAGGCTCCGTGTTATAAGCTGACTGAGCTTTACTGTGAGTGAGGTAATGAGGAGCGGGAGGAAGATGCTGCTGCCATTTTGGTCACAGCTTTTGTCAGCGCTTTAGGGACCTTTGGTGGTTTAAGCCTTGATCTTCTCCCACTATACATCATATATCTATGAGCCTGAGAGTATTAGCTACCTGTCGGTTACTGTTCCGGTGTAGTTAACGTCTTCAACTCGTTTTATGACGGTTGTCAAGTCCCGGTAGATGCGGAGCGCTAGGTGGACATTACCTGCCTAGTCAGCCTCGCGCATGCGCCCCTGAAAATTGTAAAATGTTAAAAGAATGACAGATAGTATTATTCCTCCTGTATTGAATTGTATTGCAACTGTACTGCTTGTCCTCATGTTGTAAAGCGCTGTGCAAACTGTTGGTGCTATATAAGTCCTGTATAATAATAATAATAATAATAATAGTGTTATTTCTCCTTTCCTGGCTACTAGTTAAGTATTACTGACCCCTAAAATCACATCAGACCATAGGAGCCACCATTGTGGTAATCCATCAAACCTTTTCCAGGAGGGGATATCATTCTACCCCTCACCCCTGATACAAGTGGTAAGTAACCCTGAGCCCCCTCCTATCCCCCTGATATACACAATAAAGTCTTTTTATGTCTGGTTGAGACAGGAAGATCCCATTGTATACATTTTGTGGCCCAGAAAGGGTGGCTGAATTTATCAAATATTTGCAACCTACTGCAGCCACCTTTGGACCTCTGGGCAGCTTACCAATTGCAGCATTTTTTAACCTTGGTTCAGGATCACGTCTCCTACACCTGACCTTTGACTCTACTTGAAGGAATGTGCGCCGGTGCGCAGGTGGGAATTTCGTCCCACATATTTTGGACAGAAGTTAGAAACGTGATATTGCAGGTGATGGCAGTGGACTTTGTTGCAGATCTCATAGGTTTCTTATTCCATGTAAATTCAGTCCGTCATGAATGCTGCTGCCAGACTCACCCACCTTACCAACCGCTCTGTGTCTGCTACTCCTCTGTGTCAATCCCTCCATTGGCTCCCGCTCACCCAACAAATTAAGTTCAAAATACTAACAACTTACAAAGCCATCCACAACTCAGCTCTACATCACTATTCTAGTCTCAAAATACCAACCTACAGTTATCGTTCTCCTTATTTCTGCCAAGACCTCATGCTCTCTAGCTCCCTTGTCACCTCCTCCTATTTTCACCTCCAGAACTTTTCCCGAGCCTCTCTCATCCTATGGAACTCCCTACCCCAGTCTATCCGATTATCTCCTACTCTATTTGCTTTTAGATGATCTCTTAAAGCGGAGGTGCAGCCAGTTTTTTTTTTTTAAGTCAGCAGCTACTAACAGTGTAGCTGCTGACTTTTAATAAGGACACTTACCTGTCCTACTCGCCCGCGATGTCGGTCCCGCCACGGCAATCGATCGCTGCTGTCAGGTCCCGGCTCCTCCATCCTGACTAAGGGAAACAGGCAGTGAAGCCTTACGGCTTCACTGCCCGTTTCCTACTGCGCATGCACCACTCGCACGGCGCTTTGTGAATGGGCGGCTTGCCTCCTGGGATACACACAGTTTCCAGAAGGCAGCGTGCCCCATTCACAAGAAGAGGAAGCGGAAGGAGACCCACTGCAGATGAGAAGAGGCATATTAGAGGCAGATTAGGGGACTTCCGCATAGCAACAGGCATTTATGGTGAGTATAATTTTTTTTTTCTATTAATTTGTTTCTTTTTTTGGGGGGATTTTTAATGTAAAAATTTTTTCAGGGTGGCCCTCCGCTTTAAAACCCTCCTCTTCAGAGAGGCCTATCCTGTCTTCACCTAACAAGTGTAATTTTATTTTGTCCATCAGCCCATCCCCCACAGTTATGACCTGTTGTATTACTTGACCCTTCCTCCTAGATTGTAAGCTCTAATGAGTAGGGCCCTCTGATTCCTCCTGTATTGATCTGTATTGTAATTGTACTGTCTGCCCTCATGTTGTAAAGCTGCGCAAACTGGTGGCGCTATATAAATCCCGTATAATAATAATGATAATAAAATGTAAATTAGATCCCAATGAAATGATATAGAAGTTCACTGACGATACACATGTTGAATGCATCACGGGCCTGTATTCTAGACCTATGGAAACAAATCACTCAGGAGAATGGTTCACCAGGGTGAATAAGATCAGGGCCATGGAAGAATAGAGGGCCACTATGTACAACAAAGAAGCTAAGTTCAGAGACACTGGGCTCCTGTGGATGGCTTTAACTTTTATGACACAATACACTGACTTGACAAACTCAACATGATCTACTGAATACCGGTATGAGACACATAGTTACATAGTTACATAGTAGGTGAGGTTGAAAAAAGACACAAATCCATCAAGTCCAACCTATGTGTGTGATTATATGTCAGTATTACCTTGTATATCCCTGTATGTTGTGGTCGTTCAGGTGCTTATCTAATAGTTTCTTGAAACCATCAATGCCCCCCCCCCGCTGAGACCACCGCCTGTGGAAGGGAATTCCACATCCTTGACGCTCTTACAGTAAAGAACCCTCTACGTAGTTTAAGGTTAAACCTTTTTTCTTCTAATTTTAATGAGTGGCCACGTGTCTTGTTAAACTCCCTTCCGCGAAAAAGTTTTATCCCTATTGTGGGGTCACCAGTACGGTATTTGTACATTGAAATCATATACCTTCTCAAGCGTCTCTTCTCCAGAGAGAATAAGTTCAGTGCTCGCAACCTTTCCTCATAACTAATATCCTACAGACCCTTTATTAGCTTTGTTGCCCTTCTTTGGACTCTCTCCAGTTCCAGCACATCCTTCCTGAGGACTGGTGCCCAGAACTGGACAGCATACTCTAGGTGCGGCCGGAACAGAGTCTTGTTAATCGGAAGAATTATCGTTTTATCTCTGGGGTTAATCCCCTTTTAATGCATGCCAATATTCTGTTTTCTTTTTTAGCAGCAGCTTGGCATTGCATGATATCTACTAGGACCCCCAGGTTCTTTTCCATCCTAGTCTCTCCCAGAGGTTCTTCCCCTAGTGTATAGATTGCATTCATATTTTTGCCACCCAAATTCATTAATTTACATTTTTCTACATTGAACCTCATTTGCCATGTAGTTGCCCACCCCATTCATTTGTTCAGATCTTCTTGCAAGGTTTGCACATCCTACGGAGACGTTATTGCCCTGCTTAGCTTAGTGTCGTCCGCAAATACAGAGATTTCACTGTTTACCCCATCCTCCAGGTCATTTATGAACAAATTAAACAGGATTTGTCCCAGCACAGAACCCTGGGGGACCCTACTACCCACCCCTGACCATTCAGAGTACTCCCCATTTATCACCACCCTCTGACCTCGCCCTTGTAACCAGTTTTTAATCCATGTACTAACCCTATGGTCCATGCCAACGGACACCTTCTGCTCCGTTAAGCCATTTGACTCCTGGGCCTCTATCTATGATTCTTCACCTCAGCTTCTATCCTCTAATATATTTCACTCTTCTTTTTACCCCCCTTCCCTCTTTTATTTTTTGCAAGAATTATTATTATTATTATTATACAGGATTTATATAGCACCAACAGTTTTCGTAGTGCTTTTCAATTTAAAGGGAGACAATATACCAACAGTACAAGTCAAAACAAGAGGGTTTAGAGGCGCCCTGTTCCTGCGAGCTTACTATCTAAGAGGGAGGGGCTGGTGAAACAAAAAAGGTAGGGACTGTAAGGGATAAACTGATGAGGGGAGTAGTAGATTTGGTTGTTAGCTAAAGGCAGGATAGGCCACCCTGAGGAGATGCGTTTTCAGGGATTGCCCAAAAGTGGACAGAGTAGGAGATAACCAGAAAGATTGTGGTAGTGAGTTCCAGAGAATGGGAGAGGCTCTGGAGAAGTCCTGGAGACGAGCATGGGAGAAGGAACATGTGAGCTAGAGAGCAGAAGGTCTTGGGAGGAGCGGATAGGAGAGTTTGGGTGATATTTGAGGACAAGATTGGTGATGTAGCTCGAGGCAGAATTGTGAATGGCTTTGTATGCTATTGTTAGTGTTTTGAATTTTATTCGTTGGGCAATGGGAAGCCAGTGGAGGGATTGGCAGAGAGGAGTGGCAGACACTGAACGGTTGGTAAGATAGATGAGCCTGGCAGCGACATTCATGATAGACTGAAGAGGGGATAGCTTGCGGAGAGGTAGGCCAATGATGATGGAGTTACAATAGTCAAGGCGAGAGATAACAAGGGAGTGAACAAGTTAATAAGTGGTGTTAATGGCTAGAAAGGGGCATATTTTGGAGAGGTTTCAGTGGTGAAGTCTACAAGATTTGTACAGTGATTGGATGATTTCTCCCTTACCAAATCTCACATGAGATGTATTAACCCTTGATTTTCCTACTTTTTCTAATATTAATAAAACATGGAAACATATTGTAGGCATTGGCCTTCCTGTGCCAGTTAAAGGGGTTGTAAAGGTTTGTTTTTTATTTTCTAAATAGGTTCCTTTAAGCTAGTGCATTGTTGGTTCACTTACCCTTTCCTTCGATTTCCCTTCTAAATGTTTTTTTTTCTTTGTCTGAATTTCTCACTTCCTGTTCCTCCTTAGTAAACTTGCCCCCATTATCCAAGCCTTTTTGCCTGGGGGTTAGTCAGCGTGCTTGCCCCCTCCTTTGAGACTACATCCCTGTGGGGAGAGGCTGCACAGCCTCTCCCCGCAGGGATGTAGTCCCAAGGGAGGGGGCGAGCACGCTGACTAACCCCCAGCCACAACGGCTCGGATGATGGGGGCAAGTTTACTAAGGAGGAACAAGAAGTAAGAAATTCAGACAAAGAAAAAAAAACATTTAGAAGGGAAATCGAAGGAAAGGGTAAGTGAACCAACAATGCACTAGCTTAAAGGAACCTATTTAGAAAATAAAAACCTTTACAACCCCTTTAACTCATTCCCTTATACAGCTGTATTCAGTGTTGTAACTAACGCTGTTTAAATAAACGGCGTTATGTAACGCAGCCCCTTTTGAGGGTAACGAGTAATCTAACTGATTACTCATCCCCTCTTTTTAGCGCCGTTCCCGTTACTCGGGCCTCGTTACCGCAATTACATCTACCACCACTAGATGGCAGTAGTGTAATTCCGGCGCTGTCCGCGGTACTGAAGTGAAGACAGGCTGAGGCTGAGAGAGAGAGACTCTGGCTCTGGACCGCCCCGCCATCCCACCCCGCCTATCGCTATCGAGAGAGAAAGAGGGACTCGGGGGCGGGGCGGACACCGAAAATGAAGTCAGCTGACCAGCTGACACCAATGAGCAGAGTGAGGGGGAGGGTCTCCCCTCTCCCCATGAGAAAAGGCATCCGACGCGGCTACAAGTCGACCCTGGAGGCACCTAGCAGTGCACTGGCAGACGTGAACTTCACGGAAGTTACAGTAAAGTAAAGTAAGTGACTGTCTGACTGACAAATTAATTGCAGTGCTGCCTGTAATCTATCTCCTCTCTTCTCGATCCATTCCGAATCCCAAATTCCGAGATGATGATCCCACATGCATCCTCCCTACCCTCCCAGCCAATGCCATCGATTCACTACAACAGTCACACAGTCAGAGCCAGAGGTGATGGCCGCCCGGTGGGGCTGGGGAGTGGGGGGGTGACTGACTGACAGAGTGTCTGACACAGTCACAGACAGAGACAGTACAAAGCTGTGCCTGTGTGACAGTCAGTGACAGTGGGGAATGGGATCAGTAAGAGGCAGAGGTGGTGGTGGTGGGAGAGGATGGCACCACCGCTGCCACCCCCCCCAAGTACCACCACTGCCACCCCCCAAATACCACCACTGCCACCCCCCCAAGTACCACCACTGCCACCCCCCCTAAATACCACCACTGCCACCCCCCCAAGTACCACCACTGCCACCCCCCCCAAATACCACCACTGCCACCCCCCCCAAGTACCACCACTGCCACCCCCCCTAAATACCACCACTGCCACCCCCCAAGTACCACCACTGCCACCCCCCTAAATACCACCACTGCCACCCCCCAAGTACCACCACTGCCACCCCCCCAAATACCACCACTGCCACCCCCCCAAGTACCACCACTGCCACTCTCCCTAAATACCACCACTGCCACCCCCCACCCCCCAAGTACCACCGCTGCCACCCCCAAGTACCACTGCTCCGCTGCCACCCCTCAAGTACCACCGCTGCCACCCCCTCAAGTACCACCGCTGCCACCCCCCTCAACATCAGCGCTGCCACCCCCCCCCTCAAGTACCACCGTTGCCACCCCCTCAACATCACCGCTGCCTCCCCCTCAAGTACCACTGCTGCCACCCCCCTCAACTACCGCCCTTGCCACCCCCTCAAAAAAAAGTATCAAAATCATGCTTTGGCTATTTCTTACCAGCTGAGAGTATGCCCCATGCCCATCTCTGATTATCCCTCTCCAGTCCCCTTGACAGCCATCTATCCGCCATCCCTTCCCCACTTTCAGCACAAATCCTCCTCCTTTTTTATCCCTATACAGACCAGGATTCCCCCAGTCTCATTAGTTCTTCTCTACCCATCCCCCATCTGTCTCATTATCCACACCCCCACTTTTACCCCCCTTCCTCTTTCTCCCCGAGTCCCCTACACCATGGTTCTCATCCCCGGACCCCACCCCATTTTTTTCAGGGCTTAAGGAAGAACCCAGAGTGACAGCCTGCCAGAATAGATAGGATCTGTGACATCAGCTTCCCTGCACAGCTCTGCTTCAGGAGACCATATCTGTATTCTACATTACTGCCCCTATACTGTACCCTCTTGCCCCCTGTACTATGTCCACTTACCTTCCCCCTGTACTGTATCCTCCTAACTGTATCCTCCTAACCCCACCATACTGTACCTTCCTGCCCAATGCCCACCCCCCCCAATACTGTGCCCTCAGCCCTCCTGCCTCCATACTGTACTTTCCTGTCCCTCTCCTACTCTGCCCCCCCCCCCCCTGTACTGTACCCTCCTAACTGCTGTACTGTATAAAGATGTTATAGAACGTAATTGCATTATAGAATATTAAAAAAAAAAGTCAGTTACTTTGCTGAGTAACTAATTACTTTTCCAATGTAGTAACTGAGTTACTAACTCACTTACTTTTTGGGAGAAGTAATTTGTAACTGTAACTAATTACTTTTTTACAGCAAGATGAACAACACTGGCTGTATTACTGAACTTGTGTGTGGAAGACAAGAAATCTTTATATCTTTCTCTAATGGCAACCTGAGGAGGCAAAAGCCATCCATTTCATGTCTATCTGGTGTACGTACAATGACTATTTATTTGCTTTCTGATTGTGGAATTATTGTCACAACCTATGACTACCTATGACAATGGCAATTATTTATGTTCACATGGGTGGTGGAGAATGTAATACAAGTTTGTACTGTACCTGTACCTATTTGCACAATGTCATAAATATAGAATAAAAAATAAAAATAAAAAAAGCAGGACATTAAGGGGTTGATTTACTAAAACTGGAGAGTGAAAAATCTGGTGCAGCTGTGCATAGTAGCCAATCAACTTCCAACTTCAGCTGGTTCAACTAAGTTTGACAAAAATACTTTTTTGGTTTCTATGCAGAGCTGCACCAGATTTTGCACTTTCCAGTTTTAGTAAATCAACTCCAATGTGTAAAAATTTGACAGCACAAGTGTATTTATTTATGTATTGAACTCTCTCACTTTCTCTATAGAGCTTGCAGTCGTGCCTGCACACTACATGCACAGGCGCCCCAAAATAAATAGACTGTAAACACTGCCCAATGCAGCATAGAGCTAAAAGGTGAGATTTTAATAGACAAGCAAAACCCTTTCTTCCTCTATCCAATTTTTTAAATAAAAAAGTACACCTGTATATTATAGAGAAACTATAGAAAAAGGGCACATGGTCTGCATGGGCGTCCGCTGAACTTTTTTCAGGGGGGGGGCATATAAGACCCCTTTCACACTGTGGCTTTTTCCAGGCGCTAAATTGCTAAATTGCTAAAAAAAAAAAGCACCTGAAAAACGCCTACCCTGCAGGCTGCAGCCCCAGTGTGAGAGTCCGAGTGCTTTCACACTGGGGCGATGCGCTTGCAGAACGTTAGAAAAAATCCTGCAAGCAGCATTTTTGGGGCAGTGGAGCAGCGCTGTATACACCGCTCTTCCACCGCCCCCTGCCCATTGAAATAAATGGGCACCGCTGCCGAAGCGCCTGAAAAGCGATTCGGCAGCGGCGATAAACAGTCGCATTTAACCCTGTCTTCGACCGCTAGCTGGGGTTTAAACCCCCTCTCTAGCGGCCGAATAGTGCCACTAAAATGATGGTAAAGCGCTGCTAAAACTAGCAGTGCTTTACCAATAACGCAGCCAGCTGGCAGTGTAAAATAGCTCTTGAGGATAATTCAGCTTCACTCAATGTCCATATAAATATAGCCTAGAGAATGTACATCTTTCTAAATTGCAATACATCTATTGTGGCCATATTTTGAACTTGATGAAAACAGCCTATACTGTATGTATAGGTTGTTTTCATCAAGATCAAAATATGGCCGCCCACAACACAGATGCATTGCAATACAAAAAGATGTACACAGTGGTGTCGTGGCACTGCTGTTACCTGTAGTTCTTCAGCGATAGGCCCAGGGCAGGCACTGGCAGCGTATTCTGTCTCTTGTCTCGGCCACTGCACGCCACGCACCTGTGGGAGGAGCCGGCGCCGCGCTGGCCGGATCAGGATAGGCACATTTACACAGGCAGAGGCAGGCTGAGGCAGCAGCCAATCACGGAACAGCCGGGTCACGGTGATGTTAAGCAGAAGCCCAAGCGGCAGAGCCAATCTGATGCTTGGGCCGGGGGTGAGGATGGAGGGACGGATAGTCGGAAAAGACTGAGAGCAGCCCCAGCCCCCAGGCCAGCAGCAGTCTGCAGACTTAGATAAAAAAGTCCAGGGAAACGGCCGCGGCGGCCATTGCAACACAGGGGGCAAGTGTGTCTTCACTCTGACTTCCAGGGGGGGGCAATTGAGCCCCCTTGCCCTATGGAGCGGACGCCCATGATGGTCTGTTATTTTATTTATTTTTTATTCATTTTTATAAGTGTAGCACTACCCCCGTAGGAGCTGCTCGTTATGTTTTTGGGTCATGCCGTTACCTGTCTGTTCCACCGTATCCGTCATAGGGGTTCCATTGAAGAGTTTTTCACAGATGTCAGCACCAGGGATGAGCCGAACACCCCCCTGTTCGGTTCGTACCAGAACCTGCGAACAGACAGAATGTTCACGTGAACTTTAGAACCCTATTAAATACAATGGACTCGAACGTTCGAAATCTAAAGTGCTAATTATAAAGGCTAATATGCAAGTTATTGTCCTAAAAAGTGTTTGGGGACCCGGGTCCTGCCCCAGGGGACATGTATCAATGCAAAAAAAAGTTTTAAAAATTGACGTTTTTACGGGAGCAGTGATTTTAATAATGCTTAAAGTGAAACAATAAAAGTGAAATATTCCTTTAAATTTCGTACATGGGGGGTGTGTATGATATGCATGTAAATTCACGCATGTTTCCCGTGCTTAGAACTGTCCCTGCATAAAATGTCATTTTTGAAGGAAAAAAAGTCACTCGCGGCTATTAATGAATTGTCGGCTCCCGTCATTGATAAAAAATAAAAAAAAGCGTGGGGGTCCCCCCAAATTCAATTCAATTACCAGGCCCTTCAGGTCTGGTATAGATATTAAGGGGAACCCCGCGGCAAATTAAAAAAAAATGGCGTGGAGTCCCCCCAAAAATCCATACCAGACCCTTATCCGAGCACGTAACCTGGCAGGCCGCAGGAAAAGAGGGGGTGGATGAGAGAGCGCCCACCCCCCCCTCCTGAACCATACCAGGCCACATGCCCTCAACATGGGGAGGATATCCCCATGTTGATGGGGACAAGGGCCTCATCCCCACAACCCTTGCCCGGTCGTTGTGGGGGTCTGCAGGCGGGGGGCTTATCGGAATCTGGAAGACCCCTTTAACAAAGGGGACCTCCAGATCCCGCCCCCCCCATGTGAATTGGTAAGGGGCACATTGTACCCCTACCATTTCACGAAGAATGTGTAAAAAAAATAAAAAATAAAAAACACACAAACACCTTGGAAAAGTCCTTTATTTAAAAAAAAACAAAAAACATTCCAGCGATGAAATCCAGTGTCCCGCGGCGATCTGATGTCCAGCGCTGTCCGTCATTGGCTGAGCCTGAGCGGACCTGCTGGGGAACTTCCTCCGCAGTCTATTAAATGTATAGACCCACCCCTTCTAAAGTTCCCCATCAGGTCCGCTCAGCCAATGAATAGGTGTAAGGCTAAGCGGACCAGATGCGGAACATGAGAAGGGGCGGGTCTATTCATGTATTACACAGTGAAGGAAGTTCCCCATCAGGTCCGCCCCCTCGGTATGTCAGACCCCGCCTACGTCATTGGCCTGAGCGGACCTGATGGGGAACTTCCTTCACTGTGTAATACCCTTCTCACGTTCTGCATCTGGTCCGCTTAGCCTTACACCTATTCATTGGGACATCCTCCCCATGTTGAGGGCATGTGGCCTGGTACGGTTCAGGAGGGGGGGGGCTCTTTCTCTTCCCCCCTCTTTTCCTGCGGCCTGCCAGGTTGCGTGCTCGGATAAAGGGTCTGGTATGGATTTTTGGGGGGACTCCACGCCATTTTTTAAAAAATTTGGGGTGGAGTTCCCCTTAAAATCCATGCCAGACCTGAAGGGCCTGGTATGGATATTTGGGGAGAACCGCACGCATTTTTTTTTTAATTTGCGGCGGGGTTCCCCTTAATATCTATACCAGACCTGAAGGGCCTGGTAATTGAATTTGGGGGGACCCCCACACTTTTTTTTTATTTTATTAATGACTTTTCTATGTATTGCCAGGAGCCGACAATTCATTAACCACTTAACGACCACCCACTGTATATATACGTTGGCAGAATGGCACGGACAGGCACAATCATGTACCTGTACGTGCCTGCCTTCGTATGGGTGGGGACCCCCCTCCGGTACAGTGAGCGGCCGGGATCGCTTCGGGAGCGATCCGTGATGAGGGGGCCGCCGTTCGATTCTGGCCACCCCCTCGCGATCGCTCCCGGCGAATGAAAAGCTTCCTCTGCCTGTGTAATGTTTACACAGGCAGGAGGAAGTAATGTCATCTCTCATGCGGCGCTCACATATACCGAGCGCCGTGGAGAGAAGACACACAGGTTAGTGCACTAAACAGCACACTGACACCAGGACACATAGGCACACGATCGCCCCCCCCCAGGCCCCCCCAGACACCCCCAGATCACCCCCCAGATCACCCCCCAGCCCCCAGTCACAGTGTGACCATTTATTTACTGATCACTGCAATCAGTGACATTTGTGACTGTAAAAGTGTCAGGTTTAGGTCCAGTGTAGCCCCCTAACCCCCCCAATAAAGGTTTAACCCCTTGATCGCCCCCCAGGTAACCCTTTCACCGCTGTCACTAAGCGATCGTTTTTCTGATTGCTATCTTAGCGTCGGTGATGCAGATCGGTAGCCATTTATTTTTTTTAGGTTCGCCGCAGGTTTTTATAGCGTCGGGTACCCCCATATATTACCTAATAAAGGTTTAACCCCTTGATCGCCCCCCAACTAACCCTTTCACCCCCTTTTGCCAGTGTCACCAAGCGATCGTTTTTCTGATCGCTGTCTTAGTGTCGGTGGTGCCGATAGGTAGCCAGTTATTTTTTTTTAGGTTCGCCGCAGGTTTTTATAGCGTCAGGTATCCCCATATATTATCTAATAAAGGTTTTAACTCCCTAATTGCCCCTAGTTATCCCTTTCACCAGTGATCACCGTATAAGTGTTACTTGTGACACTGGTTAGCCAGTTAGTTATTTTGTTATTTAAGTTCCCCATCAGGTTTTTATATAGCGTCAGGTACCCCCATATATTACCTAATAAAGGTTTAACCCCCTGATTGCCCCTAGTTAACCCTTTCACCAGTGATCACCATATAAGTGTTACGGGTGACGCTGGTTTGTTAGTTTGCTTTTTATAGTGTCAGGGCACCCGCCGTATATAACCCAATAAAGGTTTAACCCCGTGACCGCCCGGCGGGTGATATCAATTAGATTTTAGTGTCAGAGAGGGTCTGCGTCGCCCCAGGCAGCGTCAGGTTAGTGCCAGTAACGCTAACACCCACGCGTGAAGCATACACCTCCCTTAGTGGTATAGTATCTGAACAGATCAATATCTGATCTGATCAGATCTATACTAGCGTCCCCAGCAGTTTAGGGTTCCCAAAAAGGCAGTGTTAGCGGGATCAGCCCAGATACCTGCTAGCACCTGCGTTTTGCCCCTCCGTCCAGCCCAGGCCACCCAAGTGCAGTATCGATCGATCACTGTCACTTACAAAACACAACACACATAACTGCAGCGTTCGCAGAGACAGGCCTGATCCCTGCGACTCCAGTGCTGTAGGAGGTGATTTCACCACCACAGTTAAAAAAAAAAAAAGCATATATGCCGAAGCATTGGGGCAGCAGGGGCGGAGGAGCGATTTTGCTCCTAATGCCGCGTACATACGGTCAAAATTCCGACGGAGGCTTGCCCGTGGAAAAGTGTGACCGTGTGTACGCGGCATAACTTTTGCGGGAGGATGCCCCCATGCTTCGGCATATATAAATGGTGCATGTATGCCCATCATTAAAAGTGGGTGGATGAAGGGTGGTATTCTAATGGTGGGCATACCCACCGATCAATCTCTTTTTTCGTTCAGCCAACAGGCTGCATGAAAAAAAAGATTACAATACATGTCCAACAAGGACCAGCATGTTGCTGGAATTTGAATGGTTGAACCAGATTGATGCCTGCGGGTTTAGGTATTATCTTGGTATCATTCTTTTCAGCCAGCGGCCGGCTTTCATGTAAAAGCAATCCTAGCGGCTAATTAGCCTCTGGACTGCTTTTACAAGCAGTGGGAGGGAATGTCCCCCCCCCGGATATAAAAAGTGCCATTGGGAAATTGGGAAAGCATTTTATCACACCGATCTTGGTGTGGTCAGATGCTTTGAGGGCAGAGGAAAGATCTAGGGTCTAATAGACCCCAGTTTTTTCAAAAAAGAGTACCTGTCACTACCTATTGCTATCATAGGGGATATTTACATTCCCTGAGATAACAATAAAAATGATAAAAAAATATATATGGAAGGAACAGTTTAAAAATAAAATAAAAAAGCAAAATTAATAATAAAAAAAAAGCACCCCTGTCTTGCCCTGCTCTTGCACAATGGCGAATGCAAGCGTCGGTCTGGCGTCATATGTAAACAGCAATTGCACCATGCATGTGAGGTATCACCGCGAAGGTCAGATCGAGTCAAATGCAACACCCACCATTTTAATCTGTAGGGCCTTTGCTTTAAAACAATATATAATGTTTGGGGGTTCAACATAATTTTCTTGCAAAAAAAAAATTTTTTTCATGTAAACAAAAAGTGTGAAAAAGGGCTTTGTCTTCAAGTGGTTAGAAGAGTGGATGTAAGCTTCCTAATGTTGTGTATAAAATGCCAGAACAGTTCAAAACCCCCCAAATGACCCCTTTTTGGAAAGTAGACACCCCAAGCTATATACTGAGAGGCATGTTGAGTCCATTGAATATTTTATATGTTGACACAAGTTGCGGAAAAAATATTTTTTTTATTTTTTTTGCACAAAGAAAAAAAAGATTACAATACATGTCCAACAAGGACCAGCAACGTACTAGTATGTTGCTGGACTTTGAATGTTTATACCAGATTGATGCCTGCGGGTTTAGGTATTATCTTGGTATCATTCTTTTCAGCCAGCGGCCGGCTTTCATGTAAAAGCAATCCTAGCGGCTAATTAGCCTCTGGACTGCTTTTACAAGCAGTGGGAGGGAATGTCCCCCCCCCCGGATATAAAAAGCGTCATTGGGAAATTGGGAAAGCATTTTATCACACCGATCTTGGTGTGGTCAGATGCTTTGAGGGCAGAGGAAAGATCTAGGGTCCAATAGACCCCAGATTTTTCAAAAAAAGAGTACCTGTCACTACCTATTGCTATCATAGGGGATATTTACATTCCCTGAGATAACAATAAAAATGATTAAAAAAAATATGGAGAAAACAGTTTAAAAATAAAATAAAAAAGCAAAATTAATAATAAAAAAAAAAAAAAAAGCACTCCTGTCCCGCCCTGCTCTTGCGCAATGGCGAACGCAAGCGTCGGTCTGGCGTCATATGTAAACAGCAATTGCATCATGCATGTGAGGTATCACCGCAAAGGTCAGATCGAGGGCAGTCATTTTAGCAGTAGACCTCCTCTGTAAATCTAACGTGGTACCCTGTAAAGGCTTTTAAAGGCTTTTAAAAATGTATGAAGTTTGTCGCCACTGCGCGTTTGTGCGAAATTTTAAAGCATGTCGTGTTTGGTATCTATGTACTCGGCCTAAGATCATCTTTTTTATTTCATCAAACATTTGGTCAATATGGTGTGTTTTAGTGCATTCAAATTAAAACAAGTGTATTTTTCCCCAAAAAATGCGTTTGAAAAATCGCTGCGCAAATACTGTGTGGAAAAAAAAATGCAACACCCACCATTTTATTCTGTAGGGCCTTTGCTTTAAAAAAATATATAATGTTTGGGGGTTCAACATAATTTTCTTGCAAAAAAAAAAAAATGTTTTCATGTAAACAAAAAGTGTCAGAAAGGGCTTTGTTTTCAAGTGGTTAGAAGAGTGGATGTAAGCTTCCTAATGTTGTGTATAAAATGCCAGAACAGTTCAAAACCCCCCCCCCCCCCAAATGACCCCATTTTGGAAAGTAGACACCCCAAGCTATATACTGAGAGGTATGTCGAGTCCATTGAATATTTTATATGTTGACACAAGTTGCGGAAAAAATACAATTTTTTTTTTGCACAAAGTTGTCACTAAATGATATATTGCTCAAACATGCCATGGGCATATGTGGAATTACACCCTTCTGTTGCTTCTCCTGAGTACGGGGATACCACATGTGTGAGACTTTTTGGGAGCCTAGCCGCGTACGGGACCCCAAAAACCAAGCACCGCCTTCAGGCTTTCTAAGGGTATAAAATTTTGATTTCACTCCTTACTGCCTATCACAGTTTCGGAGGCCATGGAATGCCCAGATGGCACAACCCCCCCCCCCCAAATGAACCAATTTTGGAAAGTAGACACCCCAAGCTATTTGCTGAGAGGTATGTTGAGTATTTTGCAGATCTCGCTTTTTGTCACAAAGTTTTGAAAATTAAAAAAAAATATATATATATATATATTTTATTTCTTCATTTTCAAAAACAAATGAGAGCTGTATAATACTCACCATGCCTCTCAGAAAATAGCTTGGGGTGTCTACTTTCCAAAATGGGGTCATTTGGGGGGGTTTGTGCTATTTTGGCATTTTATGGCCTTCGAAACTGTGATAAGTAGTGAGGAGTGAAATCAAAAATTTGTGCCTAGAAATCCTGAAGGCGGTGCTCGGTTTTCGGGGTCCCGTACGTGGCTAGGCTCCTAAAAAGTCCCACACATGTGGTATCCCCGTACTCAGGAGAAGCAGAAAAATGTATTTTGGGGTGCAATTCCACATATAACCATGGCATGTGTGAGCAATATATCATTTAGTGACAACTTTTTGTAATTTTTTTTTTTTTTTAGTCATTATTCAATCATTCAAATAAAATATTCAATGGGCTCAACATGCCTCTCAGCAATTTCCTTGGGGTGTCTACTTTCTAAAATGGGGTAATTTGGGGGGGGGGTTTGTACTGCCCTGCTTTTTTAGCACCTCAAGAAATGAGATAGGCAGTCATAAATTAAAAGCTGTGTAAATTCCAGAAAATGTACCCTAGTTTGTAGACGCTATAACTTTTGCGCAAACCAATAAATATACGCTTATTGACATTTTTTTTACTAAAGACATGTGGCTGAATACATTTTGGCCTAAATGTATGACTAAAATTGAGTTTATTCGAATTACTTATAACAAAAAGTAGAAAATATAATTTTTTTTCAACATTTTCAGTCTTTTTCCGTTTATATCGCAAAAAAAATAAAAAATCGCAGAGGCAATCAAATACCATTAAAAGAAAGCTCTATTTGTGGGAAGAAAAGGACGCAAATTTCGTTTGGGTACAACATTGCATGTCCGCACAATTTCCAGTTAAAGCAGCGCAGTGCAAAATTCTGAAATCACCTCTGGTCATTAAGCTGCATAATGGTCCGGGGCTTAAGTGGTTAATAGCGAGTGAGTTTTAAATGACTTTTTTTCCTTCAGAAATGACATTTTTTGCAGGGACAGTTCTAAGCACGGGAAACATGCGCCACTTCACATGCATATCATACACACCCCCCAGGTACGAAATTTAAAGGAAAATTTCACTTTTATTGTTTCACTTTAAGCATTATTAAAATCACTGCTCCCGAAAAAACTGCCGTTTTTAAAACTTCTTTTTGCATTGATACATGTCCCCTGGGGCAGGACCCGGGTCCCCAAACACTTTTTATGACAATAACTTTATAATTAGCACTTTAGATTTCTCCCATAGATTTTTTGAATTTGCCGCGAACACCCCAATTTGTTCGCTGTTCGGCGAACGGGCGAACAGGCAATGTTCGAGTCGAACTCGAAGCTCATCCCTAGTCAGCAGCACCAACACATGGTCTCTTTTCAATGGTTTTATTAAAGAAATGTCAATAGAGGGATGGAGGGTTAGGGGAGATTCAGGTACCTTGCTTTGTGTATCACGGGTACTTCTTAATCCAGAGGACAGACAGTCTCCACACTGGATATAGCAACCACCGGATAGGCCTCTCTCACTGACCTAGCAGCTGGAGCAGTGCTCGGCCAACAGTCTCTGCCACAGACTTGAAGAATACAAATAGTCTCTGCCACAGACTTGAAGAATACAAATAGTCTCTGCCACAGACTTGAAGAATACACAACTTTTGCAAAGTTTAAGTACAGTCCCACAGTACCAGTTTCTTTCAGCCGATCCGGCGATACTGTGAGGTAGATTGGTCGGGATGCGTCCTCCAATCGAGTCTCCAGGCTCTTCCTGAGATACCAGCCCTTTTAGCTCGGTCCTCTCCTGGGAAAAATCCTCCCCTGGTTTCTTCAATTGCTCTGCTTCTTCCCGCAGGCAAGACAGCAAAGGACCACCCCTGATTAGTAGGCCCCAGAAACTCCTAGGCCTACTTCCAGTAACGAGGCTTCGGGCCAGCCGGCCCAGAGGCAGGAAACTGCTGCAGCACACCTTAGGCCAGGAGGGCCATCAGGTCAGAGAGAGACCCGGAAAACTGTGTCTGTCCCTTAAGTACCCTCTCCCTGAATGCACAGCGGGGAGACCAATCCCACTGAGCAGTTTCTGGGCAAGAGGTACTCAATACATCCAGCCTGCTGCATTTCCAATCTTGACCTGGGGTGACAGCGACACCCACAGTCAAGTGGAAAAAATGCACAACACAGCTGGACTGGAACAGAAACCAGCAATTTACACAATTATTCTGAGCTAAACTACAGCTCAGACAACTAAATTTACAAATAGCGCCTACCCAATAGGAGCAGGGCGCTACAGAAGTGTTTAAGCTGACATTTTTTAAGGTTTTCTCAATAATACATAATAACCACAATATGGTCTATCAACTGATAACTTTTGCTTATGCCCAATGATATGAGATCAGGATAACCAAACTTAAATTCTTTTTTTTTTAGCATCTTCTTTATTGGCAAACCTATGCATTAGCAGTTATCATCCCACTGGAAAATGTGGAGCAGTCTCTCTTTAGAATGGAGCTTCAGCCCCAGAAGATTTTACCCCCTTCATGACCAGGCCATTTTTTGCGATACTGCACTGCATTGCTTTAACTGACAATTGCGCAGTCGTGCGACGATGTACCCAAAAATACCCAAATAGAACTTAATTTTGGTGGTATTTGATCACCTCTGCACTATAAGCAAAAAAAAGACTGACAAGTAGAAAAAAAAAAAAAAACAATATTTTTTACTTTCTGCTATAAAACATATCCAATAAAAAAAATGTAAAAATCAAATTCTTTATCAATTTAGGCCAATATGTATTCTTCTACATATTTTTGGTTAAAAAAATCCCAGTTAGCGTATATTGATTGGTTTGCGTAAAAGTTATAGCGTCAACAAACTATAGGATATATTTATGGAATTTTTATTTTATTTTATTTTTATACTAGTAATGGCAGCGATTTTTTAGCAGGACTGTGACATTGCAGCGGCAAATCTGACACTAAAGTGACACTTTTGGGGACCAGTAACACTAATACAGTGATCAGCGCTAAAAAAATGCACTGTCACTGTACAAATGACACTGGCAGGGGCAATCAAAGAATTAAATGTGTCCCTAGGGGGTGCTTTATAACTGTGGGGGAAGTGCTTTGACTAGAGGAAAACAGAGATCCGTGTTTCTACTTAGCAGAAACACAAGATCTCCATTTTCCCCTCTGGCAGAACGGCGGTCTGCCTTGTTTACATAAGCAGACCTCCGTTCTGCCTCTCCTCAGAATGATCAGCGGGTCATGGTGGACATCATGTCTGCCGGACCCGACGAATGGTTCCCGCTGTGTCCAATCACAGTGGGAGCGGGTCGCCGGTGGCACGCGCACGCACATGCTCGCCTAAGACCCTGTGCACAAATCACTTGCAGGTATGTGATTTCATGCAGGAGGGCCACCCTGCCGCAGTATATCGGCAGTCCAGAAGTGGTGAATGT
This sequence comes from Rana muscosa, assembly GCA_029206835.1. Classification (NCBI taxonomy): domain Eukaryota; kingdom Metazoa; phylum Chordata; class Amphibia; order Anura; family Ranidae; genus Rana; species Rana muscosa. The sequence goes on along the minus strand of CM055116.1, from coordinate 79,567,283 downwards.
AGTATCAGCTAATGCACACATACAGTAGGTGCCGCCGATATTGTATTTCTATCGCGCTCCCATCGCCGAGATTCTCGGCGACAGGAGTGCCGAGATCTCGGCAGCAGGGTGGCGACACGTGTCGCGCTCGCTGCAATAGGTGCAAACTGAAGCACAAAATAATTGGTAGCAGATGAAAAGCTCAGAACAGACTGCGAGAACCTGATATAAATAATAACACATTCATAATGTTAATTATATTTATTTCCAGAGGACATCAATGCCAGAGCCAATTCTCAGAAATATTCTGGGTCATCTAAGAAAAAGTAATTTAGTGAGATTTCTGGTTTGAGATGACCCGAGATGGTCCATAATGGCAAAAGATGAGAGTGCAGCGTGTCCCAGAATGGATGCCAACACCCCAGCAGACACCGACTCATCGCTCAACTGTTTGTTAACACACACTCAGTGAACTCTACCCTATTCCTCTAGAAAATATGCAAATCTGTAGCAATCGTATCTAGTGGTTATTAAGTACAGTGGAACCTTGGATTACGAGCATAATCCGTTCCAGGAGAATGTTTGTAATCCAAATCACTCGCATATCAAAGCGAGTTTCCCCATAGAAGTCAATGGGAACGAAGATAATTCGTTCCACATTGACTTCTATGGCATGCAATACCGCATGTGGCCAGAGGTGGGGGGGCACCGGAGAGACTTGGAAACACTCGGAGACTGTTCGGCTGCACTCAGAAACCCTCGGAAAGGCTCGGAACCACTTGGGAATGGAGTATTTCTAAGTGTTTCCGAGTATTTCCGAGAGTTCCTGAGTATTTCTGAACAGCTCCGGAAGGCTCCGAGTGTCACCGGCGCCCCCGCACATCTGGCCAAATGCAGTACTGCACACTGCAGAGGCTTGAATCCTGCTCGTTTTGCAAAATTGAAAAAAAACGCTCGTTTGCTGCGTTACTCGCAATCCGAGGTTCCACTGTATTTAAAGTTAATGAGGCAGTGAATTGACCATAACGACTTAGAATTTTGTTTTGGGTCAATTTTATTATACACTATTAGATTTTGTATACCAGTCCCTCTCACTTATTTATATAGGTAAATGTTGGTGGATGCCCCTTCCAAATGATTGAGTTACATTTTTTTATTGGTCGGCAGGGCTGCTGATAAGACAGTACAGCCAGCCCTCCTGTACTGGGCCCAGGCCCCATCAGTTCAAAAGCAGGGCCCGGGCACCTGCCAAGCAGGAGTGAATACAGTACTGCCCTATTGTCTACTCTTGTGGCTCCCCCTGAAGCTCTGCTGACTTCTCCTCCTTTTTTTTTTCCGGCTGCACTGCAGGGGGATTGGTATCTATGACCCCACCCCCCTGATGCCCGGACCTCACTGTGTGCCCCCTCCCCTGCAGCATTGTCAGCTTCCCTCCTCTCTTCTCCCGCCAGCAGCTGCAGATGGCACACAGGGGGATGTTTCAGGATGGAGGGGGGGGGGTTGTGCAGTAAAATATGTCCTTTCCAGCCTTTTTCTTTCCTAAATTAACACAGTGAGCGATTGGCATTGATCACTCACTGTGTCCATTCATTACTAAATTGTGTTTACTATGCTTCAGTTTGTAAATGAACAGGGATATACTCCCCATACCTCTCAGCAAATAGCTTGGGGTGTCTACTTTCCAAAATGGGGTCATTTGGTGGGGGGGGGGGTTTGTGCCATCTGGGCATTCCATGGCCTCCGAAACTGTGATAGGCAGTGAGGAGTGAAAGCAAAAATTTACACCCTCATGCCGCGTACACACGATCATTTTTCCCGTCGGGAAAAATTTAATTTTTTCCTTTGGACGAGAAAAACGATCGTCTGTGGGCTTTTTGCCGTTTTTCCCGACGGGAAAAACGGCATTAATCACGATGAGAAAAATTAGAACATGTTCTAATTTTTCTCGTCGTTTTTCCTGACATTTCTTCCGCGGCACTTTTCCCATAGGGAAACACTGCCGCGGAGCCCATAGACGATCGTTTTTCTCGTCATTTTAAAAAATGACGAGAAAAATGACCATGTGTGGGGAACAAGCTGTTCCCTCGTTTAAAATGTCATTATTTACGGCGGTTTTTAAACCGCTGTGAATAATGATCGTGTGTACGCGGCATTAGAAATCCTGAAGGCGTTGCTTGGTTTTTGGGGTCCCGTACGCGGCTAGGCTCCCAAAAAGTCCCAAACATGTGGTATCCCCGTACTCAGGAGAAGCAGCAAAATGTATTTTGGGGTGTAATTCCACATATGCCCATGGTATGTTTGAGCAATATATCATTTAGTGACAACTTTGTGCAAAAAAAAATAAAAAATTATTTTTTCCGCAACTTGTGTCAACATATAAAATATTCAATGGACTCGACATGCCTCTCAGTATATAGCTTGGGGTGTCTACTTTCCAAAAAGGGGTCATTTGGGGGGGGTTTTGAACTGTCCTGGCATTTTATACACAACATTAGGAAGCTTACATCCACTCTTCTAACCACTTGAAGACAAAGCCCTTTTTCACACTTTTTGTTTACATGAAAACATTTTTTTTTTTTGCAAGAAAATTATGTTGAACCCCCAAACATTATATATTTTTTTAAAGCAAAGGCCCTACAGATTAAAATGGTGGGTGTTGCATTTGACTCGATCTGACCTTCGCGGTGATACCTCACATGCATGGTGCAATTGCTGTTTACATATGACGCCAGACCGACGCTTGCATTCGCCATTGTGCAAGAGCAGGGCAAGACAGGGGTGCTTTTTTTTTTTATTATTAATTTTGCTTTTTTATTTTATTTTTAAACTGTTCCTTCCATATATATTTTTTTATCATTTTTATTGTTATCTCAGGGAATGTAAATATCCCCTATGATAGCAATAGGTAGTGACAGGTACTCTTTTTTGAAAAAACTGGGGTCTATTAGACCCTAGATCTTTCCTCTGCCCTCAAAGCATCTGACCACACCAAGATTGGTGTGATAAAATGCTTTCCCAATTTCCCAATGGCACTTTTTATATCCGGGGGGGGACATTCACTAGCCGCTAGGATTGCTTTTACATGAAAGCCGGCCGCTGGCTGAAAAGAATGATACCAAGATAATACCTAAACCCGCAGGCATCAATCTGGTTCAACCATTCAAATTCCAGCAACATGCTGGTCCTTGTTGGACATGTATTGTAATCTTTTTTTTCATGCAGCCTGTTGGCTGAACGAAAAAAGAGATTGATCGGTGGGTATGCCCACCATTAGAATACCACCCTTCATCCACCCACTTTTAATGATGGGCATACATGCACCATTTATATATGCCGAAGCATGGGGGCATCCTCCCGCAAAAGTTATGCCGCGTACACACGGTCACACTTTTCCACGGGCAAGCCTCCGTCGGAATTTTGACCGTATGTACGCGGCATTAGGAGCAAAATCGCTCCTCCGCCCCTGCTGCCCCAATGCTTCGGCATATATGCTTTTTTTTTTTTTTAACTGTGGTGGTGAAATCACCTCCTACAGCACTGGAGTCGCAGGGATCAGGCCTGTCTCTGCGAACGCTGCAGTTATGTGTGTTGTGTTTTGTAAGTGACAGTGATCGATCGATACTGCACTTGGGTGGCCTGGGCTGGACGGAGGGGCAAAACGCAGGTGCTAGCAGGTATCTGGGCTGATCCCGCTAACACTGCGTTTTTGGGAACCCTAAATTGCTGGGGACACTAGTATAGATCTGATCAGATCAGATATTGATCTGTTCAGATACTATACCACTAAGGGAGGTGTATACTTCACGCGTGGGTGTTAATGTTACTGGCACTAACCTGACGCTGCCTGGGGTGTGACGCAGACCCTCTCTGACGCTAAAACCTAATTGATATCACCCGCCAGGCGATCAGGGGGTTAAACATTTATTGGGTTATATACGGCGGGTGCCCTGACACTATAAAAAGCAAACTAACTAACCAGCGTCACCCGTAATACTTATATGGTGATCACTGGTGAAAGGGTTAACTAGGGGCAATCAGGGGGTTAAACCTTTATTAGGTAATATATGGGGGTACCCGACGCTATAAAAACCTGCGGCGAACCTAAAAAAAATTACTGGCTACCTATCGGCATCACCGACACTAAGACAGCGATCAGAAAAACAATCGCTTAGTGACACTGGCAAAAGGGGGTGAAAGGGTTACCTGGGGGGGCGATCAAGGGGTTAAACCTTTATTAGGTAATATATGGGGGTACCCGACGCTATAAAAACCTGCGGCGAACCTAAAAAAAATAACTGGCTACCTATCGGCATCACCGACACTAAGACAGCGATCAGAAAAACGATTGCTTAGTGACAGCGGTGCTAGGGGGTGAAAGGGTTACCTGAGGGGTGATCAAGGGGTTAAACCTTTATTGGGTAATATATGGGGGTACCCAACGCTATAAAAACCTGCGGCGAACCTAAAAAAAATAACTGACTACCTATCGGCATCACCGACACTAAGACAGCGATCAGAAAAACGATCGCTTAGTGACACTGGCAAAATGGGGTGAAAGGGTTACTGGGGGGGGCGATCAAGGGGTTAAACCTTTTTAGGTAATATATGGGGGTACCCGACACTATAAAAACCTGCGGCGAACCTAAAAAAAATAACTGGCTACCTATCGGCATCACCGACACTAAGACAGCGATCAGAAAAATGATCGCTTAGTGACAGCAGTGCTAAGGGGTGAAAGGGTTATCTGGGGGGGCGATCAAGGGGTAAACCTTTATAAGGTAATATATGGGGGTACCCGACGCTATAAAAACCTGCGGCGAACCTAAAAAAAATAACTGGCTACCTATCGGCATCACCGACACTAAAACAGCGATCAGAAAAACGATCGCTTAGTGACGGCGGTGCTAGGGGGTGAAAGGGTTACCTGGGGGGCGATCAGGGGGTTAAACCTTTATTAGGGGGTGTTAGGGGGCTACACTGGACCTAAAACTAACTGCCCTGACACTTTTACAGTCACAAATGTCACTGATTGCAGTGATCAGTAAATAAATGGTCACTGCAATCAGTGACACTGTGACTGGGGGGTGATCTGGGGGTGTCTGGGGGGGCCTGGGGGGGTGATCATGTGCCTATGTGTGTGGTGTCAGTGTGCTGTTATATGCACTAACCTCTGTGTCTTCTCTCATGCGACGCTCGGTATATGTGAGCGCCGCATGAGGGATGACATCACTTCCTCCTGCCTGTGTAAACATTACACAGGCAGAGGAAGCATTTGATTCGCCGGGAGCGATCGCGAGGGGGTGGCCAGAATTGAATGGCGGCCCCCTCATCACGGATCGCTCCCGAAGCGATCCCGTCCGCCCACTGTACCGGAGGGGGGTCCGATTGGACCCCCCACCCATACGAAGGCAGGCACGTACAGGTACGTGATTGTGCCTGTCCGTGCCATTCTGCCGACGTATATTTACAGTGGGCGGTCGTTAAGTGGTTAAAGTGTTACTAATCCCAGGACCCTGCATTCACTATATCTGGTCTCCCACAGTACACAGAACATGGAAATGCAATTATTTTAGTAAATATGAACTGCTAAATACCCTTTCTCATCAGCAGTATATAGAGGTCTTGTGACTTCTATCAGGTCCTGGTTAAAGCTTGCATGAGGAATTTTCATTCTTCTGTCCTATGAGGCTGCAGAACCCCTGACCCTCTGTCTAGGGTGCTGATTGCCCCGTGCTGATCACATGCACTATCCCAAGAAAAAACGAAATCTAGCAATACACACCAAACTGAGCGTGTGCAGCTTCTCCCCTAGCCTCAGTTCTATCAGAAGAAGGATTGGGGACCGTGGTAGAAGGGGAGGATCAGAGAAGACAGGCTCAAACAACCTTTTCACACAATGCAGAGGACTAGTGTGTTGCTATGGCAATTTCTATGGTGACTTTATAATAATAATATAGAGTTTAGGTAGTAACAGGATGTGTAAAGAGCCCCTTCCCTCCCCCTCCATTGATTGGAAGTTCTTTGCTGGAAATGGGTGGGAGGGGCCCCTCCCCCTCCATGGATCAGGAAACAGGAAAGGGGGGGGGTTTGAAAAGGTGTTTGGTGGAGAGACATGTTTTGAACAACAGTTGTGTTTGGGAAGGACAAAGGAAGGAGTTGGTCTTTGGAAGGAAAAAGGAAGTAGACATGCCTGCCTGAAGCTGGATAACTTTGAAGACGCTTTTGGGAGTTGGACTGAGCAAGGAACTATGGACATTACATCTTGACCTCTAAGTTGAGTAATTATTTAGTTTACTTAATGTATACGGTACATGTTGTACACGCTTATATATATTTGTAAGCTATAAGTGTGTTGTATTGTGCATCCTACTGTTGTATGTGCAGATTTTTCCTTGTTTAGTAAAGCATTGATACACTACAGAAGTTTAAGCTTCCTTGATTTTACCACAGAGTAACCTTAATAGATAGACGTAAAGCAAAAAAATGGGGGCTCGTAGCCGGAATTTGTGCTAAAATTTCAACAGAAGCTGAACTGTTTTCTGTGGTGTGTTTTGTTGCTTGTACTGGGGGAAAAATGCTGCGTACACTGTTTAGGAAGAGTAAAGCTGCAAAGGTTTCTGGTGTCCAGGAGGACTTGAAGGCGTGCACCCTTCCTATCTGGGCCAGAAATAGTCAGTGGATGTCTGTTGCAAAGGAGCTGGCTGGATATGCTTCTCCTTTGAACAGAGCTTGGGGGGATGGAGTCTCTGATCTTTCCTCAGATTTTAGTCTCAAAAGTTTTGGGTTCAGTAAGGGAGAGATGCGGGCAGTTCCTGTGTTTGGTTTGCATTTCCTGCATGCTCTACATATTGAATCTGAAAAGAGGAAAAAGGCAGAATTAGAAAGAGATTTAATGAAGGAGCAGCTTGCAGTAGCATCCAAGTGTTTGGAAGAAACTGCAAGCAGGGCAAAAGATTTAGAAAGTAGGGTAATCAAAGTTAAACCTGCAGTGGCTTCGAAGTGTGTTCAAACCACTGTAGGCCGAGCTGAAGATTTGAATGAGCGGTGTGCAGCCCTCATGACCAAGTCTAATGATGGTTTAACAAAGGACAAAGGCCCAAAGCCTGTAAGCAAAAGTAGGACATGTGCTACTGTTACTTCTCATAACCGGGAAGCTGAGGATTTGATCAGCTCAAATTACAGAGTTGATTCAGATACAAGGAAGACAAGGCCTATGATCTCCAGGAGACACATGTGGATTGATTTACTTAAGGTGGGGGTCCCTAGAGAGGAAATAGATGGGATTCCTACACCAGCATTGTTTAAGAAGTGGAAGCAAAAGGTGGGGAATGGTAGATTCAGTCACATTAAGTGTTTCTGTTGCCACAAAATGGGGCATTTTGCAAAAATGTGCCATATTATGAAGCAGCAGGCTTCTGTTCTTCCAAGGACGGCACGGAGAGACATGCATGTTTATTCGTTACGTTGGAAGTCAATGCCTTTCCGTGAAAGTGTTTCAAGGCAACAGTGGGCACCCTACAATAGTTTTTCAGTTAGAAATGGGCAGATAGAGAAATGTGAGCACAGTTGGAAATGAACATATAATCTGCTTTTGTCTCTTACTCTTTTCAGATATTGAGCATCGAGAGGTGGAGCAGGCAGAGCAGACGACCATGCTGGGTGGGAGGAGGAAGACCAGAAGAGAGCTTGATGAAGATGCGGTTGATGTCCTAAAGGTGGCTGAATTGGAGTGGACTTTCATCTGAGCATTTCCTTATGACCAAGAGGACAATAGACTTTCATCTGGGACTTTCTTTACACAAACTGCCAAAGACATTAACCCTGCTCAAAAGTAATGTTGCAGCCTTCCAGGGACGAAGCAAAAGTCTGATCGCCCTGATGGGGGTCAAAAGGGAATTTTTTCCTCCCGTTTAGGGGGGTTTTCGCCCTTTTCTGGACAAAAGGCTTTAAGAAGTTTTCTATATTATTCTATAAAGTCAAGAGGTGGTATGTGTTGCTATGGCAATTTCTATGGTGACTTTATAATAATAATAATATAGAGTTTAGGTAGTAACAGGATGTGTAAAGAGCCCCTTCCCTCCCCCTCCATTGATTGGAAGTTCTTTGCTGGAAATGGTGGAAATGGGTGGGAGGGGCCCCTCCCCCTCCATGGATCAGGAAACAGGAAAGGGGGGGGGGGTTTGAAAAGGTGTTTGGTGGAGAGACATGTTTTGAACAACAGTTGTGTTTGGGAAGGACAAAGGAAGGAGTTGGTCTTTGGAAGGAAAAAGGAAGTAGACATGCCTGCCTGAAGCTGGATAACTTAGACGCTTTTGGGAGTTGGACTGAGCAAGGAACTATGGACATTACATCTTGACCTCTAAGTTTAGTAATTATTTAGTTTACTTAATGTATACGGTACATGTTGTACATGCTTATATATATTTGTAGGCATATATTTTGTAAGCTATAAGTGTGTTGTATTGTGCATCCTACAGTTGTATGCGCAGATTTTTCCTTGTTTAGTAAAGCATTGATACACTACAGAAGTTTAAGCTTCCTTGATTTTACCACAGAGTAACCTTAATAGATAGACGTAAAGCAAAACAACTAGGTACCACAGTGAGTATAACAAGCATACTTTACTGCATATACAGTACAGGCTGATTTTACTGTTGTGGGTTTAGTAATACTTTAACTTGTGTTCATACATTTCAGCTTGAGCTACTGAGCTCTGTAGAAGACAGTCTTATTAAAAGAAAGACCGTTGAATGTATGTGAAAAGGAGCCTAAAGCTCAAAATGTTGATTTCATGAAATAATTGCATAATATTCATATGCAGCATTTCATATTTCCCCCCAGAAAAATTTAATTGAGTTTTTTTTAAATCTTTACCATAAAAGTAAATTAAATATATATACAAATTTGCTGTACGTTGACTTTAAATCTTATCCCATTAGGATAATAAGGGGCATAGATAATCTTTATTATTAATAACTATAGCTAGAGCTGGTTTTATTCACACCAAAGAATAGTGGATCAGCACCATCAAAAACTGCTTTTTTTTGTTTAAGGGGTGCAAGGATGGGTTGAATTTTTCTACAGCTTCCTTTAGCGCTCAAAGATTGCAGTGGAAAGATTTCTCTGAAGTAGTTTTGAGTTTCTGCTCCCTCCCACAAAGTGTTACGGATGGTTATGGAGTATCCATTGGTGAAAGATGTAACCACAGTATGGCTTTAAATGGCTGTGGAAGATGGCATTCATAGGCATGCACACAAGTTGTGCCAGGTGTGCCTGGGCACACACTAATCACCTTGTGTGCTGCAGATGCCCCCTGTTTAGACCCCAATATTTCACCAAAGCCCCCTAATGGAGCTTCTAAAAAAAAGATGTAAAAAAAATAATTAAAAAAAATGTAGAAAATAATAATAAAATAAAATTGTAAAAAAAAAAAAAAAATACTGACACCATTCACTGTCCCACTGACACCAAACTCTGCCCTACTGGCATTGTCCACGTCTCTATTGACACCGGCAGTATATATACACATACACATGCACAGGCATGCGTGTTAGAGCTTGGGGTTGCACACCCTAATGCAATAGGCTATGAACACCTATGATGGCATTCCTTACCCACTGAATGTAAGATATTCAAATTAAAAAACAATTTCAGATGGCCATTTACCTTCTGGTAGTGTGCAATGACTCTTGGGAGATACAGGCAAGTCCCATATGGATGACCTAAAGGTTTGGAAGTTTGTGAAAATAATACAGGGTTTGTGATTTGCTGAAAGTATTTTTAGCCGCCTTGTTTTTTTGTATTTTGGGTGACTGGTGCACTGGGATTACATATAACTAGCTGCCATAACCCTGGTATCTTTTTTTTTTGTTAGGCGGCCGGCTTTTAGTTTATTCTTTTGCTTTTAAGGGTAAATGAGAGATCTGTTTTTTTTTTTTACCCCAGATCTCTCAATAAAGAGGACCTGTCATGCTTTTTTTCTATTGCAAGTGATGTTTACATTCCTTGTAATAAGAATAAAAGTGATAAAAAATAAATAAATAATAATATAGCACACAAACCCTTTTTCCTACCTTTGGCTCACTTGCAGGAAAAAGGCACACCGTACTATATGCCCGTACCCTCCTGTTTGAAGAGGTTGAGCGGTGTCATGTATTTGGGTCCCACAGCTAGGTTCTCCATCAGTTGGTTCTCATCTCCTAGGATATAGGGACAAGTCTCTGTTTTCCCCCCAAGTAATTCCAATGTCCACACCACTCTAAACTCCAACGTTGAATTTATTCAGCAGATAGGAAAGAGTGGATAAGAGACAGGACAGCAAGGTTTTGGGAGGTAGGTCCAGGCACAAGTAAATGTTACACTCACCACTCTATCCCCGAGTGGGTTCAGCTCACCCGGATAGTCTCCTGTAAAAGTGGATCCTAGCAGCCACAGTGATGCTCGGACGCTCAATTAGGTTATTTTCTTAGATACGTTCGGGAGACCCTCTGCCACAGAATCGATCATGTCCCGAACTTCTCAGCTTTTGCAATACAAGGACAGGTGCCAGCAACAGCACATTACTAGGCCCTTGGTGGATAGATGAATCCCTCCAGAAAGTTACCGGGCCCCTTCTTTCACCGTGAACTCTCACCGGTCCTTCAGAAAGGTCCTCCCCCGGCCTCCTCTTAGAAGCGGGCTCCCTCGCAAGGGGCACCCTGGGATTCCTCTTCCCAGAAGTGGGCTCCAGCTAAAAGTGCTGGGCCCAGTGCTGAAGTTGCAGCCCCAGGGCTAAAGGTGCCTGGGACTGATGCGCATGCGGCCCCATGGCCTGGAGGGCCGGGCACCACGCACTTGGACTCAGACTTCCGACTCCTCTCTCCTGACCCCCATCCTCTTCTCCTCACGCCCAGGTGGCGTCTGCCCCTTATGTATCCTCCCCCAGCATGCACAGCAGGCCAACCACGCCCACTGTATCGCTGCCGAGAGAGGACACCCTAAGGCACAGCACTATTACTAGTGGTTCAACCCTGACCTGTCATGGCAGTGCCACCTACAGGCCTCAGGGAACTGCACACCAGTATACCACCTGCAGAAACAAAGTAGCACAACCTATCAATGAGAACGGTCTGAGCCTAACTACTAACTCAGACCAGCCCCCTAAATTTGGGTATATAGCACCCCTAAAAGGGGATGGACGCTACAATAAAATAAAAGGACAGTGTAAAAAAAATAAGTACCGTATTTATCGGCGTATAACACGCACAGGCATATAACACGCACCCTAACTTTAAGAGGGAAGTTTCAGGAAAAAAACTTTCCACGGCCCCCTGCGTATAACACGCAGGCACAGTTTACCCTCTATTTTCAGGGTAAAAAAGTGAGTGTTATACGCCAATAAATACAGTAAATCGTTTTTTTTAAAGTGCCCCATTCCTCTGTGCTCGCACGCAGAAGTGTAAGTCGTGGCCGCATATGTAAACAGTGTTCAAACCACACATTGCGGTATTGTGGTTCCTATAGCTAGTGGGTTCCACAATCCCATTTGTTGACAGCTGTGCCAGTGGAGGTTTAGAGCCAGTTTCTGGGGGTTGACAGCAGTACGGTACAGGCCCAAAACAATACTAGCAGCTCTCTTAACTGGGGGTAGTGCTACACATATATATATATATATTCCTCATTAATGTACACACAGCACCCCATATTGACAGAAAAACACAGAATTGTTGACATTTTTGCAGATTTATTAACCCCTTCCTTACTGGGCACATATACCCCCTTCCTGCCCAGGCGAAATTTCATCTTTCAGCACTGTCACGCTTTGAATGACAATTGCGCGGTCGTGCGACGTGGCTCCCAAACAAAATTGACGTCCTTTTTTTCGCACAAATAGAGCTTTCTTTTGGCGGTATTTGATCACCTCGGCGGTTTTTTTTTTTTGCGCTATAAACAAAAATAGAGCGACAATTTTGAAAAAAAAGCAATATTTTTTGATTTTTGCTATAATAAATATCCCAATTTTTTTTTTTTTTTATATTTTTTTCCTCAGTTTAGGCCGATACGTATTCTTCTACATATTTTTGGTAAAAAAAAAATCGCAATCAGCGTTTATTGATTGGTTTGCGCAAAAGTTATAGCGTTTACAAAATAGGGGGATAGTTTTATGGCATTTTTATATATATTTTTTTTTTATTAGTAATGGCGGCGATCAGTGATTTTTTTTGTGACTGCGACATTATGGCGGACACATCGGACACTTTTGACACTAATTTGGGACCATTCACATTTATACAGCGAACAGTGCTATAAATATGCAGTGAAGGGGTTAACACTAGGGGGCGAGAAAGGGGTTAAATGTGTTCCCTGGGAGTGATTGTTACTGTGGGGGGAGGGGACTGACTGGGGGAGGTGACCGATCTGTGTCCCTATGTACAAGGGACACAGCATCGGTCTCCTCTCCCTGACAGGACATGGATCTCTGTGTTTACACACACAGATCCATGTCCTTGTCTCTGTAACCGCCGATCGGAGTGCCTGGCGGACATCACGGCCGCCAGGCACGCGCATCGGCATTGCAGTGAAGCGCCGGGCACGTGCGCGCGCCGCCGGCGGCGCTCGCGCGCCCCCCAGTGGCCAAATAGCGGAGGCCGTATAATAACGGCCTCCCGGCATTTGACAACCACCTTGCGGCCGTATATTCTCGTACGGCGGGCGCGAGGTGGTTAAAAAAGAAAAACTGAAATATCACATGGTCCTAAGTATTCAGACCCTTTGCTGTGACACTCATATATTTAACTCAGGTGCTGTCCATTTCTTCTGATCATCCTTGAGATGGTTCTACACCTTCATTTGAGTCCAGCTGTTTTTGATTATACTGATTGGACTTGATTAGGAAAGCCACACACCTGTCTATATAAGACCTTACAGCTCACACTGCATGTCAGAGCAAATGAGAATCATGAGGTCAAAGGAACTGCCTGAAGAGCTCAGAGACAGAATTGTGACAAGGCACAGATCTGGCCAAGGTTACAAAAAATAATTCTGCTGCACTTAAGGTTCCTAAGAGCACAGTGGCTCCATAATCCTTATGTAGCGGGTGTTTGCTTTAAGGCCCAGAGACTACCATACCCAAGATGCATTTCCCAGCGCAATGACTGCTGGGGCGGGTTATTTAACCAGAGGGCGGGCCTGAGAACTTTCTCTTTGGACACCACCCGCCCAGCAAGTGGACCTCCGTGCCGAGTCTGCTGATAATACAGGGCCCTAAGCCTAGGCCTGTATTATTCCAAAGAGCCTTCCGTATCGACTGAGGAGCCTGAGGGACTTCGCATCCTGCTGCTGTTCTGCTACTACCAGGAGGACCGAAGACCCGGGTGTCGTGGAATCTGTGTACCAAGACACAGCAACGGAAGATACGGACACGGACTGTTCCGGTTGGGTGAAAGAGCACTTGCTCGTGGGGATAAGATAGGATCTCTAGACCCAGTAACTGTTGTTCGGAACTAACGTTAATGTTTGCAGTTGCACACCGGAGGGACAGTGCATTGAATAACACTAGTAGATTTGTTCTGGGTCACCAAGTTATCACTTTCCTTTATTCTTGTGGATTACAAATTGTTCCCGAAGTGCACCACCGTTTGCTAGCGAAGATCTTTCTCTGCAGAACTTTCACATAGTACAGTCAGGCCTGACTTAGTAGTAGTAGTAATGACATTGCTGGGCGCCATCTTGCCCACGAGGGAGAAGATCTGCAGCGGGGTTCGCTAGATTCTTGTTATAAAGTTGTATATCTGTCTGTGTGCTAAAACACTCTTTCATTGCAGGGCTCTGCACATGTCTATGTATATTGTTTGCCTGCTTAACCATTATTTTCAGTAAAGTACCAGGGTTAAGTATATCAATTGTTGGTGTTATTTACTGTGCAGAAGAACGGTTAGTGATAGCTATACCATACTGCTGTGTGCTTTTATTGTGGGATTGTGCTGCCAAGAATCACAGGTTACACAATCCCATCATCCCCTACTGACTGTGCCAGGGAAGGGTAGAGCCAATTGCCGGGGGTTGACAGTGAGTGTTACAGGGCCCGGAACAAATCAAACCAGCAGCCCTCTTAGTTGGGAGTATCGCTACACTTAAATGGAAGACGTTTGGGACGACCAGAACCCTTCCTAGAGCTGGCCGTCCGGCCAAACTGAACTATCGGGGGAGAAGAGCCTTGGTGAGAGAGGTAAAGAAGAACCCAAAGGGGGGGCGTGGCCTGAGCGAAGACCGAGATGGACGCCTAATCTGAGAGCTCCTGTGCGACCGGGCTGATTCATCATCTTAAACGGGAGCCTACCGTCCTAATCTTGCTATGCACAGAGCTACAAGGAGCTCGTCCACCTCTCACACCTCCAAGGACTCTCAGACCCACTTGGGGAGGAATATACCGGACATATTCCGGTCTCAAAAGTTACAGGCCTCTGCGCCATTGCGGACCCACGCGCCAGCACAGGCCCAAGCCGCGGCCTCGCCTGACAGACCGCAACCCGCCAATATGCCGGGTACATCCTCTCCCAGCTCCAACGGGGCCCTCCCCCCCAGCTTATTCGACTTGGAGAAAGTCGCGACGGATATCAAAAACACAGTCACTGCTGCCATAGCAGACCTGAAGGCCGAAATGCTCGCGGTCGCCCACCGAGTGGATAACGTGGAGCAAACGACCCAGACACACGCGGCGGCCATTCGCCAGGTACAGTCGGCATATGATTCCCAACTTGCCCAAGTTTTTGAGCTCCACAGACACGTGTAAGACCTGGATAACCGGGGAAGGAGGCACAATGTTAGGGTACGGGGGGTCCCCGAATCCGTAGACCCCACCGCCATACAGCAAACCGTCAGCGCCATCTTTAATGACCTGATTGAGCGCCCTGCGGACTCCCCCATTGATATGGAAAGGGCCCACCACGCTCTCCGCCCCATACCCCGAGACAACGGACCCCCCAGAGACATTATATGTTGTATAGTTAGCTTCCCCCTTAAGGAAGAGATTCTCCGCAAGGCGAGGGAAAGGGGACGTATTCTTTATAATGGCACGGAGGTGAAACTATTCCAGGACCTCTCACAGATTACCCTCCAAAATAGGAGAGCACTACGACCATTGTTAGATGCTTTGCGTGCGAGAAACATCCAGTACCGCTGGAAATTCCCATTTGGCCTGTCTGCATCCGCAAGGGGGCGCTCTGCCCTGCTTCGCACACCGGAGGATCTTCAGGCGTTTTGTGAACAACTCGACCTGCCCAACTTGGAACTACCTGACTGGTATGCGCTCTACTTCCCAGCGGAACCCTGGCTTCCTGTTTCGCTCCACCCGTCACCGAAAGCTGCACGCCAGAGACCACGTCACCGCAGACCTGGACCGATGTCACCGTATGCCCGCTCCTCACGCCGGGACCTGCAACAACATAGCCCCTCACCACCGCGTATGTGATGCGAGAAACCTATTGACTGATTGTCTGCTGGATAGACTGAGACCTACAGCCCGTGAGTATGCCTCCCCCCCCCCTGCGTGTGTAAGCGTTAATCCCTGAACTGCCACTCTGCCAGAGACCTCTCAGACCCTCATCTGGCATAGACATGCCATTATCACCCCGGCCACTTGCACCCCATAGCTGGCAGCCCCTTGTCCCAATGCCCCTCACGGTGACCTTCTCTCCCTGTTTGGGACTCCATATAATGCATCACCAACTGGAGTCACCCAATAGCTCTACAATATGAAACCCAGCGGACGGCCTAGGGCCTGCCTTATTCAGGTGGCGGCTGTGGGAAGCGCGTATCCCCGGAAAAGCTACTTACGCCTTTTTACCCCAAAGCTCCTGGTCCCTCTTACACGTCCAGATCCCCCAGAACCGGGAGGTTGCACTAAAGGACGAACCGCTCCGACCTCCGGAAGATATGGACGCCCCCACGTCCTGTCCCCGTCCCGGGAGAGACTCCCTATGAGTGCCCAGGAGTAGGCCTGGGTTTCTGTCATTGGCCCCTACCCACACAGCTACGAAGATCCTCTCCGGGAAGGCCTAAGGATCTCTCAGCAAGTTGGGCCCGCACTGACATCCCCCTTGGGAAACGGGAGGACTGAACTCTATACTGCCCTGCACCTTGGCCTGCAACACGAACACATCATCCTTCCCTGGGACATTTACTTCACGGACGACGATCATAAGCTCCTGCAGGCAATGTATTCGCAATCTGTGTTTTATTCTTATCCCCCCAAATATTACTTTATTTTGTCTCTCATTCACTTTACCAGTGCTATTATATGTTCCTTAGTCTCCCCTGACCCCTGTCGTACATATACGGTGTGCCGGGCATCAGTCGGGCGGGGTAGGACTTGGGCGAAGCCAATGAATACTAAGTCCCGAGAACCCCCCTCCCCCCCCGAAGCGAAGGCAGAAATCGGGACACCACCATCCTAGCTCACTCTGGTCTCTCCCTCCCTCATCTCTCCCCTCCTCCCCCCCTCATCCCTCTCCTTCTCCCCCTCCACTTCTTCCCCCCTTCCCCCCTCGTTTCTTCCCCCCCACTTCTCCCCCCCTCCCCCCCTCAGTTCTCTCCCCCTACCCCCTCCCTTCTCCCCCCCTCACTTCCCCTCCCTTCCCTTCTTTCCCCCCCATTTCCCCTCCCCTCCCCCCCTTCTTTTTCCCCCCTCCCCCCCTCATCTCTTTCCCCTTCCCCCCTCATCTCTTCCCCCCTCCCCCCTCACCTCTTCTCCCCTCCCCCTCACCTCTTCTCCCCTCCCCCCTCACCTCTTCTCCCCCTCCCCTTAATCCCCTCTTCTCTCCCTCCACCTCTATCCTCCTAGCCACCCCTTCCCCCTCTCTCCCCTCTCCTCCCCCCTCCTCTCCTCCTCCCATCCCCACTCCCCCCAACCTGCCCCTTCCCCCGCCTCAACCCCCTGCCCATCATTCTCCTTCCTCCCCCCCTCTCATCCCCCCCCCTACTCCTCCCTTCCCCCTCGTCCCTGTACCCGTTGCCCTATCCCCTCCCCCCTACTCCCCCCTTCCCCCTCACCATAGATTGCCTTAACGTAAGTTTTTGGAAAGGGTGTCCCCTCCCCAGCATGCCTCACGGGCTGTGGATTTCTCTGTTGATTTCTCCTAAATATACCTTAAAGTTTTACTTTCTAAATAATATGGTTCGCTTTTATTGATTCCAGCACTGCGAGCTGGAGAAGGTTATATGTGTTATGTTATGTTGATTTGTGTGTGGTTCCTATGCACTTGACACTTGAACTCTCTGTAGCTTGTTCCTCATGGTAGGCTCCCCGCTACGCTTCTTGGGCTCTCGCTGTTAGCGGGACCCCTCATCCGCTCCACTTTGGCCCCCGGTCCACAGTTAGGCTGTGGTTACCGCTCACACTACTACCCCCACACAGCGGTCTCACTGAGACGTAGCTGACACTCCAGATTTCCCCTTGACTCATACAGGTGGGTGGCCTAGCTAAGCCCACCTCTGGTTTTTCTTTCTCCTACCCCATATTTATCCCCTTACCTTTAGCCCCCATAGCCCCCCTTTTTATTTTATTTTATTTTATTTTTATAATTTTTTTTTTTTTTTTACCCCGCCTTGGTTATTTGGCCCTGACCCCCCCTACCCTTCTTTCTTCCCCCTTTTTTTTTCTCTCTCTACTCTGATCCTCCTGACTCTTCCTACCCCCAACTCCTCCTGATCTCCTCACCTGTGTGTCCTCTCCCCTCACCCCTCCTCCCCCTCTGTGTGTCCCCTTCCCTTCTTTCCCTTCCCCTAGGGGAGTGACTCTCACATTCATCCTCTATAGGAAGACCCTAACCTACTCGACAACCAGACAATCATTTTCACCTCTTCCTAACTCTTCACAATGCAGAACCCCCCTAAGATTAATATCTCAATGACTCTGAAGTGTGTTTCATTGAACACAAAAGGCCTGAATGTACCAGAAAAAAGGTCACAAGTGTTAGCTTCGCTCACCAAACATAAGGCTCACTTTATCTTCCTACAGGAGACGCACTTCCGATCTGATGCTATCCCCAAACTGACTAATCACATATATCGCTCTGCCCTACACGCCACTAACCCGGTCGCCAAATCTAAGGGAGTCTCGATCCTTATTTCGAAACACGCCAACTTCCTCCTGACTGACTCCCTAGCGGATCCTGAAGGTAGATTCATTTTTATTAAGGGAACATACGCAACTAAGCCTATCACACTGGCTAACATCTATTGCCCTAATGAACATCAGGTCTCCTTCTTCCGCAAGACATGTGCCCTTCTGTCCTCATTCCAGAGCGGCCTGGTCCTCCTGGGAGGCGACATTAATGTGCCCTTGAACCCCCTCCTAGACACCTCCACGGCCACGACTTCTCTGCCTTATAAGGCATTACGCCAAATTAAAGCCCAATTACAAACCTTGACCCTTCATGACACATGGCGCACCCTCTATCCTTCCACCAAAGACTACACCTACTTTTCGGCCCCTCACCAGAAATACTCCAGAATCGATTTCTTTTTTCTATCCCAGACCGACCTCCCCGCCCTCCAACACGCCTCCATTGAACCGATGTTCTTATCAGATCACCACCCCATCACAGTTACACTATCGTTCCCGGAAACATACCCCAAGACTAAAGTATGGCGGTTCAACCCTTCCTGCCTGACAGATCCAACCTCATTGGAACGGATCCGTTCATGCATCAAGCTTTATTTTCAGGAGAATGCTAATCCTGACATTTCTCCAATATCCATATGGGAAGCCCACAAATGCGTGGTAAGGGGAGAACTGCTTGCCCTGAATTCACAGGCCAAAAAAGCTTATCAGGAGAAGGTGAATACTCTTATCAAAAAGATTAGAGCACTAGAGCTGTCCCACAAACAAACACAAGCCCAGAACACCTTTCTGGAACTAACTCAGTTCCGCACACTCCTTGCAGACGAATTGGGCAAACGCACGAGAAGACGCTATATTCTTGGCCAGAGAGTCTTTTATGAACATGGCAACAAGAGTGGGCGCCTTTTAGCGTGGTCAGTCCAGAAGGCCAAACTCTCGTCCACCATACATACCTTACGCAATCCCCAGGGCACCCTCCTGGCCAAGAGTGAGGACATTGCGAAAGAATTCGAGTCTTTCTACCGAAAGCTCTACAACCTTCGCCCTACCCAACCACCCCGAGCATCGGGGGAGACACGTCAAACGCTCATCGCGGACTTTCTCGCTCAGTATGGCCCTAAACCCCTCTCCCCCCAACAAGCACAATCCTTAGAGGGACAATTCTCGACAGGGGAGCTGGAGATAGCCCTGAAACAAATGAAGCTGGGCAAAAGCCCGGGCCCGGACGGGTACACCCTCCAGTACTATAAGTCTTTTGCAGATATCCTTGCCCCCAACCTTATACAGACGTTTAATGCCCTGGCCAACCCACAAGACCGACCTAACAGACTATTAGAGGCACACATCACTGTAATCCCTAAGGAAGGGAAGGATCCCCTCCAGGTGGCGAATTATAGACCGATATCGCTCCTTAATGTTGATATAAAAATTTATGCCAAAATCCTTGCCAACAGGTTAATACCTCTAATCCCCGGTCTTATCTCCAATGATCAAGTGGGTTTTGTCCCGGGCAGGGAAGCACGGGACAACACCATACGAACCCTTAACCTACATCACTGGCTTACTTCAACTAAAACACCAGGCTTTTTGCTTTCCCTTGATGCGGAGAAGGCGTTTGACAGAGTGGCCTGGGACTACATGCGAGAGGTCCTAAAAGGGGTGGGTTTGGAGGACCGCATGCTCACCTCCATAATGGCATTATACTCGAACCCCATGGCGGCGGTGAGAGTTAACGGCCACCTGTCGAACACCTTCTCCATCAACAACGGCACACGCCAGGGTTGCCCCCTCTCCCCCCTGATCTACATTCTCTCCTTAGAACCCCTCTTAAACAAACTTAGAGAAAACCCGGATATTAGAGGTTTGATGGTCAAAGGCAAAGACTTTAAAGTGGCTGCCTTCGCGGACGATATCCTGCTCTCCCTCACATCCCCGCGAACCTCCCTTCCATCTCTCTTACATGACCTGGAAGCCTTTGGTACAATTTCAAACCTTAAAATTAACTACACAAAGTCCCACGCCCTGAATATCACCCTCCCACCACAGGAAGTCCTTCATTGTCAGGAATCTTTCCCATTTCATTGGGAAAAGACTGCTATTTCCTATCTTGGGATTCGGATCCCACCCTGCCTTAAAGATCTATATGCCCTTAACTTCCACCCTGCCCTGAAAAAAGCCCAAGACCACTTCTTGGAGTGGTCTTCACTGAATGTCTCGTGGTTTGACCGAGCGGCTCTGATCAAAATGATTGTCCTACCACGTATATTATACTTGATCCAAACCATCCCGATGCATATATCCGCAGGATTCTTTTCCTCTTATCGGAAGGCCTGCTCAACTTTTCTATGGAAAGGTTCCCCTCCTAGAATCAAATACACCAGACTCACCTTGCCCAAGCCTAAAGGGGGTATTGCTCTCCCAGACCTGTATAAATATTATGTGGCTTGTCACCTTACGAGAATCGCGGACTGGTCTATTCACTCCCTAGAAAATGTCTGGACCGCTATCGAAGACTCTTTCTCACCCATTCCGCTACGTCTTCTCCCATGGCTATCCCCGAAACAATGGCCACAGCCCCTGACCTCACATCCTTTCATCCACACTTCCTTAATGCTTCTTAGGTGGTCCCCTTCCAGAGGTTCCCTCTCACCCACCCCGGGCCCGCTGACTACGCTGAGAGGAAATCCCAACTTTATCCCAGGCGAGTCACCTACCTTCCTCAAACAAGAATGGCCGTTTCAGGACATCCTTGCCTCCCAACTGTACACTGACGGTAAGCTCGCTTCGATAGAGGACCTCAGGCTCATTTCCAACACCTCTACCTTCCCCTTCTGGACGTACAGACAAATATGTCACTTTCTATCCACACATGCAGCTAAGGGCAGCTGGACAAGACCACTTACCCCTTTTGAAACCCTCTGCTATCGTAGAACCCCCCAACGACACCTTATTTCCCTGCTCTACGCTTTACTCTTAGAACCTACTGATTCCACCCTTTCGCCATCGCAGGCCTCGTGGAACAGAGATCTACCTACCCCCCTGACACCAGTTGAATGGACGAGAATTTATGAATACGCACACAGGGGGTCGTTGAATGTCGCCATCCAGGAGAATGGGTACAAAGTGCTCACTAGATGGTATAGAACCCCATCTCTCCTTCATAAGTTTGCCCCTTCAACCTCCAATATATGCTGGAGATGCAATACAGAGGTGGGAACCATGGTACATATTTGGTGGGAATGCTCACACATCCAACCCTTTTGGAGGGAAGTACACAGATGCATCGCCTCAATCACCACTTACACCTTGGATTTCACACAAGCACAATTTCTCCTGCATCACACTTCTCTCTCTCTCTCTCTCTCTCTCTCTCTCTCTATCCCACGCTTCCACTTTCTTTCCTTATATCACTCCCTCTTTCTCTCTTTCCCTTTCTCTCTCATGCTCTTCCCTTTTTTTTCTCTCTTACCTTCTCTCTCTCTCTCTCTCTCTCCCTCTATCCCACACTTCCACTTTCTTTCCTTATATCACTCCCTCTTTCTCCTGTTCTCTCTCTTCCTCTACCTTTTTCCCTTTTTTTTTCTCTTTCCCTCTCTCTCCCTCTCTCTCACTCTCTCTCTCTCCCTCTCTCTCCCTCTCTCTCCCTCGAGAGAGAGAGAGAGAGAGAAAGACTATTTTAAATCCCTAGCCATGCACATGGTGAATGCTGCCAGGTTGTGCATTCCCAAACACTGGCGCTCCTGCCATATACCGTCACTTAAAGAATGGTTTGCGACCATCTCTAGAATCTGCGACATGGAAGAGCTGATCCACATCTCTCAGGAGAGACTGGAGAATTTCTCGAGTACCTGGTCCTGCTGGTCACACTTCAAAACAACAGCTGAATACAAACAGCATGTTCCCTCTGACTAGAGTCTGATCTCTGAGGGGCTCTATATCCCCCTCTTTCATACGGAGGTTCAAGCGAGTGGTCACTCCCCTCATCCTCACCCTCATCCTCAACCCCACCCCACTCCCGCCCCCCATTTTCGCTGCTGCCCCTTGTGCTCTGATCCCTCTCCCCCTTCCCCTACCCCCCCTCCAGTCCCATACCCCCTCAACATGAGTAGATATTGTCCCCCTCATCCTATCCCCCTATCGCCTTCTCTTAGACACCATCTCTTTGGTGTTGGAAACAACAAGTAATGTAGCAAAGTTAGAAGGCGGTCGGAATGCGAATCAAACTAATAAAGGCTCCGGCCCATCCGCACCTTCACTCTCACTGATACAAAAACTGTAGATTATTTCACACCCGCCTGTAATGTTTGTTTAAGTTGTTTAAGTTGTACCAAAAACTGGTTCTCTTTGAATGCACCTGTTCTGTTTCAAACCTTGTACTGTGATTCCTGTCAATTTGCTCAATAAAACTTTATGGAGAAAAAAAAAAAGAAGAACCCAAAGATCACTGTGGCTGAGCTCCAGAGATGCAGTCGGGAGATGGGAGAAAGTTGTAGAAAGTCAACCATCACTGCAGCCCTCCACCATTCGGGGCTTTATGGCAGAGTGGCCCGACGGAAGCCTCTCCTCAGTGCAAGACTCACGAAAGCCTGCATGGAGTTTGCTAAAAAACACCTGGAAGACTCCAAGATGGTGAGAAATAAGATTCTCTGGTCTTATGAGACCAAGATAGAACTTTTTGGCCTTAATTCTAAGCGATATGTGTGGACAAAACCAGGTACTGCTCATCATCTGTCCAATACAGTCCCAACAGTGAAGCATGGTGGTGGCAGCATCATGCTGTGGGGGTGTTTTTCAGCTGCAGGGACAGGACAACTGGTTGCAATCAAGGGAAAGATGAATGCGGCCAAGTACAGGGATATCCTGGATGAAAACCTTCTCCAGAGTGCTCAGGACCTCAGACTGGGCCAAAGGTTTACCTTCCAACAAGACAATGACCCTAAGCACACAGCTAAAATAACGAAGGAGTGGCTTCACAACAACTCTGTGAATGTTCTTAAATGGCCCAGCCAGAGCCCTGACTTAAACCCAATTGAGCATCTCTGGAGAGACCTAAAAATGGCTGTCCAACAACGTTTACCATCCAACCTGACAGAATTGGAGAGGATCTGCAAGGAGGAATGGCAGAGGATCCAAAAATCCAGGTGTGAAAGACTTGTTGCTCATGGCTATATTAGATCAAAAGGGTGCAAATACTAAATACTGAGCAAAGGGTCTGAATACTTAGGACCATGTGATATTTCAGTTTTTCTTTTTTAATAAATCTGCAAAAATGTCAACAATTCTGTGTTTTTCTGTCAATATGGGGTGCTGTGTGTACATTAATGAGGAAAAAAATGAACTTAAATGATTTTAGTAAATGGCTGCAATATAACAAAGACTGAAAAATTTAAGGGGGTCTGAATACTTTCCGTACCCATTGTATATATATATATATATATATGTAGCGGCCTCCTCTCTCCCCTCTCTTCTATCAGCTCGTCTGTCTCTTGTCTAGGGGTACTTTAGAGGAGAGAGAGCGGGGTCACCACGCCAAGCCCTCACCACAGATGTTTGTGTGGTGGAAGCAAAGTTCTTGTTTTACCTTAGGGTCAGTGTTCTGCACCTGGAACCTCCAATGAGAGTTACCTTGAACAATGTCTGCCAGAAAATGAGCCCCACACCATTAAAGTCCAACACTCCTTTATTCTTCAAAGTGAACACAATCAGTTAGACTCCCTTGGAGAACAGAACAGAAAAGGAGGTGTGGATGCGAGTAGGCCCAGACACAATGAACTCTCCACTTTCCTTCCTGAAAGTGGGTTACGGTCTCCGAGCGAGGGGGAATTTCCTTCCAGGCGGTCTCCGATGGGAGGCTCACCTGTCACTGGCAATATGCTGCACCGGGTCTTCAAGCAAGTATCTCCCACCGGTCCATTACGCCTTCCGGATTCGGGTACCCACTCCCGGGGTTCCCTAGGACCTCCTTCCCTCGCGGAACTCAGTGGTGGGCACTGAGCTCCAGACCTCCTCCCGAGTACCTCACCCCAGGCTAAAGGTGCCTGGGATGGAACACGACCTCCGAACGTCCTCTAGGCCTAGGCCGCCTAGGGGACTGACACGAACCACCGCCCTCAGGCTGAAGGTGCCCGGGACTCGACTCCCGCCACCAAAAATGGCCGCCCCCTTTATTCCCCCTCCCAGCAAGCACGGCGGGTTCCCCGCCCCACCATACAACCGCTGAGAGAGACCAAAAGAGGTACGCCACCGCAACGATGGCTCAACCCCGGGCCCAAAGCGACAGTGCCACCTGGTGGGCCCCAGGGAACCATACATCGCAGTTTCCCCACCAGATTCAAAAAAATAGAAAGCATATACCCGCTACATATATATATATATATATATATATATATAATGTCTGGGGGTTCTAAGTAATTTTCTAGCAAAAATACAGATTTTTACTTGTAAAGCCTGGGTCAACAAGTGGCTAGAGATGTACGCTGAGATACATTGCACAGAGTATTCTAATTAGAAATTAGAAATTATTCCTGGGAAAACTTTTCTTTCTCATTGGCAAAATATTCTGGTAATAAAACGTTTAATGTTTTGCTGGCAGGGATTTCCGCTGTTTATTAATACCAGAAGCTGTCTTTTTTGTTTTTTAATTTGAGATCTTCATATTATTTGGAGCTGTCTGTGGATTAAATGTGGCACCATTAGATCAGGTATGACTGTACAAATGGTCTGAAAAAAAATAGTCTTTAGAATAACAGCAAAATGTTTGTCATACAAAAAGACTCGCCATCCATCATACAGTCTCTGCAATCAATACGACTAACTGGGCATCAGCTGCAGCTTAGTAAACTGAGCGCTGCTTCACCAGTCCCAAATCTACTTGTTATAGAGACGCCATGGAAAGTTGCATGAATTGGGAGTTGTAAAAAATTTTATATTTGGAATTAAGCGATCAGGCAATTTGCCCTTTGGTGATTCGAGGTCATTGGTGCTTATATGCACAGGTCAAATTTATTAGCATGAGTTGACAATAACTTGACAAATTTGCATAATTCAATAATTT
Organism: Rana muscosa; assembly: GCA_029206835.1. NCBI lineage: Eukaryota > Metazoa > Chordata > Amphibia > Anura > Ranidae > Rana > Rana muscosa. The sequence goes on along the minus strand of CM055116.1, from coordinate 79,542,150 downwards.
GTATAATTATTTTATTTGGTACACGGTTTTAATTAAAACCTTTGGGAATATGGGGGAAGGGAAAAAGCAAGTAGTACCACTAATATTCAAGTAATCGTGTAAACAACATGCAATAGATCATATACCTGGTGGTGGGATATTCGTTGCTGTAACCGATAAGCATATACGGAAAAGGGGGAGGGGTAGCCTGTGATAGGACAGGCTAAAGGGGTTATTTTGGCAACAAAATAATGATCAAGGCAGGAATAATCCAAAATTGGGTATATATAGGAACATAAAGTGCACTTTATGATTAACCAAGGAACTTAGTTTATCAAGTTTGGCAAATAAAGACTAAGGACACAATTGACAAACAAGACACATAAATGACTATACATACAACAAGACACTAGTCCGGACGTGTGGTTCAGCCATGTGTTGGGTGCAACCCTTCAAAAATAAAGTTAATTTGGTCCTCTAGAGCAGTGTTTCTCAACTCCGGTCCTCAAGGCGCCCCAACAAGTCATGTTTTCAGGATTTCCCTCAGATGAAACAGCTGTGGAAATTGCTAAAGCAGTTAAACTGATCAAATAACCTGTGCAAAACAATGGAGAGCCTGAAAACATGACCTGTTGGGGCGCCTTGAGGACTGGAGTTGAGAAACACTGGTCTAGAGGAATAATTCTAAGTGAATCAACATACAATCGGTATGGATTCCCTGATAGAGGCCGAATGGGTGCTACTTACAGGGGGCTGAATCAGGTTGGGGTGGGGGGAGGGAGGCATGGCAGGGGAACCGTGATGTATGGGTGTAGCCTATATATGGTTGAAACAATGCATGTGATCATGGATGTAGTATCTCATGGAATGCGTCAACCATTAGGACAACCAAAATGAACACTGGTATGATATAGATTGATTCTCCAGGAGTCCTAGAGTGTTGGAAGTTGGTAAGAGTAATTGTCTTTTATGCCATAAGAAGGATCTATAGTTGGTGATTATTACCAGACTTCTCTGGTAATTTAACTACTTTAAGATGTACACTACTTTAAAACTTAGCTTGTATATGATCTAAAATGGATGCGGCCAATTTTTTATGCTTTCCTGTCTCTGAGTAGAGTTGAGCGGACACCTGGATGTTCGGGTTCGACCGAACTTCGGAAAAAAGTTTGGGTTCGGGACCGAACTTTAACTCGAACCCGGACCCGAACCCGAACCCCATTGAAGTCAATGGGGACCCAGACTTCTAAGGACTAAAAAGGCTCTAAAAAGGTAATGGAAAGGGCTAGAGGGCTGCAAATGGCAGCAAAATGTTGTTAAGAGCATGGCAAGTGCTCTGCAAACAAATGTGGATAGGGAAATAACTTAAAATAACATAAAAAAAATAAAAATAAAAAATAATAATCTTGACCTAGGAGGACGAGGTCCATATGGAGTAGGAGGTTGAGGTGGCGGTGGATGTGGCTGTGTAGGTGGAAGCGGCGGTGGAGGAGGACGAGGTAGCCAACACTGATTCAAAAATACAACAATGGCTGGGTAAGGCCGGTGATGTGTCGAATTCTGTCCCCCGTCAAATAGTGTCCACCCTGTACTGCGCTTGCTCAGTATGTAGGACAAGGGGATTTCGAAAATCTCCCAAGACGAACGGCGCCTGCGTGGTGAGTTCAGGTGAAGGCCACACCATCCGTGGTTCAAGCCGAGCCAAGTGAGGCCGTGCCCGAAGCGTGGCGATCGAACCGAGCCCGTGAGGGGCCCTGTTACTATGTGCTACCATATGTCCACTTGGATGGTGGGGCTTGAACCTGCACTCACAGCGCAGGCGCCGTTCATCTTCGGAGATTTTGTGAATCTCCTTGTCCTCTGTACTGCGCAAGCGCTGCGCCTTCGCAGTATGGGCCGGACACAATCCGATGGCCGGACAGTTTTTGTCACAACACCGGTATACATGTCTATTCTGCACAAGGTACGGACAAGTCCTGTGGGATCCATGCCTGGTTCATTTTAATGAACGTGAGCTTGTCCACATTGGCTCTGGACAGGCGGCTGCGCTTGTCTGTGATAACACCCCCTGCCGTGCTAAATACACGTTCAGATAATACACTGGCTGTAACGGGGATCCAGCAGGGTGGCCACCCAGTAATCAGCACCAGTTAAAATGTGGGCAACTCGGCGGTCATTGCGGAAACACTGCAGCATGTAATCGCTCATGTGTGCCAGGCTGCCCAGAGGCAAAGAAAAGCTGTCCTCTGTGGGAGGTGTATCGTCTGTGTCCTCTGTATACCCCCAGCCACGCACCAGTGATGGCCACGAGCTGGTCTGGGTGCCACCCTGCTGTGAAAATGGCTCCTCCTCCTCCTCCTCCTCCATCTCCTCCTCCACCTCGTCATCCTCCAGAACTGTGCCCTTTCTGCCGGACAATTGTGTACCTGGCGTTTGTTGGTGCAGGAACCCACCCTCGTAGCCACTTGTAAAAGACTGCCCTGAAAGCCTTTGAAATGATCCCGCTTTCTCCTCCTCCTCCTCATCCTCCTGTGCCACATCCTCTTCCATCATCGCCCGAAGCGTTTTTTTCAAGGAGGCATAGAACTGGGATAGTAACGCTAAGAACGGCGTCATTGGCACTGGACATGTTGGTGGAGTACTCGAAACAGCGCAACAAGGCACACAGGTCTCGCATGGAGGCCCAGTTATTGGTGGTGAAGTGGTGCTGTTCCACAGAGCGACTCACGTGTGATTGCTGCAGCTGAAACTCCACTATCGCCTGCTGCTGCTCGCACAGTCTGGCCAGCATGTGCAAGGTGGAGTTCCACCTTGTGGGCACGTCACATATGAGGCGGTGAGCGGGAAGGCCAAAGTTACGCTGCAGCGCTGACAGGCGAGCAGCAGCAGGGTGAGAACGCTGAAAGTGCGCACACACAGCCCGCACTTTCTGCAGCAGCTCTGGCATATTGGGGTAATTTTTAAGGAACCTCTGGACCACCAAGTTCAGCACATGCGCCAGGCAAGGGATGTGCGTCAAACCGGCTAGGCCCAGAGCTGCTACGAGATTTTGCCCATTATCGCACACCACCAGGCCGGGCTTGAGGCTCACTGACAGCAACCACTCATTGGTCTGTTGTTCCATGTCCCTCCACAACTCCTGCGCGGTGTGGGGTTTTTCCCCCAAACAGGAAAGTTTTAAAACTGCCTGCTGTCGTTTACCCCTGGCTGTGCTGAAGTTGGTGGTGAAGGTGTTACGCTGACCGGATGAGGAGGCGGTAGAGGATGAGGAATCGGAGTAGGAGGAGTTAGCAACAGGAGGCAAACTGAAGCGCCCTGCAATCCTCGGTGGTGGAAGGACATGCGCCAAACTGCTATCTGCCTCAGGCCCAGCCGCCACTGCATTTACCCAGTGTGCTGTTAGGGAGATATAACGTCCCTGACCGTGCTTACTGGTCCACGCATCCGTAGTTAGGCGGACCTTGCCACAGATGGCGTTGCGCAGTGCACACCTGATTTTGTCCCCCACTTGGTTGTGCAGGGAAGGGATGGCTCGCCTGGAAAAATAGTGGCGGCTGGGCACGACGTACTGTGGGACAGCCAATGCCATCAGGCTTTTAAAACTCTGCGTCTCCACCAGACGGAATGACAGCATTTCAAAGGCCAGGAGTTTTGAAATGCTGGCATTCAGGGCCAGGGATCGCGGGTGGCTAGGGGGGTACTTCCTCTTCCGCTCCAATGTTTGGGAGATAGAGAGCTGAATGCTTCCATGGGACATTGTGGAGATGGTTGGTGACCCAGGTGGTAGTGTTGCTGGCAGATCCTCTGTTTGCGGGGTGGCAGGTGCCACTGTCACTACAGAGGTGGATGAAGAGGCCGAGACTGCAGCAGAAGAGGAAGCAGGAGGAGCCAGAGACCTTTCTTGGTTTTTGAGGTGTCTACTCCACTGCAGCTCGTGCTTTGCACTTAGATGCCTGGTCATGCAGGTTGTGCTCAGGTTGAGAACGTTTATGCCTCGCTTCAGGCTCTGATTGCACAGCGTGCAAACCACTTGTGTCTTGTCATCAGCACAATGTGTGAAGAACTGCCACGCTGGGGAACTCCTTGGACCTGGCTTTGGTGTGCTCGGTCCCTTGCTGCGTTGGGCAGTAGCAGACATACTGTCTAGCTGACAGACGCGCCGCTTTTGCACCCTGCTCCCTCTTCTGCTGTGCTGGTGGCTCTGTGCGACCACCGCCTCTTCCTCCAAACTACACTGGTCACCTGCATAACGTTGATTCCATGTGGGGTCAAGGACCTCATCGTCCTCCACATCATCTTCCACCCAGTCTTCACCCCTGCCCTCCTTGTCTGTCTGCACAATTGCGAAAGCAGCAGCAGTTGGCACCTGTGTTTCGTCATCATCCGAGACGTACTGCGATGGTCCTCCCATGTACTCATCATGAAACATAAGTGGTTGGGCATCGGTGCACTCAATCTCTTCCACTTCTGGGGCAGGGCTAGGTGGATGGCCCTGGGAAACCCTGCTAACAGAGTCATCGAAAAGCAGAAGAGACTGCTGCATGATTTGGGGCTCAGACTGCTTGGCTGATTTGCAAGGGGGTGAGGTGAAAGACTGATGGACATGGGTTTCAGGTGCCAACTCTGTTCTTTCATCAAAAGAGTGGGTGGGAGACAATGTGAAGGAACCCGAGGCACTGTCAGCAACCCAATCTACTATCGCCTGTACTTGTCCTGGCCTAAACATTCGTACAGCCTCATTAGGCGCGACAAAATACCGCCACAGGCTCGGTCGCCTACTCGCACCTGAGGAAGGTGTTTCACTTGTGCGTGTATCTGGCACAGATCCACCACGTCCTCTCCCTGCAACAGGAGCTCCACCAGCAGCACCACGACCGGGGCCACCACGTCCCTTTGACCTTCTCCTCATATTTTCCAAATTTAGGATCTTGCCCTAAATGGGTGTTTTTGGAAGCGCAGAACACAACCAAAGTACGTAACCGCTGAATCGCACAGCTACAGAACTGCAGAAAATGCTATTCAAAAAAAATGTTGTTTTTTTAGTATAGCACAGTAGGAGAAAACTATATAGAAATTGTTTATTTCACACACCTCAAAATATGTATAACACACTGCAAACTTTTTTTTGTGCCCCTAAACGGCGTTTTTTGCAAGCGTACATTAAAGTGCAATTTTTTTTTTTTTTTTTTTTTGCCCTAAACAGGTCTTTTTTTGCACGAGCAAAATAAAATGCTTTTTTTTTTTGCCCTATGGGTCTTTTGGAAAAGAGCACAATAAAGTGCCTTTTTTTTCCCCCCTAAAAGTTAGATTTTCTCTGACACTGGGCTCATGGCAGTGTAAAAAGACTGCACTGCAACACAAATAGGTAAACCTATGCAGATCGCTGATTTTAATCTCTGAATCTGGACTCCTATATAATATTCTCTCTCCCTGAAAGAACCAACACAGGAACCTGGCCCTACACTACACTATCTCTTTATCTTTTCCCTCAGATTGTAGAATCAGGACTACCTCATCTATTTTTCTATCTCTCCCTAAAAGCAGCAGCAGCAGACTAGATCCTCTCCCTATCTATTCTGAAGCAGAGTGTCATGTGTGCTGTGTGCCTCTAGCTTATATAGAAGCTGGGTCACATGTTGCACTGACCAATCACAGCCATGCCATTAGTAGGCATGGCTATGATGGCCTCTAAGGGCACACCAGCTAATCAAAAGGTGATTGGCTGGCCCCTGAAGCATTTCTAAATGCGTAATTAGATTGCCGAACCCAAACCCGAACCCGGACTTTTGGGCAAAGTCCGGGTTCGGGTTCGGGAAAAAGCTAAAGTTCGGTACGGACCCGAACTTTACAGTTCGGGTTCGCTCAACACTATCTCTGAGGCATCATGTGACATGGCACTCGCTCTTTTTTCACCCTATCGGCGAATGAGTGCACTTGCTGGTCGGAACAGCCTATGGCTGTTCCCGACTTGCAACAACAGACCTGGCCCCATGGCCAATGGGTCTGGTGGTTGCGCACCTGCGCAGTAGCATACAAGGCTCTGCCTAGTGTGGAAGTGCTGACCCCGTTACGTCACACGCCGCACGTTGCTCGCGGCGTGATGTGCGGCGGGGTTGGGGATCACACTTAAGCGGCTCTGTTACGAACCGCCATACCTCCCAACTTTCAAAAGTCCCAGCGCGGGACATTCAGATCTTCCCTCTCCCCTGCTAGGCTAGTCAAAGTTGTTGAGCGCGGGGGGGGGTGCCGCGGGACATGTGAAAAAAAATTCGGGACATAAATTTAAAGTTGTTGAGCAGGGGGGGGGCGCCGATCGCCAGGGGGAGGGGGCGCCGATCGCGGCGGCGGGGGGCACTGTTTTCAGCTCAAATCTGGGAGGGGGGGCTTACCTACTGGTGGATCTTTCCTCCTCTTCGTGATTCCTGCTGTGTCTTCTCTTCTTCCTGCTGTGCGGGAAACAGGTAACTCTCGCAGGACTGCGGGAAGGAGGAGCCCATGCGGGTAAAACTCGCAGAATCCGTGTCAGTTGGGAGGTATGCGAACCGCTGGTGTGAGTGGTGATCACTCTCCCTGGGGTACTGCGATTGGACTATACATCAAGGTAAGCGCCATTTCTATGTGCAGATTTATGCAGATATAGTGCCTCAAACATGGGTGACTTAACACCGTTAATTTTTCCCTCTTTTACCCTGCAGTCATCAGACTTGGCTTCCCTTGCGCCCCTTTAGCAGTGCTGGCTTGGTCAGTTGTTGCTGGATTGGCCACACTGCAGACTTCTTAGTGCATTTGCATACTGCTTCCATTACCCCAGCATAATCTAATCTCTCCATATTGTGATAAGACTATAATGCCGCGTACACACGATCATTATTCACGGCAGTTAAAAAACCGCCGTGAATAATGTCATTAAAAACGAGGGAACGGCTTGTTCCCCACACACGGTCGTTTTTCACGTTGTTTTTTCTCTTGTCGAGAAAAACGACCGTCTGTGGGCTCCGCGGCAGTGTTCTAATTTTTCTCTGTGTTTTTAATGCCGTTTTTCTCGTCGAAAAAAACTGCAAAAAGCCCACAGACGATCATTTTTCTCGTTGAAAGGAAAAAATGTAATTTTTCTCGACGAGAAAAACGGCCGTGTGTACGCGGCATTAATGTAATTTCTTGGTGATGGTTGTTTCCAATACACATCTCTCGGGATACGGATGGTATGGTGTCTTGCTTTTTCCCTTCTCTCTTCTTCCCTTGTGCACTCTCTTCTCTTGACCCCTTTCTTCCTTTTCCTCCCTCTCTTTCCTTCTTTCCCCCGATTTTCCTCTCTCCTCCCCCCCCCGTCTCTTCCCCCCTTTTTCTTTCCCCTCCCCCCTCTTTCGTTCTCCCTCTTTCCCTATCTGCGCTCCCACCCCCCCTTCTTTTCCTTCCTTTCCCCCTCCCCTTTTCCTTCCCCCCCCCCCCCCACATTCATCCTATCTCCCCCCCCTCCTTCTTTCCTTTCCCTCCCCCCCTCCCCTTTGTCCTTTCTTCTTCCCATATTGTTTTTCTCCCCCCTCCCAATTCTCACCCACTCCTCCTTCCCCCCTCCCTTCCCTTTTCTCCTCTTCCTCCCTCCTTTCCCTCCCTCTTTCAACACTCACACCTGGTGTTCCCTCCCCTATTACTCAGAGTTACAACCTTAGATATATCCTAACAGTAATTAATTACCTTACCAGAGAGCACCACACATGTCCCCCTTGTTCGCCGCGGGGGGTTTCATCCTTTGCCTGACCCATGAATATCACTCGGTGCGCAGAAAAGCATTTTTAACATTGACTGTATCTATGTTTCTAAAATATTGTACCCTTATATGTTACATGTAATTGTCATTGCTAGCTCATTTATTGTATATTATGTATTATACAGACCCTCCTGAAGAAGCGCAAAACCGGTTGAGGTTTTTCGCCTTCTCCACCACTAACAGATGTGTGACGGGGTAGCCGTTAGTAACTAAGCTGTTTTCCTTGTGGGGTTTGGCTCAAATGTTTTTAATTGTAATTGCTGTTCTGTTATGTAATAAATATACTTTTATATAAACAATTTTTTTGTTATGTTATCAGTGCCCAGAAAAGTCCACCCAATATCTCTTCTTCTGGTGTCCATGTGGACGAATTGGCATTAGCAACCATCACCCCATGTTCACCCGGTCCAATTTTTCAGTATCTATTTTGGATGATGGCACTATTTATTTCTTTATTATATCTTTGTAAGTGAGGCTATACTCAAAAAAATGTTAATGCCATAAGAAGACCTCCAATAAGTTATGGTAGTGATGTTAGTCCATCTGACACCTACTTGCAAGGTGTAATTGTGAATTCCTAAGCATTATCATGTTCAATCATCATTGGTTCATTTTTGAAACATATCAAAGGGAAGGCACAGGCAGCGATGGGCCGAACAGAATTGCGGCACTAGTATTCAGCTGAACTTAAAATGGTAAATGAATTAAAGTATGCATACATTACCATCGGACGCCTTCTCAGTAGGAGGGGCTGAGGTATCCAAGCCAAATCTTCTGTGGTATGTTTACCTTTGCACGGTGCTGCTGGGAGTGGAATGAGTAACCTGGTCAATGGCTCCGCTAGTACATAGTAAAGGTGTTTTGAGCGACATCCGAAGGATGGCTCAAAAAGGAATGGCCGAGGGGGTGTGTCCTGGCTATGGAGGAGTGAGGACGTGCGTCTCCACAGCTCCGTCTCATCGCCGCACTTCATCATCCCTCAGGGGGAGAATCTCACTCCATCGGCCTTCTACTATGCCTCAGAAGTCCCGGGCATCCTCGCAGCCACCGCGGACCGACCGTACCAGGCAGGGACAGCTTGGTTTCTTCCCCGAGAACAACGGGCGAGGCCGCGAGGCTACAAAGATGGTGTCGGCAGCAAAGGCCCAGAAAGCCACCAAGGCCTCCCAGAACGCAACTGCCCATTCGCAGCAACAGACTGGCTCTCCTGTACCATCCCCGGGATCGGTGAGTGACACGGTCCCCCCGACCTCCCCGGGCTCCCCTTCTCTGCGGGCGGATGAGGCGGCAGGCCCAGATCCCCTGGAAGAGGCGGACATCAGGCGCCATATTTGGTCGCTCCCCACCAAAGCAGATTTGGAGCGCTTCGCTGATAGGGTTGAGAAGGCCCTAAAAGAGGACATTGCCCAGCTCAAAGCTGACACATCTCAACTGGGGGGAAGGATGGAATCCTTAGAACAGAGATTTGAGGAAGCCCTCCCTGTTATCGCCATGCTGCAAGACAAGTGCACCACTCAGGACCATCAGATTGAGGCCCTGCTCTGTCAGTTAGACGACATGGAGAACCGTAGCCGCAGGGCCAACATTAGGATCAGAGGCCTGCCTGAGGCCACCGGTGCTAGGGACATTGTCCCCACCCTAGAAGGAGTCGTTAAGGAAATATTGGGACTGCCTGCTACAGCCACCATTGAGATAGATCGCGCGCACAGGGCCTTGAAACCCCCTTCCCAAGATGTGAATAATCCCAGAGATATCATTTGTAAGCTGCATAAGTACACAATAAAAGACCGCATCATGCAGAAAATGCGGGGTAAGCCCTACTTTGATTTTGATGGCGCACACTTGGCCTTCTACCAGGACATTTCTCGCCGCACTCTCATGCAGCGCAGATCTCTACGCCCCCTCCTGGTGGCTATCCAAGATGCGGGTCTCCAGTACCGTTGGGGCTTCCCCTTCTTTCTTCAGGTCACCAAAGATGGCAAAACGGTGACTCTCCGCACTAAGGATGATCTCCCAAATTTTTTGTCCTCTCTAGACCTGGATCCGGTGGACTTTCCTGACTGGAGGGGAACACCAGACTTTTCTGCTACCAGGCTACCGCCACCTCAGCCGTGGCAAGCATCCAAGCGCAAGACTCGCAGACGGGATCGCAGACGACATCCTTCTGAATCCTCCATAGGCTCAGTCTCCTCAAGGGACTAACAGTGTGACTCGTTTTGAGGAGGGTCCACTCTCTAATTTGCCTTCCCTTTGATAACCAAGCCATAGACTCCTAGGTCGTGCCTTGAGCACCTACAACAGGCTTTGGTGCCCCAATATCCTCTGTTTTTCGCCCACAAGAAGTATCCCCTCTTCTACCCCTCCCCCACTGCAACGTGTTAGATGAGATGGGCGGGGCTGGGAGCCCCCCTCACCTACCCCCCTATGTTGGTCCACGTACCCCCCGTAGGCCACCCTTTTTTGGGATCTGATCCCCATAGGGATCGTGGGCTAGGACTCGGGCCCCCTCCCCTTATAGGGGACGGGATCCCGAGCATGGCCCTTAGAGGTTTTCTATGTTCAGATGGCTCCGGCCACTCTGCTATGTTTGTGTTGTATTTTGTATTTGTCTCATGTGTTTTTTCTTCTTTTTTCCGTCCCCCCCCCCCCCTCCTTTTCTCTTCCCTATCCTTCTCTTTTCATTCAGGAGCGACCTGCCGCTGCGTCACCCACACCGAGCGTGCCACCAATCTGCGAGCTTCGACCATCTTTCCTCTCCCTATGGCTAAGCTACAGGTAAGCTCTTATAATGTCAGAGGTCTTTGCTCACCCCACAAGCGTAGTAAATTGTGGTGGGAGTTAAAGCGCCTGAAAATGCAGGTGGTCTTCCTTCAGGAGACCCACTTTACGCCGCAGTCCCTTCCTAAGCTACCTACTCATCTTTTTAATCAATGGTTCCTTAGCAACTCCCCTACACCTAAGTCTAGAGGGACGGCCATTGCTGTCCACAAATCTTGCCCCTTCCAACCCTCTGACAGTAAAATAGACCCCCTAGGTAGATATGTGTTTCTTAAGGGCAGTATTGCTGGCCAGACGTATACGTTTGCGACGATATACGCCCCAAATACAGACCAACTCACTTTCATTGACTCTACTTTGGAACGCCTGGCTGACTTTAGAGAAGGCTTCTTGATTCTTGGAGGTGACTTCAACATCAGCCCTGACCCTCTGCTCGACACGTCCCATGCGAGATCCCCACACTCCTATGTGTTCCTTAAACACTTCCGCAAGACGCTCCAATCCCATCTCCTAACAGACTGTTGGCGAGTTCTACACCCTTCGGACCGTGACTTCAGCTACTACTCTAAAGTACACGACGTCTACACACGTATAGACCACATCTATGTGGATGTTAAGACTCTAGAACTCCTTCACACTGCGTCCATTGGCACCATCTCCATTTCAGACCACGCCCCGATAACGGTTGCCTTCACCCTACCTTCGGGCACACATCGGGCCTGGACGTGGAGGTTGAATGATAATCTGTTGGACGATGTGGTGGTGGTGAAGGATGTGTCCGACACCTTGACCCATTACTTTAGTGAAAACGCGGGAGATGCTCTGACAGAGGGGGTGATCTGGGAAGCCCATAAGGCTGTGGTCCGAGGTGAGCTGATCTCTCAGGGATCCAGACTTAAAAAGGCTCGTGGGACAGAATTCTTGAGGGTACACGCTGCCCTCCAGAGGGCTGAACTTCAACACAAGGCAAATGGGACCTCTGAGGCGTTGAAGGCACTGACTGAATTGCGGGAACTATTCCTGCGCCTTCTTGACCGCCAAACCCGTAAACAGTTTCGCTATATGGCCCACAAATACTATGAACATGGGAACAAATGCGGGCGGATGCTAGCGCGGGCCCTTAGGAAAAGACATGCCCTGACGTACATACAAAAACTGCGCTCCTCCTCAGGGGGAATGACGATGCAATCTTCTAAGATTGCCTCAGAGTTCCGAGATTATTATGCCACACTTTATCACTTAGACTCTGAGCTCCCTCCTACCACACATGAAGCTAGACAACAAGCGATCCGGGAATGCCTTGCCTCGGCCGGTCTCCCCCCCCCTCACAGAGGACCAGTCCTTGGCCCTGGAGCTACCGATCACAACGACCGAGCTTGGGGCAACGGTGGAGTCCTTGCCCAATGGGAAGAGTCCTGGCCCTGATGGGTTTACTAAGGCATATTACAAGACCTTTTTTTCTCAATTGGCGACCCCCATGTGCAAATACTTTAATTCTATAGCAGGGGGGAAGGACATCCCCTCTGAGGCCCTCTTGGCCCACATCACTGTGATTCCAAAGGAGGGCAAGGACCCCACTGTCCCCCAGAGCTACCGTCCCATTTCCCTCCTTAATTTAGACATAAAACTCCTGGCAAAAATACTAGCAAACAGACTTAAACACCTTATACCTGAGATTGTCCACCCAGACCAAACCGGCTTCATTACAGGCAGAGAGGCCAGAGATAACTCCCTCAGAGCTGTCCATCTCGTCCACTGGGCCCAGACCCGTCCGAACCCACAGCCATACATAATTCTCTCGACGGACGCAGAAAAGGCCTTTGACCTTGTAGACTGGTCTTATTTAACAGCAGTACTTAGGTCAATAGGGTTAGGCCCGCGGATGATGGCGTCGGTTCTGGCCCTGTATTCCACGCCTTGCGCACAGGTCAAAGTCAATGGGACCCTCTCTTCTCGATTCCCCATTAGAAACGGCACGAGGCAGGGGTGTCCCCTGTCCCCCCTCTTGTTTGCTCTGGTGCTGGAGCCATTACTCCGCACAGTGCGTGCCAGCAAAGATATTAAAGGACTGCAGGTGGGGAACACAGAACATAAGCTCTCGGCATAGGCCGATGATGTCCTCTTCCACCTTTCAGACCCCCTACTCTCGTTGCCCAACTTGATGAAGGAACTGAAACTCTTTGGGTTGATCTCCAACTTCAAGATCAATTTCACGAAGTCGGAAATTCTTCCCATTTGCCTGCCCCCCCACTTGGTCTCGAGTCTCAAAGCTGCCTTCCCCGTTACCTGGGCCACATCGTCTATACGCTACCTGGGTATACAACTTACAGACCGATTTGACACCCTATACGCCGTTAACTACCCCCCACTGCTGGCCTCGGTCAAGAGTGATCTCTCGCACTGGACGCGTACTGCCTTTACTTGGACAGGCCGGGTGAACATAATAAAAATGAACGTGTTACCGCGCATACTCTTTTACCTACAAATGCTCCCAGTTCCGCTACCCAGACTTTTCTTTGACCGTCTATCTAGCATGCTATCTGACTTTATATGGAACGCGCGTAAACCCAGAATAGCCCTGAGGGTGCTACAGCGGCCAAAGCGCGGGGGGGGGGGGCGGCTTGGGGGTCCCGGACATTAGGAGATACTACCGGGCTATAGCCCTGCAGAGGATCCTCAATTGGCGTTTCCACACTCACTCAAAACTCTGGGTCTCCCTAGAGAAGAGCATGGCGGGCAGGAATTTGTCCTACGCGCCATGGCTATCTCGGGAACATAGGGGGCTATCCGAGACGACCTCCCCACTGACGACTCAGGTGTTGTCGGTGTGGGACAAGATCAACCCACTGCTGAACTTGGCCCCCCCAATGTCCCCGCTGACCCCGTTGGGCGGTTTCCATTGGTTCCCCCCAGGTGAACAAATGGCCTTTTTTGGGCCATGGGTGGATGACGGAAACACTAGTTGTGGCAAACTCATGAAAGACGGCAAACTCCTGAGTTTTGAGGCTCTCCAGGCCGGACATCAGGGCCAGCGAATGAATTTCTGGAAATACAGGCAACTACACCATTTCTTCGAGGTACATGGTCACACGATTAGAGACACATCGTCCCTCACCCAATTTAAGCGCCTTTTCATTGCAGAGACTCCTGCCCCTCACCTGGTGTCGGAACTGTACCGACTTCTAGACTCGACTGCTTCTCAGCCCAGGCCCGCCTACATCCGGCGCTGGGAAACCGACCTAGGACACGTTCTTACGGACACACAACTGACTCACTTATACTACCTCACTCACTCGTCCTCCATTGACTCCAAGACTCAGGAGACAAACTTTAAATTGCTGTCCCATTGGTACCGGGTACCAGCGGAGATGGCCCGCATTTACCCCTCTACATCCGAGCTCTGTTGGCGCGGCTGTGGACTCCGAGGTACGTTCCTCCACATATGGTGGGACTGTCCCCTAATTAAACCATTTTGGGAAGACTTACGAGACCAAATAAAATTAGTAACAGGGATAGATGTTCCTTTTTCTCCAAAGCATTTCCTTCTGCATGTCCCCCCGATTTCACTCAGCCGATTCAAGAAAAGTGTGCTGCCCCACCTGCTTAATGCAGCAAGGCGCCTGCTCCCAATATACTGGAAAAAGCCCAAAATTCCTACTCGGGCGGAGTGGATCGGTGGGGTGAATGCGGTGCGAGAGGCAGAGGACTGGGTAGCGACTTGTCGAGGCTCCCGGGAACGGTTTGCCGACGTTTGTGCACCCTGGTATGAATATGTTTCTGACCCTGACTGCGTACCCTCCAGTTTGGATATTGCCTTACTGGAATTGGCAGACCCCTCCCTTAAAACACACAGGTTACGGCGCGCCTAGAAGACAGAACGACACTCCCTCAGTAGGCTGCAGACATTGGCACTTGGCTATACAGATGGCCTGATCCTGGCGTGGCGTGCTCGGTGTGGATCTGAACGCAGCCCTTTCCTAGACCGCAGGTACGCCCCCCCTTCCTCTTCTTCTCTCCCCCCCCCCTTTTTTTTTTCTCTTTTTTTTTCTTTCCTTCCCCTCTGTTCCTTTCCTATTTTATCTTACAAGTTCTATGGTGGCCTTATTATTATACTGGTGTCGAGTTCAAATACCTATTGTTTAGCTGTGGGAGAGTGTAGATGCAGGAGTCCCTCTGTGCTCACGGGGCCGTCCCCTGACTATACAGGGGCACTGGCGGCCCCGAGGGGGTACACTTCGACGCCTTTTGGTGCCCTTGGCGCACGGGGAGGGTGGGGGGCGGTTTGATGGAGGCCTCTGGGCCCCCCCCCTGCCCTGGTCGCGGGCCACGGTGCCATACATGTAGTACATTTTGGGAAACAGCCCCCTGGCTCGTAGCCGGGGACAGGGCTGTACATGGGCAGGTCAAGAAGCTATATATTTTGCCCACACCCCCACAGCTATTTTCTATGCCAAGGTCCCCTTTGGGCCCCCATAATGCTTGTCGACCCAGTAGACACAGGGAGCACCCCATTAGGTATCTGTCACCATGGCTTTGTAATTGTATATATATTCCCCTGTTCAACCTATGTTTTCGTACCGCTCTTGCTATCGCGGCCCTGCGAGGTCGGTGTTTTCTATCTTAACCACCAACTGTTGAACATGTTCTGTTATCTGTCATTTTTTGAAAACAATAAAATACTGATTATATAAAAAAAAAAAAAAAGGAATGGCCGACCATCTCCTGATCCAGCACCTGCTCTGGTTAGTTCAAGTCCCGGCTTGATAGCCGCTATCGCTGGCTGTTGCCCACCTCGCTCCGCTCACTCCAATCAAAACAACGTCACGCGACTGTGTGAGGTGATGACGTCAACGCGCTTCGCCGTGCTCTGTGGCGTAGCTTCGTCTCGGACATAGGGTTTTTGAAGGGTTGCACCCAACACATGGCTGAACCACACGTCCGGACTAGTGTCTTGTTGTATGTATAGTCATTTATGTGTCTTGTTTGTTAATTGTGTTTTAGTCATTTTCCAAACTTGATAACTAAGTTCCTTGGTTAATAATAAACTGCACTTTATCTTCTTATATATCAATTTTTGATATCGTAATAAAATACACAATTTTGGATTATTCCTGCCTTGATCATTATTTTGTTGCCAACGTAACCCCTTTAGCCTGTCCTATCACAGGCTACCCCTCCCCCATTTCCGTATATGCTTATCGGTTACAGCAACAAATATCCCACCAGGTATATGATCTATTGCATGTTGTCTACACGATTACTTGCATATTAGTGGTACTACTTGCTTTTTCCCTTCCCCCATATTCCCAAAGGTTTTAATTAAAACCGTGTACCAAATAAAATAATTATACAAATTATTGAATTATGCAAATTTGTCAAGTTATTGTCAACTCATGCTAATAAATTTGACCTGTGCATATAAGCACCAATGACCTCGAATCACCAAAGGGCAAATTGCCTGATCGCTTAATTCCAAATATAAACCCCTCCCCCTTTTCCGTCAATTAAAACCTTGTTTTGTTTGTTTTTTATTATAGGCTGACAAGTGCGCAAAAACAAACAAAAAAATAACTTTTTATTTTATTTTAAAGAATGTATTATCTTTTTAACACTGTAATTGTATCTGAGGCAGTATTAACCACTTAAGCCCCGGACCATTTTGCTGGACAAAGACCAGGCCACTTTTTGCGATTTGGCACTGCGTCGCTTTAACTGACAATTGCCCGGTCGTGCGACGTGGCTCCCAAACAAAATTGACGTCCTTTTTTTCCCACAAATAGAGCTTTCTTTTGGTGGTATTTGATCACCTCTGCGGGTTTTTATTTTTTGCACTATAAACAAAAATAGAGCGACAATTTTGAAAAAATTTCAATATTTTTTACTTTTTGCTATAATAAATATCCCCAAAAAATATATAAAAAAACTTATTTTTTCCTCAGTTTAGGCTGATACGTATTCTTTTTTGGTAAAAAAATCGCAATAAGCGTTTATTGATTGGTTTGCGCAAAAGTTATAGCGTCTACAAAATAGGGTTAATAGTTTTATGGCATTTTTATTAATATTTTTTTTTTTACTAGTAATGGCAGCGATCAGCGATTTTTATCGTGACTGTGTCATTATGGCGGACACATCGGACACTTTTGACACCATTTTGGGACCATTGTAATTTTTACAGCGATCAGTGCTATAAAAATGCACTGATTACTGTAAAAATGACACTGACAGTGAAGGGGTTAACCTGTAGGGGGCGCGGAAGTGGTTAAGTATGACCTAGGGAGTGCTTCTAACTGTTAGGGGGCGTGGCTTGCCGTGACACGTCACTGATCGCTGTTCCCGATGACAGGGGACAGACGATCAGTGACAGTGTCAGGGGAAGGATGGGGAGATGTTGTGTTTACACTAACATCTCCCCGTTCTTCAGCTCTGTGACCCGATCGTGGATCACTGGGTCGCGAGCGTGCCACATGGCTCGCATCTTAAAGGGGACGTATATTTACGCCCATATGCGTAGCCGTGCCATTCCGACGACGTAAAAGTGCGTACGGCGGTCGGGAAGCGGTTAAACAGAAGGACACTTCAGGCTGCAATGGTATTTGCAGCACCATTTGCAGGCTGAAGACTCATTTTTTATTTTGTCAATAGAGCCTTCAGCCCACATGCTTTTACTGTGATAGCTGACATAGAGATCACATAATTGGGGACCAGTCTGATTGGTTCTTGATTGTTAGTGAGGACCCTGAGCTGTCATTAAATGCCAGGTTTGAAACCTACAAGCAGCTCAACATGTGTGCTGGTATCTTTCCAAAGAAGTATGTTTGCTAGCAGAGCCTAAACACAGGGTATTGTGCAGAGGAATGGTAATATATATATATAAATAAATGTACTCTCTGTATGTGCCAGTAGAGCACATTGCCCGGTTTTTTCAAAGTGTTTTGCTTGATCTGGAGATAAATGGGAAAAACTCAAAGTTTTGCATATAGACTGGTAAGCATCTGTTCACATTATATAGAAAGAAGAGTGGTGATGGTAAACATGTACTCTCCCGGTAACAGTAGAGGACATGGCCCTTTTTCTCAGAGTTTTGCTTGAATAGAAGATACATTCAAATTCAGAGTATGTTGAATGGACTGGTAACAGTTCTTCTCACCATCCAGCTACATTGGGAAAGATCAATGGGGGCATTTTCTTTGATGACATGGCTATTTTGTGCAGGAATTGCAAGGAGCAAGAACATAAAATAGAGGAATGTTAGGAAAAGTGGTGTGCTAAATCCGACAAGGAAGGCCATGTTTCCAGAGAATGCACTTAGGACAGAACATGCCATTTATGCCAAGAATTAGGGATTTTATTTGTTAAGTGCCCCTAAAAGAAAGGCAAAAAACAGAAAACAAAATAAACAGGGGTGGAAGAACAAGGGGAGCGAGAAGATGTGCCAGAAGAGAAAATCATTCCTAGGAGGCAAGCTGAGAATCAGGAGGCTGAAATGGAGGAACCAGTTGTTATCCGTTAGGCCCCTTTCACACAGGCGGACCGTTCAGGTCTGCCTGTCAGTTTTTTAGGCGAACCTGAACGGATGCTCCATGCAGGCCTATGGAGTGATGGATGTCAGCGGTGACATGTCCTCTGACATCCGATTCAATCCGCTGAATCCAGACGGATGGAAACCCTATTTTCCATCCTTCTGGCGGATCGGATGGGATGAAATCGGACAGGTGGTCCGTTTTCATCCGATCCCCCATAGAGGAGAGCGGAACTCTGACAGGTCCGTCCCTGCACAGTGAGCGGAGACGGACCTGTCATCCACAGGCTCAGCGGGGATCAACGGAACGATCCCCGCTGAGCAAGCGAGGCCCGTCAAAATGGACAGGCCCGTGTGAAAGGGGCCTTATGCCCTGTACACACAAGTGGAATTCCCATCGAAAAAAAGTTGGATTTTTCAGACGGAATTCCACTGAAGCCTGCTGTCGGGTGTGTACTTACCGAGGCCGAGATGCCGAGAGCGGTTCACCCTTGCGACTTGACACACTCCGCACCCTGGAGGTGAGACAGGGGGAGGATGGCGCAAAGAGGCACTGCCTACCAGCAGGTGGGGTAGTCTTGCTAGACGGTCTGGTAGAGCTGGGAGACCAAGACCAGGCCGAGGGTCAAACACCAGGCGGGTGTGAGTTCTCTGCAGGATCCAGCTGGAGACACAAGCATGGGCGTCACCAGGGTGGGACCTGAGGGGGCCACGTCCCCCCCAATTTTACTGTGTGCCCCCCCATGTGCCCCCCCAAGTTAAGTTGTTAGTATTAACAGCGCCGCGGCTATCTGAGTTTCCGTCCGCGGCGCTGAATGACTGAATCTGACTTGTGACAGACGTCAGCCTGTCAGGTGACATCGCGTCTGACGGTCACGGCCGCCGCTATTGATTATGGGAATTGTAGTCCGCGGCGCCGCCTACATCGTGCTCAAGCTCCCTGCTCCCGGGGGGTGAAGTCAGTGAGTCACTGAGAAGAGCAGCGCAGCCAGCCTATCGCGTGCCAACTCCCATCGTCGGTTATTTATGATAAATAAATTATCATATTTTGCCCGCCAACTCCAGTCCAGTCACAGTGCATCTGCCACCAGTGCTGCCACAGGAAAGGTAGGTCACTTTTTTAAAAAAAACAGTAAAAATTTGCTTGCAATTGCATTACCATTTATAATTTAAATCTGAAATAAATAGCTGGTGGTTCTGGTGCCGGACAACAGTAACTTCAAAGATACATAAGACAGAGCTCTCATGGAGGTAACAGAAAAAATACTTAACTAATATTAGAAAAGCATGATGAAAAGATGAAGTAATATTGACTAAATAGTATATAGGAGGCTTTGTTTTTTCTTTTTGCAAAATCCAAACCAATGTGTTTTAGAGGTTAAAATATATATCATTGACCCCCAATATATATATATATATATATTGGGGGTCAATGATATATATGTTAACCTCTAAAACACATTGGTTTGGATTTTGCAAAAAGAAAAAACAAAGCCTCCTATATACTATTTAGTCAATATTACTTCATCTTTTCATCATGCTTTTCTAATATTAGGTAAGTATTTTTTCTGTTACCTCCATGAGAGCTCTATCTTATGTATCTTTGAAGTTACTGTTGTCCGGCACCAGAACCACCAGCTATTTATTTCAGATTTAGGCTGGGTTCACACTGCTGCGATGTGGGAACGCTGCAAATCCACTGCGGGTTTAGGCATCGCAGGTTTTCCGGCGGCAGTTCACACTGCCCTATGCGAACTGCTGGGAGTGTCAATTAAAAGTTAATGACACCCCCAAATCAGTTTGCATATCGCAGTGCGATCTGCAAACTCGAAAAAGGAATCGGATCGCATGGGTGTGAACACCCATGCGATCCGATTCTGCTGCGGACAAAAAAAAGGGTCCTGTGATGTGCACTTGCAGTGCGGTGCGGATCACATTCAAACTCTGACATCGCAGCAGTGTGAACCTAGCCTTAAATGTGAACTTCCGTGCGTGTCGGGTGCGATGCGGGAACCCGCAGTGGATTCGCAGTGTTCTCGCAACGCACCAGTGTAAACCGGGCCTAAGAAATATTTTTTTCAGTTTACAAAATGCATGCATGCAATGACAGTTGATAAGGATTAAACAATAAATTGGTATTTTACCATGAATGAGTTAAAATTTGCTGACAGCGTGAATTAAGAATTCAAATTTCATATTTGTGCGTTTTGTGTACATTGTCAGGAATATTTCATATTTGTGCGTTTCATGTACATTGTCAGGAATATTTCATGTTAATGTGTTTCGTGTGCATTGAATTTTTCTGGAATATTTTATATTTGTGCTTTTCATGTACATTGTCAGGAATATTTCATATTTGTGCGTTTCATGTACATTGTCAGGAATATTTCATATTTGTGCGTTTCGTGTACATTGTCAGGAATATTTCATATTTGTGCGTTTCGTGTGCATTGAATTTGTCTGGAATATTTCATATTTGTGCGTTTCATGTACATTGTCAGGAATATTTCATGCTAATGCGTTTCGTGTGCATTGAATTTTTGTGGAATATTTTATATTTGTGCTTTTCATGTACATTGTCAGGAATATTTCATATTTGTGCGTTTCATGTACATTGTCAGGAATATTTCATATTTGTGCGTTTCGTGTGCATTGAATTTGTCTGGAATATTTCATATTTGTGCGTTTCATGTACATTGTCAGGAATATTTCATGCTAATGCGTTTCGTGTGCATTGAATTTTTGTGGAATATTTTATATTTGTGCTTTTCATGTACATTGTCAGGAATATTTCATATTTGTGCGTTTCATGTACATTGTCAGGAATATTTCATATTTGTGCGTTTCGTGTGCATTGAATTTGTCTGGAATATTTCATATTTGTGCGTTTCATGTACATTGTCAGGAATATTTCATGCTAATGCGTTTCATGTGCATTGAATTTTTCTGGAATATTTTATATTTGTGCTTTTCATGTATATTGTCAGGAATATTTTGTATTTGTGCTTTTCATGTACATTGTCAGGAATATTTCATATTTGTGCGTTTCGTGTGCATTGTCAGGAATATTTGATGACGATTTAACAATGCACATTTTAGTAAGGTGTGTGTGATAATGCAGTTTCTTATTTAAGTGGAGTTCCGACGCCCAGAATTTTTTTTTAAAGTCAGCAGCTACACATACTGCAGCTGCTGACTTTTAATATTAGGACACTTACCTGTCCTGGAATCCAGTGATGTCGGCAACCCCGGGTGCTGCTGCCGCCATTGTGGGTAAGGGATTCCAACAGTGTAGCCTTGCAGCTTCATGGCCAGCTCCCTACTGCGCTTTCTGTATTGGCCCAGTGGTGGGGGAAGGAGAAGGCCAGCCAAGGTGAAGCACATCGCCGCGACCGTGTCCGCCAGAAGTGGGGACAGGGTACCTGTCAATTTAAAACAGGTACCTGCTCCCCCTTGAAAGGTGTCAAATGTGGCACCGGAGGGGGGGGGGGAGGAATTAAATACGGTAAGCAGAAGTTACACTTTTGGGTGGAACTCCACTTTAGTTATTTTAGTTGATTGCTAGTTGCTGGTTGGATGGGCAACTACATTTATCAATAAGACATTTAATAAAACAAATGGTATTCATTTATGGTAAGTGTTTCAGAAGAACATCATGTATTTTTTTCCCCCCAGATAAAATTTTCTATTATAACTCAAAAAATGGACATCCGTTCATTTTATTCTGTGGTAAATGTTAAGACCCAGAAGGCTGATATTTCAAAAGAGCAGCAAAAAGGAAAAAGTCAGCCTGGTCCGTCTTCTTCCATTGAGGAGTGTGAAGAGCTTCAGAAGGATGACGTTGAATATGACACTGCTGAATTAATATCGGATAATGATGAACCTTCATTGCAGGTTGAAGACGCAAGCACCTCCTCACTAAGCAATATTCAACAGAGTGCTTATGAAGAGCAATTCAGTGAAGCTGAACAGCCACAGAGTGCACAAACATCTGCTAGCATTGAAAAAACAAAGGTACAAGGACCACATGATATCAGCCAGTGTGCTAGTGAAGGGCCAAGACAGCCTGCATTAAAAAAATACCCACAGAAACAAATGGGAGGACGCTTCAGGTCATTCCGCCCACAGTGGTTTGGATCGTTTGACTGGTTGGAATATTCTGTGTCCCAGGATGCTGCATACTGTTTTCCGTGCCGGTTTTTTTCAACACCAAAATATCTCCATGGGCATGCTAAAAAAGTACCGTTTATCAACATAGGGTACAAAAACTGGAAAAATGCACTTGAAACTGGTAAAGGAATACTACAGCATGAGAAGTCTGCTTCACACAAGGATTGCCATGTCAGATGGGAGGATTTCAAAAATAGTGTAAGCCAGGATACATCAATCATGAAGGATCTAACTAAAGCTCATACACGAGAGGTCAATGAGAATAGACATTACTTAAAGACAATTGCCCATGTTTTGTTGCTAACAGCCAAGACTAAAATTGCCCAGCGAGAGCATCGGTACAGCTCAGATTATGTCAACCATGGTAATGTGCGTGAAATTCTCTATTTAATTGCAGAAAAAGACAGCGTTGTAAGAAACAAAATTACAGGACCAAGGAATGCAAGATATCTACATCCATCTATACAAAATGAACTTTTATCAATTATGGCTGCTCTTGTTAGAGAAGGCATCGCACAGAGCATTAACCACTTAAGCCCCGGACCATTTCGGGCCATTAGGACCAGGCCTGTTTTTGGGATTCGGCACTGCGCTGCTTTAACTGTAAATTGTGCGGACATGCAATGTTGTACCCAAATGAAATTTGCGTCCTTTTCTTCCCACAAATAGAGCTTTCTTTTAATGGTATTTGATTGCCTCTGCGATTTTTATTTTTTGCGATATAAACAGAAAAAGACCGAAAATTTTGAAAAAAAAAGATATTTTCTAGTTTTTGTTATAAGAAAAATCGAATAAACCCAATTTTAGTCATACATTTAGGCAAAAATGTATTCAGCCACATGTCTTTAGTAAAAAAAATGTCAATAAGCGTATATTTATTGGTTTGCGCAAAAGTTATAGCGTTTACAAACTAGGGTACATTTTCTGAAATTTACACAGCTTTAAATTTATGACTGCCTATCTCATTTCTTGAGGTGCTAAAATGGCAGGGCAGTACAAAACCCCCCCAAATGACCCCATTTTGGAAAGTAGACACCCCAAGGAAATTGCTGAGAGGCATGTTGAGCCCATTGAATATTTTTTTTTTTTGTCCCAAGTGATTGAATAATGACAAAAAAAAATAAAAAATTACAAAAAGTTGTCACTAAATGATATATTGCTCACACATGCCATGGTTATATGTGGAATTGCACCCCAAAATACATTCTGCTGCTTCTCCTGAGTACGGGGATACCACATGTGTGGGACTTTTTAGGAGCCTAGCCACGTACGGGACCCCGGAAACCAAGCACCGCCTTCAGGATTTCTAAGGGCGCAAATTTTTGATTTCACTCCTCACTACCTATCACAGTTTCGAAGGCCATAAAATGCCAAAATAGCACAAAACCCCCCCCAAATGACCCCATTTTGGAAAGTAGACACCCCAAGCTATTTACTGAGAGGCATGTTCAGTCCATGGAATATTTTATATTTTGCCACAAGTTGCGGGAATATGACAAACTTTTTTTTTTTTGCACAAAGTTGTCACTAAATGATATATTGCTCACACATGCCATGGGCATATGTGAAATTACACCCCAAAATACATTCTGCTGCTTCTCCTGAGTACGGGGATACCACATGTGTGGGACTTTTTGGGAGCCTAGCCGCGTACGGGACCCCAAAAACCAAGCACCGCCTTCAAGGTTTCTAAGGGCATAAATTTTTGATTTCACTCCTCACTACCTATCACAGTTTTGAAGGCCATAAAATGCCAAGATGGCACAAAACCCCCCCAAATGACCCCATTTTGGAAAGTAGACACCCCAAGCTATTTGCTGAGAGGCATGTTGACCCCATTGAATATTTTTTTTTTGTCCCAAATGATTGAATAATGACAAAAAGAAAAAAAAAATTTACAAAAAGTTGTCACTAAATGATATATTGCTCACACATGCCATGGTTAATATTCAATGGGCTCAACATGCCTCTCAGCAAATAGCTTGAGGTGTCTACTTTACAAAATGGGGTCATTTGGGGGGGTTTTGAACTGTCCTGGCATTTTATGCACAACATTAGGAAGCTTATGTCACACATCATCCACTCTTCTAACCACTTGAAGACAAAGCCCTTTCTGACTCTTTTTGTTTACATGAAAAAAAAAATTTTTTGGAAGGAAAATTATGTTGAACCCCCAAACATTATATATTTTTTTAAAGCAAAGGCCCTACAGATTAAAATAGTGGGTGTTGCATTTTTTTTTTCCACACAGTATTTGCGCAGCGATTTTTCAAACGCATTTTTTGGGGGAAAAACACACTTTTTTTATTTTTAATGCACTAAAAAACACTATATTGCCCAAATGTTTGATGAAATAAAAAAGATGATCATAGGCCGAGTACATGGATACCAAACACGACATGCTTTAAAATTGCGCACAAACGCGCAGCGGCGACAAACTACATTCATTTTTAAAAGCATTTAAAAGCCTTTACAGGTTACCACGTTAGATTTACAGAGGAGGTCTACTGCTAAAATGACTGCCCTCGATCTGACCTTCGCGGTGATACCTCACATGCATGATGCAATTGCTGTTTACATATGACGCTAGACCGACGCTTGCGTTCGCCTTTGCGCAAGAGCAGGGGGGGACAGCGGTGCTTTTTTTTTTTTTTTTTTTTTATTATTATTTATTTGGCTTTTTTATTTTATTTTTAAACTGTGCCTTCCATATTTTATTTTTTTACCATTTTTATCGTTATCTCAGGGAATGTAAATATCCCCTATGATAGCAATAAGTAGTGACAGGTACTCTTTTTTTGAAAAAAATTGGGGGGTTAGACCCTAGATCTTTCCTCTGCCCTCAACGCATCTGACCACACCAAGATCGGTGTGATAAAATGCTTTCCCAATTTCCCAATGGCGCTTTTTATATCCGGGGGGGGACATTCCCTCCCACTGCTTGTAAAAGCAGTCTAGAGGCTAATTATCTGCTAGAATTGCTTTTACATGAAAGCCGGCTGCTGGCTGAAAAGAATGATACCAAGATGATACCTAAACCCGCAGGCATCATTCTGGTATAAACATTCAAAGTCCAGCAACATACCAGTACGTTGCTGGTCCTTGTTGGACATGTATTGTAATCTTTTTTTTCATACAGCCTATTGGCTGAACGAAAAAAAGAGATTGATTGGTGGGTATGCCCACCATTAGAATACCTCCCTTCATCCACCCACTTCTAATGATGGGCATATATGCCGAAGCATGGGGGCATCCTCCCGCAAAAAAGTTATGCCGCGTACACACGGTCAAGCCTTCGTCGGAATTTCGACCGTATGTACGCGGCATAAAAGGTTATGCCGCGTACACACGGTCGGACTTTTCCACGGGCAAGCCTCCGTTGGAATTTCGACCGTATATACGCGGCATTAGGAGCAAAATCGCTCCTCCGCCCCTGCTGCCCCCATGCTTCGGCATATATGCTCTTTTTTTTAACTGTGGTGGTGAAATCACCTCCTACAGCGTTGGAGTCACGGCTTTATGTATCGTGGGAGCAAACGCTGTTGCTGTCAAGATAAATAGATCCGCGCTGCAACTGAATGGCGTACCTGCTAAGCAAATGGTGGTTAACATTAAAACAAAGTAACATTACAGTACAACAGTAAGACCTTACCATGCCATACCTGCAAAGCAAATACCAAAACAAAACCTAGTAAAAAATAAAAAAAATGTTTTAACGCAACCTGTGCCTAAAATATATATATGCCGAAGCATGGGGGCATCCTCCCGCAAAAAAGTTATGCCGCGTACACACGGTCGGAATTTCGACCGTATGTACGCGGCATTAGGAGCAAAATCGCTCCTCCGCCCCTGCTGCCCCCATGCTTCGGCATATATGCTCTTTTTTTTAACTGTGGTGGTGAAATCACCTCCTACAGCGTTGGAGTCACGGCTTTATGTATCGTGGGAGCAAACGCTGTTGCTGTCAAGATAAATAGATCCGCGCTGCAACTGAATGGCGTACCTGCTAAGCAAATGGTGGTTAACATTAAAACAAAGTAACATTACAGTACAACAGTAAGACCTTACCATGCCATACCTGCAAAGCAAATACCAAAACAAAACCTAGTAAAAAATAAAAAAATGTTTTAACGCAACCTGTGCCTAAAATATATATATGCCGAAGCATGGGGGCATCCTCCCGCAAAAAAGTTATGCCGCGTACACACGGTCGGAATTTTCCACGGGCAGGCCTCCGTCGGAATTTCGACCGTATGTACGCGGCATTAGGAGCAAAATCGCTCCTCCGCCCCTGCTGCCCCCATGCTTCGGCATATATGCTCTTTTTTTTAACTGTGGTGGTGAAATCACCTCCTACAGCACTGGAGTCACGGCTTTATGTATCGTGGGAGCAAACGCTGTTGCTGTCAAGATAAATAATTCCGCGCTGCAGTTGAATGGCGCACCTGAAAACAAAAAATTACATACCTGAAAAGCAAGCATGATAAAACATTGCAGAATAGAATACAGTAAAAAAAGAGCAGAACAATAGAGAGAAAATAGAGAGAGAGAGAGAACAATAAAACGACAACTATTTTTGTTTTTTTTATTTTATATTTTTTTTGTGTTTTGTTTTTTACGTTTTTTTTTTTCTTTTTTACACTTTTTTTTGTAACTTTACAACTGTAATGGTTCGGGTCTCTCAAAATGTAATGGCATCTTGGGAGACCCTGTGTAAGTGTGTCCTTGTCTGTGAAATGCTGTACCCTACGCTAAAACTTCACTTTTGAGTGGTAGCGTTCAAAACATTCACCTTGGCAAAGACCAGGCTTGTCAGGACAGAGTGGACAAAAACTACGGGTGTCACGCCTAAATCCGCGCTTGCTACAGACACAACATCTTTTTTGGGGGTGGCTTTGGGTAGGGGTACTCGGGAGGACATACGAATAATGCCTCTCATGCAGCCGGCTTACTGCATTTGGTAGGGGATGGTGAGGTGCAGAACCGCCTGGATACAGGAGTTCTGTGACTATCTCATTCTGGAATTTTAGAAGAGATAACGTCCCCCCTGAAGCTCTGTATAGCACATGAGCGTTCAGCAAAGCCAATTGGAATAATGATAGAGACACTTTTTTGTACCAGCGTCTCGCCTTACGGTCAATTAGATACGGCGCCATCAACTGGTCGTTGAGGTCCACCCCTCCCATATTTTGGTTATATTCGTGGACACAGAGGGGTTTCTCCACAACACCAGTCGCCGTACGAATTTGGACTGTCGTGTCTGCATGAAGGGAGGTAAGAAGGAAAACATTCTTATTGTCCCTCCACTTCATAGCGAGCAAGTTATTACACTTCAAGCAGGCTCTCTCCCCCAGCCTAAGACGGGCATCTACAAGCCGCTGGGGAAAGCCCCGGCGATTAGGTCGCACGGTGCCACATGCTCCAATCTGATGATCAAACAAGTGACTAAACAGTGGCACGCTCGTGTAATAATTGTCCACATACAAGTGGTACCCCTTTCCGAATAAGGGTGACACCAAGTTCCACACTATCTTGCCAGCGCTCCCTATGTAATCCGGGCAGTTGACCGACTCAATCTGACTATCTTTTCCCTCATAAACCGTAAAGTTCACTACATAGCCTGTTGCCCTGTCACAGAACTTGTAGAGCTTGACCCCGTATCTGGCACGCTTGCTGGGAAGGTACTGCTTGAAAGACAAGCGGCCAGAAAATTTAATCAGGGACTCATCAACGCAGACAACTTGATCGGGAGTAAACAAGGCTGCAAAACGTTCGTTGAAGTGGTTTATGAGGGGCCGAATTTTATAGAGCCGGTCGTATTCAGGGTCCCCACGTGGACGACAAAGTTCATTGTCGTTGAAGTGCATGAACCGCAAAATCTGCTCGTATCGTGCCCTGGACATGGAGGCAGAGAACACGGGCATGTGGTCAATTGGGTGCGTGGACCAATAAGCACGCAATGACGGAAATTTATGTGTGCCCATGTTGAGGGAAAGGCCCAGAAAGGTCTTAAATTCGGAAACCGTAATTGGTTTCCAATTTCTGGCAATTTTAGGCAACTGGGGGTTAGCGGCGATAAATTGACCAGCATATAAATTACTCTGGTCCACAATAGATCTATAGAGATCTTCCGTGAAAAACAGCGAATAAAAATCAATTGGAATAAAATCAGCTGTTTCCACCTGAATACCGGGTTGGGCAGTGAATGGGGGAAGTACGGGTTCTGCAGAAGTGGTGGGGACCCAATCAGGATAGGCGAACTCTGCAGGAAGGGCAGTATGGGCACGACGGGCCTGCCTTTGTCTTCTTGGTGGCAGCGGGACACTACTTGTGCTTGCCACCTCGCCAGCTTGAACTGCACTTATGGGACTCGCCACGTCACCAAGTGTTACTGCAGTGCTGGATGTACGTCCAGGCTGTACTAGGCCGCTGGTGCTTGCCAGTTCACCAGAAGGAATAGCGGCGCTAGTACTACTCTGCTCCATGATACGAGAGACCTGCGGTTCTTGCTCCTCAACAACCTCAGAAGATCAGGATCGGGTACACCTGACCTTAGCAGGGACCTCAACTTCGTCGTCAGAGCTATCTGACGTGGGGCCGCTGACGTCACTGTCTTCTACGGGAAGATATTCTGAGCCTGAATCTGACAGATACGTGACCTCCTCTTCACTATCTGTCATGCTCAGAATCTCGTAGGCCTCTTTACTAGTGTACCTTCGTCTTGCCATTTTGGGCTCTAAATTTAGGGGTACACTAGTAAGATTCACAGGAAAAAAAGCACCTGACTGTCGTCAGCAAATATATCAAACGCTACAAAAAAACTGTTAGCGATCGCAGGGATCAGGCCTGTCTCTGCGAACGCTGCAGTTATGTGTGTTGTGTTTGGTAAGTGACAGTGATCGATCGATACTGCACTTGGGTGGGCTGGGCTGGGCTGGGCGGAGGGGCTAAACGCAGGCGCTAGCAGGTATCTGGGCTGATCCCGCTAACACTGCGTTTTTGGGAACCCTAAACCGCTGGGGATGCTAGTATAGATCTGATCAGATACTATACCACTAAGGGGGGTGTATGCTTTGCGCGTGGGTGTTAGCGTTACTGGCACTAACCTAACACTGCCTGGGGCGACGCAGACCCTCTCTGGCGCTAAAACCTAATTGATCTCACCCGCCGGGCGATCAGGGGGGTTAAACCTTTATTGGGTTATATACGGCGGGTGCCCTGATGCTATAAAAAGCAAACTAATCAACCAGCGTCACCCGTAACCTTTATATGGTGATCACTGGTGAAAGGGTTAACTAGGGGCAATCAGGGGGTTAAAACCTTTATTAGGTTAAATATGGGGGTACCTGACACTATATAAAAACCTGACGGGTAACCTAAATAACTAAATAACTTACTGGCTAACCAGTGACACCAGTGACGCTTATACGGCGATCACTGGTGAAAGGGTTAACTCTAGGGGCAATCAGGGGGTAAAAATAATATATGGGGGTACCTGACACTAATAAAAACCTGCGGCGAACCTAAAAAAAAAATAACTGCCTATCTAAAACACCAGCGACACGAATACAGCGATCGGAAAAACAATCGCTTAGTGACGCTGAAGTTAGGGGGTGAAAGGGTTACCTGGGGGGTGATCAAGGGGTTAAACCTTTATTAGGGGGGGGGGGGGTTAGGGGGCTACCCTGGACCTAAAGGGGCCTAATCCTAACTGCCCTGCAACTTTTTACAATCACAGATGACACTAAATGCAGTGATCAGTAAAATAAATGATCACTGCAATCAGTGACACTGTGATTGGGGGCTTTGGGGTGACCTGGGGGGTGATCTGGGGGTGACTGGGGGGTGATTTGTGTGCCTATGTGTACCTACGTGTCAGTGGACTGTTGGTGCACTAACCTGCTTCTTCTCTTCTCGGCGCCGGGAACGAAAAGACCGCGGCGAGGGAGATGACATCACTTCCTCCAGCCTGTGTTTACATTTCAGGCAGGAGGAAGCAATTTCATTCGCCGGGAGCGATCGCGAGGGGGGGGGGGGGGGCGGAATCGAGCGGCCGCCCCCTCATGCCTGATCGCTCCCGAACACTTAACGGCCGCTCACTGCAGTGAAGGGGGGTCCGGATGGACCCCCCAACTGCACAAAGGCGATCACGTAGATCTACGTGATTCTGCCTGTCGGTGCCATTCTGCCGACGTAAATCGGCGGTGGGCGGTCGTTAAGTGGTTAAAGGAAGTCCCTTTTCCATCATTGCAGATGAAACAAAGGATCTGAGTAAATCAGAACAACTGTCTGTCGTAGTCCGATTTTTTCACGATAAGATGATCCATGAACGGTTCTTACAATTCTACCGCGCAGATAGCCTTGATGCTGAATCTCTAACAGGATACATATTCCAGGTCCTAGCATCTCTAGGCATTGATAAAAATTATTGTGTTGGACAAGGCTATGATGGAGCCTCTGTAATGAGTGGCCGGCTTAATGGCGTGCAAGCACGCATTAAAAAGGAGGTGCCTTGTGCACTTTACATTCATTGCATGAGTCACCGCCTCAACCTGGTCATCGTGGACACTGTGAAGAATGTACAGGCAGCAAATGAATTTTTTGTAAAACTCGAAAAGCTATATGTGTTTTGCAGTACATCTGTTGTTCACTCTGTGTTTGCTAATGTGCAACAAGAAATGTCAAGCAAACCAGCTATCCAGCTTAAACAATTAAGTGACACAAGGTGGACATGCCAACATGCAGCCTGCAATGCTGTTCTTAAAACGCTTGGCCCTCTGTTGGAAACTCTCAATATTTTGGCAGAAGGGAACCATACTGAGAGAGCAGTTGAGGCAAAATCAATTCATCGGTTCATTGATTTTGGCTTCATTCTGGCACTTGTGTTTTTTGAGAACATACTAAAAAGGACCCAGACGCTCTCTAACATGTTACAAGCCAAAGATATTGACTTGGCATCAGCTGTCCTTCTTGTGCAAACAATTTTACAAGAGCTTGAAGAAGTGCGCAATCCAGAGAGGAGACCTGAAGCTAATTCTGGAACAATAGAAAGTGTCTGGGCAGAAGCAATCCAACTGAGCATCAAGTGTGGAATATCAGCATCAAATGATGATTCTACCGAACCGCCTTCCAAGAAGCGAGATCGCCGGCCTCCTCTCAACTTAAGAAATAGCGTCATTTTGGAAACTGTAGGGCATCGACAACAACTGCTCAAAAAAGATGACTTCATTCAAATGTTCATGTATGTTGTTCTTGACAGAATAATTTCAGAGCTAAAATCTCGATTTTCAAAAGATTCTCTGGAAATCATGGAAGGCGTACAGTCTCTGAATCCTCGATCAGATTAATTTCTTAATTTTGAAAAATTGCTACCAATGGCCAAATTCTACTCCTGCAACACAGAAAACTTGGAGATTGAGCTGAAACAGGCAATGCTAACCCTACAGAGGAAAAAATCTTCAGATGCCATTAAGGTGGACACAATTCTTGAGTTCACTAACTTTCTGGAGCCTTACTCTATTCCATTTCTTGAACTTTATCGGCTATGTAAAATAGCTTGTGTTTTGCCAGTCAGTAGTGCCTCATGTGAAAGAAGCTTTTCTGCACTAAAGTTAATAAAATCATTCCTACGCACAACAATGACTGAGGAAAGGCTTTCAGATCTTGCTACATTGTCAATTGAGGCCAGACTTGCATCCCAAATAAATATGGAACTTGTAGTTAACAGGTTTGCATCAATCCTTAAAAATTCACGTTTAAGCCTATATTAGCGTGAAAGACAAAATTTAAGTTCAATTTTTTTCTTTATGCTGTGCACTTTAAAAGCATAACACTGCATATTTGTTGTGACGTTGCACTTTATTTTACGTGCACTTGTTTCCTTATTTAAGAATTGCTATTTGAAAGTTAGATATTTAGAGTTAAAGGGACACTATAGGGTCAGGAATACCAACAGGTTAATTTCATTCTCCTCTGTCTGTCCTATGAGGCTGCAGGATCCCTGACCCTCTGTCTGGACAGTGCTGATCACATGCACCCTCCCAAGAAAAAAAAAACCTCTCTAGCAATACACACCAAACTGAGCATGTACAGCTTGCACCAAGACTGTACTATCAGGAGGGGACTGTGGAAGAAGGAGAGGATCAGAGAAGACAGGATCAAACAGCCTTTTCACACAATGCAGAGGTTTAGCCCCTTAGGTTTCAAAGTGAGTATAACAAGCATGCTTTACTGCATATACAGACTGATTTTACTGTTGTGGGTTTAGGAACAATTAAAGCTCAAGTTGTTCTGGTGACTATAGTGTCCCTTTAACAAAAATAGTTACAATTATTGTTGTTCATTTATATAACTATAGCTTGAATATGTTTTGGTACATACCTGGAAAAATTATTATTATTGCCTATGCTTCAACATAGGTATTGCAGTTCATTTTGCAATGTTTACCATTATGCGGTTTAATAGTGTTTTTTTGTAGGGGATTTTAAATTATTATGTACACTTCAACTATAGACTTAAATTAGCATGATGAAGGGCCAACCCTTCTTAGTAGTGTAGCGGGGTCCTCAAATAGATGGGATACACCTGGGCAATAGTGTGACCCAGGTGTATAATTGTGTTAGGATTCAGACCCCTTTTTATCTCGTGGAGGATGTAATATTCTCCTTTGCCTGTGGGTGGCGGGGTACCCACAGGCTTCAGGTAGAATCATCTTCGCAGTGCTCCCTGTTTTGTCCCTTCCCGGAGATGGTATGGCTGGGGCGGGGAACCCGCCGGGCCGTTGAAGGGAGGAGATAAAAGGGGGAGACGCCCTTACCACGCGGTCGTGGTCGTGGTCGTCGTCGGGCGGAGAAGGAGGTCCTCGGAGGAGGAGGGCTGCGGTCCGCACCCAGGGCCCTTAGGCCTGGGTGCGGGAGATCCATGAGTCTGGTCCAGGTGCCCATGGCCTGGTCCGGAGTCATGTTGGCGTCCATCCCAGGCACCTTTAGCCTGGGGTGAGGTACTATCGAGGAGGCCTGGGGCCCAGTACCTTCGACTGGGTCCCGCTAGGGTGGACTGTCCGAGGGTCCCTGAGCGGAGGGACTCGTACCTTAGGTGAGGAGGCCGGGGAGGTTACCCACTGAAGACCCGGAGCAGCACCAACCCGGTGACGGTGGGCCTCTGGGAACTCTCTTGGGAGGACACATCCCCTGATAGGGGCCACAGCGTATCGAAGAGGGCTCCATTGCTGTTCATAGGGGTTGCTAGAAGAGACCCTATCTTTAGAACTTAAACTTTAGGAAGTGCCTCGATCTGCTCATCCCACCGTTGGAAAGGTTATAGGTCCCAACCAGTCTGCTGCAATAAGAACTGTTTATCGTGCTTTGCTATTGGAGTGCCAAATAAACAAGTGTTGGACCTTTCTTCGGTGTGTGAACTCCAGTTACTGGAAGCAAAGGGGAGGCGGGTGAGCTTGTGGTTACAGATTCAGTGCATTCACAGAACACACCGGCCCGAGGAAACATCAGGAAGTGGCCTTCACCTCCCTACTACAATGGGGAGGACATGGGCCGTGGCGCATTTCACTCTCACAACCCCTAGACATGAGTTGGTGTGTAAAACCGATAAAGAAGAAGAGAGGGTGAGGCCGCTACAGTAGTTTTTCATGGAAGTAGGGCTAAATCAGCTTTTCTTACAGGACAAGCTAGCCCATTATAGTTGGCCCTTCATAATGCAAATTTTTGTCTATGGCTATGGGTCACATTAAAGGGACTTTTTGCACATTGATAAAAGTCCGCAGTTGGACTGAAATGTTGACGCTCAAGTGTATTGTATGTTGCACAAATAAAACAAAGGTGAATTTGTAACAAGACCTCTGGAGTGCATTCTATTCTTGATTTAATTTATTTTTTAATACACATGTGTGTGTGTGTGTGTATATATACTGTATATATGTATGTGTATATATGTGTGTGTGTGTATATATGTATATACACACACACACGTTTTATGGTTGGCCCCCCTACTTTTGTCCTTGTCCCCCCATGTGCCCCCCCTAAATGTGAAAGCTGGAGACGCCACTGGACACAAGTCCAGAGCAAGCGGGGATCAGAGCAAGTAGACAGGAGACTGAGTCTGGGTGCGGACTGCTGGTGCAGGAAGTGCAGGTCGAGGGTCTAGCACAGGAGACAAGCAACAAGTCCAGGGAGGAATAAGCAGCAGGTCAAGACTGAAGATAGTAGCAAGTCCAGGATACAGGCAGAAGGTCTGGGGCTGGAGACAAGTAGCAGGTCTGGGTCACAGGTTGGGGGTCAAACACAGGCAGAAGGAGAAATCCGTGAAACAAGCCGGGGGTCAGGTCCAGGAGAGAGGAGAAAAGTAGTCAAGCCGATCCGGGTCACAACAGGAGTTCAGATGCAGGTACAGGAAACCAGGTACAACAGGAAGCTGACAACAAACCAGCAATCTGTCAGTGCAGCTAGGCCTCTTTATATAGGCCCACCAGCATTCCTATTGGTGCACTAGCGCGCATGCCGTTCCGCCGGCTCGTGCACGCGCATGTGCCGAAGTACGCGGTGACGTAAAAGACTACGATGAGCCGAGAAAACTAAGTTCTATGCTTCTGAGCATGTGCCGATTTGTTTCAGAGCATGCGTCGAAATTTGTACACACGATAGGAAATTCTGATCGGATTTTTTCCTGATGGGAAAATAGAGAACCTGCTCTCTATCTTTTTCCAGCAGTTTTTCCGTTGGAAAAAGTCTGATGGAGCATACACACAGTCGGGATTCCCAACCAAAAGCTCTCATCTGACTTTTTCCAACGGGAAAACCGCTCGTGTGTATGGGGCATTAGTTATATTTGAGATTTAATATCTCTCAGATATGATTTGGGTTAAATAAGAGTTCTTTGACCATGAGTGAAAGCTTTAACACAATAACAAAAATGTATTGGTAAGTAGTTAGAAGGCCTAAACGAATACACAGCAATCTATCTATTTAACAGGAAAAGGGAAAAAATCATGGATTACATGAAGGAATATAGAGTATATTCCTTAAAACATTAAAATACAAACCATGAGAGGCATAAGACATAAGACAAACATTTAGCTCTAAGTGCAAGGGATATATTCCATAGTTACCATGCTACTCCACGTAAGTGCTCCATTCTGGTGACTGCCCTTCCAGGGACAGTGATCTCTCCCATCTAGACTGTGTATATCATTAGAAAATGTGGGGTTATTCCGCGCTAGAGTAGTAACATACACATACAGCTGCAACAATCAGATATCTCTATAGTGCAAGAAAAAATTATATAAAAATAACTTAGCTGCGCTCATGTAACGTGAATGATCACAAATAGTGAATAGAAACAGAAATATAATACTACTGAAAAATGCAAAAAGTTTTAAATGAAAAAAACAATAAGTGAAGCCTCGTACACACGAACGAGTTTCTCGGCAAAAACCAGCAAGAAACTTGCTGGCAGAGATTTTTTGCCGAGAAATTCGTTCGTGTGTATGGTTTCTCGTCAAGAAAAGCGACAAGAATCTCAACGAGAAAATAGAGATCCTGCTCTCTATTTTCTCGTCGAG
Source organism: Rana muscosa (assembly GCA_029206835.1). NCBI lineage: Eukaryota > Metazoa > Chordata > Amphibia > Anura > Ranidae > Rana > Rana muscosa. Next base: position 79,506,363 of record CM055116.1, on the reverse strand, counting down.
ATTCTCGTCGGCATGTTTCTCGACGAGAAAAGTGAGTGTGTGTACACTTACCTGTCCTCCCGGAAGCCCGCGCATGTTCGAAATGAATTCGACGCATGCGCGGTAGCTTCCTAGGCATACGTAGGGTATACCAAGATGGCGGCGACGGCATCGAATGTGACGAGCGCATGCTCGTCGTAGTCGATGACGTCACCGCGTACGCTCCATTCAAAGAACCGCGGGTTCTTTGAATCGAGCGTCTGTACACTCGGCCGGGACAAGTTTCTTGTCCAAGAATCTCGTCGAAAAAAACGACATGTTTTTTTCGACGAGAATCTCGGCCGTGTGTACGAGGCCATAGAAACTAGAAAGAATTACATAAAGAAATCTATATTGAAAAAAACTCTTCATCAATTAAAAAATGACATAAAAATTTTATTGAAAAAACACAATTATGTCCACATATCGAAAAGAAAAGACAATAATGTGAAACATTATATGTCCAATGAGGTAATAGAATCCAGATTCCTTCCACCTTCACCAAGAAAGAGAAGAAGAGGGGGGTTCTTGAGTAAAAGAAAAAAAACACTCGATACGTGGGGACCCTTACCCGAACTGGTGGACCCTCTAAAGAGCAAGGTCATATACCCCAGCAGATTTAGCCCTCTGTAGGGTCGAATGGTCCTCCGTATCCCTGGAATCCTCCAGCTATAACCAGAACTCCTCCACGGTAACCCGAGTGGAAAACAGAAAATCCGGTCTGGGGGAGCGCACTATGACCAAAAGTCACCAGTGCAAGAGGACAAAAAACTCCCAAAATGTGTAGTATCGTTAAAATTGTAGCCTTTATTAATAAAAAAACGAGCGGGTATAACCGCATAAAACATAGAAAACCCATCCCGGTAAGCTATACTAAAAGAACACCCATACTTCCGGAGTCACGTGGGGCGTAATGACCTCAGCCCGTAGCAGGCTGGTGCCTCATTGGTTGGCATGCCATGGCTCTGATTGATGGGCCTCCCTATTCCTGGTTAAGAACTGGCTAAATCTCCAATCCTTATTCTTTGCCTAAGTCAGCCCCCTTTAATTCAAACCCTTGGCACAGACCATTTTGAGCGGGAGATTTAACTTGTAGGTACATGACCTTTTCAGGGGAAGTTAGGTATTGATGACGGGCTGGCCACCTTCATTGCATATCTAAACGAAGGATCCTTTGAAGTGAATATTTGTAGACAAAGAGGTTTGGGTCCCATTGTTTAGATCCGTGGTTCTCAACTCCTGTTCTCAGGACCCACTAACAAGGCAGATTTTAAGTATTACCTTGGGGAGATGCAGACTAGAATACTGCAATCACTGAGCAGCAAATGATATCACCTGTGATGTCTTTCAGTTATCTTGCAAACCTGGCCTGTTAGTGGGTCCTGAGGACAGGAGTTGAAAACCACTGGTTTAGCCCTGGTTCACACTGGTGCGATTTGACATGCGATTTGCCATGTCAAATCGCATGTCAAATCAGCGATATTTGCCGCAAATTGCAGGCAATGGCACCGTCCTAATCAGTGCGACGCCGCATCTGCGGCACTGCACCGATTTCAAAAAGTAGTTTCTGTACTACTTTTTGCGATTTCGGCCGCGATTTACATTGACATCTGTGTCAGATGTCTTTGTAATCGTGGCTGAAATTGGGACTGCCAGCGAGAGTGAAATCGTGCGAGTTCAGCTGAACTCGCACGGCTTCACTCCCACAGCCCAGTGTGAACCTGGGCTTAGATAAACAAGCATAGGCACCGAATCGTCTGTATAACACGGACTTCTGGGAAGCTATATTACACACTCACATTGATACAACACTAAATAAATGTAGCGGGGTCTCCTTTAAGGCCCCAGGACTACGTTATCCAGAACCTCGTTCGGCACCCAGAGTGCAAATGGGCCACCGCAGAGACTCATGGGAGGGGCTATTTAAGAAGGAGGCGAGGCGGAGCTCGGCCTCTTTGGACACCGCGCTGCAAGCAACAGTTTCTGGGGCCTTGCGCAACTTCCAAAGAGCCTTCCACCCTACTGCGGAGCCTGGGTGGCACCAGACTGGTCGAGTGAGGACATCAGTTGGATCGGGGACCCGATCGTTGCAGACGCTGTGTGCGGAGACACAGCCGATGGAAGTCCCGGACTGGGATCGCGTCCGGAGTGGTGAGCGAGCACTTGCTCAAGCCAATAGACTGTACCGTGTAGGCCTATAGACTGCCTTGGCCACCTATCGTTAGTTTGTTGTTCCATTAGGAGACCAGTAGCAGGACAGAGTTAAAGGGTCTCCAGTATAGTGTTCCTTGGGACTGCCTACTTGTGGATTACAAATACTATTTCATCAAGTGCACCACCGAAAGTTTGCATGCGAAGAAATCCTAGAGTGAAAAGACTGAGATTTCTTCTATGTCAGGCCTGACTAGGGAGGAGAGAGAGTGATATTGTTTAGGGCGCCATAGGGCGCGTACACCATAATAGCTGCGCGCGGTGGGTTACAGCGCTGGGCCATTGTTGTGTGCTACACCTATTGCTGCAGGGCTCTGCAAGCAAGTTGCATGTGTTCTGTTCTGCCTATGACTTTTGATAAAAGTAAAACTGTTATATTTGATCTCTCGCCTTAGTGTGTTCTCTTATTGTAAAAAAAGGTTACTCCTTGAAATACTAAATTGCATGTGATATAAGTTTAACCCTAGACTAACTGTGCCAGAGTGGGTCGAGTAAGATTGCCGGGGGTTGGCGGTGCTGTATACAGGGCCCGAAATCAAACCAGCGGCTCTCTTAACTGGGGGTAGCGCTACATGAAATATATTCATAATTACAATATTTTATAGCTGTTAATTGAGACTACACATAAACTCATAAGGCAACACAGTGGTGTCTGAGCAAGAGGAAATTGAGGAAGAACGAAGAACGGAGTATAAGCAAAAGGGCAAAGGTGACACTACCTGGAGGTGATAAGGATGAGCCAGGAAGGAATCCGACACTGAAAGAAAAAAAGCAATTGCTTAAAGTGGAAGTAAACCCTCCCATCGTTTTCAGACAAGGAAGCTGCCATCTTGACCTTTGTTTAATCTTCAACTGCCATGATGCTGCACATGTGACCAGTTATGACAATAGTCATTGGATGGTTTGACAGTTTAGTTGAGAGCACAACCAATGTGGCAGTTAGCATTTCCAGCATGCCGGGAATTTAACTGTTTTTTTAAACTGTTAAATCAATGGGTTTACTTCCACTTTAACAAAGGTCAACTGTCAACATCTGAATTGCAGTTCCTCTATAGGAGGGTGCATTTGAATGCGTTACCGGTAAATAAGTGCACTACCTATGCCTTCCGCCTTTCAGCCCTTCTGCTTCAGGTCTGACTTTACAGTACACACATACTTGATCAATAGCCTATTAAAAAAAAAAAAGCATTGTGGTTCACCCTAAACCAATAATATCACAATATGTATTTTCTATTTTTAGCTAGGGCAAAATGCCAAGTGTCTTTTTATGATTGGGTCGAGTCGAATACCATCCATTAATGCTATAATGTTACAGCAACATAGCAGTTCTGCATTTCATTGACTCTAAAGGAAAGGATTACTAGATTATTTGTGCTTGATCGATTTTTGAGAAATGATGGTGCTTACATACGTCGTTATCTATAGCTTGCTCTTGTCTCTAATATAATTGAGCTTTCAAACATCCTTGCGGCACAAGTTCAGCTATAGAACGTCAGACCGTGATATCTGAGAAGGAGATATTCCTGTCCATTTATCAATATGGAGCTTTCTATGTGGCTGTAATTCAATTTAACTTTCTGTTCTGTGTTCCATGGTTGTCAGGGAGACTAGGAAGCGATATTTCAAACAGATCTCAGAGAAACAAAAGAGATTTAGATACATACATCTTTCAAACTGCAGCTAAGCTATTATCCAATTGGGGGGTATTTAGCAAAATTGGTACAGACAGACTTCAGACATGTTTTGTATGGCAACCAATCAGCTTCTATCTTCAGCTTGTTCATTTGAGCTTTGAAAATGAAAGATTAAAGCTGATTGGTTGCCATAATTAGCTGCTCCATTTTTTATAAATTCCCAAATTTAAATTGGGGATAGGGCCTGTATCGCCATATTGATTGAATATCGCCTGACCCCCTCCCATTCCTGACCTGCTGGGCTGCATAGGGTCCGGTATGGATTTTGGGTGGGACCCCACGCCATTTATTTATTTTTTGCCATGGGGTTCCCCTCAAAATTCACACCAGGGTCTAGTATGGTCTTGGGGGGGGGGGGGCGTTTAATTTTGGCGTTTTTTTTATAAATTTCGCTTGAGGTTCCATCCATACCAGAACCAAAGGAATTGTTTTGATTGGTCAAAGGACAAATCACGGTCATAGCAAAGATCAAAATTGCATCCCGTTCATTAAAGTCCCATGAAAGTTGCATGGAAGTCGGACCGAAGTCGCAGGGCAAAGTCGGATCAAAAGTCGGGTGACTTTCTTGTCACACTAGTGTGAGCCGGGCCTTAAGCTTTAATCCCTATAGAGATACGCAGTGATGACAAACATATTATACACCAAAAGACATTCATAAGCAAATCCCAAAAAGTTAAAGAAAACTCTTTTATCTATTTTATCTGGACTGCAAAATGACCAAAAAAGCTAAATTAGAAAGACTAAACACATTCCCTTGGCTGCCTCCTCAAAAACATACACAATTGTGTTAACTGCTTTTCATGGCTCAGCTTCTTATTTTAATTTTTAAGTTGAGTATTTCCTTTCTTTATCCTTCATAGGACAATTTCCTCACAGTATAGCAGGTAAGGTATTAAATACCACCAATGTTCCAATAAGGGTGACTGCAGGGAATGTAATGGTTGGTATCTGTATCCCAGATAAAGTCCTATAAACATTTACTGGCCTCTTTATTAGGTACACCTTGCTAGCAATGGCGGTGCGTCCATAAAGGGTGAAGGAGCGCCGCCCCCTCTCTCCTGCACCGCTCTATCACCATAGATAGATTCATGCATTGCATGAATCTACCTATGGTCGCCGCTAACACCCTCTATTCAGGTGTCCGGCCCCTTTTCGGTGACGGGCACCTGAATTACACCGGCGGGGGTATTTTTTGGAAGCACCTGATTAGAGCCATAGGCTCTAATAGGCTCCCAAAAATGTAAACAGCGGGCGCCATGCTGGGTGTTCGCTGTTCACTCAGCTGTGTGTTAGCAAAGCGAAGGTATTTGCTTTGCTAACACTAAATCTGCCTCTCAGCCAATCAGGTTGCCGGGTCTGTTACCGGTCACCTGAGTGGCTGAAACATCAGGCGCTGTGATTGGACGCCTGAGAGAGGATGGAAGAAGACATGGAGGACGTGCAGGAGACCGCCGCTGACCCGCTCCGAGACAGGTAAGTGCAGGCAGCATCTGATGGGGCACACTGGCGGCATCTGATGGGGCACACTGGCGGCATCTGATGGGGCACACTGGCAGCATCTGATGGGGCACAGTAGCGGCAATTGATGGGCACACTGGCAGCATCTGATGGGGCACAGTAGCGGCAATTGATGGGCACACTGGCAGCATCTGATGGGGCACAGTAGCGGCAATTGATGGGCACACTGGCAGAAATTGATGGGCACAGTGTCAGCATATGATGGGCACAGTGGCTGCGTTTGATAGCCACAGTGGCTGCATTTGATGGGCACAGTGGTGGCAATTTATGGGTACAGTGGCTGTGTTTGATGGCACAATGGCTGCGTTTGATGGCACAGTGGCTGCGTTTGATGGCACAGTGGCTGCGTTTGATGGCACAGTGGCTGCGTTTGATGGGCACAGTGGCTGCGTTTGATGGGCACAGTGGCTGGGTATTGATGGCACAGTGGCTGCGTTTGATGGCACAGTGGCTGTGTTTGATGGGCACAGTGGCTGCGTTTGATGGGCACAGTGGCTGGGTATTGATGGCACAGTGGCTGCGTTTGATGGACACAGTGACTGCATTTAATGGCACAGTAGCTGCGTTTGATGGCACAGTAACTGCAATTGAGAGAAATCAGTGGTGAGATGATTTGAGTTTTGTGACATGGTGCATTATCCTGCTGGAAGGAGCCATCAGAAGATGGGGACACTGTAGTCATAAAGGGATGGACATGGTCAGCAACAATACTCAGGTAGGCCGTGGTGTTTAAACGATGCTCAATTGGTGCCAAGGGGCCCAAAGTCTGCTGAGAAAATATCCCCCACACCATTACACCACCCCCACCAGCCTGAACCATTGATACAAGGCAGGATGGATCCATGCTTTTATGTTGTTTACGCCAAATTCTGACCTGACCATCTGAATGTCACAGCTGAAATCGAGACTCATCAGACCAGGCAACGTTTTTCCAATCTTCTATTGTCCAATTTTAGTGAGTCTGTGTGAATTGTAGCCTCAGTTTCCTGTTCTTAGCTGACAGGAGTGGCACCCAGTGTGGTCTTCTGCTTCTGTAGCCCATCTGCTTCAAGGTTTGATGTGTTGTGCAATCAGAGATGGTATTCTGCATACCTTGATTGTAAGAAGTGGTTATTTGAGTTACTGTTGCCTTTCTATCATCTCGAACCAGTCTGCCCATTCTCCTCTGACCTCTGACATCAACAAAGTATTTTCCTCCACACAACAGCCGCTCACTGGACATTTTCTCTTTGTCGGACCATTCTCTGTAAACCCGAGATGGTTGTGTGTGAAAATCCCAGTAGATCAGCAGTAATTTAAATACACAGACCAACCCGTCTGGCACCAAAAACCATGCCATGTTCAAAGTCACTTAAATCTTCTTTCTTCTCCATTCTGATGCTCTGTTTTAACTTCAGCAAGTCGTCTTCACCACGTCTAGATGCCTAAATGCATTGAGTTGCTGCTATGTGATGGGCTGATTAGTAATTTGTGTTACCAAGCAATTGAACAGGTGTACCTAATAAAGTGGCCAGTGAGTGTAAGTTGGGCTCACCTTTATAATACTTCTTGCAATATTTTAGGATTACCAAATATCCAGTGGGCCACGATACATGACAACAGTTTAATGCTTCCAAAATCATATTTAATTGTCCCATAACATACATATGAACTGTTCAAGATTCTATATCAACAATGTGCTCCAAATTCCAGAGCAATATATAACTTCCTGGAAAATGCAAACTATGCAACATAGATGGTTAATAATTTTCATGAAGACAAAACTTCCCAGAACAAGAACACAATCTAGAAACAAATGTTCTGTCAACTTGTATAACCCTTTCATGACTAAGCCTATTTCTGACATTTGTTGTTTACAAGTTAAAATCAGTATTTTTTGCTTTAGAACCCCCAAACATTATATATATTTTTTTATTCTAGAGAATAAAATGGCGATTGTTGCAATAGTTTATGTCACACGGTATTTGTGCAACGGTCTTTCAAACGCAATTTTATGGGGAAAAAGATACTTTCATGAATTAAAAAAAAAAAAAAAACGAAACAGTAAAGTTAGCCCAATTTCTTTGTATAATGTGAAATACGATGTTACGTTGAGTAAATAGATACCAAACATGTCACGCTTTGAAATTGCGCACACTCGTGGAATGGCGACAAGCTACAGTACCTAAAAATCTCCATAGGCGACGCTTTAAAAAAAAATAACGGTTACCAGGTTAGGGTTACAGAGGAGGTCTAGTGCCAGAATTATTGCTCTTAAGCCTCGTACACACGGTCGGACTTCCATCGGACTTTTCCGTGGATTTTTGTCCGAACAGAGTTGGCCGGGCAAACCCATAGCATACACACCACAGGACTTTTCTGCAAACTTTCCCAAAACTTCTTCCAACATCGCGTGGTTTTTCTGCTCTTTTCTGCTCTTTACCGCCACCCTTTGGTCAACTTCTGCTTTTGTTGGTTGATTTTAACATTATTTGTTTTGTCCATCGGACAAAAGTCCGATGGTTTTCTGTACACATGGTCGGACTTTGCTCCATCGGACTTTTGTTGGCCAAAAGTTTGTCCGTTTGCAGACCGAACTTTTGTCAGATGGAGCGTACACACGACTATGCTTACTCAGCTATGAGTAAGCATCACACTCTGATGTGAAACGCGTTAGCCTTTGCCCTGTATGTCCCTTCTATGTTTGATTGCTTTTTGATGGATTTTGTATATTTTTCTTTGGATTTTTTTAGAATTTTAATTTTCTTTGTTAATAAAACGCTTGACCAGAGTGCGGCAGTCCAGACAACTTTTTCTCTCCAGGAGCGTACACACGGTCGGATTGTTGGTCCAACTTGCTCAAAATGAAGTTTGTTGGCCAAAAGTCCGACCGTGTGTATGGGGCTTTACTCTGACGATCACATGTGTGTTTGAACACCGTTTTCATATGCGGGCGCGACTTACGCATGCGTTTTCTTTGCTGCGCAAGCTCGCGGGGACGGGGGCGCTTTCTATTTTTTTTTTCTTTTTTTTTTTTTTTTACATTGTGTTTTAAAAAAAATATATATTTTTGATCACTTTTATTGCTGTCACAAGGAATGTAAATATTAATATTGTTATTATTATACACGATTTATATAGCGCCAACAGTTTACGCAGCACTTTACAATGTAGAGGGGGAACAGCACAATTACAGTACAGTTCAATACAGAAGGTACAGGAGGGCCCGGCTCTTAGAGCTTACATTCTAAAGGGAGGGGGGGGGTGGTACAAAAGTTAATAGCTGCAGAGAATGATTTGATGGGGGTGGCTCTAGGACAGTTGTTAATGACATTTCTAAAGGAAAAAATGTAATTTATACTTGCTGTAATGTATTGCCAGCTCCCGGAAATATAGATAAAAAAATGGTGTGGGGTCCCCCCCAAAATCCATACCAGACCCTTATCCGAGCATGCAGCCCGGCAGGTCAGGAAAAGGGAGTGGACGAGCAAGCGCCCCCCCCTCCTGAACCATGCAAAGTCACATGCCCTCAACATGTGACCCCATGGGGACAAGAACCTCTTTCCGACAACCCTGGTCGGTGGTTGTCAGGGTCTGCGGGCGGGGGGCTTATCGGAATCTGGAGGCCCGCTTTAACAAGAGGACCCCCAGATCCCAGCCCCCCTATGTGAATAGATATCGGGTACATTGTACCCCTACCCATTTACCAAAAAAGTGTGAAAAAATAAAACCCACAAGAGACAGTTTTTGACAAGTCCTTAATTAAAAAAAAAAAAAGTATAGTGTCCCGTGATGTAAATCCACCATCAAATCCCGTCACTCGACGGACCCGAAAAATAGCAAAAATGCAAAACGCCCCGCCTCCAGGGGATGCCTCCTACTGACTGCTGTCTCTTCAGTTTAACAGCTCTTATATAGGCAGGGGCGAATCATCCGGTGATGTAACCGGGTGACCCTGCCCCCTTCTGACATCATGTGAGAGCAGTCAGCAGGATGCCTCCAATGGAGGTGGAGCGTTTTGAATTTTTGCTATTTTTCGGGTCCATCGGACGCGTGATTGACGGTGGATTTACATCGCGGGACACTTTTTTCTTTTTTCATAAAGGACTTGTCAAAAACTGTCTCTTGTGGTTTTGACTTTTTGACACTTTTTTGGTGAATGGGTAGGGGTACAATGTACCCGCTACCCATTCACATAGGGGGGGCTTGTTAAAGGGGGCTTCCAGATTCTGATAAGCCCCCCGCCCGCAGACCCCAAAAACCACCGGCCAGAGGTCCTTGTTCCCATCAACTCCCTTGTCCCCAAAGCACCCTCCCCATGTTGAGGACAAGCGGCCTGGTATGGTTCAGGAGGGGGGGCGCTTGCTCATCCCCTACCCTTTCCTGGCCTGCCATGCTGCATGCTCAGATAAGGGTCTGGTATGGATTTTGGGGGGAACCCCACGCCATTTTTAAAAAAAGTTCCCCCTAACCATTTTTAGCTCCGGAAGGTTTTACTCACTTCCTGACCAGGCCATTTTTTTTGCGATATGGCACTGACAATTGCTTAGTCGTGCGACGCTGTACTCAAATAAAATTGATGTATTTTTTTTCCCCACAAATAGATCTTTCTTTTGGTGGTATTTGATCGCCTCTGCACTTTTTTTTTTTCCAGACAATTTTTAATAAAAAACAATATTTTTTTACTTTCTGCTATAAAACATTCCCAATATAAAAATTGTAAAACTCAAATTTCTTCATAAATTCAGGCTAATATGTATTCTGCTACATATTTTTTGTGAAAAAAAACTCACAATAAGCATATATTGATTGGTTTGCGCAAATGTTATGGCGTCTACAAAATAGGTGATAGATTTAGGGACTTTTTTTTTATTGTTTTTACTAGTAATGGCGGTGATCTGCGTTTTTTTAACGGGATTGCGGCAGACAAATCTGACACTGAGTGACACTTTTTAGGGACCAGTGACAGCAATACCGTGATCAGTGCTATACAAATGCACTGATCACTGTATAAATGACACTGGCATGGAAGGGATTAACACCAGGGGCGATCAAAGGGTTAAATGTTCCCTAGGGAGGTGCTTACTAACTGTGTGGGGCAGCTTAGCTGATGTACAAGATCTCTCTTTCCCTTACTGACAGACCTGTTGCCTGCCTTGTTTACACAGGCAGACGGCTGATCCGTCTCTCCTGTGAACGTTCGGCGGGTTGCGGTGGCCAATCATCCAAAACTACGTGCACAAAATCATGTACCTGTGCGTGATTTTGCGCAGACGGGCCGCCCTGCCGCAGTGTATATGCGATAGGCGGTTCGGAACTGGTTAAAATCTATACCAGATCCAAAGGGCTTGGTATGGATTTCGGGGGAGACCCCACGCTGTTTTTTTTCTTAATTCTGTCATTGGGTTCCCCTTCACCATTTCAATACACTGTATAATCTACTCTGCACTGCACTATATACTCAGCACTGCGTTATATACACGACACTGACTGCACTATATACTCTACACTGTATTATATACACTACACTGACTGCACTATATACTCAGCACTGCGTTATATACACGACACTGACTGCACTATATACTCTACACTGTATTATATACACTACACTGACTGCACTATATACTCAGCACTGCGTTATATACACGACACTGACTGCACTATATACTCTACACTGTATTATATACACTACACTGACTGCACTATATACTCAGCACTGCGTTATATACACGACACTGACTGCACTATATACTCTACACTGTATTATATACACTACACTGACTGCACTATATACTCAGCACTGCGTTATATACACGACACTGACTGCACTATATACTCTACACTGTATTATATACACTACACTGACTGCACTATATACTCAGCACTGCGTTATATACACAACACTGACTGCACTATATACTCTACACTGTATTATATACACTACACTGACTGCACTATATACTCAGCACTGCGTTATATACACGACACTGACTGCACTATATACTCTACACTGTATTATATAAATGACACTGCCTGCACTATATACTCAGCACTGCGTTATATGCACGACACTGACTGCACTATATACTCTACACTGTATTATATACACTACACTGACTGCACTATATACTCAGCACTGCGTTATATGCACGACACTGACTGCACTATATACTCTACACTGTATTATATAAACGACACTGACTGCACTATATACTCAGCACTGCGTTATATACACGACACTGACTGCACTATATACTCTACACTGTATTATATGCACTACACTGACTGCACTATATATATGTATAAATAATGAAGTGGCGCTAATTAATCTAATAAAAATGCCAGTGAGCGAATGGTAATGTGATAATAGCATTCAAAAATAAATAGTGCATCAATATATCATCTAAATATATAGCTATGGAATATTAATAATAATTGCTAATAAATGCAAATCACAAAAAGTGCATATAAAGAGTGCATAAATAAGGAGTATCCAAACAAATCCGATGATTCAAAGAGATAAATGAGTCTCTAGAGCAAATGGCATGGTGACATATGCAGACAAACTGAAAAGAAGGGGATAGGGATAGGTGCAGGAGTCCAAATTTATAGATATAAGCAGATATCGTATATGGTACTTCACGAATCCTCCCCCAGTGGTGCTAGCCTCTCACCTCACAGATGGACCCCAAAGGGGTCTAGTAATGCATAAACCAGTGATGGGCACCAAAAGGAAGTTGCTAGCTCCTTCTAGATGTATCCGGGACAAGGAACCACTGCCCCCAGTCTCCACAGCCTTTCCTAATGGATAGTAGCTCCAAATCCATGCAGTCAAAGGCAAAAAAGGAAAATCTCCATAGAGTAAAAGATTTAAAAAAAAAAATTCTTGCATAGTGTAACATAAACAAACAAACTGATAAGAGAGGGAGAGGGGCAGGTACAGGAGTCCAAATTTGTAGATATATGCAGATATCAAATAAGGTACTTCTCAAATATCCCCCTAGTAGTGCTAGCCTCTCACCTCATAGATGGACCCCAAAGGGTCTAGTAGTGCATCAACCAGTAATAGCACTGAAAGGAAGTTGCTTTCTCCTCCTTGATGTATCCAGGACAAGGAACCACTGCAGCTGTAGCTCCGGTCTCCACAGCCTTTTTCCTACAGGATAGTGTCTCGAGATCCACACAATTAAAGGCAAAAAAAAAGATTCTCCATAGTGTAGTAAGTTTAAAAAATTCTTACATTTATTAAAAAATTACAATAAAAATTGTAAAAATGCCAAACAGACGAAAATACACGTCCTAAGCAAAGACTTACGGTCACGGCCGTAACCGGAAGTGATGTCACCAAGCTCCTCCCCTATATACACTACACTGACTGCACTGTATACTCTGCACTGTATTATATATACAACACTGACTGCTCTATATACTCTGCACTGTATTATACAGTATATACTACACTGACTGCACTATATACTCTGCACTGTATTATATATACAACACTGACTGCTCTATATACTCTGCACTGTATTATACAGTATATACTACACTGACTGCACTGTATACTCTGCACTGTATTATATATACAACACTGACTGCTCTATATACTCTGCACTGTATTATACAGTATATACTACACTGACTGCACTATATACTCTGCACTGTATTATATATACTACACTGACTGCACGCTCAATCAACTAACTACCCTAACTAATCGCTCTATTAATTCACACTATACACGGCCCCCGTGTAAACAGCCTTATATAGTGTGGAGCGTGGACTTAGCCCCTGAGCCATGATTGGTCAAAGGCACCCTGCCTTTGGCAAATCATGGCGCTCTCACACATCAGTAGTCAATCAGTAGCCTTCAATGCACTGCGATCTCGCCGTGCATTATGGGGTGCTCCACGGCTGGTGAGCGTCCCGCGAGTGCCCCATATGTTCGTTTGTTCTACGAACAAACGTACAGCTGATGTTCGACTCCGACTTACGTTCGAGTCGAACATCAAGTCCATCACTATCAGTAATGAAGAAAACTCTCTTGCTCTACATGAGTTGGACATTTACAGGTCATTAAACTACTTTCATGCACCTACAGAGGCAAAATAATTACAAAATGATTTCAAGGAGCATGCAGGGGTAGTAGTAGCCCACTCAATCAAATGAACATGGTAAACTCCACCAGAACAATTTCTTCATACTGGGCAGAGTTTGTGATGGCTTCCCCAGAGACCATATTCAGGGCAGTCAGTTGATCGTCTTTCTCTACATTTATGGCCCACTAAAGCTTTGATGTGACTAAACTTTGTTAAAAGGGATGTTAAAATCCTTTAAGTCTGAGCATGAAACTTTTTACTGTTACCTGGCCTCTAATTTTTCTTTCCTGGTGTCCATACAATTCCCTCCCTCATCTTGTAGATAGTTATAAGAATGGCAAGGCCGAATCATAAGTTGATGTACATGTTATGCTGTAGTTCTTTCTATCTGGAAATCAATAAAATACTTTGACATAAGAACAAAAAAAAAGAAAAAGAAAAAAAAGAATAGCAAGGCCAAGCTACTCTCAATATTTTAAAGAGTTATCAATGATCCTGTGTGGTTGGGTGAGGGAATGGCGCACCAACCATATGTATTCTGTCACGGATAGGCACCAAGAAAGGAAAACTATGGAAAGGTCAGTATACAATTTTTTATGTTAGTTTAATTGTTTTTCTCTCTTTTTTTGCTTTTGCTTTATAGTACTTAACCATTCATTCTTCTTTTCATGATACTCTGATCCTCTCTGTCTACATTTTGTAATAAAATGCTTTCTAAATACAGTTTTCTTTTTCAGTATTTACATGTGGTCACGTGACAGCAAAGCTCCGGTGCTTCTCTGTATTGCAGAGGGTCCAATAACCGTGCTGAATCTGTATAGCCGTGATGTTATTCTGCCAATATCCATAGCTCCCAGAGTTCTTGAGGCATTGTTGGCTGGGAGAAAAGTTCCTCCCCACCAGCCACAAAGAGAGATAAATGAGCCAGAGTGCCCGGGTGATGCGGGCACATGACTGCATGGAAAAAATAAAGAAAAAAGTATTCAGAAAGTGATTTATTACAAAATGTAAGCAGAAAGGACCAACTTATGGTTGAAACATTAAAGGTAAACTATTAGGAAGTTTTTTCTTCCACTATAATACATTTCATAAGTGTCAAATGCTTTTATTGACAATGACATGAAATTTATGCAAAGAGTCAATATTTGCAGTGTTGACCCTTCTTTTTCAGGTCCTCTGCAATTCTCCCTGGCATGCTGTCAATCAACTTCTGGGCCACATCCTGACTGATGGCAGCTCATTCTCGCATAATCAATGCTTGGAGTTTGTCAGAATTTGTGGGGGTTTTTTTGTTCCCCCTGCCCTTGAGGATTGACCACCAAGTTCTCAATGGGATTAAGGTCTGGGGAGTTTCCTGGCCATGGACACAAAATGTTGATGTTTTGTTCCCCAAGAAACTTGGTTATTACTTTTATCTTATGGCAAGGATCTCCATTATGCTGGAAAAGGCATTGTTTGTCACCAAACTGTTCTTAGATGGTTAGGAGAAGTTTCTCTCGGAGGAAGTTTTTGCACCATTCTTTATTCATGGTCGTGTTCTTAGGCAAAATTGTGAGTGAGCCACTCCCTTGGCTGAGAAGCACAACCCCACACATGAATGGTCTCAGGATGCTTTACTGTTGGCATTACACAGGACTGAGGGTAGCGCTCACCTGTTTTTCTCAGGACAAGATTTTCCCGGATGCCCCGAACATTCAGAGTAGATTTATCAGAGAAAATGACTTTACTGCAGTCCAATCCCTGTACCTTTTGCAGAATATCAGTCTGTCTCTGATATTTTTCCTGGAGAGAAGTGGCTTTTTTGCTGCCCTTCTTGACACCAGGCCATCCTCAAAGTCTTCTCCTCACGGTGCATGCAGATTCACTCACACCTGCCTGCTGCCACTCCTGAGCAAGCTCTGCACTGGTGGTGCCCCGATCCTGCAGCTGAATCAACTGTAGGAGACGGTGCCGGCACTTGCTGGACTTTCTTGGGCACCCAGAAGGCTTCTTCATAAATGCAGGGTAAATGTTTTTTTTTATGGGATTAAGTTAATTTTCAAGGCAAAGAGGGACTTTGCAATGAGTTGCAATTCATCTGATCACTCTTCATAACATTCTGGAGTATATGCAAATTGCCATCATAAAACCTGAGTCAGCAGACTTTGTGAAAATGTATATTTGTGTCAGTCTCATAACTTTTGGCCACAGCTGTATATTTTTTTATATTTTTGGCTAGGTATTAGCCTCCTGCAGTCCCTGTACAACAGAATTCAGATTGAGAGAAGGAGAAACAACACAAAGCGTCAATATGATGTGTTGCCGTTTAACCACTTGCCGCCTGCCCACTGTCAAAAGACGTAGGGGCGGTGCGGCTTTCGTTCTGGGACGACATCATATGACGTCGGCCCAGAACGTCTGGTTTTGCCGCGCCGTGTTGCTAGGGCACGGCGTGACCCCGATCACTGTAAAGATCTCTGTCCAATCACAGCCGGTCACATGTAAACACAGAGATGCCGGTAAACGGCGATCCTCGCCTCACAATGACAGTGTGTGTGGGGAGAAGAGCTGATCAGCGGCATCTCTTCGCAGGGAGACATCTACACATGTAATCAGGACACTGATCATCAGTGCCCTGATTACAATATAGCACCAGAAGTGACAGAAATCAGTGCCCACCAGAACCCACCAGTGCCAGTAATCAGTGCCACCAATCAGTGCCCACAAGTGCCACCAATCAGTGCCCATTAGTGATGCCAGTCAGTGCTGACTATCAGTGTCACCTATCAGTGCTGCCCATCAGTGCCCATCACTGCTGCCCATCAAAGCCCATCAGTGTTGCCCATCAGTGCCACTCATCATAGCCCATCAGTGCCCATCATTGCCGCCTATCCGTGCACACCAGTGCCACCTATCAGTGGACATCAGTGCCACCTATCAGTGTTCATCATTGCCACCTATCAGTGCCACCTATCAGTGCCCATAAGTGAGGCATATTAGTGCCTCCGCATCAGTACCACCTAATCAGTGCCCATAAGTGCTGCCTCATCAGTGCTCATAAGTGAAACCTCATCAGTGCAGCCTATTAGTGCCGCCTCATCAGCGCACATCAGTGAAGGAGAAAAATTACTGTTATTAATTTTCTGTCTTTTTTTGTAAAAAAACAAAACAAAAAACAGCAGTAATTAACCACTTTAATACTGGGAATTTTCACCCCCTTCCTGCCCAGACCAATTTTCAGCTTTCAGCGCTGTTACACTTTAAATGACAATTGTGCGGTCATGCTACACTGTACCCATTTGAATTTTTATCATTTTTTCCCCACAAATAGAGCTTTCTTTTGGTGGTATTTGATCACCTCTGCGGTTTTTATTTTTTGCGCTATAAACAAAAAAAGAGCGACAATTTTGAAAAAAACACAATATTTTTTACTTTTTGCTATAAAAAATATCCCCAAAAAATATATAAAAAAACAATTGTTTTCCTCAGTTTAGGCCGATATGTATTCTTCTACATATTTTTGGTAAAAAAAATCACAATAAGCGTATATCGATAGGTTTTGCGCAAAAGTTATATCGTCTACAAAATAGGGCATAGTTTTTTGGCATTTTTATTTCTATTTATTTTTTACTAGTATTGGCGGCGAGCTGCGATTTTTATCTTGACTGTGACATTGCGGCGGACACTTCGGACACTTTTGATACTATTTTGGGACCATTCACATTTATACAGCGATCCGTGCTATAAAAATGCATTTATTAATGTATAAATGTGACTGGCAGGGAAGGGGTTAACACTAGGGGGCTATCAAGGGGTTAAATATGTTCCCTAGTGAGTGATTCTAACTGTAGGGGGAGGGGACTCACAAGGGGAGGAGACCGATGTGTGTTCCTCTGTACTGGGGACACACATTGGTCTCCTCTCCTCTGACAGGACATGGATCTGAGTGTTTAGTGTTTACAGACACAGATCCACATTCCTGCCATGTTCACGGGCAATCGCGGGTGCCCGGCGGACTTCGCGGCCACCGGGCATGCGCATCGGTTGCCGAGTAACGCGGCGGGGCGCGCGCGCCCCCTAGAGGCTCGGGAAAAAAATACGTCATATGACGGCGTACCGGAGGGACAAAGGGTTCCTGCCGCCGTCATATTACAATAGTGCGGTAGGGAAGCAGTTAAATACCACCAAAAGAAAGCTCTATTTGTGTGAAGAAAATTATAAAAATTTCACATAGTTACAGTGTAGTATGACCGCGCAATTGTCATTCAAAATGTGACATTGCTAAAAGCTGAAAAATGTCCCGGACAGGAAGGGAAGTGCCCGGTATTTAGGTGGTTAAGAAGCAAGCTGATTGGAGGAGAGAGCAAACTGACATAGGGAGTGGGTTAAAGGGAGGGGCAAGACCTGTAAGTGTTACTTAACTGCAAGAAAGAAATTCACTACCAGACAAGGCTGTGCTGTGTGGCACGCCTATGTAAATCCCAGGATTGGATGGACAAAACCACACCCTTTGGCAGTTAAAAACCCTTATGCCGCGTACACACGACCGTTTTTCATGACGAGAAAAATGCCATTTTTAAAAATGGTCGTGAAAAACGGTCGTGTGTAGGCTCCAGAGCATTTTTCTCGACGAGAAAAATGGGCGGAAAAAAATTAGAACCTGCTCTATTTTTTCTCGTAGTTTTTCAAGTCGTTCTGTTTAACGCCGTGAAAAACGGTCGTGTGTATGCTTTTACGAGGAGAAAAAAAACGTGCATGTTCAGAATCAAGTATGAGACGGGAGCGCTCGTTCTGGTTAAACTAGCGTTCGTAATGGAGATAGCACATTCATCACGCTGTAACGGACTGAAGAGCACGAAGACTGAAAAGCGTGAATCGTCTCTCACCAAACTGTATTAACACGGGGATCAGCAAAAGCGTCCCAAAGGGTGGCACCATTCGAAATGGAACTTCCCCTTTATAGTGCCGTTGTACGTGTTGTACGTCTCCGCGCTTTGCTTAAGCGTTTTTTTCATGAACATGTGTATGCAAGGCAGGCTTGAGAGGAAACACGAAAAATCACGTCGAGAAAAACTTTGTTTTTTTCCATGACATGAATAACGGTCGTGTGTACGCGGTATTATGTGAAGTTCAACTGTGTATTTAGTTGATTTCTTGGCATTCCAGTTTAACCACTTCAATACCATGCACATATACAGCTTCCTGCCCAAGCCAATATTGAGCTTTCAGCGCTGTCGCAATTTGAATGACAATTGCGCGGTCATGCAACACTGTACCCAAACAATTTTTTTATCATTTTGTTCCCACAAATAGAGCTCTCTTTCGGTGGTATTTGATCGCCTCTGCGATTTTTATTTTTTGCATAACAAATAAAAAAGAGTGGAAATTTTGAAAAAAAATAAGTTTTTCTTTGTTTCTGTTAATTTTTTTTGTAAATAAGTACCTTTTCTACTTCAATGACGGACACTGATAAGGCGACACTGATGGGCACCGATGAGGTGGCACTGATGAGGTGGCACTGATAGGCACTGATGATGGGCACTGATAGGCGGCACTGATATGTAGCACTGGTATGCGGCACTGATGGGCACTCATAGGCGGCACTGATGGGCACTCATAGGCGGCACTGATGGGCACTTATAGGCGGCACTGATGAGCACTTATAGGCGGCACTGATAGGTGGCACAGACGGGCACTGATAGGTGGGCACTTATGGGCAGAGATGGGCACGAATGGGCACTGATAGGTGGCACTGATGGACACTGGTAGGTGGCACTGATGACACTGGTAGGTGGCACTGATTACACTGGTGGCTGGCATTGCTGGGCATCACATGCCATGATGATGCCATGATGGTGCCAGTCAGTGCCCATTTGTGGGCACTGATTGGCATATGTTTTGTGTGTATTTGTGCATGTGGATGGCCATGGGGAATTACCTGGCCATCCACATGCTTGGGGCTTCCCTGGTGGTCCTGGGGGGCTTCCCTGGTGGTCCAGTGTGGGTATCTGAGGGGGGCTGCGCTGATAAACAATCAGTTCGAACCCCCCCTGTCAGGAGAGCCGCCGATCGGCTCTCCTCTACTCGCGTCTGTCAGACGCGAGTGAGGAAGAGCCGATCAACGGCTCTTCCTGTTTACATCGTGATCAGCCGTGATTGGACAAGGCTGATCACGTGGTAAAAAGCCTCCGCCAGAGGCTCTTTACCGAGATCAGTGTAGCGGTGTTTCAGACTGACACACCGCTCCACCGATCGCCGCAATGCGAGCCCCTCCGGGCGCGCGGCGGCTGTTATCCTGCAGGACGTCATATGACTTCGAGTGTGGATAACTGAACCACTTCCCGGACGTCAATTGCCTATTGACTGGGCGGGAAGTGGTTAAGTATAAATCCTTGCATAACATGTTTTCTAACCGTTAAAACACATTGGTAGCCTCATTCCTGTGTTGCACATTATGCTGTATCTGGGTGGCCACTTATGATAAGCTTGTCTGAGCTGTCTATGCATTGAATTAGTACTGCAGCGTACATTTGACAAATGGTTCTCAGGCTTCGGGGGTAATCCATATCTGGGATACATCTCCGGAACATTTTCCTGTAACAGAGATGCTCAGGGCCTCTTCTCCACCCATCACAACATTTAATGATTTGATGCTTTAAAAAATTGAAGCTCTTGAAATAGGGCAGAATAATTTGACAGAGTATTACAAGCACGGGGCCGGTGTAAATCTCAGCTATTTGGGTATTAGTCAGTATAAACACCTTCGTTTATGAGCCAGAACCCATTCGGAAGATTTATGAATGTTTTCATTTAATCAGACTTTCGAATTGGTGCTATTTAGACATTCTACTGCTAGAGCTGCTATGGTGGTGTGTCTACAATCTGCTTTTCCACATATTTTAAGTTAACTTTGAATGCTGTGCAGGACAGAAGGGGAGAAGAGAAGGGACCGAATGATAAGGATTCAGAATATTTAAAACAGAAACATATCAATGTATAAGGGGTTGCACATAAGTTCTGCCTGATGTAAAATGGCAATATAATTAATTTGTTCCCTTAACCGCTTCAGCCCCGGAAAAATTTACCCCCTTCCTGACCATAGCACTTTTTGCGATATGGCACTGCGTCGCTTTAACTGACAATTGCGCGGTCGTGCAAAGTTGTGCCCAAACAAAATTGACGTCCTTTTTTTTTTAACAAATAGAGCTTTCTTTTGGTGGTATTTGATCACCTCTGCAATTTTTTTTATTTTTTTGCGCTATAAACAAAAAAAGAGCGACAATTTTGAAAAAAAAGCAATATTTTTGACTTTTGATATACCGTATTTATCGGCGTATAACACGCACCGGCGTATAACACGCATCCCAAGTTTAGGAGGGAATTTTAGGGAAAAAAACTTTTAGGAGGGAAGTTTAAGAAAAAAAAACTTACATTTAAATGCAGCCTTACCAGTGTCCATTGCAGCCTTGTCAGTGCAGCCTTGCCAGCAGTGTCCATTGCAGCCTTTTTAGTGCAGCCTTGCCAGCAGTGTCCATTGCAGCCTTTCCCCAGTGTCCAGTGCAGCCTTTCCCCAGTGTCCAGTGCAGCCTTGCCCCATTGTCCAGTGCAGCCTTGCCCCAGTGTCCAGTGCAGCCTTTCCCCAGTGTCCAGTGCAGCCTTGCCCCAGTGTCCAGTGCAGCCTTGCCCCAGTGTCCAGTGCAGCCTTGCCCCAGTGTCCAGTGCAGTCTTGCCCCAGTGCAGCCTTGCCCCAGTGTCCAGTGCAGCCTTGCCCCAGTGTCCAGTGCAGTCTTGCCCCAGTGCAGCCTTGCCCCAGTGTCCAGTGCAGCCTTGCCCGAATTTCAAAATTGGCGCTGCCGAGATCGCCGCTGAGACTGGACGGAGTGGGGCGAACGCCGCCGAGAACGCAGGGACTGGGCGGAGCCGAGATACACATAGCCGAGTGTACTCGGCTCTAGTCGGCTCTTCTCGGCTCTGCTCACAGTCACGCCGAGTCCCGCCCTATGATGGACATAACACAGGTCCAATGGCGGGACTGGGCGTGACTGTGAGCGGAGCCGAGAAAAGCCGAGTACACTCGGCTATGTGTATCTCGGCGGCGATCGCTGCGCTCCGCTCAGTAAGCGGAGATCGCCAGGATCTGTGAGTATCAGCGTATAACACGCACCCACGATTTCCCCCTGATTTTAAGGGGAAAAAAGTGTGTGTTATACGCCGATAAATACGGTAATAAATATCCCCCAAAAAATATATTAAAAAAACATATTTTTTCTCATTTTAGGCCGATACGTATTTTTCTATATATTTTTTGTTAAAAAAAAAAAAAAATCGCAATAAGTGTATTTTGATTGGTTTGCGCAAAAGTTATAGCATCTACAAAATAGGGAATAGATTTATGCCATTTTTTTACTATTTTTTTTTATTAGTAATGGCGCCGATCTGCAATTTTTATCATGACTGCGACATTATGGCAGACACATCGGACACTTTTGACGCTATTTTGGGACCATTGTCATTTATACAGCGATCAGTGCTAAAAAAAATGCACTGATTACTGTGTAAATGATGCTGGCAGGGAAGGGGTTAAACAATAGGAGGCTATGAATGGGTTAAGTGTGTCCTAGGGAGTGATTCTAACTGTGGGGGGATGGGCTACCACTGACATGACAGAGATCACTGCTCCCGATGACAGGGAGCAGTAGATCACTGTCCTGTCACTAGGCAGAACAGGGAAATGCCTTGTTTACCTCTCCCCGTTCTGCCTCTCCATGACATGATCAAATGGACGTACCTGTATGTGAACCCCTTAAAGAAGCCGCGTGACCATGGCCGCGGGCCCCGCAAACTCGATGTTTGCCGGCGGCCCGCGGCCATGGTCACGCGGCTTCTTTAAGGGGTTCACATACAGGTACGTCCATTTGCCCACCGCTGCCATTGTGCCGACGTATATTGGCATGCAGTGGTCGGCATATGGTTAAACACAACCTCAGTTCAGGGCTGTTGCAAATTGATTAAAAGAGAAGTGCGGGTTAGGAAAAATGTATCCACCTACGTGAGTGTAGCATTGACCTGATGCTGCATCTTCCCCCTACCACCTCTACACAGAGTACTGAGTGATCAAAGTCTGCTGATTGCTCATTTCTCTTTCTTCAGTGAACAAAAGAGCCAGTGGAAAACAGTCACTGGCTCTCTGCTCTGCTCCTCCAGCACTTACTGGAGCACCGGGCAGTGGAGGGGTTGGGAGTTGCTGGCCTTAGGTTCTCAATGGCACCCTAGAGGCTGAACCAGCTGGATCCCAACATTAAAGTCGGAATCCCTTCAGAGTTTGGACCAGCGGAGTGACGTCAGCCAACAGCTGAGTTTAGCACACTGTTGGCTGAATACGGGTCAATGGAGTGCAGAACTAAGTGCACTCCTGTGACCTACAGGAGAAGTAGGGCCAAAGGAGCTTGTGTTGAATTAAAAATGTAAAAGGTAAACAAGCAACCTACACCCACCCCCCTCCCAGTCCCTGCTGCACCTACCTCCATGGGTAATTCAGTTTCACTGTCCATGCAGCCTGTTGCATGTTCTTCTGCTTCTTTCCTTAGAGATGCTGGGACAGATCATGGTGGTTCTGATTGGTCAATGTTGTCATGTTTCGGCACTGGCCAATCAGAACTGCTGTAATACGTTTCATCATTTCTGGGGGGAAAAAAAGGAAAAAGAGGAAGGTTTCAAACCCCAAGAGTGCTGCACTGGGCTGTATGGATGGTGAAACTTCATCACCCATGGAGGGGGCGGGACTTCTTCAGCGTGAAGAAGTCCCGCCCACGGACGTAACGCGTACGGGGGTAGGAGTCACGTCTGACGTCACCCGCAGCCATCTTCTTGGTTTGAAACACCAATACATGCTTGTACACTGGCACTCGGTTAGAGTGCAATCTTTGTAAGTAGATTCTTTACCTTTTTTACTCAGATTAAAAGTTTTATACGGAGAGCACTAGATTGTCCCCTTCCTTTCTTATACATATGCTGTGGGAGATCAACGGCTTTACCAATTGACGATCGTGACCCCAGGTGTGGGTTAACAGGCTGAGTGACCTGTTTCAGGTCAAATCTATGAGGTGAGAGGCTAGATTATCTGTGGTGGAGGGATCCTAATCACTGCTGTATCGTCTCGTCTGCCATTGCACCTCAGGAAGCTGTTCTGATTTTGTTCACATGCACAAAGTGTCACCATCTGACTATATATGGACTATTTTCTATTTTAATTGTGCTGCACTATTTTGTTTTTATATGTCTATTTGAGGTATTATTTGAATTAACCTTAAGTGTCAGCTTGCAATTTTGTTGCTTAATTTGTGTTGTATCAGTCTGCGCTGAATACTGTTTATATTATTTACAGATCCACCTGCCCATAGACCTAACAGGGGTTCGTTACAAGATGCAAGAAAAAAACTGAACAAACATGGATGTCACAAAAGTTGTCTCTGACTCACAGATCCTCATTAATCGGAACAGTTGGCCCACGTCTAAGAAACCTTAACCACTTCAATACCAGGCACTTACGCACCTTCCTGCCCAAGCCAATTTTCAGCTTTCAGCGCTGTCGCAATTTGAATGACAATTGCGCGGTCATGCTACCCTGTACCCAAACAATTTTTGTATCATTTTGTTCCCACAAATAGAGCTTTCTTTTGGTGGTATTTGATCAACTCTGCGATTTTTATTTTTTGCGCAAAGAATAAAAAAAGGCCGAAAATTTTGAAAAAAAATATGTTTTTATTTGTTTCTGTTAATTTTTTTGTAAATAAATAAGATTTCTTCTTCAATGATGGGCACTGATATGGCTGCACTGACGGGCACTGATAAGACGGCACCGATGGGCACCGATGAGGTGGCACCAATGAGGTGGCACTGATGAGGTGGCACTGATAAGCACTGATGATGGGCACTGATGGGCAATGATAGGCGGCACTGATGGGCACTGATAGGTGGCACTGGTATGTGGCACTGATGGGCACTCATAGGCGGCACTGATAGACACTCATAGGCGGCACTGATGGGCACTCATAGTTGGCACTGGTGGGTTCTTATGGGTGGCACTGATGGGTAAATATGGGTGGCACTGATAGGTGGCACAGATAAGCACTGATGGTCACTGATAGGTGGGCACTGATGGGCACGATGGGCACTGATAGGTGGCACTGAGGGACACTGATGAGTGGCACTGGTTACTTTGGTTGGGGATATTGCTGGGCATCACTGTGTTTTTATGTGCTACTATGATGCTAGTCAGTGCCCATTTGTGGGCACTGATTGCCATATGTTGGGCATGTTTTTTAACATGTGGATGGCCATGGGGGATGTACCTGGCCATCCACATGTTAGGGGCTTCCCTGGTGGTCCTGGCGGCTTCCCTGGTGGTCCTGGGCGGGCATCCGAGGGGGGGCTGCGCTGATGAACAATCAGCGCGAACCCCCCCTGTCAGGAAAGCCGCCGATCGGCTCTCCTCTACTCACGTCTGTCAGACGCGAGTGAGGAAGAGCCGATCAACGGCTCTTCCTGTTTACATCGTGATCAGCCGTGATTGGACACGGCTGATCACGTGGTAAAGAGCCTCCACCAGAGACTGACACACCGCTCCACTGATCGCCGCGATGCGCGCCCCCTCGGGCGCGCGGCGGCTGTTATCCTGCAGGACGTCAATAGACATCCAGTCAGGATAACGAAACTACTTCCCGGACATCAATTGTTTATTGACCGGGCAGGAAGTGGTTAAAGGTGTTGTAAACCCTCAAGGTTTTCACCTTAATGCATCTGGATCTGTCCGCCGCAATATCGCAGACCTGCTAAAAATCGCAGATCAACGCCATTACTAGTAAAAAAATAATAATAATAAAAATGCCATAAATCTATCCCCTATTTTGCAGATGCTGTAACTTTTGCGCAAACAAATCAATATACGGTTATTGCGATTTTTTTTAACCAAAAATGTTTGGAATAATGCATATCGGCCTAAACTGAGGAAAAAAATCGTTTTTTTTTTATTTATTTTTTTAATTGGGATATTTATTATAGCAAAAAGTAAAAGATAGTGTGTTTTTTTGTTTTTTTTAATTGTCGCTCTTCTTTTGTTTATAGCGCAAAAAATTAAAACCGCAGAGATGATTAAATACCACTAAAATAAATCTCTATTTGTGGGGAAAAAAGGACGTCAATTTTGTTTGGGTATAGTGTCAGTTAAAGCGACGCAGTGCCCTATCGCAAAAAAAATGACCCGGTCATTGAGCAGCCAAATCTTCCGGGGCTGAAGTGGTTAAGGTCTCCAAAAATTGTTAAAGGGAAAAAAAGGCAAAAAAAAAATGAAAAAATAAGAAAACCAATGCAGCCAGCACATCTAAGGAATGGTAGGCTGCAATATATTACATTTTTCATCTTGGGTTTAAATATGCTTTAATTGAGGTTTTTATTGTATAAATAAATCTTGTAAACTAGAAAAAAAACAACTTGGCATAGAAAGCATTTCATTTCATATAGGAAATATCCATCAACAAATAATGTAATTGAATTAACATGGTGGTTTCCTGTTAATTATTTTCTAAACTGTAAAGAAGGTAACTGTTGCTAATGTAGCATGATCAGTGCAATTCTAATTGCACCTGGGCCAGAAGCTGACAGTTTTCTACTTTAACTTAATGAGTGACTAAAGGCGGCCCTACACGGTTCGAATTTCGAAATAATTTTCTTTCGAAAATCGTATCAAAGAATTTTCGTACGAATTTCGCAACGTTAGTGGGCTGCAGCAATAGCCGATTTTCGTGCGGCAATCAAATTTGAGGAATCGGACATGTTGGAAACTTTTGGAAAAACAAACGATTTTCTAATCAACGATGGGAGAATCATGCGAGAAATGTAATAGAAAAAAAATGCGCATGTGCAAGAAAAGAATATTCCCGGAGAGAAAAGAATATTCCCGGAGAGAAAAGAATATTCCCGGCCGAATTTCGATAATCAATGGTGGCATCATCGGATCACAAAAAAACGAACTTTCTGATTTTGAAAAGAAAATTTGTTCGAAATTCGACCCGTGTATGGCCTGCTTAAAGTGGAAGTAAACCCTCCTATCATTTTCAGGCAAGGAAGCTGCCATCTTGGCCTCTGTTTAATCTTCAACTGCCATGATGCTGCACATGTGATCAGTTATGACACCAGCCATTGGATGGTTTGACAGTTTGGTTGAGAGCACAAGCAATGTGACAGTTGGCATTCCCAGCATGCCGGGAATGTAACTGCTTTTTGAAACTGTTAAATCGATGGGTTTACTTCCGCTTTAAGGACATAAAGATCTGCCTTTAAAAGGGGAACAAAGAGGAAAGCTCCACCCAACAAAGAAGTGAATATGAGTGTTACTCTAGCATGTATGGTCATGCCCTGGTCAAAGTGTGCCAACATCTTGGGGGCAACCATTGGTAAAATAATGGAAGATATTCAAATACACTATATTGTAAAAACTATTTGGGACACCTGCCTTTACACGCACATGAACTTTAATGGCATCCCAGTCTTAGTCTGTAGGGTTCAATATTGAGTTGGTCCACCCTTTGCAGCTATAACAGCTTCAACTCTTCTGGGAAGGCTGTCCACAAGATTTAGGAGTGTCTATGGGAATGTTTGATCATTCTTCCAGATGCGCATTAGTGAGGTCAGGCTCTGATGTGGACGAAAAGGCCCGGCTCGCAGTCTCTGCTCTAATTCATCCCAAAGCTGTTCTATCGGGTTGAGGTGCAGGCCAGTCAAGTTCCTCCACCCCAAACTCGCTCATCCATGTCTTTATGGACCTTGCTTTGTGCACTGGTCCGGAACATTTGGTTGAGGGGGGATTATGGTGTGGGGATGTTTTTCAGGGGTTTGGCTTGGCCGCTTAGTTCCAGTGAAGGGAACTTTTAAGGTGTCAGCATACAAAGACATTTTGGACAATTTCATGCTCCCAACTTTGTGGGAACAGTTTGGGGATGGTCCCTTCCTGTCCCAACATGACTGCGCACCAGTGCACAAAGCAAGGTCCATAAAGACATGGATGAGCGAGTTGGGGGTGGAGGAACTTGACTGGCCTTCACAAACTTTTTTTAACCACTACTTTTCCTTTAAAAAGTGCAATAATTTATAGTTTGAAAAGTTCAGTGCGCCGTTTTGGTAAGAGAAGGTGAAGTTCACCTTTTACATAAACTGACCCACACATTGTGCTGTTTGTGAAAATATTTCGGAATGCACATACCATATTTGTAGGCCTTTTCTGTCACCCATGAAGCCCTGCCAAAATACTCCCAATGTTTACATTTCTAGGTATTGACTTATTTCCAGAACATGCGTTAACAAATTGGTCACCAAGATGGAAAGGGCCTGCAGCAGTGTGAAAAGTCTTTGCTGTGATGGGAGAGAGCACATTGTTCCTATGAGGCTGAAGAGGGGGCGCCCAATGACTGACTACCTTGTCATGGAAATAAGCCAGAATATAGGAATAATAGGAATGTAAACATTGGGAATATTTTTGGCAGGGGTTTATGGGTGACAGAAAAGGTCTAAAAGAATGCCATTTGCATTAAACAATATTATTTCAAAGAGCACAGTCTATTTTAAACCACTTGAGCCCCTTCTCAGCATGGGCCAGCTTATGAAAAAGATTAACTTAGCCTTTAAAGCCCAAAGTTTATATCAGATAAATACATTCCAAGTGCATTGAAACAGAAGGCATTTCAAGTTATACAATTAATTTTCTTTAGAAAGCAGCCGAAAGTCTGAATAGAAAAACCTGTTCCCTACCAGCATGCTTTAGAGAAAGATCTGTGCTATTTATGTGGACATTAAGGTCTCCCTGCAGAGGTTCCACACACCCCCAACATAAGGCCAGTACACACGATCGGATATTCCGATGGGAATTGTGTGATGGCAGGCTGTTTTCGGAAAATCTGACCGTTTTGCATGCTCCATCTGACAATTGTTTTCGGATTTTCCGCCAACAAATGTTGGATAGCATGCTTTAAAAAAAAATGTTGTCGGATTATTCGATCGTGTGTACAGAAGTCCTTCGGAAAAAAATCCAAAGTACAAACACGCATGCTCAGAAGCAATGCTAACCATAACACAACTTTAGCAGAAGTTGCCCAAAGGGTGGCGCTAAAGAGCTGAAAAACCACGTAGTTTCATGTTTGTTGGCTGACAATTCTTTGCCGTTTGTATGCAAGACAAGTTCATGGCCATCGCCCTTCGGACAAAAGTCCTACGCTTTGTCCGCTGAAAATCCGATCGTGTGTACCAGGCTTTAGAGTTCACCAATCAGTAGGAAGCATGAACACTTCTAAAGTCAGAACTATAGGTCTGACTCAAAAGGGGGACATATCAGACCTCTGCCGGTACACAGGTTCCACATCGAGAGCAAGGGTCCTTCTTTGTAGCATGTTGGTGGGAACAGTTTTTTTTGCTGATTTAAACTGAAAGCTCAGTTGGGTTATAACCTTTTTTATAGCGGTCTATAGTTCAAGCCAAAGAGAGGGAACCCCCACGAGGAAAGAGGAACAGAGAGAATTGGTTCCTCCAAATAAGGGATGGTTGGGAGCTAATATGATACTGATCAATTGGCTAAAGCTTAAATTATACTTAAAACCAGAGATTTTTATTTTCCAAATTGAATAGAGTCAGAAATGGTTAGGCCCCTTTCACACTGGGGCGGGAGGTGCGCTGTGGGTATAGCGGCGCTACTTTTAGCGCCGCTATACCTTTGTATTTACCGCGGTATGCGGCCGCTAGCGGGGTGAATTTAACCCCCGCTAGCGGCCGAAAAAGGGGTTAATACCGCCCGCAATGCGCCTCTGCAGAGGCGCATTGCGGGCGATATTACCGAGGTCTCCCATTGCTTTCAATGGGCAGCAGCTGTAAAGGAGCTAGCGCACCGCTTCAGTGTGAAAGCCTTTGGGCTTTCACACTGAAGACTGCAGGGCACGATTTTTTCAGGCGGTATAGCAGCGCTATTATTAGCGCTAAACCGCCTCAAACACGTGTCAGTGTGAAAGGGGCCTTAGTGTGTCCCACTTGGGAAATTTCCCTTTTACTTCCTGTCCTTTAGACCAGGGTTCTCCAGCTGTTGCGGAACTACACGTCCCATGAGGCATTGTAAAACTCTGACATTCACAGACATGACTAGGCATGATGAGAATTGTAGATCCTGAAAAACTGGACGGCCATAGTTTGGATGCCCCTGCTTTAGACCATGGCATTTGGTGCGCTTAATTTTGAAAAGTAGTGCATGCACTATTTATTGTGTGATCTAGTGCAATTATAGTCCATTAAATTGAATGGGCTGAAAATCACACCACACTGAGCAAAGGAATCGCAAAAAAATACAGAAAAGGGTTTCTGTGCGATTAATTTGTGAACCGGCCCTACAAGCAATTAACATAACTGAACTGTATTACCTAGCAACATGGGCGTCCGCTCCATAGGGCAAGGGGGGTCGATTGCCCCCCCTGGAGACACACTATATTTATATGGGCATGGAGTGAAGCGGAATTATCCTCAAGAGCTATTTCACACTGCCAGCTGGCCACGTTATCCGTAAAGCGCCGCCAGTTTTAGCGCTTTACCATCGTTTTAGTGGCGCTTTTCGGCCAATAGAGTGGGGGGTTTAAAAAAATTTGAAATTGCTAATCAGACAATGGCAGCTTGATCCTTCTATTAAGCTTTTGCATCAGGTTTCTCAAACCTTTGCATGCCTGCGCTTTATGTCATAATGACTAAGCCCCTCCCCTTCATGACATGGTCAAAAAGGGACCGAGCATGGATGACCTTAAAATGATGCCCCCCCCCCCCCTGAAAAAAGTTCAGTGGACGCCCATGCCTAGCAACAGTATATAAAGAGAGTTATAACTTATTATAACAGTCCCAGTTTTATCCCACTGGCCTCTGATTGATGAAAAAACAAACAAAACACTGGACAGCAAAGTTGGGGCCCTTGAAGCAAGCGCAACAGATCCCAGCAAAAACCAGATCAACTTGTACAATGTTAATCTTTTACCAGACCCAGGGCATCCTCTTCTTGGCCTCTGGACATGTGCTCTGTTTAAGTGCAAGTCTTCAGACAAGGATAGAAATGGCTATGATCTCTGTCTTTCATTCCTGCTGTGACAGTCCCTCTTCTTCTTCCTCAGAAGCAGTAGGCATGCACTCTAGTACAGTCTGATCTCACCAGCCACCCAGATCACACCATACCGATCTTTGAGGCAAGGTAAATAGTCTCTTTGCTTCTCTTGATTGTGGTCAGCTATGGCAGGGTTCTGTTCAGCCAGCAGCGGCAGCCCAGTCTTTTCCCCACACACCTGTTTACTTCAAAACCGTCCTCTCCTCTTTTCTCCCCAGCCTACAGACCCACTTTGCCTTGTTCTGTTGCATCAGCCAATCATTGTCCTCCAGGATCCCCTACACTGGAGACACTCCATAGACAAGCGTTATAAATTATTCTCCTTAAAGATGGCTGCTGCACTATTGCATTAAAAGAGAAGTACAGCCAAAGCTTGTATGGATCACAGGAGTGCAGTTTGTTTTGCACTCCTGTGACCCATTTTCAACAGTGAGCGGGCTGAAGCCCGCTCTCTGCTGACGTCACAGAAGTCGGTCCAGGCTCTGTGTCATTGTAAAAATGGAAGACGCCCAGGTTAGCCTCTCAACGAGCCGATAATTAAGCACAATTGTACTGTTTGAAACACATCTACAAGACTGTATTTTGGTGTCCTTTGATATCACTCTGGTGATTCAATAAAATGGCTAATTGAATTTCCTTCGATGTGCAGCCATTTCTTTTTCTATTTACTTGTCCACGGAGGCGGGCCAGGGCTAGCTTTTGATTAAAGCACTTATCAGGCACAGCTTATTCACCTGGAGCGGTGATTTCTTTATTTCTGGAGGAGAGGTCGTGACTGATTGATAAAAGTGCACTGTAAGCTGGGAATCTTGTGAGTGTGGTATTGTCCTCATTCACAAGTGGTGGTGGATTTCAGACGGTGATACTACGCAAGGATTGGTTCATTGGACGTTTTACATGGACTGTTTTTATTTATTTATTTATTACATATATCTATTGCTGACTTTTTTTCATTATCGCAATCCCTAGTTGTAATTTATTTATGATATATCACTTTGAGATCTTATTTATCTTTAGGCACTGCACAGGGGCGTAGCTATAGGGGGTGCAATAGTCACGATCGCGACCCGCCCCTAGGCTACAGGGGGCCTGTGCGGCTCCCCTGTCAGGTTTGTCTACACTTGTGTGAGCCAGAGCCGGAGTGAGGGGGCGGAGCTGGGAGGCGGAGCTGGTGGTCCTAGGTATGGAAGACTGCTAGCCTCTTGACTTTACACTCTGGATTCAGCTAGTACCAGGTTGGATAGGAGGGTCGGCGGGGCGGAATATAGGAGAACCGATCTCCTCTATTCTACTCCTGCAGATCTTTCAGCGGCTTCAGGAGCAGGATTCTCCTATATGCCAGCCCTCCTATCCAGTCAAGAGGCAAGCAGTCATTCGTACCGGCTAGGACCACCAGCTCCGCCCCCCGACTCTGGCTCCAGCTTTCTATCTCAAGGTTGTTCCGGCTGCCGGAATGGTAGGAGAAATGCTCCCTGCCCCAAGGCCGCTCCTGGTAAGCAACAAACTCTCTGTCACAGCAGAGTGTAAAAGAATATACTGCCCAGCGTATAGTGTTCAAGGTGTGCTGCTGACTGTCACTCTGCTCCCTCCCATACTGCCCCCTCCCATCATGCTGTCCCCCATACTGCCGTCCACTACCCCCCACCCATCATGCTGTCCCCACATACTCCCCTCCACTTTCTCCCCATCATGCTGTCCCCTCATACTGCCCTCCACTACCCCCCCATCATGCTGTCCCCCATAGTGCCCTCCACTAACCCCCATCCCATCATGCTTTCCGCCCATACTGCCCTCCACTACCCCCCTCCCATGATGCCATACCCCTGTACTGCCCTCCAATACCCCTCTACCAATAATGCTGTCCGCCATACTGCCCTTCACTACCCCCTCCCATAATGCAGTCCACCCATACTGCCCTCCACTACCCCCCATCATGCTGTCCCCCCATACTGCCCCTCACTTCCCCCCTCCCATCATGCTGTCCTCCCATACTGTCCTCCATTACCCCCTCTCCCATCAAAAATTGTAAAAAAACTATAAAAAAATAAAAATTGTAAAATAAAATAAAATGGTAAAAAAAAAAAAAAAAAAAAAAATAACAAAAAATAAAAACTACTGACCCCATCCACTGCCCTACTGACCCCATCCACTGCCCTACTGACCACGTCCACTGCCCTACTGACCACGTCCACTGCCCTACTGACCCCGTCCACTGCCCTACTGACCCCGTCCACTGCCCTACTGACCCCGTCCACTGCCCTTCTGACCCCGTCCACTGCCCTGCTGACCCCGTCCACTGCCCTGCTGACCCCGTCCACTGCCCTTCTGACCCTGTCCACTGCCCTTCTGACCCTGTCCACTTTCCTACTGACCATGTACACTGCTCTACTGACCACATCCACTTCCCTACTGACCACATTCACTGCTCTACTGATCATATCCACTGCCCTACTGACCACGTCCACTGCCCAACTGACCACGTCCACTGATCTACTGACCACATCCACTGCTCTACTGACCATGTCCACTGCTCTACTGACCATATCCACTGCTCTACTGACCACGTCCACTGCCCTACTGACCACATCCACTGCCCTACTGACCACGTCCACTGCCCTACTGACCACGTCCACTGCCCTACTGACCACGTCCACTGCTCTACTGACCATTTTCACTACCCTACTGACCCTGTCCACTGCCCTACTGACTGACACCATTTACAGTCCACACTAACACCACTGGCGGAACTACCAGGGTTGCAAAGGTTGCACTTGCGACTGGGCCCTTGCCTTCTGCCACCATGGTGGGGCCCAAGACTGAAGGACTGCACAACATGTGAAAGGGATCCGCTGCAGGACTGTAAAGGGTTGTGGGATCAGTGGGAAGGGCTTTGGGCCCGGAGGGACTAGCCCAGGTCGGAGGGCGGGGGGGCCATTAATGGTTTCTTGCACCAGGGCCCTGAAGGTTCTAGCTACGCCTCTGGCGTTGCACTTTATGTTTTTGTTTTTTTACAGATTGATAAATACCCCCCTAAAATAAAAGTTTGGGCTTTAAATACACTTTAAAATTATGATTCTTAACCTTTTGGGAGTCACAGACCCCTTTTTTCTGATGAAAGCTATGGACCCCATGGACAACCATATAAATTTAAATGGTAATTATAAGCCAACAACAAGTCAAGAGAAAATTAGTAGTCGGTGCTATAAGCAGTGGCAGGGTGTGTTTTTAATAATTGCTTTCAATAGGAAACCATTGATTCGGAAAAGGGGGGCGCTGTATAGTGAAAATGAATGTTATCTTTTATTTGACCCTCACGTACCTCCTAAAACCCATTCATGGACCACTTAGGGGTCTAAGGACCCAAGGTTAAGAACCCCTGCTTTAAAGTATCAAAATAAAGTAAACTATCATATACACTCATCAACTACAAATTCAACATTTAATATTATGTAGCGGGGTCTTCAAAGTTAGTGGGATACACCTGGGGGTAGAGAGACCCAGGTGTGTAATTATGTCAGGGATTAGACCCCTTTTCTTATTCGTGGAGGATTGGGTGGTGTAATATTCTCTTTGACCAGTGGGTGTCAGTGTACCTGCTGGCTCGAGGTAGAATCGCTATCACAGTGTTACCCTTTTTTTGGTTCCTTCCTGGCGATGGTACGGCTGGGGCGGGGAACCCGCCGTGGTGTCGATGGGAGGATATAAAAAGGGGGAGACGCCCGCGCCACAAGGTCGTCGTCGCCTGTCTGTTGTTCTTGTGGGAGGGGGTCACCCCTTCACGCACCCAGGCACCTTAGGCCTGGGTGCGGGCGGTTCCAGGTTCCGGCCTAGGCGCCCAAGGCCTGGTCGGAACGAAGATGGAGTCCATCCCGGGCACCTTCAGCCTGGGGTGAGGTACTATTAAGGAGGCCTGGGACCCGGTGACTCCGACTGGGTCCCGCAAGGGTGAAGTTGCTCCAGGGCGCCCCTTGCGAGGGGACCCGCATCTGAGGTGAGGAGGCTGGGGGGGGTCACCCGTCCGAAGACCCGGTGTAGCATCAACCCGGTGACGGATGGGCCTTCAGTAACTCCCTTGGAGGACATCTTCCCCTGATATGGGCTTCAGCGCAGCGGAGGAGCTTCCATCAAGACTCCTGCAACCCCTGGTCATAGCACAGGGAGTGTAGGGACTAGGAACCTGTACAGTGCCTCGACCTGCTTTCCCATCGTATCATGCCGTTGCATTTGACTGTATGTGGAGATATGCAATAAACCTGAGTTTGGACTTTGATGGGTGTATGGACTCTGTTGATGGGAACAAAGGGAGATTCCGGCACGGAAGGACTGACCCTCATAACCAGCACACATTTGGCCCGAGGAAAAGATTGATATTGGCCTTCACCTCACCCACATGCATGGGGAGGACATGGGCCGTAGCGCACCTCACTCTGTCGCTCGACATACCCCTAGCTAAAGAGGTCGGGGTGAGGAGGCCGCTACAATTACAATAAATTAACAACACCCTAATACAGTTTCAATGATGCATTTAATAATGTCCCCTGTGGAGCTGTTGATTTTATGGCCTGGAATGACTTTTTTTTACTAAAAAACATAAAAGAATGCATTATCATATTTCACACGATGGTAATAGTCTCATTCTGACTAGTCCTCCAACAATTAATCCTGAGGGTATCGTCAAGAAACAGAAAGAATTCAGGGCTGCTAAAAAAAGGAATATAATCATGCATGGAAAAATTGTATGGACAGCAACCTTTGCTGTGCAAACATGGTTTTGCCGTTTTATGTATCTGCTAATAAAGCAGAACTGCAGTCTAGTTGGATGCCAAACAGTAACAGTGACTCATTCTATGTCTAAGGATCCTGCACAGTTTTGCTGAATAGAAAATTAAAGAGGAACTGCAGTCTGCTAACATAATCTGTAAAAAAAAAAAAACATCTTTGCCATTCTGAAGCTTCCCTTCAACCACTTTGCATATTATTTTCAGGGATGAGCCAAACACCCCCCCCCCCCGGTTCTGTTCGCACCAGAACTTGCGAACACGGCAAAAAATTGTGCGAACAGCGTTAAAATCTATGCTTCCGGCACTTGGGAGCTACAGTTCATTGAGGGCACCATGAGTCACAATGTGGTGGACTCGTAGAGGATGATAAATAAGGCCTCCCAAAATGAGCAGGTAGAGCAATGAATCAAACTAACTCAGGGGAACAGGTAAAGCCCCCTGCTAAGAGACAAAATGAGCAAGGTGTGCAGACTAAAGCCAAGTATACACGGGCCGAATGTCAATCAGTTTCTATTGAGCCGTCTGACATTCGGTCTGCGCGTACTGCAGCTGGTCCGACAAAAGCCAGCCATTCGGCCGTCTTCTGTCAAAGTTTTTTTCGTTCAGTGCTGCTAGTGTGTACTAGGCTTAAATGTAATGGGTGTGTAAACATTTATTAACCACTTCACCCCCGGAAGGATTTACCCCCTTCCTGACCAAGCCCTTTTTTGCGATTCGGCACTGCGTCGCTTTAACTGACAATTGCACGGTCGTGCGCCGCTGTACCCAGCTTTCTTTTGGTGGTATTTGATCACCTCTGCGGTTTTTATTTTTTTGCGCTATAAACAAAAAAAGAGCGACAATTTTGGAAAAACAGCAATATTTTTTACTTTTTGCTATAATAAATATCCCCAAATATATATATAAAAAAAACAAATTTCTTCCTCAGTTTAGGCCGATATGTATTCTTCTTCATATTTTTGGTAAAAAAAATTGCAATAAGCGTATATTGATTGGTTTGCGCAAAAGGTATAGTGTCTACAAAATAGGGGATGGATTTATGGCATTTTTATTATGATTTTTTTATTACTAATGGCGGCGATCTGCGATTTTTATCGTGACTGTGACATTGATCGGACACTTTTGACACATTTTTTGGACCATTGACATTTATAGACTGATCAGTGCTATAAAAATGCACTGATTACTGTATAAATGTCACTGGCAGGAAAGGGGTCAACACTGGGGGCGATCAAGGGGTTAACTGTGTGTTCCCTCACTATGTTCTAACTGTGTGGGGATGGGACTAACTAGGAGAGATGACAGATCGCTGACACACGATCTGTCTTCTCTCTTCTGACAGCACAGGGATTTGCGTGTTTATACACACAAATCCCCATGCTGGCTCTCGAGCACGCGATTGAACGTGGCCGGCAGCGATCGCGCCCGCCGGCCACGAGCATTGGGTCCCCCGCCTCTGGCGGGTCTTAAAGGGGCGACGTATGGGTACGTGATTTTGCGCACCCGTGCCACTTTACCAACGTATATCGGCATGAGCCGGTCGGCAAGTGGTTAAAGCAAGACCATAAGCAACGCACATAAATTAAGATTAATTGTGCTTATCATGATTCTCAAAAGGCTTCCCAGCTGGCAAAGACACCAAGGAAGCTGTCACAATAACTACACTGGATATGGTCTGGATGGCATCTGCAATAGAGTGTGGGGATGATCTCATGCATTACAGACATTGGTGCATCTACAGCTGGAAGGAGGATGCATCCAGCATCCCAGGATGAAGCTGCTGCTGCAAGGATCGGAGTGTGGTACTGGGGGTGACAAGACAACCTCAGGACAGGAAGAAGGATGCTAAATGTGTGGATTGATGAGGACAGGAAGTGATGAAACAGGAAATGATGTCAGGGGGGTGGCAACACGTTTCAAAAAGCTGACGCCTCTCTTGTTCCCTGAGTTTGTTTGCCTTAGCTTGCAATAGTGGGTTCACATGTTGTTGCTGCAGTTTGTAGTGTCATGGCTGATTAATCCCCCTATATCCATGCATTGCTTAACCACTTCAACCCCGGGCTTTTTTTACCACCTTAATATTGGGCCTATTTTGGCACTTCTCTCCTACATGTACAAATCATCATTCTTTTGCTAGAAAATTACTCAGAACCCCCAAACATTATATATGTTTTTTAGCAGACACCCTAGGGAATAAAATGTCGGTCATTGCAACTTTTTTTCTTGCACGGTATTTGCGCAATAATTTTTCAAACGCCTTTTTTTGAGAAAAAAATGGTTTCATGAATTAAAAAACAACAAAACAGTAAAGTTAGCCCAATTTTTTGGGAAAATATGAAAGATGATGTTACGCCGAGTAAATAGATACCTAACATGTCATGCTGTAAAATTGCGTGCACTCATGGAATGGCGCCAAACTTCGGTACTTTTTTACAGGTTACCAGGTTAGAGTTACAGAGGATGTCTAGTGCTAGAATTGTTGCGCGCGCTCTAACGCACGCGGCGATACCTCACATATGTGGTTTGAACGGCGTTTACATATGTGGGCGGGACTTACGTGTGCGTTCGCTTCTGATCACAAGCTACCGGGGACAGGGGCGTTTTAATTTTTTTTTTTTTACTTAATTTCTTTCATTTTTACACTTATTTTACTTTTTTTTTTTTTTTGATCACTTTTATTCCTATTACAAGGAATGTAAACATCCCTTGTAATAGGAATGTGTGTGACAGGTCCTCTTTATTAAAAGATGCGGGGTCAAACAGACACCACATCTCTCCTCCAGACTGGAAAGCATGAGATCGTGAAAAATTTTTCACTGATCTCATGTTTACTAGCCGCAATGGCGGCTTTGTTTACATCTGAGGACCCGGGCGTGACAATTCATTCTCCGGGCCCTCGATGGCACGGGAGAGCCCGGAGAAGCACCGGATGGCGGCGGGAGGGGGGGATGACCCCTCCCGCCGCCTATAAGAATGATCAAACGGCGGAACCGCCCGCTATGATCATTCTTATGGTGCACAGAATCGCCGGCAGAACAGAAGGATATCTGAATGATGCCTCTAGCTGCAGGCATCATTCAGATATTCCCCTACAAAGCCCAGGATGTCATATGACATCCACCCAGGATGGGAGATCCCATCTGTGGACGTCATTTGACTATGGCTGGGTAGGGAAGTGGTTAACCGCTTCAGCCCCGGACCATTTTGCTGGTCAAAGACCAGGCCACTTTTTGCGATTCGGCACTGCGTCGCTTTAACTGACAATTGCACGGTCGTGCGACGTGGCTCCCAAACAAAATTGACGTCCTTTTTTTCCCACAAATAGAGCTTTCTTTTGGTGGTATTTGATCACCTCTGCGGTTTTTATATTTGCGGTTAAATATTTGCTATAATAAATATCCCCAAAAATATATAAAAAAACATATTTTTTCCTCAGTTTAGGCCAATACGTATTCTTCTACATATTTTTGGTAAAAAAAATTTCTATAAGCGTTTGATTGGTTTGCGCAAAAGTCATAGCATCTACAAAATAGGGGGTATGTTTATGGCATTTTTAGTAATATTTTTTTTTTTACTAGTAATGGCGGCGATCTGCGATTTTTATTGTGACTGCGACTTTATGGCGGACACATCAGACACGTTTGACACATTTTTGGGACCATTGTAATTTTTACAGCGATCAGTGCTATAAAAATGCACTGATTTCTGTAAAAATTACACTGGCAGTGAAGGGGTTAACCACTAGGTGGCGCTGAAGGGGTTAAGTCAGTACTAGGGAGTAATTCTTATTGTTAGGGGGCGTGGCTACATGTGACACGTCACTGATGACCGTTCCCGATCACGGGGAACAGCCATCAGTGACATGTCACTAGGCAGAATAGGGGAATGCCTTGTTTACAAAGGCAACCCCCTGTTCTGCCTTTGCTGACCGCAATCGCGGGCCGCCCGGGAACATCGAGTTCCCGGGACCCGCAAACACGCTCACGAGGCACGCGGCGCGCACGCCCGCTAGGCGGCAAATTTAAGGGGACGTATAGGTACGCCCATTTCCCTGCCTGTGCTATTGTGTCGACATACATCTGTGTGCGGCGTTTGGCAAGTGGTTAATCTAGCTTGCCCTTACGCGCCAAAGGGACATTACAACTTCCTCTTCCAGGCCACACAACACTGAACAAGTCTTGCTATACTGTAAGTTACAGCTGTTAAAGAACTGTAACACAAAACAAATACAAATAAAACAAGTCCAAATATAACAAAATTCCACCATTGTGCAACTTTCAGTGACAGTTAATAAATTTCCAATGACTTCAGTCACCACCACTAGCTTTCCTTGTCAAAAGTATTTATTGATTGCACAATAATAAGTACATACATTGGTTATTTATGCAAGGATACAGATAATGACGTTTGCATGAAGGTTTTTCAAAAATAAATAATAGATAACATAGAATTTTTAAAGAGAATTAATTAGATCTTCACTAACTAGATAGCCGGTGAGTATCATTGTATACATGACTACCGTGCCTTAAAGTATAATTAAACTACCGTCATATTAACTACATGAGTTGTGACCTAACAACTTAAACTTATTGTAGTGAAGAACAATATATCTATAATAAATAGGGAGAGTAAAGAAAAGAAAAGAGTAGTGAGAGAGAGAGAAAGTCCACAAGGGCGATCCAAGAACCAGTACGATGCGTAATGATTACCATTTCTTAGGTATATGGGGTTTGCATTGAAGCGATGAATCAGCTACCATGGCAGATGGACCTCATCATTGAAATCCGGAGGTAAATAGTGTTTTATCCAAGGGAGCCAAAGTTTTTAGAATTTTGGGATTTGGTCCCCGTCAGTGGCTATCATTTTGGCGTGTGACATTGTGGTGTTCATTCTATGAATTGTTTCTGCCAACACCACTAGCTTTCTAGCCGGAATGCCTGCTCACCCCCAAAAATTTACCCCACTACAGTCATAGACGCCTGGGAAAACAACTCCTCCTCCTGGTGTTCCTGGACAAGACAGACCTCCTGGGTTCTCACTATGTAGACCCCACTGCAGAGTCACACACGCTTAGTATAATATCTCTCAGGATTTTTTGGGAACACGAATCCTCATCACAGTACATCTAGACAGCACCTGCTGAAGAAACTCATCAGAGAGCGTAACGCGTACAGGTGTGAGGTGTCACCATTCAGGAAGTTTTCTCCGTTCAGTTCGTGATTGATGATATGCATGTTTTTCACATTTGTATGTGAGTATTTTATCCCTAAGTTGAAGTTTAAAAAAAAATTATTAGCAGAGAGCACTATGGTTTGCCTTTGTGTTATATGGCCACACGTGACTGAATGAGATCCTGGGAGGAG
Organism: Rana muscosa; assembly: GCA_029206835.1. Classification (NCBI taxonomy): domain Eukaryota; kingdom Metazoa; phylum Chordata; class Amphibia; order Anura; family Ranidae; genus Rana; species Rana muscosa. Next base: position 79,465,545 of record CM055116.1, on the reverse strand, counting down.
GTCACTGAAGTCACTGGAAATTTATTAACTGTCACTAAAAGTTGCGGTGGAATTTTGTTATATTTGGACTTGTTTTTTTTTTTTTTTATTCTTTTTGGTTGCACTACACTATATTTTGTATTGTTTGATATATTGAGAGTCACGTGTGGATACACTCTAAGTGGTGTGGGCAGCAATCACGTTAAGCCTATTAGTAGGCTAATTACATTATATATTGATTTCACATTATTATTAGGGATGAGCTCATGTTCGACTCGAACATTCCCTGGTCGAAAGGTTTGACGAACAGCGAACAATTTGGGATGTTTGCGGCAAATTCGAAAAGCCACGGAACACCCTGTAAAAGTCTATGGGAGAAATCTAAAGTGCTAATTATCAAGGCTAATATGCAAGTTATTGTCATAAAAAGTGTTTGGGGACCCGGGTCCTGCCCCAGGGGACATGTATCAATGCAAAAAAAAGTTTTTTCGGGAGCAGTGATTTTAATAATGCTTAAAGTGAAACAATAAAAGTGAAATAATCCTTTAAATTTCGTACCGGGGGGGGGGGGGGGGGGTGTATAATATGCCTGTAAAGCAGCGCTTGTTTCCCTTGCTTAGAACTGTCCCTGCACAAAGTGTCATTTCTGAATGCAAAAAGTCATTTAAAAGCACTCACGGCTATAATGAATTGTCGGCTCCAGGCAATACAGAGAAAAGTCATTGATAAAAAAAAATAAAAAATGCGTGGGGGTCCCCCCAAATTCAATTACCAGGCCCTTCAGGTCTGGTATGGATATTAATGGGAACCCTGCATCAAATTTAAAAAAAAAATGACGTGGGGGTCCCCGCAAAAATCCCCAAAAATCCCAAAAATTCCCAAAAAAAAATCCCAAAAAAGACCCTTCAGGTCTGGTATGGATTTTAAGGGGAACTCCACGCCAAATAAAAAAAATGGCGTGAAGTTCCCCCCAAAAATCCATACCAGACCCTTTATCCGAGCACGCAACCTGGCAGGCCGCAGGAAAAGAGGGGGGACGAGAGAGCGCCCCCCCTCCTGAACCGTACCAGGCCACATGCCCTCAACATGGGGAGGATGCTTTGGGGGTCTGTGACCCCTCAAAGCACCATGTCCCCATGTTGATGGGGACAAGGTCCTCATCCCCACAACCCTTGCCCGGTGGTTGCGGGGGTCTGCGGGCGGGGGGATTATCGGAATCTGGAAGACCCCTTTAACAAAGGGGACCCCCAGATCCCGCCCCCCTATGTGAATTGGTAAGGGGTACATTGTACCCCTACCATTTCACAAAGAAAGTGTAATTTTTTAAAAAAAAAAACACACAGACACCGTTGGGAAAAGTCCTTTATCAAAAATAAAAAAATAAAAAATAAAAAACCCATTCCAGCGATGTAATCCAGTGTCCCGCGGTGATCCAATGTTCAGCGCTGTAGTCTCCACTTCACACGAAATGTCATTGGCTGAGCGGACCTACACTGCGGAGGAAGTTCCCCATCAGGTCCGCTCAGCCAATGACTTAGGCGAGGTGTGAGGTACGAGGGGGCGGGGGGCGGACCTGATGGGGAACTTCCTCCGCAGTGTAAAAAATGAATAGACCCGCCGCTTCTCACGTTCCCCATCAGGTCCGCTCAGCCAATGACGTAGGTGTAAGGCTGAGCGGACCTGATGGGGAACTTCCTCTGCAGTGTAAAAAATGAATAGACCTGCCCCTTCTCACGTTCCCCATCTCACGTTCTCGTGTGGAGTGGAGACTGCAGCGCTGGACATCGGATCACCGCGGGACACTGGATTACATCGCTGGAATGTTTTTTTTATTTTTTATTTTTAATAAAGGACTTTTCCTAACGGTGTCTGTGTGTTTTTTTACATTTTTTTACACTTTCTTTGTGAAATGGTAGGGGTGCCACTTACCAATTCACATGGGGGGGGGGCGGGATCTGGGGTCCCCTTTGTTAAAGGTGTCTTCCAGATTCCGATAAGCTCCCTGCCCGCAGACCCCCACAACCACCGGGCAAGGGTTGTGGGGATGAGGACCTTGTCCCCATCAACATGGGGACATGGTGCTTTGAGGGGTCACAGACCCCAAAGCATCCTCCCCATGTTGAGGGCATGTGGCCTGGTACGGTTCAGGAGGGGGGGCGCTCTCTCGTCCCCCCCTCTTTTCCTGCGGCCTTCCAGTTTGCGTGCACGGATAAAGGGTCTGGTATGGATATTTGGGGGGAACCCCACGTCATTTTTTAAAAAAAATTGACGCAGGGTTTCCCTTAATATCCATACCAGACCTGAAGGGCCTGGTACTTGAATTTGGGGGGACCCCCACGCATTTTTATTTTATTTTTATCAATGACTTTTCTCTGTATTGCCGGGAGCCGACAATTCATTATAGCTGCGAGGGCTTTTAAATTACTTTTTTTCCTTCAGAAATGACATTTTGTGCAGGGACAGTTCTAAGCACGGGAAACAAGCACTGCTTTACAGGCATACCCTACACCCCCCCCCCCCCCCCCCAGGTACGAAATTTAAAGGAATGTTTCACTTTTATTGTTTCACTTTAAGCATTATTAAAATCACTGCTCCCGAAAAAACAGACGTTTTTAAAACTTTTTTGTCCCTTGGGGCAGGACTCGGGTTCCCAAACCCTTTTTAGGACAATAACTTGCATATTAGCCTTGATAATTAGCACTTTTGATTTCGAACGTTCGAGTCCATTGTATTTAATAGGGTTCTAAAGTTTGCGTGAACTTTACGTCTGTTCGCAGGTTCTGGTGCGAACCGAACAGGGGGGTGTTCGGCTCATCCCTAATTATTATATTGATTATTGTGCTGATTATATATTTTTTCACTATGTCAAAGAACTGTGCACTATTATAACCTCCACCTTTCTGTACCTGACCTTTGTCCTAAACCATTGATTACACACTTATACTAAAATACAATTACATAAAACGTTTCTTTGCAGTAGTATTGGCCAAAAAAGAGCAGGCCAATTTTAAAAAAAAATTGAATTTGTAGAATGTAGAATTTGTGGCCCAATTTAAAAAAATGTTCAGAAGAATTTTAATGCAGCTATAAATATTCATGTGAATATAACATTTAGAGAAAAAAAAAGGCAAAAAGATAATGGAGTAGCTTTGAAACGTACAGTGCGCTCATATGGTTCTATAATCCAAAGAATAGTTGCATTCTGTAAGTCAATTATGTTCTGCTGGACAGTTCCATGCTCCATTATTTCCTAGAACTATTTTTAGTACAACAATATTTATCATTCTTGTAATATATGTACTAGTCAAAGCCAACGAATAGCTATGTTACAGAAATGGATAGTAGATACAAAAGTGCATATAAAACCAGCAGAGCACTGCACAGATAAGGCACATTTGTCCTTTACATATACCGTATTTATCGGCATATAACACGCACAGGCGTATAACACGCGCCTTTATTTTAAGAGGGAAGTTTCAGGAAAAAAACGTAAATTTTAAATAAAGAATTTTGAATCAAAATAAGGGTCAGTAGCCATCAATGCAGCCTGATCAATGCCCATCTGCATCCTCAAAATTGCCCATCAATGTAGCTTGATCAACGCCCATCCGCGGCGTCACAATTGTCCATCAATGCAGCTTGATCAATGCCCATCCGCAGTGTCACAATTGCCCATCAATGCAGCTTGATCAATGCCCATCTGCAGCCTCACCAATGCCCATCTGTAGCCTTACAATTGCCCATCAATGCAGCTTGATTAATGCCCATCTGCAGCCTCCCCATTGCCATGAATGCAGCCTGATCAATGCCCATCTCAGGGAGTGGGGTGGGATGAGCGCCGTCAGATTACATACAGCAAGAATCTCCTGTTTACTCAGCGGCCTCTTTAATACAAAGTCCCGCCTCCTGGACTGGCTTCTATGATAGACAGAACACTGGTCCAATGCCAGCCCAGGAGACGGGACTTCCTATTACAGAAGCCGCTGAGTAAATAGGAGATTCTCGCTGTATGTAATCTGACGGCACTCGTCTCGCCCCCCTCCCCGTTCTCTCTGAGGCAGCCCAAATTGCAGTATCGGCGTATAACACGCACACACTATTTGCAACCGATTTGCAGGGTGAAAAAGTGAGTGTTATATGCCAATAAATACAGCATTTTGTTCTTCTAATGTAGGGACATTAGAAAATATGAAAATTTTTCTAGGCTCTCCTTCTAGGATCGGGGAAGGGGCTGGTAAATATTTAATTACCGGCCATTCTTTTCTGAATGAACACATTCGGTGACCTGTACCGATCGCTCCTGTCTTCATTCTTAACTGAAGCATAGTAAACTCTGCTTACTGCATCCTGCAGAGAGAGGGACTGGGGAATCTCTGTCTTCTTTTTCTTTCTCTGTCTCAAAAGTGAGACATCAGGGGTTTGTTTAGACCATTGATATTTCACTAAAGCCCCATAACGGGGCTCCTAAAAAAATATATATATTTTTTTTAAATATTGTAAAAAAGAATGAAAAAATAAAAAAGTACTGACACTGTCCACTGCCCTACTGACACCAATCTTTGCTCTACTAATGCCGTCCAATGCTCTAGAGATATACACGCATGCTCTGGGGTGCACACCCTAATGCAATAGGCTGCACACCAATGCACATACCAATGAAGCATTTATTTTTTAATTTCTTTCTATTAAGTATTTATGTATGATTTAGATGCTTAAGAAGCCATTTTTTGCCATTCTTGAATAGTTATTTGAGCATATATGATAGTTTTGTAGGTTTAGTATTTAATATTGAATACATTTTAGAAATATGACTAGATATTTTATTAAAATCAAAATCCAAGATGTTCTGGATAATGATAAATGCAAGAACCTCTGCTATTCTAAATGATATACTTGAATTGTGTTAAATTTGGAATCCTTGATTCTTTTTCATATCTGGTGGAAATCTTTAAATTTATGATCCATGATACCCATACTTTTTCTTCATTGTATCCCCCACTTTTATTTTCGAACCTTTTCATTAACTGTTGCTTAAGACCCCATTCACACAGGGGTGACTCGTCAGGCATCTCAGCCACCTGACGAGTCGCGTCCCGTTCTGTAAAATGGAACCGTTCTAATAGGAGCGACTCAAGTCGCTCCGACTTAGAAAAAGGTTCCTGTACTACTTCAGGATGACTTCAGGGCGACTTCCATTGACTTCAATACAGAAGTCATTTTGCAAGTCACCTTTTGAAGATCGCCCGGCAGAGTCGCGGGACAAGTCGTGCCGCCCCTGTGTGAATGGGCTCTAACTTATTTACATTCATGCATTATACTTTCACTGTTTCAACATACAGTAATGTACACTATTTCCCTGAAACAGCTATTGTTATAATCTGATATACTCCATGTGTCTCATCTAAATTTCTAGTGAGGAAATCCTCCCAATCTGAATTCAAACATGAGGATTATAATGGGGTGTAGCCGCTTCATCAAGTTGATATAGATATAATCTCTGTGTGAAGATAGCTCTCATCTGACACAGTACAGGGTAAGCAAATCTGTTTTGACACATTTCACTGTGAGCTTCTTCAGAAACAGGGATCATTTTGTTAAGAATAATGTGTATGTACACTATATCATACCAAAGGAGGGACCGGGACACATTGACTGGGGGTCGCTGGGGGAGATGGACTGATATTTCTAATCTGTCAGCAGTGTTTTTGTATATTCCCACTTGGCCAGATGCCACATGAGATAGCATTAAGATACAGATTGTCCCTTAGGGCTTGTTCACAGGAGCTTTCCTCTCTTCAGCCCCGCACTAGCATGTCTCAACCATGTGCACCGCGCGCGGTGGTGTGGCACTTGCAGAGCTGCCTCATTCACTTGAATAGGTCACATTCGGTGGGCGCTATGCACCCCCACTTGCTGCCTGTGCGGCTAAAGGGGGTAGTGGTTGAGGATGGGGGGGAAGCATTGCTCAGATGTAGGAATTTACTGTTGTCAGCGGGTAGTGTGGGAAATATTTGTCCCACAGAATGGCTGTGCAACTGGTGAGATGGGGGGGGGGGGGGGGGAGGGGGCACACCTTCAGAGCCCTATAAAAAATGGCACCCAGATCACGTTTACCTGAAAGCCCTTAGTTGGCTTTAAAAGTCAATAGCAGTCATGAGCTTGATTTAGGCTGGGTTCACATATATGAAAATTTGATGTGTTTTTAACCGCATCCAATTCGCATAACATGTGAATGTGACCGGTTTTCAATGTTTCCGATTCACACATGTGCGGGTCTGCCGCGGTGCTGTTTTGTGTTTTTGGGTCCAGTTAAGGTGTGAATTCAGGAAAAGATTTACACCTTAATCGCACCTGAACCGGTGAACGAAAATACACTGAACTCAGGACTGCAGACCGCAGCCGCATATATGTGAACCCAGCCTTAGGGAGGGTTCACACTGGTCTGATATGCACTTTGAGAGCACAAGTCGCATGACATGTCAAAATCAATGGTTCCCTATAAGAGCCGTCTTAACTGGTCCGACTGTGAAAAAGGTTCCTGCAGTACTTTAGTCCAACTTGGGCGCAATTTTAGACCAATGATTTGAATGGAAGTCGCATTCAAGTCGGATCATAATTTTAATTGATCCAACTTGTGGCATGCGACTTGTGCTCTGAGATCAAGTGTCGACAATGTTAGCAATGTAAAATTCCCTCAAAAAACAGAGTGGGGTCCCCCCGCAATCCATACCAGGCCCTGTGAGTCTGGTGTGGATCTTAAATGGAGAATCCCATGCCAAATTTGTTTAAAAAAATGCGTGGGGTTCCCCCCAAGACCATACCAGACCCTTTGGTCTGGTATGGATTTTGAGGGTAAACCCCCTGAACCATACTGGGCATGATGGGTCTGTGACATCACAAGGGGGTGTGGTCTCAGGGTGTTGTCACCTGATGGCCACCCCCCATAGCTATATAAGAACTGTCAGACAGAGCTCACAGAATGGTGAGAGCCACGTCGGAGGAGGATTGCTTTTTTTTATTTTCAGATGATCAGCGGTGGCGGAGGAGGAAGACATCGGTGGAGGAACCGGAGAAAGAAGACAATGGTGAAGGAACCGGAGTAAGAATACTTCAGTGGAGGAACCGGAGAAAGAAGACGTGATTGACGTTGGAGCTACAACGGGTACATTCTTAATTTTTAATAAAGGGATTATCAAAAACCACCTCTTGTTTTTCATAACACTACACTGCTTTTTTTTTGGGTGAATGGGTAGGAATATAATGTACCCCATACTCATTCACAAAAGGGGGGATGGGATCCAGGGGCCCCCTTTCTTAAGGGGGTCTTCCAGATTCTGATAAGACCCCCTCATCCACCGGCCAGGGTTGTGGGGAAGAGGCCCATATTGATGGGAACAAGGTGCTCTGAGGTGGGGGCATAGCCCCCCCTGCCCTGAAGCATCCACCCCCCCCATTGTTGAGGGCATGTGGCCTGGTATGATTCGGAGGGGTGCTCTCGCTCACTCCCCCTTTCCTAACTCGCCAGGCTGCATGCTCTAATAAGGGTTTGGTATGGGTTTGGGGGGGCCCTATGCCATTTTTTTATTCTTTGGCATGGGGTTTACCCTCAAAATCCATACCAGACTGAAGGGTCTGGTATAGTCTTGAAGGTGGGATCTCACGCCGTTTTTTTTATTATAAATTTGGCGTGAGGTTTTATCCATACCAGAGCCAAATAAATCATTTTGATTGGTCAAAGTACAAGTCACAATCATTCCAATCAAATCGGATCTAAATCGGATCCCGTTAAAGTCACATAGAAGTCGGACCTGAAGCCCCAGGGCAAAGTCGGATCGGAAGTCGTGCGATTTCCGTGTCAGATCAGTGTGAACTAAATCTCCATTCACTCCTACAACTCCAAAATTGTTCCAACTTTGGAGTGCAACGTTAAAGCAACTTTGACTCAGCTTTCGATGGGTTCAACTTGGATACAACTTTGGCTTTGACCAGTGATAATGGACAACTGTTGCATTTTATAACATTCAGGTATGACTTTCATGCAACTTTTGAGGGTTAACATTGAAGTCTATGGCCCTCAAGGTGCATGACAGTCAGACCAAAGTAGTGCATGAACGACTTTGAAGTCGCTGCAACTTTAAGTCGCACATATATGAATGGTTATCATTCGAAAACATGGGGAACGGCTTGTCATGCGACTTTGATGTCCAAAGTTGCATGTCAGACAAGTCGCACAAGTATGAATGAAAAACTTAACTGCTTGAATACCAGGATGCTTCTAAATGTACCTTGGTAGACAATGTTAACCACTTACGGACCAGCCGCCGTTGTTATACGTCGGTACTTTCACGTGGAATACCGTTGTTATGGCAGTACATAGCTGCCAAAACCCCCGTATCCTCTTAAACTGCAGGCGGTCCGCTTTCGGATAAAAGTGGTCTCTGCGGCGGATTCTTTGCGAGATCACTTTTATCGCCGCCGGGCTCCGGTCGTCTCTGCCGCTTACTGGAGCCGCCGGTAACGGACACCTCAGTAGCCGAGTGAGGGAACGATGGCCCCCACACGGCTCCATAACATTGGATGACGGAAGCGACATCAAGCGTCACTTCCGCCCAATGGTCTTAAAGGGGATTTTTTTTTCAGTTTTTTTTTATTGCATTTAAATGTAAATATGATATCTAAGGTCTCTTTGACCCCAGATCTCACATTACAGAGGTCCTGTCATGCTTTTTTTCTACTATAAGGGATGTTTCCTTGTAATAGGAATAAAAGTGACCCAAACATTTTTTTTAAAAGGACAGTGTAAAAATAAAAATGTTAATGTCCGAGCTTGCGTGCAGAAGCGAACGTATACGTAAGTCATGCCCGCATATGAAAACGGTGTTCAAACTACACGAGTGAGGTATCGCCGCGATAGTTAGAGCGAGAGCAATATTTCTAGCAAAATACCTCCTCTGTAACTCAAAACTGGTAACCTGTAGAGATTTTTATACGTCGCCTATGGAGATTTTTAAGGGTCAAAGTTTGTCGCCATTCCACAAGCGGGCGCAATTTTAAAGCATGACATTTTGGGTATCAATTTACTCGGTGTAACATTATCTTTCACAATTTTAAAAAAAAATTGGCTTACTTCTGTTTTCTTATTTTTTTTTAAAAAAAAGGTGTATTTTTTCCCAAAAAAATGTGTTTGTAAGACCGATGCGCAAATACGGTGTAATTTAAAGTAATGCGACGACCACCATTTTATTCTCTAGGGTGTCTGAAAAAATATATATAATATTTGGGGGTTCTAGGTAATTTTCTAGTAAAAAAAAATGATTTAAACTTGTAAAAAACAAGTTTGAAAAATAGGCCTGGTCCTTAAGTGGTTAATGTACATATTCAAATTACAGTACTGTACTTTAAAGTGTTAAAGCTTATATAAGATTTTTGGTGGTTGGGTTTACACTTTCAGGGTGGGGGTTTGTTTTGGCCTTCTTGTATCAAGTCTATTTAATTACAATAAAGATGGAGGTATTAGCAGCATATCTGATTCATTATAGATTAAGATTGCACTTTGTTTACCATATTTACATGGTAATGTATTATACATAAATACTATATTTAGTTATTACTTACAATAATTATACATTTTTGAAGTTTTTATTGAATTAGTTGATTTCCAATTAGCTTTATTTCCATAGTGGCTATATATTAATTGAATATGCCTGGAACTAAGTGTATTAGCACATATTTACATATTACATTTTTCATTTGTTTATATTAACTTAACATTTCATTTTCGAGTTGATTACCTGTTTATGTAAAATACCTAATGTTCAGATATGTATAATTCCATCCAATTTTTTATCATATACTTAACTAATATTACCATTTGTTGTAACTATTTATTACTAATTGTAACTGTCTTTATTATTTAACCAGTTAACGACCCCTTCACGCCGATATACGTCACAATCACGTACGTGGCCCTTTAACTGCCGACGTCGCGCGCACGCCGACGGTGGCGGGCTCGCGACCCCCCTGCCTTCCCCGTGAGTGGGACCGCGGGTCCCGCGGACTCGATCGCCACGGGGATCCCTGCGATCGTCTCACGGAGGCTCGGAGCGGGGAGATGTTAGTGTAAACACAACATCTCCCCGCTCCTCTACTGACAATGTCAGCGATCTCCGCTCTGTGTAATCAGAGAGGAGATCGGTGACGTGTCAGTCGTAGCCACGCCCCCCCTCAGTTAGTAACACGCCCCTAGGCACACTTAACCACTCCAGTGCCCCTAGTGGTTAACCCCATTCACTGCCAGTGTCATTTTCACAGTAATCAGTGCATTTTTATTGCACTGTTCGCTGTGAAAATGACAATGGTCCCAAAAATGTGTCAAAAGTGTCCGAAGTGTCCGCCATAATGTCGCAGTTGCGAAAAAAATCGCTGATCGCCGCCATTACTAGTAAAAAAATAATAATTAATAAAAATGCCTTAAAACTATACCCTATTTGGTAAACGCTATAATTTTTGCACAAAGCAATCAATAAACGGCGATTGCAATTTTTTATTTATTTTTTTATTTATTTTTTTACCAAAAATATGTAGAAGAATATGTATCGGCCTAAACTGAGGAAATTTTTTTTTTTTTATATATTTTTTGGGGATATTTATTATAGCAAAAAGTAAAAAATATGTCATTTTTTTTTTCAAAATTTTCGCTCTTTTGTTGTTTATAGCGCAAAAAAAAAACACAGAGGTGATCAAATACCACCAAAAGAAAGCTCTATTTGTGGGAAAAAAAGGACGTCTATTTTGTTTGGAAGCCACGTTGCATGACCGCGCAATTGTCAGTTAAAGCGATGCAGTGCCGAATCGCAAAAAGGGGCCTGGTCATAATGGCCCGTATTGGTCCGGGGCTTAAGTGGTTAGTATTCAAAAAAAATAATTGACAAAGATTGCACTTTGTTGGTTAAGGGACTCCGCTGTTTTACAACCCGTGTTACATTAAAAAAATCTTGTCATCTCGTGTTTATGGTTACCTCCAGCAGGGAAACATTTGATTTGCAGGGAAATGGAGAGAATAACATTCCTAGAGACCAAAACACAACAGTAATGGCAGCATTTTCCAGCTGCTACAGGAAATTATATTTTGGGATGAATGTAATAAAAACAGCAGAAGGATGTACTGTACCTGTCTATAAAAAGCTCAGCAGTCAGACAAGTCTGACAGTACGTGAAAGAGATTACAGCCAGGTTATGACATTTGAAAAATACAAAGCTAATTCATTAGGAGAATATAATACCACTAAATAAAGTGGTATTAAAGACAAAGCCAAAATTGTTATATATTGCAGCTTACCCATCACTAGATGTGGTGGCTGTTAGGGATGAGCTGAACACCCCCCGATTCGGTTCGCAGCAGAACATGCGAACAGGCAAAAAATGTGTTCAAACACGCGAACACCGTTAAAGTCTATGGGACATGAACATGAAAAATCAAAAGTGCTAATTTTAAAGGCTTATATGCAAGTTATTGTCATAAAAAGTGTTTGGGGACCCGGGTCCTGCCCCAGGGGACATGTATCAATGCAAAAAAAGTTTTAAAAACAGACGTTTTTTCGGGAGCAGTGATTTTAATAATGCTTAAAGTGAAACAATAAAAGTGAAATATTCCTTTAAATTTCGTACCTGGGGGGTTTCCCGTGATGCGTTAGAAGGGGCGGGGTCACGTTATGGGTGGCCCCGCCATCGGTTATAAAAGTAACTGTCAAACAGCCTGCGCGTCATTAGCCGGGGGGGCTCCGGTGCAGGGAGGACCATGCGTCGTTTCTCGCTGGAGTGGAGAGCCGGTGCTGGCAAGATCGTGCTTCGTTCATCGCTGGAGAGCATCGTTGGAGTCAGAATGGATCATCGCTGGACATCGAGAATGTATTACAACGCTGGAATGTTTATTTTTCCTTTTTTCTTTTTATTAAAGGACTTGTCCCAACTGTGTCTGTGTGTTTAACATTTTGACACTTTCTTTTGTGAAATGGTAGGGGAACAATGTACCCCATCACCAATTCACATGGGGGGGAGGCCGAAATCTGGGGGTCCCCTTTGTTAAAGGGGGCTTCCAGATTCCAATAAGCCCCCCCGCCCGCAGACCCCCACAACCACTGGGCAAGGGTTGTGGGGATGAGGCCCTTGTCCCCATTAACATGGGGACATCCTCTTCATGTTGAGGGCATGTGGCCTGGTACGGTTCCTGCGGCCTGCCAGGTTGCATGCTCGGATAAGGGTCTGGTATGGATCTTTGGGGGGAACCCCATGCCATTTTTTTTTTTTGGTGCGAGGTTCCCCTTAAAATCCATACCAGACTTGAAGGGTCTGGTATGGATTTTTGGGGGAAACCCCACGCTTTTTTTTTATTATTTTGGTTTGGGGTTCCCCTTAATATTCATACCAGACCCAAAGGGCCTGGTAATGGACTAAGGGGGAACCCATGCTGTTCTTTTTCAATTACTTTTATCTGTGTTGCCAGGACCTGACAATTTATTATAGCCGCGATCAGTTTTAAATGACTTTTTTTCCTTTAGAAATGTCATTTTGTGCGGGGACTTTTCTAAGCACGGGAAACATGCGCTACTTTACGGGCATACTATAGACACCCCACAGGTATGAAATTTAAAGGAATATTTCACTTTTATTGTTTCACTTTAAGCATTATTAAAATCACTGCTCCCGAAAAAACTGCAGTTTTTAAAACTTTTTTTTTGCATTGATACATGTCCCCTGGGGCAGGACCCGGGTCCCCAAACACTTTTTATGACGATAACTTGCATATTAACCTTTACAATTAGCACTTGAGATTTCTCCCATAGACTTTTACAGGGTGTTCCGTGGCTTTTCTAATTTGCCGCGCACACCCCAAACGGGCGAACAGGCAATGTTCGCGTCGAACTCATGTTCGACTCGAACAGATAGCCCATCCCTAGTGGCTGCATTAGTTTTCTTTTTTTTAGGCTTTTCCCCTCTGTTGTCACCTGCTGATCTGGCCAGTAACACACCTCCTGTATTAGAGTGCTCCCACTCTGGATGAAGGAGCACAGGGGCACATTTGGACAGCAGTATTGTCAGTCTGGGGAGTGCTGGCAGATTTAAATGCACTATTAAACTCCAGCTGACACTTTATAATCAGTTACAGCAAACAGTTTTTTTTGTTCCTTTTGGGATAAAGGTTTTGCAGGAATAAATAAAAACTGATCATTTTAATCAACCCCCCCGCCATTGTTAAAGCAGAGGTCCGGCGGTAATTTTTTATTTTTTTTAAAGTCAGCAGCTACAAACAGTGTAGCTGCTGACTTTTAATAAGCACACTTACCTGTCCAGGTTTCCCGCGATGTCGGCCGCTCAAGGCCGATCCATCCCTCGGACCGGGTCCCGGCGCCGCCATCCTCACTAAGGGAAACAGGCAGTAAAGCCTTGCGGCTTCACTGCGCGTTTTCTACTGCGCATGCGCAAATCACGTGGCTCTTTGTGAATGGGCACACCATCCTGTGTGTCCCAGAAGGCAGCGCGCCTCCATTTCCAAGGAGGCAACGCGAGGAGGAGAACAGAGAACCTCACTGCGGACGAGGAAGAGGCAGATTAGGACAATCTGCCTAGTAACAGCCATTTCTGGTAAGTATATATAAAAAAAAAAATTTGAGCCTTTTTGGCAATTTTTTTTTTTTTTAGGGTGGACCTTTCGCTTTAAGTGATTTTTCTCATCCATGTAAACTGATACATTCTGCTGGAGAGCTTTTGAAAAAGGACAGACTTACTGGCTGGATCAGAAGATGAAAATGGTAGAAAGAAAGCATAAAAGCCTGGAGGCCCCACACTAGGCAAAGGTGTGCCGAAAGGCCCCAGACTAGGAAAGGGGGTGTCCAAAGTTTCCAAATTAGATAAGGGGGGGGCTGGAGGCTCTGTTCTAGAAAAGGGAGTGCCTGAAGGCTCTAGACTAGAAGAAGCTGTGCACGTGGAAGCTTTGGACTATGAAACAGGGTACCTGGAGGCCCTGGACTAGGTGGGGGAGTGCCTGGATGCCTTGGACTAGAAGGTGATGTGTCTAGAGGCCCTGGACTGGAAGGTGGTGTGCCTGGAGGCCCTGGACTAGTTGGGGGAGTGCTTGGATGCCTCTGACTATAAGGTGATGTGCCTGAGGGCCCTTAACTGGAAGGTGGTGTGCCTGGAGGCCCTGGACTAGGTGGGGGAGTGCCTGGATGCCTCGGACTATAAGGTGATGTGCCTGGAGGCCCTGGACTGGAAGGTGATGTGCCTGGAGGCCCTGGACTAGGTGGGGGAGTGCTTGGATGCCTCAGACTAGAAGGTGATGTCCCTGGAGGCCCTGGACTGGAAGGTGGTGTGCCTGGAGGCCTTGGACTAGGTGGGGGAGTGCCTGGATGCCTCGGACTAGAAGATGATGTGCCTGGAGGCCCTGGACTGGAAGGTGGTGTGCCTGGAGGCCCTGGACTAGGTGGGGGAGTGCTTGGATGCCTCAGACTAGAAGGGGATGTGCCTGAAGGCCCTGGACTGGAAGGTGGTGAGCCTGGAGGCCCTGGACTAGGTGTGGGAGTGCCTGGATGCCTCGGACTATAAGGTGATGTGCCTGGAGGCCCTGGACTGGAAGGTGGTGTACCTGGAGGCCCTAGACTAGGTGGGGTAGTGCCTGGATGCCTCGGACTATAAGGTGGTGTGCCTGGAGGCCCTGGACTGGAAGGTGGTATGCCTGGAGGCCCTGGACTGGAAGGTGGTGTGCCTGGAGACCCTGGACTGGAAGGTGGTGTGCCTGGAGGCCCTGGACTAGGTGTGGGAGTGCCTGGATGCCTCGGACTATAAGGTGATGTGCCTGGAGGCCCTGGACTGGAAGGTGGTGTACCTGGAGGCCCTAGACTAGGTGGGGTAGTGCCTGGATGCCTCGGACTATAAGGTGGTGTGCCTGGAGGCCCTGGACTGGAAGGTGGTATGCCTGGAGGCCCTGGACTGGAAGGTGGTGTGCCTGGAGACCCTGGACTAGGTGGGGGAGTGCCTGGATGCCTCAGACTAGAAGGTGATGTGCCTGGAGGCCCTGGACTAGGAGAGGATGTTCCCGGAGGCCCTGCTGAATTCAAGGAAAAAGAGCCAGGACCTAAAGCTTGGACTGAGGGAGAGTCTGCCTTGGAGGGTGAGCTGGGAGTCAGTGAGTTCACAACATATGTGGGCACATTTATTAATCAAATATTGCCAAACAGGAGCAAATAGACAGGTTGTGTGAAAGATCTATTAAATACCTAAAATTTCCTGCTATCTGACCTATATGACAATTAAGCGTTGTTCACATGGGGCACATTAAATGGTACCCCAACACAAAGTACCATGCGTTTTGGCGTGGCTGAATTGAATAATCTTGCACTTCTTTTGTACGATTGCCACATGTAGGGCAGCCCATTGACATGAATGGGCTAACCTAAACATTCTGCACCTAAACACGCAAAATTACAGGCGCATTGTCACACCTGCATTAGTGTAATTGGAGCTTGCATCCCTAATGATATTATCCAGGGCTTTTTTTCAGCGGGAAAGTGGGGGAACGCAGTTCCGGCACCTCTAGCACTGAATGTATGTGATGTCAAGGGGTGCTGGGTTGTGCTACAGTGTCTATTGCTGCTCAGGGATCTAGTGTTGCTGGAAGGGATCTATTTTTGCAGGGGGAGGGTCTATTTTCACTGAGGAGGTATATGTTTGCTGATGGGGCATCTATTGTTGCTGGGGTGGGTCTTATGTTACTGGGAGAGTCAGCTGTTGCCTGGAAGGATCTACTGTTGCGGGAGAATTCTATTGTAGCTGGCTGCTGGATGGTCTATTGATACTGTCTGCGGGTAGATCTTTTGTTTGCTGCTGGGGGTATGTTGTTGCTAGGGGGGGTTTATTTTGTTGAGGGTGGTCTATTGTTGCCGGGGGGATCTATTGTTGCTGGGGGTCTATTGTTGTTGGCTGCAGGGGATCTTTTTTACTGCTTTTCTTGCTATCATTAACAAATTAAAGGGGCAGTACTGGGAGGTGGGTAGGGGATGGGATCAAGGAACGGTGCTCGGAGGTAGGTAGTGATGAAGACGGGATAACTCCAAAAGGGAGAGTTCATGCACCTATTCTCTGAGAAAAAAAGCCCTGATATTATCTGACTGCCAAAACCACTGATGAGGAACTTTGCTGGGTCAGATCACTTCTCCGACAGGTAACGAGTTCTGCTTTGTTAGGAGGTGTGTTCACTACATCAGTAAACAATGATTTAATACTGTCTAACAGAGTCCTCCTCACATGCAAACCCGTGTTTATTTACAAATTGATAAATGAGTGGCCTTGTCTGTTCTTGCCTTGTCAAATTGCATTAATTTATTCTTTTATGTTTTCACTTGACATAAAAACGCAATGAATTATTTGCTCAAACACAAACACCATGAATTATGGATAGAGAACTTATGAAAGAATTCATCTTATGTTTCTTTTGCCAATTATAATAAATGTCACACTTGATTTCTAGAAAAAGTTTGTATTTGATCAAACTACATAGCACTGCAGTGTGCGACTGACATCGGTGAATAAAACAAGCAAATGGAACTCGATAAATGGAAACAAAATGTTTCTGCTTTCAAGTTATAGAGAACAGCAATATTGTCTGATAGATTTTTACTAAGTGCAACTAAGTAAACGGCAAAGAAATGCAATTATCCAAACCAAAATCTGGTCGCAGAAGAAGACAATTAGGAAGTTAAAGGTCAGTGGTATAAAATGCAAAAACTACATTCAACGGCATGTTCAAAAGTACGGTAGTTTACCTTTTTTTACTTTTAACATTTCATTTTGGAGTGAATGTACTTTACCAAACAAAAACCACATACACTGTTAGGCCCCTTTCACACGAGGTGGACTCTGTTTTGATTAGCAGGGGATCTGTCCGATGATCTCCTGCTGATCAGAGCAGAGAGGACAGATGACAGGTCTGTGTCCGCTCAGATTCTGCTGAGCAAACATGGACAGAGCCCACTCTGCTCTATAGGTGGCCGGGTTTAACCACTTGCCCGACCGCCTCCTGTACTTATACGTCGGCAGAATGGCACGGACAGGCACATCCACGTACCTGTACATTGCCCTTTAACTGCCTGAGGTGTGGTCGCTCGCGCCGGCGCGCTCGCGACCCTGCTGCCTTCCCCGTGAGTCGGACCGCGGGTCCCGTGGACTCGATCGCCGCGTGGGATCCCCGCGATCGTCTCACTAAAACTATCCACTATTTTGTAGACGCTATAACTTTTGCGCAAACCAATCAATAAACGCTTATTGCGGGTTTTTTTACCAAAAATATGAAGAAGAATACGTATCGGCCTAAACTGAGGAAAAAAAATATGTTTTTTAATATATTTTTTGGGGATATTTATTATAGCAAAAAGTAAAAAATATTGCATTTTTTTCAAAATTGTCGCTCTATTTTTGTTTATAGCGCAAAAAATAAAAACCGCAGAGGTGATAAAATACCACCAAAAGAAAGCTCTATTTGTGGGAAAAAAAGGACTTCAATTTTGTTTGGGAGCCACGTCGCACGACCGCACAATTGTCAGTTAAAGCGACGCAGTGCCGAATCGCAAAAAGGGCTGAAGTGGTTAAACAAACCCCACCTGTCCATCTACACCTGACTGTCCTTCGATCTGATCCACCTAGACCAGGGGTCTCCAAACTTTTTAAACAAAGGGTCAGCTTACTGTCCTTCAGACTTTTTTTGTTCATTATCTTTTTTATTAATTTTCCAAAAACATATATAACACACATTACAATACATGAAACACATTTACAGTCTCAATATTTCCCATTACAAATAAAAAAAAAAAAAAAAAAAGGGGAGGAAAAGAGGGAAAGATGAGGAAAAGGAGAGAGAGAGAGAGAGAGAGAGAGAGAGAGAGAGAAAAAAAAGGGGGGGAGTGGGGATGATTTTAGAAGGGGGGGGATGGGGGAATACAGTCCCCCATACTCTCCCCCAAATATATTATGTGCTATCACTCTAGTGTTGATGTCTTCTAAAGTGGAATTAAATAATAAAGAGACAAAAAGTGGTTTCAAAAACTGCTACAAACTAAAAAACAAGTGTTAAAGTCTAAAAGTAGACAGTATAGAGGACTGGGAGATGAATTTACGAGTGACTGTACTGATGGAGTGACAAAACATGTATAGAGAGAGAAAAGTGAGAGGTAAAGTTATCGTCACCTGTGCCAAAAGAAAAAAAAAAGGAGGAAAAGAAAGAGAGATGGGGAAAAGGAGAGGGGGAGAATGAGGGAGAGAAAAAAAAAGGGGGGGAGTGGGGATGATTTTAGAAAGGGGGGGGGATGGGGGAATACAATCCCCCATACTCTCCCCCAGATATATTATGTGCTATCACTCTAGTGTTGATATCTTCTAACGTGAAATTAATTAATAAAGAGTGAAAAAAAGTGATTTCAAAAACTACTACAAACTGTCCTTCAGACTTAAGGGGTGCCGGACTCTGACCACTGGGAGTTGAAAACGTCCTGTGGGAATAAACAATGCCACATCTTGGTGCCCAGTGGGAGGAATGGCGTCCCATCATTTGTTTCAGTGGGAGGAATTCTGCCCCATTGTTTGTGTCAATGGGAGGAATTGTGAACTATCATTGGTGTCACTGGACCTCATCTTTGGGGTCATTGGGAGGAATTGTGAACTATCATTGCTGTCACTGGGACTCATCTTTGGTGTCATTGGAAGGATTTAAAGGGTACAAATGTCATCAGCACACCAAGGATTCCTCAGAAGCATCCAAAGCTTTATTTACATGGTCACACGGTAAACATACAGCAATGTTTCGGAGCCATGCAGGGCCCCTTCATCGGGCAAGTGATTGGGAGGAATTGGGCCCCATCTTTAGTGTCATTGGAAGGAATTGTGCCCCATTGTTGATGCCATTGGGAGGAATTCTTGCCCTTCATTGCTGTCAGTGGGGGGGGGGGGGGAAATATGTCCCATTGTTATCAATAGATGAAAATAGTGCCCCAAGGGTCACATAAAAGCAAGCAAATGGCCACATCTGGCCCCCGGGCTGCAATTTGGAGACCACTGACCTAAGTGGAAGTGGGCGGATCCCCATATATTTGTTTTTAGTGGACCGGATTGGATTGAAGGTAGGTGGGTGTAAAAGGATACAAGTCTGTTTATACCCACCGGTCCCTAGGGGTAAATAAAGGGTCCTTTTAGGTCCGATTGAAAAACTGACAGGCAGACACGATCGGACCCTTCATTTGAAAGGGGCCTTAGAAATTAGTTTGTTTATGAAAAGTTTTCTATCCTGCTCCTTTAAATTTTCTTGTCACTGTGGTTGAAAAAAAAATGTCATTTTGCTCCCACTAATGATCAGAAAATCATCAAGATTCTCCTCCAAAAACAATTAAAGCAAAATTCCACTAATGTACTGTATACCCATTGTTAATTAAAAAGGATAGGGGTGATGGCGCTACCTAAGCCCTAAAGAGTGATCTACCAGGTCTCTGTGGTTGGCTATGTGGAGTGATGCATTAATGGTAGGTCCAACAATAATGAATTATAAATTGGTGCCCCCTGTGGTCAAAACCAAAAGGTATAAATAGTGCCAGCTGTGCAGGGGCAGAGCTGCCAAGTGCAATCCTAGGGAGCAAAGCCCCAGATATAATAAACCAAGTGTATGAAAAAAAGTGGAAATGAAAAGGAGATGATACAGAGATAATCTCCTGAGCAAATGATTAAATAATTAGACTAAAAGTCCCGACCCGCAATAATATCACAGAAGGGATCAAATAATTAACCAATGACAATATGATAATATGTGACAGTAAGAATATAACTATAAAAGTGTAGCAAAAAGTGAACCAGTGAGATAATTAAATGATGTCAGACACCAAAATCACATATAAACATGTGGTTATGTAACTGTCCATGTGTAGTTAATCCAAAAACAAAGTCGACATCCAGGCAATTCCCATTGCATAGTATGAAAGAATCTTCAACACAAATCCAGAACAGTTCCAAAGTGAATGGTGCTCGAGTGACAAGGATATAGCAGGTGACTTTTGTGCTCCCCCTCAAGGAACCCCACTCACCAGATCCTCTAACCCCTGCAAGGGTATTTCGCATATAAGCAGGGCCGATCCGCCCTATAGGCTTGCTAGGCAAGCTGCATAGGGCCCCGAGTAATTACTAGGGGCCCCCGAATCTTCGCCGCCGCCGCAACCGCCGCCGCCGCCACTAGAGGTCCGCAGGCCGGGCGGAGACAATTTTCATTTTCTTGTAGACCAAGAGGAGGGTCAGGGTGGCTGCCAATAGGAATTGAGCTGCGGCACCGCCCACCTCCCGCCCCGCTAATGTCTGTCTGTGTGTGAGTGAAATGTGGGAAGGGGCGGGGGTGGGCGGCGGCGCCGCAGCTTAATTCCTATTGCCAGCCACCCGGACGGCTCCTCCACTGTCCCCTCTGCGTAATGGCGGCAGAGAGAGTCTCTGCTGCTGGGGCATCACACCTGGTGTAAAGGGGGCCTCTGCTGGGAATGCCTGGTGTAAGGGGGGCCTCCGCTGGGAATGCCTGGTGTAAGGGGGGCCTACCCTGGTGTAAGGCCTCCGCTGGGAATGCCTGGTGTAAGGCAGGCCTCCACTGGGAATGCCTGGTGTAAGGGGGGCCTCCGCTGGGAATGCCTGGTGTAAAGGGGGGCCTCCGCTGGGGAGGCCTGGTGTAAGGGGGGCCTCCGCTGGGGAGGCCTGGTGTAAGGGGGGCCTCCGCTGGGAATGCCTGGTGTAAGGGGGGCCTCCGCCTGGGAGGCCTGGTGTAAGGGGGGCCTCCGCTGGGGAGGCCTGGTGTAAGGGGGGCCTCCGCCTGGGAGGCCTGGTGTAAGGGGGGCCTCCGCCGGGGAGGCCTGGTGTAAGGGGGGCCTCCGCTGGGGAGGCCTGGTGTAAGGGGGGCCTCCGCTGGGAATGCCTGGTGTAAGGGGGGCCTCCGCTGGGGAGGCCTGGTGTAAGGGGGGCCTCCGCTGGGGAGGCCTGGTGTAAGGGGGGCCTCCGCTGGGAATGCCTGGTGTAAGGGGGGCCTCCGCTGGGAAGGCCTGGTGTAAGGCGGGACTCCGCTGGGAATGCCTAGTGTAAGGGGGGCCTTCGCTGGGAATGCCTGGTGTAAGGGTGGCCTCCGCTGCGGAGGCCTGGTGTAAGGGGGGCCTCCCCTGGGGAGGCCTGGTGTAAGGGGGGCCTCCGCTGGGAATGCCTGGTGTAAGGGGGACTCCGCTGGGAATGCCTGGTGTAAGGAGGGACTCTACTGGGAATGCCTGGTGTAAGGAGGGACTCTACTGGGAATGCCTGGTGTAAGGAGGGACTCTACTGGGAATGCCTGATATAAGGAGGAACTCTACTGGGAATGCCTGGTGTAAGGGGGACTCCGCTGGGAATGCCTGGTGTAAGGAGGGACTCGGGGCTTCCACTGATTCTGCATTATGGTGAGTTGAATAATTTCATTCTATATTACAATGTAATAATAGAAATAATGCGCTTCAGTCATCCTGACACCATAACAACCATGGTGCCGGGATGATTGAAGCGCTAACACCAGGTGTTTGGAGTATCTTTATCTGCTGATTTGTTAAACTTTCTGGAATACACATATTTCTATTGTGGTGTAGGATCTGGGCCTGCTGTCCCTCCACCCCTCTTTCTTTCTATCTCTCCCTCTTTCTTTCTCTCTTTCTTCCTCCATCCCTCATTCATCTCCGACTCTAACCACACCCCTCCGAGCCACGCCCACGTAAGCCACGCCCACCATTCCGCGTAAACCACACCCATTTTTTCCCACCGTAAAGGGCCCCTTAGCAGAATTTTGCTTAGGGCCCCAGGGAGGTCAGGATCGGCACTGCATATAAGCTCAAATCCTGAAGACTTCAAGCGATTGATCCTCCTATTCACAGGAACTGCAGGCTAAAAAAGCTTGATATCCAGGGATTATAAGGCAGTGGATAAGTTCTTATTCCTCATGGAAAAAGAGAGATATGGCTCCCATGGTGTAGTACCAAAAAATGTGTTTATTAAAATACTTCAAAACGAGTGATACAGACAACACCAATGCTGGTAAAAGCAAGAAGTTAGCATAGGCTAATTAATGGCAGAGTAAGCCGTGTTAGAGCCTGGGATTCGCAGCTTGCGCTCCAGATGCGTTCCAACAGAGGCTCTGACCGGAAGTGACGTAGTTTGCGTGGCTCCGGCTTACGTGTTTCGTCATTGGGCGTCGTCTGAGGCGGTGCCATCTTAGTGCACCCTACGTCTATTTGGAGAGAGCGGCCATGCAGGTCCCACCCCCCGGAGCTAGTGGAATAGCCAATCAGGAGAAGCGCCAGCACCACCACGGGCGGGGCTCAAGTGTTTTATTAGGACACGCAAAGCATAAACGTATGCCCGGGGGAGAAACTATATACATATAAAACTAGCCCGCATCTCCGCTCTCCCGTTAATAAAACAGCATGCAATAAACAGGTACAAGTACAACACATAGGATATGAGAATAATGTAATTGAACGTGTAAAGACATATTTAGACAAAGGAGGGCCAGCGATACCATGATGGAATAGACATATTCAGATACATATGTCATATAAATAAAGACTGGACACCCCCGTTAACCCCCTAGAGGTCGGGAGCAGAACTGCAGTGAACAGCACAATTCTACATCTAATGGTGCTAGCCAGATATTACCTTGTAAACATTCATCCTTATGTAAATAGATAAAAAAATAAAAATAAAAATAGAAATAGGAGTGTGGGATGTGTGTGTAAAACCCATGACAAACCTGTATCATCATTGCAAATCCATGCCCAATGACTAGATATGCTAATCATACCCAGCATATCCCACCGCTGCATAGGGTGGGTGTAAACATCACCCTATAAAAACATATAAGCAAACAGGTAGGTGGGGCATGAGTGTAAATGTATATAGACACATAGGTTGCATAAATACAATTAATACAAAAGAGAGAAAATTAAAAAGTTGTCATCATCAAAATTGGAAAGGGAACATCCCTAAAGGGCAACTATTGAGGCTGCGTAGAAACTGCGAGACAATAGATGATTTTCAGATGCAGGCGGATATACTGATTGAACGATTCCATGAAAAGGGATATAAACTAGACAATCTGTTGAAATTAAAGGATGAGATCACAAATTTGGATAGAAACGCCTTGTTTGGCAAGTCCAAGAAAAAGGAAAATCAAATGGAATTGGCCTTTTTCACAGGTTTTAACTCCCAGTATAAGGATTTTGAGCATATTTTGAAGAAGTACTGGCCTATTCTAAAAGAAGATCGTGTTCTAGCAAAAATACTGCCCAATAAACCAAAGTTTGTATATAGGAGAGCACCTACCCTTCCCAACCATCTAGTCCATAATGTAATCAATCCACCGAAGCCTGTTAAGATTTTCCCAGGGATGAAGGGCTTTTACAAATGCCAAAGATGTCTTGTAGAGTCAGCAAAAAACAACCACGCAAAAAGAAAACCTTTAAATCAACCACTGACCACAGAGAATACCAGATTAAGGAATTGATTACATGTCACAGTACCCATGTGACTTATGTTATTGAATGCCCGTGCCATTTACAGTACGTGGGAAGGACCACTCGGCCCCTTTTTGTGCGGATAAGGGAACATATAAATAATATCAAAGGGTTTCCCAAACATAACTTATCACGCCATTTTGATGAGGTACACCGCAGGGATCCTACTGGGCTCATTTTTTATGGGATTGACCTTATCAAAGATAACTGGAGGGGAGGAAACCGGATGGATTTATCAACTGGGGACCCTGGTTCCCAGGGGGTTAAACCTAGACATAGATCTAAACTGTTTCATTGCCAATCCTTGATCCACCCCGTATAACCTAGGGTCTTTTTCTTTTTGGTTAGGGTGCTTCCTAATGTTTTATTCCTAAGTTCCCTATCTTCATTAGTTTTTTTAGGATAGCCTCATGCTTAGTATGGGTACCACTATATACCTAATTTACATACATGCCCCAATGTGTATACCTGTGTAACACCCTCTTCGGGATGGTTGCCCCTCTTTGTGCCCACTCTATTCTTAAGAGATGGGCTTTCTATCATTGGGACTTGGACTCTTGGATTTTTGAGCTTCCTTATTTATAGATATTTTTAATTTGCTCTCTTTTTATTAATTGTATATATGCAACCTATGTGTCTATATACATTTACACTCATGCCCCACCTACCTGTTTGCTTATATGTTTTTATAGGGTGATGTTTATTTATTATTATTATTATTATTATACAGGATTTATATAGCGCCAACAGTTTGTGCAGTGCTTTACAACAACAGGGAAGACAGTACAGTCACAATATAATTCAATTCAATACAGAGGGATCAGAGGGCCCTGCTCGTTAGAGCTTACAGTCTAGACCCTATGCAGCGGTGGGATATGCTGGGTATGATTAGCATATTTAGCCATTGGGCATGGATATGCAATGATGATACATGTTTGTCATGGGTTTTACACACACACATCCCACACTCTAGTTCTATTTTTATCTATTTACATAAGGATGGATGTTTACACTGTAATATCTGGCTAGCACCATTAGATGTAGAATTGTGCTGTTCACTACAGTTCTGCTCCCGACTTCTAGGGGGTTAACAGGGGTGTCCAGTCTTTATTTATATGACATATGTATCTGAATATGTCTATTCCATCATGGTATCGCTGGCCCTCCTTTGTGTAAATATGTCTTTGCACGTTCAATTACATTATTCTCATATCCTATGTGTTGTACTTGTACCTGTTTATTGCATGCTGTTTTATTAACGGGAGAGCGGAGATGCGGGCTAGTTTTAAATGTATATAGTTTCTCCCCCGGGCATACGTTTATGCTTTGTGTGTCCTAATAAGACACTTGAGCCCCGCCCGTGGTGGTGCTGTCGCTTCTCCTGATTGGCTATTCCACTAGCTCCGGGGGGTGGGACCTGCATGGCCGCTCTCTCCAAATAGACGTAGGGTGCACTAAGATGGCACCGCCTCAGACGATGTCCAATGACGAAACGCATAAAGCGGAGCCACGCAAACTATGTCACTTCCGGTCAGAGCCTCTGTTGGAACGCAGCTGGAGCGCAAGCCGCGAATCCCAGGCTCTAACACGACTTACTCTGCCACTAATTAGCCTATGTTAACTTCTTGCTTTTACCAGCATTGGTGTTGGATATTGAGCTTTTTTAGCCTGCAGTTCCTGTGAATAGGAGGATCAATCGCTTGAAGTCTTCAGGATTTGAGCTTATATGCGAATTACCCCTGCAGGGGTTAGAGGATCTGGTGAGTGGGGTCATCCACAAAAGTCACCTGCTATATCCTTGTTACTCGAGCACCATTCACTTTGGAACTGTTCTGGATTTGTGTTGAAGATTCTTTCATACTATGCAATGGGAATTGCCTGGATGTGGACTTTGTTTTTGGATTAACTACACATGGAAAGTTACATAACCACATGTTTATATGTGATTTTGGTGTCTGACATTTAATTATCTCACTGGTTCACTTTTTGCTACACTTTTTATAGTTATA
Source organism: Rana muscosa (assembly GCA_029206835.1). Classification (NCBI taxonomy): domain Eukaryota; kingdom Metazoa; phylum Chordata; class Amphibia; order Anura; family Ranidae; genus Rana; species Rana muscosa. Next base: position 79,439,966 of record CM055116.1, on the reverse strand, counting down.
TTCTTACTGTCACATATTATCATATTGTCATTGGTTAATTATTTGATCCCTTCTGTGATATTATTGCGGGTCGGGACTTTTAGTCTAATTATTTAATCACTTGCTCAGAAGATTATCTCATACACTTGCTTTATTATATCTGGGGCTTTGCTCCCTAGGATTGCACTTGGCAGCTCTGCCCCTGCACAGCTGGCACTATTTATACCTTTTGGTTTTGACCACAGGGGGCACCAATTTATAATTCATTATTGTTGGACCTACCATTAATGCATCACTCCACATAGCCAACCACAGAGACCTGGTAGATCACTCTTCAGGGCTTAGGTAGCACCATCACCCCTATTAATTTTAATTAACACTTTTCAGAGTTCCTTTGGGAGCTTTTTAAAAGGGGGGCTGCAACCTTCATACCTAAGCGTGGAATTTTCTAGTTCTAATACTGTATACCCATATTTAGATGGTCTTGACTAAAAAACTGAATTCAAATGTTTTGTTTACACTAACATCTCCCCGCTCCATCCCTCCGTGAGACGATCGCGGGGATCCCCGCGGTGATCGAGTCCCCGGGACCCGCAGTCCGATTTACGGGGATGGCGGCAGGGTCGCAAACGCACCGCCGGCGGCGCACGCACAACTACACGGCAGGCAGTTAAAGGCGACGTACAGGTACGTGATTGTGCCTGTACGAGCCATTCTGCCGGTGTATATATGCCGTGGGCGGTCATTCAGTGGTTAAGCAGTTACAACAACAGTTTGTTTTTCCTTTTTTGTTATAAAGGTTTACCATGAATAAGTAAAAGTTGATCATTAAAAGCACCCCTGATAGTGGTAAATGGTTTCTCCAGAGAGAAGAGGAGAGGGAGAGGATGAGAATCTACAGTAAAAACAAGGGGTTAATGCCGCGTACACACGATCGGAAATTCCGACAAGAAAAACGTGGATTTTTTTTTCCAACGGAATCTTGTTTTAAACTTGAGGTTGCATACACACGGTCACACAAAATTCCGATCGCCAAGAATGCGGTGACGTACAACACTACAACGAGCCGAGAAAAATTTCAATGATTCCGAGCATGCGTCAAATTGATATAGAGCATGCTTTTTTTTGTGTGTCGGAATTGCATACAGACGATCGGAATTTCGAACAAGAACTTTTCTTGTCGGAAAAATTGGGAACCAGCTCTCAAATTTTTGTTGTCGGAAATTCCGACAGAAAAAGTCAGATGGAGCCTACCCACGGTCGGAATTTCCGACCAAAAGCTCACATCAAACTTTTCTTGTCTGAATTTCCAATCTTGTGTACGCGGCATAAGGGTTCAGGAAAGAGAGAAGAGATAGAATGAGTATAGGAAACAAATAAAAGGAGAAAAAAACAAACAGATAGGGAGAGGAGAGGATATACACTATATTACTAAAAGTATTGGGATGCCTGTTTTTACACACATGTGAACTTTAATGGTATCCCAGTCTTAGTCCGTAGGGTTTAATATTGAGTTGGCCCACCCTTTGCTGCTATAACAGCTTCAACTCTTCTGGGAAGGCCTGCCTCACAGTCTGCATTCTAATTCATCCCAAAGGTGTTCTATCAGGTTGAGGTCAGTACTCTGTGCAGGCCAGTCAAGTTCCTCCACCCCAAACTTGCTCATCCATGTCTTTATGGACCTTGCTTTGTGCACTGGTGCGCAGTCAACCATTCAACATATTTTGATACTTTATAAATGTAAAATAACTCTTTGGAGTTGGGAAATATGTTTTGTGGAACAGTATAACAATGTAAGAGTTCAATAGAGTGGGTGCTTTTCTTTTCTTTTGAAAAGGGACTGTTCTTTTGATTCAGGCACCTGTTCAGGTGAGAAGACAATATATCCTTTTTCCTGATACTTTATGTCTCTGTATTTATCGTATTGTCACTAGGCTTGTGCAATTCGTTTTGTAACGAATCGAAGTTCGTCCGAATTTAGCAACTTTTGGACATTCGGAAGCATTCGAATTTCCGAACAAAGCAATTACGAATAAAACCGAATCCGAAATAAATTATATCGCAAATAGCGAATGCCCGAATGTCTTCGGCATAATTCGTTATGAAAAAAGTTACGAATGTACGAATCCATTCGAAGCACAATAACGCTCTGCTCTGCTCTCTGCTTCTCCCTCACCGTGCTGAACTCCCTCTCAAAATGGTGTACAGGGGCGGAGCCTATAGCCGCATGTAAAAAACGAAAGTAAAATACGAGATTTCGAAACGTTACAAATAACCGCTATGTATTTTGAAAAGTACAAATCCATTCGAAGCACATTAGGCATAATAGGCAGCGTCGTTGTGAGAGAGACACGGAAAATTACGAATCAACGAACTCAAAAAAGTTACGAAAGTAGGAGTTGTGTCCAGAATCAACGAAAAACAATGTACTCTACCGAAAGTACGAATTAGTCCGAACACGAAAAATCCCGTCTAGCAAAATTACGAATGATTACGAATCAACAGGACCGAAAAGAAACAAACCGAAACTAAACACATTTTTCCGTTGTGCACAAGTCTAATTGTCACCATACAGCAGTCATCTAATTTTTGTGAGATCCACTTTATAATCCCCGAAAACATTTTAGAAGTTGTACAAATCACAGTATAAAAAGATTATATCTTAGAGAAAGTTGTGAGGTTTTAGCAATAAAATGTGTAATTTAAATGATAAAATGACTTTGATAATTAAACCCTATTTTATCAATTTCATTAATATTAAATAATTGCGCTAAATACACCTACACTTTTCGATTTTCTGTTTTGTCTGTCTAGCACATATGTGTTTTTGTTTTTGTTCCACTATTATTGTTTTTACAACATTCATTATGGATGTTCACAACAGAGCACAGCAAATACACACATTTGAGGTTTATTTACTCATTTATATGGTAATGAGAAGTTTCAGTTTGACACATTTTTCTGACACTTGTTTAATTAATCAATTGATTGCTAGTTAGGGTGTCAATTGATAACCTTCACCTCATGTAATTACCGTATATACTCGAGTATAAGCCGAGTTTTTCAGCACATTTTTTGTGTGCTGAAAATGCCCCCTCGGCTTATACTCGAGTCAACTTTTTGCACCTGATCTCCCGGACTTTGGGGACCCGGTACCAGCCAACTTGGCACACATGTAGCCCCACTCTTCCTATACAAGTGTGCAAAGTTTGTTGTCCGGGGGACTTACGGCCGGGGAGTATTAATTTTTCAAACCCGGGCACCCCTTCCATAGACTCCCATGTTAAACGGTAATTTCTCTGGTAACTTTGGGGACCCGGTACTGGCTGTCCGTAGGTCTCCTGGAGCCGAGACATGGCATACAAGTAGCCCCCCTGTCTCCTCTACAAGTGTGCAAAGTTTTCTGTCTGGGGGACCTACGGCCGGGGAGCACCGATTTTTCAAACCCGGGCACCCCTTCCATAGACTCCCATGTTAAACGTAAGTCTAGTCATGGACACAGTGAGGCATGGACACAGTAAGGCATGGGCACAGTGAGGCATGCACATGGACACAGTGAGGCAAAGTGAGGCACAGTGAGGCATGCAGATGGACACCCTAGGCTTATTCTCGAGTCAATACGTTTTCCCATTTTTTTGAGGTAAAATTAGGTGCCTTGGCTTATATTCGGGTCAGCTTATACTCGAGTATATACGGTATCTATGTACCAGTGTGTATATATACCTGTCTGTAGACATCAGTTTTTTGAGCTATGAGTAAGCACCCCGATCTTGGTGTGAAACATGTAAGCTGATACCTGTGGTTCACCTTCGTATCCAGGCACTTGAATAAAGAAATTGCATAGGAGTGCACCATCTACATGTACTTACAAGATTGTGGTAAGTATGCTTGTTAAGTGGATTAATCCCCCATGTGGGTGGTTGAAAGGCCAGGGATCCTCATCAGGGAGACCGGAGGTCATCCTTGGCAGTGTGAGTGGACAGCAACACTTCCTGGAGATGGTCCGTGAGTCCTGGATGGGCGGAGGTGGAGCCAACATCATGGGCGTCACTGTCAGTCGGCATGGCATGCGTTTGAATGTAGTGGCTGCATTGGCATTGGTTTTGTTCCTTTATTTTCACCTGGTGATCCAGCCAGTAGGTCTCTTATTTTTCTGTACAATTATGGGTTAGGGAGAACTGGATCAAATGAAAATCAGGGTTTTAACCTGTAGCAACCAATAAAGTTTTAGCTTCTGTATATTGGGCTGGAATCATTGAACTTGGCATACATCTGGCTGCAATAAACGACAGCTGCTCTTAAATCAGACTTTGTCAAGTTGACACACAGAGAAGGATGCAGAGTGCACTGGAGTATGCCAATGCCTTATCACCCAGGGCTCTAATAAGGAAGTCAACTCCACAAAGTCTGATTTAAGAGCAGCTGTCGTTTATTACAGCCAGATGTATGCCAAGTTCAATGATTCCAGCCCAATACACAGGAGCTCAAACTTGACTGGTTTCTACAGGTTAAAGGCCCGATTTTTATTTGATCCAGTTCTCCTTAACCCATTATTGTACAGAAAAATAAGGGACCTACTGGCTGGATGACCAGGTGAAAATAAAGGGAAAAAAAGCAGAAAAGGAAAACCAATTCAGCCACTACATCCGAACGCGTGCCACGCCCACCGACAGTGACGTCGCCTCCACCTCTACCCATCCAGGACTCTCGGACCAGCTCCAGGAAGTGTTGCTGTCTACACACACTTCAGAGGACACCCTCCGGTCTCCCTCTCACCCACATCAGTAATTCACCCACAAGGCCACAGCAGAAGGATCACTAATAAGATGAGCCTGACTTTCTTATACAACACAGATGGGGGAGAAGACCAACAATGACTGCCAAAAGCCTGGCAAAGGAACCTACAGTAGGAAGGTTCCTGACATGATAGGGGTGAAAGGGGGACAATAATGTGAAAGCAGAAGATATATCTCTCCATTTACCTCTAATAGTAGAAGACTAGGGATGAGCTCGGTGTTCGATTCGAACATACGTTCGACTCGAACATCGGCTGTTCGATCATTCGCCGAACAACGAACGATTTGGGCCGTTCGCGCCTAATTCGCGGCCCACAATGCACTACGCCATCGCAGTGTCATCCAGGCGCTGTGATTGGCCAAGCATGCACTGTGACCCCGCATGCTTGGCCAATCACAGCGCCGGCAGCGAGGAGAGCAATGATTGGCCACAGGCAGGATGCCTGTGGCCAATTATTGCTGAGGGTGTTTAGTACACGCCCCACACTATAAAAGGCCGCCAGCACGGCGGCCTAGTGTAGTGTGTTCCGGAGCAGGGAAAGAGAAGCATAGGCAGGGACAGTGACATTTTTTTTTCTTGCTTAACCTGGAATCCTTTAGTTTAGGGAAAGAGAAGGATAGGTAGGGAGAGTGTCAGTCTGTTTTACTGTGCTAAACCTTGTTTGTAGGGACAGGGAAGGACAGTGAGGGAAATTCTCATTGTGCTATACTGTGCTAAAGCATTCCTCATCAACCATCTTTAAAAAAAAAAAAATTATAGGGACAGAAAACTATAGGTAGGGAGAGTGTCAGTGTGTTTTACTGTGCTAAACCTTGTTTGTAGGGACAGGGAAGGACAGTGAGGGAAATTCTCATTGTGCTATACTGTGCTAAAGCATTCCTCATCAACCATCTTTGAAATCCTTGTTTTTTGGACAGTCAGGGAAATTGTCATTGTGCTATTCTGTGCGAAAGCAATCATCCTCAATCATATTTAGAAATCCTTAAGTAAAGGGACAGAGAAGGACACCTGAAGGTAGCCCTTATTGCTTTTTTTCCCATCTCCCTGCAGGCCATCCATTAGAATGTCTGGAAGGCAAACAAGGAGAGGCAGACAGTCAGGAGGCAATAAAAGAGGGCAAGCAGGCTCTGTGTCTGGGGGCAACAGTGCTGGTCGTGGACGCGGTGCATTGTCATCAGCACATGGCCATGGGACACGCTTGTCCTTCTTTTCGGCAGCTGGACATGTTGAGCCACATCATGCCGAAGACTTAGTAGAGTGGATGACCAAGCCCTCCTCCTCCTCCTCATCCTCTCTCACCCAGGCTCAGGGTACTGGCAAAGCAGCTGCCAAAGCGTCCTCTTCCCTGGTATCAATGTCAGACTCATCATCAGTCACTCCTTCCCTAGACCCACCATGTCCTCCTCCTGAGGAGTCCCCCGAACTGTTTGAGCACAGTGTTGGGTACATGCTCCAGGAGGATGCCCAGCGTTTCGAAGGGTCTGATGATGAAACCCAGCTAGAGGAAGGCAGTAGCGTGAGAGCAGACAGAGGGGATGCTCAAGAAGGACACCAATCTGGCAGTCATGTTCCAGCAGCTGCAGCATACTGCCAGATTGGCTCCAGTGATGAGGAGGGAGGGGATGATGAGGTCACTGACTCCACGTGGGTGCCTAATAGGAGAGAGGAGGAGGAGGAGGATGAGGAGGAGGCACATCTCCAACGAGGCAGGATGCCCTTTTGTGGCCAGCCTAAGGGCAGTACACCGACGGAATCACACCGCAGAGCTCCGCCTGTGCAGGGCGCTGCCTCTGCCCGTCATTCAAAAAGTTCTTTGGTGTGGGCCTTTTTTGAGGCTAGTGCATCAGATCGCACAGCTGCTGTTTGCAACATATGTCTCAAGCGTATATCGCGTGGCCAAAACATCAGCCGCTTGGGTACCACATGCCTGACCAGACATATGTTGACCTGCCATGCAGCTCGTTGGCAAGCCTACCTCAAAGACCCACACCAAAGAACAAAGCGGACCTCTCCTTGCACCGTATCAGCTGGGATCTCCAACCCCACTATAACTTCAGTCCTCTCTGAAACATGCACTGAGAGGAATGAAGGTGTAGAATTAGGTGTGTCACAGCCAAGTACTTGCGGCCACTCTGCTAGCAGTACACCGACGTCCGATTCTAGCAGGCAAATTTCCCTGCCCCAGCTGCTGGACCGTCGAAAGAAGTTCACTCCCAGCCATCCACATGCCCAGCGGTTGAATGCTAGCTTGGCTAAATTGCTAGCGCTTCAACTGCTGCCTTTTCAGTTGGTAGACTCGGCCCCCTTCCGTGAGTTTGTGCAATGTGCGGTTCCTCAGTGGCAGGTTCCTAAACGCCACTTTTTCTCACGGAAGGCTATTCCAGCTCTCTACCGGCATGTGGAAGGCAATGTCTTGGCCTCGCTGGACAGGGCGGTCAGCGGTAAGGTGCATATTACCGCTGACTCATGGTCCAGCAGGCATGGACAGGGACGTTACCTTTCTTTCACGGCCCATTGGGTCACTCTTTTGGCAGCTGGGAAGGATGCAGGACAAGGTGCAGTAGTGTTGGAGGTTGTTCCACCGCCACGCCTCCAAAATGCTACTACTGGTTGTGACACACCTCTCTCCTCCACCCCCTCCTCTTCTTCTTCCTCCATGGCCTCTTCCTGTGCTTTGTCCTCTGAACCAGCGGTGCTCCGTAGGCGTTCAAGGGGCTACGCAAGTACGCAGGCAAAAAGATGCCATGCCGTGCTTGCGCTGGTGTGTTTGGGGGACAGAAGCCACACTGGGGCAGAGGTCCTGTCTGCTCTGCAGGGCCAGGCCGAGAGGTGGTTGACGCAACGCCAGCTTAAGCCAGGAATGGTGGTTTGCGACAATGGCACCAACCTCCTCTCCGCCCTCCGACAGGGACAACTGACCCATGTGCCCTGTGTGGCTCACGTCCTTAACCTGGTGGTGCAGCGGTTCTTGGGCAGGTACCCGGGCTTACAGGATGTCCTGAGGCAGGCCAGGAAAGTCTGTGTGCATTTCCGCAGATCTTATAATGCCAGTGCTCGCCTGGCTGAGCTGCAAAAGGAGTTGAACCTGCCCAAGAACCGCCTTATATGTGACATGCCCACCAGGTGGAACTCAACGTTGGCCATGCTGCAGCGGCTGCACACGCAGCAGAGGGCCATCAATGAGTACCTGTGCGACTACGGCACCAGGACAGGGTCAGGGGAGCTTGGTTTTTTTTCTCCACGCCAGTGGGGCATGATCAGGGATGCATGCACTGTCCTGGCACCATTTGAGGAGGCCACGAGGATGGTGAGCAGTGACAGTGCATGCATCAGTGACACTGTACCTCTTGTCCACCTGTTGGAGCACACGCTGCGTGGAATAATGGACAGGGCACTTGAGGCAGAACAGAGGCAGGAAGAGGAGGACTTCCTTGCCTCTCAAGGCCCCCTTTACCCAGACAGTGTTCCTTCTGTCCCACCCATCGCACAGGAAGAGGACGAGGAGGAGGAGGAGGAGGTGGAGGAGGATTGTGTCAGCATGGAGGTGGAGCCTGGCACTCAGCAGCATCAACAGCAGCAGTCTTTTAGGGATGATTTACAGTCCCAAGAAACCCGTGGACTTGTACGTGGCTGGGAGGAGGTGGCTGCGGATCATGTCGTCCTTAGTGACCCAGAGGACTCCGGACCGAATGCCTCAGCTAACCTACGCTGCATGGCCTCCCTGATCCTGCAAAGTCTGCGGAAGGATCCTTGTATTCTTCGGATCAAGGAGAGGGACCATTACTGGCTGGCCACTCTCCTTGATCCACGGTACAAGGGTAAGGTTGCGGACCTTATGTTACCGTCGCAGAGGGAGCAGAGGATGAGACAACTCCGGGAGGCCTTGCAGAAAGGTCTGTGCAACGCGTTCCCAGAGACTGGGAGGTTACAAACTCCTGGTCCTGGACAACGAGTTGCTGAGGCTTCGGCCAGTCAAAGAAGGAGCGGTGGGGAAGGTGGCCGTCTGACCGATGCGTTCAGACAATTCTTTAGTCCGCAGCCCCAAAGTATGATCGGTTCCAGCAACCATCGCCAGCGTCTGATAAACATGGTGCAGGAATATCTAGGGGCAAGGTCAGACTTGGACACCTTCCCCACCGAAAATCCTCTGGCTTACTGGGTCTTGAGGATGGATCACTGGCCAGAGCTTGCACAGTATGCAATTGAGCTACTGGCCTGTCCTGCATCCAGCGTTCTTTCGGAACGCACATTCAGTGCTGCTGGAGGATTTGTCACGGATCACAGGGTGCGCCTGTCCACCGACTCGGTTGATCGACTGACTTTCATCAAGATGAACCAGTCTTGGATCACCACCAGCTACCACACACCTGATGCTGATATAACAGACTAATTGATTTTAACATGTCACATCCCTTCAAGACTGATGCTGATGCTGAGTGCCTGTGCTGTTATGTTGACTGGCTATCCTCCTCCTCCGAGTCCTCAATGATACGATTGATGATGATAGCTTGGAAGATCATTTTTGTTTATGGGTGCCGCCACCAGTGCCTAACGCCCAATTTTTCAGCCCCTGTTTAACAGGGGCGTGTAATTACAATTTTTGAAGCAATACTTTGCAACAGGGCTCATTGCTGTGCTCCAAGTACAGTATCTGTGAGGGGTTGCAGTGTTGTGCCACCAGTGCCTAAGGCCCAATTTTTCAGCCCCTGTTTAACAGGGGCATGTAATTACAATTTTTGAAGCAATACTTTGCAACAGGGCTCATTGCTGTGCTCCAAGTACAGTATCTGTGAGGGGTTGCAGTGTTGTGCCACCAGTGCCTAAGGCCCAATTTTTCAGCCCCTGTTCAACAGGGCCATGTAATTACAATTCTTGATCTAATAATTCACAGCAGGGCCCATTGCTGCACCCACCAAGAGTAACTCTGAGGGCTTACAGTGTTGTGGCAACGCCACCACCACCACCACCACGAAAGGCCCAATTTTTCAGCCCCTGTTCAAAAGGGGCATGTAATTACAATTCTTGATCTAATAATTCACAGCAGGGCCCATTCCTGCACCCACCAAGAGTAACTCTGAGGGCTTACAGTGTTGTGGCAACACCACCACCACCACCACGAAAGGCCCAATTTTTCAGCCCCTGTTCAACAGGGGCATGCAATTACAATTCTTGATCTAATAATTCACAGCAGGGCCCATTGCTGCACCCACCAAGAGTAACTGTCAGGGCTTACAGTGTTGTGGCACCAGCACCACCATCAAAGGCCCAATTTTTACTACCACTGTTCAACAATTATATGTAATTACAATTCCTGATATAATAGTTGACAGCAGGGCGTTCCAGCACCAACCAAGAGTAACTGTGAGTGCTTACAGTGTTGTGCCAACACCAACAACTAAGGGGCCTTTTTCTGCAGAGTATATACGGCAGGTCCCTACTTTCAAACATCCAACTTACAAACGACTCCTACTTGCAAACGCAAGAAGACAACAGGAAGTGAGAGGAAATCTACCCCTAGGAAGGAAAATTCTCTCCTGTAAGAATTAATATGGGAGAAAGGTGTCTCTTCTGTACTGATGCTTTATCACCAATCCTTGTTTCAAGAAAAACACCACATTTCAAAAACAGTTGTCATTGGGACGGAAAGTGAGGTGAAATGTTCTGAACAGGGGCACAGACAGCAAAACAAATGTTACAGGGGTGATAACCCTTACCTATGTTTTCCAAAAAGTTTAAAAATTGATTTTTGGGCTGGAGCTACACTTAAACAATGTACCTGTTCAAAATTACAAACAGATTCTACATAAGAACAAACCTACAGTCCCTGTCTTGTATGCACCGCCTGTATACGGCTGTTCAGAGTATATAGGGCCTTTTTTATTTTATGTGCGGGGTTCCCCTTAATATCCATACAAGACCCAAAGGGGCTGGTAATGGGCTGGGGTAGGGGGGGGGGTCATGGGGTAGCTATGCCATTTTCTTAAAGATTTTCATCCATATTACCGGGACCAGACATTACATTAAAGCCGCAAGCAGTTTTAAATGGCTTTTTTTTCCTTTAGAAGTGTCATTTTGTGCAGGGACAGTTCTAAACACGGGAAACACGTGGCACTTCACAGGCATACTTTAGACACCCCCCAGGTACGATATTTAAAGGAATATTTGACTTTTTTTTTTTTTCACTTTATGCATCATTAAAATGACTGCTCCCGAAAAACGACCGTTTTTAAAACTTCTTTTTGCATTGATACATGTCCCCTGGTGCAGAACCCGGGTTCCCAAACCCTTTTTAGGACAATAACATGCATAATAGTCCTTATAATTAGCACTTTAGAATTCGAACGTTCGCATGCATTGTATTTAATAGGGTTCTAATGTTCGTACGAACTTTCAGTCCGTTCGCGGGTTCTGGTGCGAACCGAACCCGGGGGTGTTCGGCTCATCACTATAGAAGACACAGTATAGTACAGAACAGTGGTCCATGACACCGACTCTCATCTTGGAAAAACACACCATGCATTTTAGGACCAGAAATATGGAACCTTGTAACTAACTAATTTTCCATAAAACAATTTTAGATACCAACTTAAGAATAATTTCAATAATTTGATTGTATAATAAAGTTTTAGAAAACTCATACAACTTAAACTATAAAGTTAAATAAGTAAGTCAATAAACCTTCCCTGAGGAAGTCACGTGACCAGTGTTTTACGGAAGTACGGTGAGGATGCGAGTGTGTCATTACTCCCATTGCTTTTTACTGCGGTTTTTACCCTTACTTGATGTAAGCAGTTTCTTTTACTAAATAAATTTACTTTTCATTTGTCAATATTGCACTATGGCTGTCCTTTGTTTTCTTTGAGCGCCATTTATACAAGAATAGTGTTGAGCGAACCCGAACTGTAAAGTTCGGGTCCGTACCGAACTTTAGCTTTTTCCCGAACCCGGACTTTGCCCAAAAGTCCGGGTTCGGGTTCGGCAATCTAATAACGCATTTAGAAATGCTTCAGGGGCCAGCCAATCACCTTTTGATTAGCTGGTGTGCCCTTAAAGGCCATCATAGCCATGCCTACTAATGGCATGGCTGTGATTGGTCAGTGCAACATGTGACCCAGCTTCTATATAAGCTAGGGGCACACAGCACACATGACACTCTGCTTCAGAATAGATAGGGAGAGGATCTAGTCTGCTGCTGCTGCTTTTAGGGAAAGATAGATGAGGTAGTCCTGATTCTACAATCTGAGGGAAAAGATAGAGAGATAGTGTAGTGTAGGGCCAGGTTCCTGTTGGTGCTTTCAGGGAGAGAGAATATTATATAGGAGTCCAGATTCAGAGATTAAAATCAGCGATCTGCATAGGTTTACCTGTTTGTGTTGCAGTGCAGTCTTTTTACACTGCCATGAGCCCAGTGTCAGAGAAAATCTAACTTTTAGGGGAAAAAAAAAGGCACTTTATTGTTCTCTTTTCCAAAAGACCCATAGGGCCAAAAAAAAAGCATTTTATTTTGCTCGTGCAAAAAAAGACCCGTTTAGGGCAAAAAAAAAAAAAAAAAATTGCACTTTAATGTACGCTTGCAAAAAACGCCGTTTAGGGGCACAAAAAAAGTTTGCAGTGTGTTATACATATTTTGAGGTGTGTGAAATAAACAATTTCTATATAGTTTTCTCCTACGTTGCTATACTAAAAAAAACAACATTTTTTTTGAATAGCATTTTCTGCAGTTCTGCGTTTTATTTTTTTTATGATATTTTAAGTTATTTCCCTATCCACATTTGTTTGCAGAGCACTTGCCATGCTCTTAACAACATTTTGCTGCCATTTGCAGCCCTCTAGCCCTTTCCATTACCTTTTTAGAGCCTTTTTAGTCCTTAGAAGTCCGGGTCCCCATTGACTTCAATGGGGTTCGGGTTCGGGTCCGGGTTCGGGTTAAAGTTCGGTCCCGAACCCGAACTTTTTTCCTAAGTTCGGCCGAACCCGTCGAACCCGAACATCCAGGTGTCCACTCAACTCTATACAAGAAGTGTCATTCCTTGGAGCGAGCAGTTTCCTCTATATATATGGAATTACTCAAGATGTTTTGATGCCAAGCTTTGGACGTAGTTCTTCACCTTCGCCTGGAACCTGGATGTCTTTACAGATCCATCAGCAGGATTCCTTATCTGACTATCTGATGAGCCTTGTTTGACCCTTGGGTCATTGTTTGAGGTGAGCGGCCAATTCATAAATTTAACAGTCGATGTTTGGATTGATGTTTTATCAGTTTTTTCTTCTATCAAGTTATCCCTATGAGATTTTTACCTTTTATATGAACTGACTCCTACCATTGGGCTTTAGTTGGACTTTTATTCACATTTATTTATTTGTATGTTTGGATACTCATCATATTCATTCTTTGAGTTTATTACTTTATGGCACATTATTGAATAAGCGCACCATTCTCATCTTTTTCTTTTACAAGTAAGTCAATAAAGTATTCATATGCAATGTTTCATATTTTCTAGACTAAAAGGTATACAGTACATTTTCAACAAAAATAATAAAATAAATACATAATTTAAATATCAATAGGCAATATGTTATATTTTACAATAAAATGAAATAAGCAAGTAGATTTTAGTTTTACTATTTATATAAATACAATTTCCATATGCAATATTTCACATTCTAATTATGTTGGATTTTTTTTTTGTAATGTGCATTTTTGCCTCCTGTGTGTGCATTGTTAATTTTCTCGTTTTCAAAGATCAATAAAAAGTTGTTGACAGAGATTTGTTAACCACTTCGCGCCCGTCATATGACTTATGACAGCCGCAAAGTGGTTCTTAAATGCCGGGAGGCCGTCATTATACGGCCTCCGCTCCTTCGGCCACTGGGGGGTGTGCGAGCGCCGCCGCTGGCGCGCGCGCATGCCCAGCGCATCACTGAGATGCCGATGCGCGTGCCTGGCGGCCGCGATGTCCGCCAGGCACCCGCGATCGGCCTGTACACAGACAAGGACATGGATCTGTGTGTGTAAACACAGAGATCCATGTCCTGTCAGGGAGAGGAGACCGATGCTGTGTCCCCTGTACATAGGGACACAGATCGGTCACCTCCCCCAGTCAGTCCCCTCCCCCCACAGTAGCAATCACTCATAGGGCATACATTTAACCCCTTCCTCGCCCCCTAGTGGTTAACCCCTTCCCTGCCAGTCACATTTATACAGTAATCAGTGCATTTTTATAGCACTAATCGCTGTATAAATGTGAATGGTCCCAAAAATGTGTCAAAAGTGTCCGATGTGTCCGCCGCAATATCGCAGTCATGATAAAAATCGCTGATCGCCACCATTACTAGTAAAAAAAATAATAATAAAAAAAATGTCAGAATTCTATCCCCTATTTTGTAGGCGCTATAACTTTTGCGCAAACCAATCACTATACGCTTATTGCGATATTTTTTTAACCAAAAATATGTAGAAGAATACGTATCGGCCTAAACTGAGAAAAAAATAGTTTTTTAAAAAAAAATTGGGATCTTTATTATAGCACAAATCAAAAAATATTGTGTTTTTTTTTTAAATTGTCGCTCTTTTTTTGGTTTATAGTGCAAAAAATAAAAACCGCAGACGTGATCAAATACCACCAAAAGAAAGCTCTATTTGTGGGAAAAAAAGGACGTCAATTTTGTTTGGGAGCCACGTCGCACGACCGCGCAATTGTCAGATAAAGCGACGCAGTGCCGAAAGCTGAAATTTCGCCTGGGCAGGAAGGGGGTATATGTGCCCAGTAAGGAAGGTGTTTTTAAATACAAAATTGAAAAAAACATAAATTTTTTTAGTTCAGAACACTAAAAAATAAAAAAAATAAAAACACTATCAATTTCACTCTCTTACTGAAGTAGATCATTTTAACTCTTCAGGGATTTGATAACCATTCCTAGTGGAACCTTAGCTATGTTTAAAAAAAAATATTCAGCCCATTCATGAATAATGCAGGCATGAGTTCTATTAACTTTAATTTTTTCCCAAGAAAATTACAAAGGCAAATCAACATGACCACTCTGTTTTGAGGACTAATGCATTTTAATTTGAAAAATGTGGAAGCGATTTACTACATTTACATGGACATTCTCTGCCACGTTATTCTATACAGTAAGCCCTTTGTATCCTAACCCCATGCAGTAAGCAGCTTCTGTAAATGGCTGCATGGGCAGACCCTCTATAATCTCCAGTAAACACAAGGCTTATCCCACCTTGACTCCGCCATTTTTAGTTCTTTTCATGTGAGAGCTCCTGGATATTTCAAGAAAAGGGGCTCCTTTTCTCATAATGTTTTCCTGCTTAAGCTCAAATGATTCACACTCATTATAAGGATAAAAGCTGAAAGGGGAACCTGTCATCTGTAAAAAAAAAATCCATGCTTTCATTGCAATATGGATATCAGAATAATATTGAAATAGAGCTTGTATTTTAGCAGCCGTGCTTAGCAATTATACATAAATAGAACACGAGAATATTTGTAGACCCTGCAGTCTCAAAATAGCTAAAACCATACACTATATTTATATATACAAGAAAAAGTATGAGAACCCTTTGGCATTAACTGACTTTCCGTAGTAATTTGCCATAAAATCTTATCTGATCCTCATCTAAGTCACAACAATAGACAAACACAATGTGCTTAAGCTGATAACATGCACAGAATAAAAAATAAAAAAATAATTCTCGTGTTTTTTTTTAACATACCTATTAGACATGTGACGCTACAAATTTGTTTTTCATCAAAATTCGGCATATTCATTCATTTGGAAGCATCCGAATGAATGAAAGACTATTTGACATTCTAAAAGAACGAAAATTTTAAAGAAACGAAGATCCGAAAATGAAAAAATCTGAGAATCAGAAAAAAAAAAAATCCGAAGAAAATAAGAACGTAAATCTGAAACCTCCAAAATCCGAAAGAACGAAAAACATTCGGTAATTTCATTTGATGTATTTTCTATTATAGTTAAATTATTAACCATTATTATAGTCTTTTTTTAATTATTATTGTAGCGGGGTCTCCTTTAAGGCCCCACGGAGAACCCCGAACCCCGTTTGGCACCCAAGGTGCAATGGCCACTCGCAGAGACTCATGGGTGGGGTATAAAAAGGAAGGGTGAGGCTAAGCTCTGCCTCTTTGGACACTGCGCTGCTAGCAAGAGGACTCCCTGTGCGGATCTGCTACAAGTGCAAGGCCCAAAGCCTGGGCCTTGTGCACTTCCAAAGAGCCTTCCATCCCACTGCGGAGCCTGTGTGGCACCTGATCTCTATTTGCTTTACAGACATCAGTTGGACCAGAGACCTGGCTGTCGCAGACCCTGTGTGCGGAGACAAAGCGGTGGAAGTCACGGACTAGGACTGAGTCCGGAGTGGTGAGAGAGCACCTGCTCACAATTATAGCCGAGTACTTTGTTTAGGCCTATTGAATGCCTAGGCCCATCATGCTATACTTGCTATCCTGACCGGAGACTAGTTCCAGAACTGAGTTATATAGTCTCCGGGGAGTTGTTTCCATTACCATAAACTGTTATCTGGATTTACAAATTGTTGTTCCTGTATGTGCACCACCAATCATCTTGCATGCAAAGATTCCTCACCTTAAGACTGAGCTTTAACTAAGTCAGGCCTGACTGGAGGGGTAGAACTTTACTGAGCGCCATATTGCTCACGGAGAGCATAGTTGCACGCGGTGTATGATCTATTTCTATACAGTAGTTTACTAGTGTCATTATTACTGCAGGGCTCTGCATGTATGTAATGTATTGTATTGATCGTTAACTTTTATACTCAAAGTAAATCTGATATAGTTAATCATTCCGGTATTAGTGTCAATTACTATATTTTACAACCGTTTGCATTACTGTGGGATTGCTCTTAGACTGGTACAGAGCTATACTAATACCTCATTCCCTAGACTAGCTGTGCCAGAGGAGGGTCAAGTAGATTGCCTGTGGTTGGCAGCGCTGGGTACAGGGCCCGAAACAAAACCAGCGGCTCTCTTAGTTTGGGGGTATAGCTACATTATTATTACTTAATATTAATAAATAATAATAATAATAATAATAACAACTATAATAATATATTAAATTATAGGTATTGGAATTTCCTTTCAAATTTGGCTAACTGTTAGTGAACGTAACGAATACGAATCTATCCGAACTTACAAATTATCCTAAATAACGATTGCCACATCTAAACAAATGGAACATAATGAATACGAGTGTATCCGAAGTTACGAATTATCGAAATACAGTAAAACCCTGGTTTGAGGGTAACTTGGTTAGAGAGCATTTTGCAAGACAAGCAACATTTTTTTATAAATTTTGACTTCATATATAAGCGATGTCTTGATATACAAGCAGCGTCATGTCACAACTGAGTATAAAAGAGAAGAGAAGCGCCTCTAAGTGTAGCAATATGGTTACATTTAATGAATGTACATAATTTAGCAACATGCTGCTACACTTATAGGCACCTCTCTTCTCTTTTATACTCTGTAGCTCCTGCTGGATTTTACTTCTAATCCCCTTGTGGAGGTGGCCATTTGTGGATGGACATTTTATGATTACACAACCTGGTCACTAGTGATGAGCCGAACACCCCCGGGTTTGGTTCGCACCAGAACCCGCGAACGGACCGAAAGTTCGCACGAACATTAGAACCCTATTAAATACAATGGATGCGAACGTTTGGATTCTAAAGTGCTAATTATAACGACTATTATCCATGTTATTGTCCGAAACAGAGTTTGGGAACCCGGCTTCTGCACCAGGGGACATGTATCAATGCAAAAAGAAGTTTTAAAAACAGACGTTTTCCGGGAGCAGTCATTTTAATGATGCATAAAGTGAAAAAAAAAAGTCAAATATTCCTTTAAATATTGTACATGGGGGGTGTCTAAAGTATGCCTGTGAAGTGCCACGTGTTTCCCGTGTTTAGAACTGTCCCTGCACAAAATAACATTTCTAAAGGGAAAAAAGTCATTTAAAACTGCTTGCGGCTTTAATGCAATGTGTGGTCCCGGTAATATGGATGAAAATCTTTAGGAAAAATGGCATGGCTACCCCATCAACCCCCCACCCTACCCCAGCCCATTACCAGCCCCTTTGGGTCTTGTATGGATATTAAGGGGAACCCCGCACACAAAATAAAAAAGGACCTATATACTCTGAACAGCCGTATACAGGCGGTGCATACAAGACAGGGACTGTAGGTTTGTTCTTATGTAGAATCTGTTTATAATTTTGAACAGCTGCATTGTTTAAGTGGAGCTCCATGGCAAATTCCTTTTTTTTAGTTTTTTGTAAAACATAGGGAACGGTTATCACCCCTGTCACATTTTTTTTGCTGTCTGTGCCCCTGTTCAGAACATTTCACCTCACTTTGCGTCCCAATGACAACTGTTTTTGAAATGTGGTGTTTTTATTGAAACAAGGATTGGTGATAAAGCATCAGTAGAGAGGAGACACCTTTCTCCCATATTAATTCTTACAGGAGAGAATTTTCCTTCCAAGGGGTAGATTTCCTCTCACTTCCTGTTGTCTTCTTCCGTTTGCAAGTAGGAGTCGTTTGTAAGTTGGATGTTTGAAAGTAGGGACCTGCCGTATATACTCTGCAGAAATTGGCCCCTTAGGTGTTGGTGTTGGCACAACACTGTAAGCACTCACAGTTACTCTTGGTGGGTGCTGGAACGCCCTGCTGTCAACTATTATATCAGGAATTGTAATAACATATAATTGTTGATCAGTGGTAGTAAAAATTGGGCCTTTGATGGTGGTGCTGGTGCCACAACACTGTAAGGCCTGACAGTTACTCTTGGTGGGCGCAGCAATGGGCCCTGCTGTGAATTATTAGATCAAGAATTGTAATTGCATGCCCCTGTTGAACAGGGGCTGAAAAATTAGGCCTTTGGTGGTGGTGGTGGTGGTGATGGTGGTGCTGGTGCCACAACACTGTAAGGCCTGACAGTTACTCTTGGTGGGCGCAGCAATGGTCCCTGCTGTGAATTATTAGATCAATAATTATAATTGCATGCCCCTGTTGAACAGGGGCTTAAAAATTGGGCCTTTGGTGGTGGTGGTGATGGTGGTGCTGGTGCCACAACACTGTAAGGCCTGACAGTTACTCTTGGTGGGCGCAGCAATGGGCCCTGCTGTGAATTATTAGATCAATAATTATAATTGCATGCCCCTGTTGAACAGGGGCTGAAAAATTGGGCCTTAGGCACTGGTGGCACAACACTGCAACCCCTCACAGATACTGTACTTGGAGCACAGCAATGAGGCCTGTTGCAAAGTATTGCATCAAAAATTTTAATTACACGCCCCTGTTAAACAGGGGCTGAAAAATTGGGCCTTAGCCACTGGTGGCGTCACCCATAAACCAAAATGATCTTCCAAGCTATCATCGTTAATCGTATCATTGAGGAGGAGGAGGAGGATAGCCAGTCAACATAACAGCACAGGCACTCAGCATCAGCATCAGTCTTGAAGGGATGTGACATTTTAAAATCAATTAGTCTGTTATATCAGCATCTGGTGTGTGGTAGCTGGTGGTGATCCAAGACTGGGTCATCTTGATGAAAGTCAGTCGATCAACCGAGTCGGTGGACAGGCGCACCCTGTGATCCGTGACAAATCCTCCAGCAGCACTGAATGTGCGTTCTGAAAGAACGCTGGATGCAGGACAGGCCAGTAGCTCAATTACATACTGTGCAAGCTCTGGCCAGTGATCCATCCTCAAGACCCAGTAAGCCAGAGGATTTTCGGTGGGGAAGGTGTCCAAGTCTGACCTTGCCCCTAGGTATTCCTGCACCATGTATATCAGACGCTGGCGATGGTTGCTGGAGCCGATCATACTTTGGGGCTGCGGACTAAAGAATTGTCTGAACGCATCGGTCAGACGGCCACCTTCCCCACCGCTCCTTCTTTGACTGCCAGAAGCCTCAGCAACTCGTTGTCCAGGACCAGGAGTTTGTAACCTCCCAGTCTCTGGGAACGCGTTGCACAGACCTTTCTGCAAGGCCTCCCGGAGTTGTCTCATCCTCTGCTCCCTCTGCGACGGTACGATAAGGTCCGCAACCTTACCCTTGTACCGTGGATCAAGGAGAGTGGCCAGCCAGTAATGGTCCCTCTCCTTGATCCGAAGAATACGAGGATCCTTCCGCAGACTTTGCAGGATCAGGGAGGCCATGCAGCGTAGGTTAGCTGAGGCATTCAGTCCGGAGTCCTCTGGGTCACTAAGGACGACATGATCCGCAGCCACCTCCTCCCAGCCACGTACAAGTCCACTGGTTTCTTGGGACTGTAAATCATCCCTAAAAGACTGCTGCTGATGATGCTGAGTGCCAGCCTCCACCTCCATGCTGACACAATCCTCCTCCTCCTCCTCCTCCTCCTCCTCCTCTTCCTGTGCGATGGGTGGGACAGAAGGAACACTGTCTGGGTAAAGGGGGCCTTGAGAGGCAAGGAAGTCCTCCTCTTCCTGCCTCTGTTCTGCCTCAAGTGCCCTGTCCATTATTCCACGCAGCGTGTGCTCCAACAGGTGGACAAGAGGTACAGTGTCACTGATGCATGCACTGTCACTGCTCACCATCCTCGTGGCCTCCTCAAATGGTGCCAGGACAGTGCATGCATCCCTGATCATGCCCCACTGGCGTGGTGAAAAAAACCTGAGCTCCCCTGACCCTGTCCTGGTGCCGTAGTCGCACAGGTACTCATTGATGGCCCTCTGCTGCATGTGCAGCCGCTGCAGCATGGCCAACGTTGAGTTCCACCTGGTGGGCATGTCACATATAAGGCGGTTCTTGGGCAGGTTCAACTCCTTTTGAAGCTCAGCCAGGCGAGCACTGGCATTATAAGATCTGCGGAAATGCACACAGACTTTCCTGGCCTGCCTCAGGACATCCTGTAAGCCCGGGTACCTGCCCAAGAACCGCTGCACCACCAGGTTAAGGACGTGAGCCATACAGGGCACATGGGTCAGTTGTCCCTGTCGGAGGGCGGAGAGGAGGTTGGTGCCATTGTCGCAAACCACCATTCCTGGCTTAAGCTGGTGTGGCGTCAACCACCTCTCGGCCTGCCCCTGCAGAGCAGACAGGACCTCTGCCCCAGTGTGGCTCCTGTCCCCCAAACACACCAGCGCAAGCACGGCATGGCATCTTTTTGCCTGCATACTTGCGTAGCCCCTTGAACGCCTACGGAGCACCGCTGGTTCCAAGGACAAACCACAGGAAGAGGCCATGGAGGAAGAAGAAGAGGAGGGGGTGGAGGAGAGAGGTGTGTCACAACCAGTAGTAGCATTTTGGAGGCGTGGCGGTGGAACAACCTCCAACACTACTGCACCTTGTCCTGCATCCTTCCCAGCTGCCAAAAGAGTGACCCAATGGGCCGTGAAAGAAAGGTAACGTCCCTGTCCATGCCTGCTGGACCATGAGTCAGCGGTAATATGCACCTTACCGCTGACGCCCTGTCCAGCGAGGCCAAGACATTGCCTTCCACATGCCTGTAGAGAGCCGGAATAGCCTTCCGTGCGAAAAAGTGTCGTTTGGGAACCTGCCACAGAGGAACCGCACATTGCACAAACTCACGGAAGGGGGCCGAGTCTACCAACTGAAAAGGCAGCAGTTGAAGCGCTAGCAATTTAGCCAAGCTAGCATTCAACCACTGGGCATGTGGATGGCTGGGAGTGAACTTCTTTCGACGGTCCAGCAGCTGGGGCAGGGAAATTTGCCTGCTAGAATCGGACGTTGGTGTACTGCTAGCAGAGTGGCCGCAAGTACTTGGCTGTGACACACCTAATTCTACACCTTCATTCCTCTCAGAGCAGGTTTCAGAGAGGAGTGAAGGTATAGTGGGGTTGGAGATCCCAGCTGATGCGGTGCAAGAAGAGGTCAGCTTTGTTCTTTGGTGTGGGTCTTTAAGGTAGGCTTGCCAACGAGCTGCATGGCAGGTCAACATATGTCTGATCAAGCATGTGGTGCCCAAGCGGCTGATGTTTTGGCCACGCGATATACGCTTGAGACATATGTTGCAAACAGCAGCTGTGCGATCTGATGCACTCGCCTCAAAAAAGGCCCACACCAAAGAACTTTTTGCATGACGGGCAGAGGCAGCGCCCTGCACAGGCGGAGCTCTGCGGTGTGATTCCATCGGTGTGCTGCCCATACGCTGGCCACTCAAGGGCATCCTGCCTCGTTGGAGATGTGCCTCCTCCTCATCCTCCTCCTCCTCCTCTCTCCTATTAGGCACCCACGTGGAGTCAGTGACCTCATCATCCCCTCCCTCCTCATCACTGGAGCCAATCTGGCAATATGCTGCACCTGCTGGAGCATGACTGCCAGATTGGTGTCCTTCTTGAGCATCCCCTCTCTCTGCTCTCACGCTGCTGCCTTGCTCTAGCTGGGTATCATCATCAGATCCTTCCAAACGCTGGGCATCCTCCTGGAGCATGTACCCAACACTGTGCTCAAACAGTTCGGGGGACTCCTCAGGAGGAGGGCATGGTGGGTCTAGGGAAGGATTGACTAATGAAGATAATGATACCAGAGAAGAGGACGCTTTGGCAGCTGCTTTGCCAGTACCCTGAGCCTGGGTGAGAGAGGATGAGGAGGATGAGGTGGGCTTGGTCATCCACTCTACCAAGTCTTCGGCATGATGTGGCTCAACATGTCCAGCTGCCGAAAACAAGGACAAGCGTGTCCCATGGCCATGTGCTGATGACAATGCACCGCGTACACGACCAGCACTGTTGCCCCCAGACACAGAGCCTGCTTGCCCTCTTTTTTTGCCTCCTGACTGTCTGCCTCTCTTTGGTTGCCTTCCAGACATTTTAATGGATGGCCTGCAGGGAGATGGGAAAAACAGCAATAAGGGCTACCTTCAGGTGTATACTGTGCAGGAGGCTTAGCAACAATGACACTGACACTGTCCCCTGCCTATCCTTCTCTGTCCCTAAACACAAGGATTGAAAATATGGTTCAGCAAAATAATTTTAGAACAGAATAGCACACTGACACTTTCCCTCACTGTACCTCTCTGTCCCTCAACTCAAGGATTGAAAATATGGAACAGCAAATTTGGTTTAGAACAGAACAGCACACTGTCAGTTTCACTCACTGTACCTCTCTGTCCCTCAACTCAAGGATTGAAAATATGGTTCAGCAAAATAGTTTTAGAACAGAATAGCACCCTGACACTTTCCCTCACTGTACCTCTCTGTCCCTCAACTCAAGGATTGAAAATATGGAACAGCAAATTTGGTTTAGAACAGAACAGCACACTGTCAGTTTCACTCACTGTACCTCTCTGTCCCTCAACTCAAGGATTGAAAATATGGTTCAGCAAAATAGTTTTAGAACAGAATAGCACACTGATACTTTCCCTCACTGTACCTCTCTGTCCCTCAACTCAAGGATTGAAAATATGGAAGAGCAAAATTGGTTTAGAACAGAATAGCACACTGTCAGTTTCACTCACTGTACCTCTCTGTCCCTCAACTCAAGGATTGAAAATATGGAACAGCAAATTTGGTTTAGAACAGAACAGCACACTGTCAGTTTCACTCACTGTACCTCTCTGTCCCTCAACTCAAGGATTGAAAATATGGTTCAGCAAAATAGTTTTAGAACAGAATAGCACACTGACACTTTCCCTCACTGTACCTCTCTGTCCCTCAACTCAAGGATTGAAAATATGGAACAGCAAATTTGGTTTAGAACAGAACAGCTCACTGTCAGTTTCACTCACTGTACCTCTCTGTCCCTCAACTCAAGGATTGAAAATATGGTTCAGCAAAATAGTTTTAGAACAGAATAGCACACTGACACTTTCCCTCACTGTACCGCTCTGTCCCTCAACTCAAGGATTGAAAATATGGAACAGCAAATTTGGTTTAGAACAGAACAGCACACTGTCAGTTTCACTCACTGTACCTCTCTGTCCCTCAACTCAAGGATTGAAAATATGGTTCAGCAAAATAGTTTTAGAACAGAATAGCACACTGACACTTTCCCTCACTGTACCTCTCTGTCCCTCAACTCAAGGATTGAAAATATGGAAGAGCAAAATTGGTTTAGAACAGAATAGCACACTGTCAGTTTCACTCACTGTACCTCTCTGTCCCTCAACTCAAGGATTGGAAATATGGAACAGCAAATTTGGTTTAGAACAGAACAGCACACTGTCAGTTTCACTCACTGTACCTCTCTGTCCCTCAACTCAAGGATTGAAAATATGGTTCAGCAAAATAGTTTTAGAACAGAATAGCACACTGATACTTTCCCTCACTGTACCTCTCTGTCCCTCAACTCAAGGATTGAAAATATGGAAGAGCAAAATTGGTTTAGAACAGAATAGCACACTGTCAGTTTCACTCACTGTACCTCTCTGTCCCTCAACTCAAGGATTGAAAATATGGAACAGCAAATTTGGTTTAGAACAGAACAGCACACTGTCAGTTTCACTCACTGTACCTCTCTGTCCCTCAACTCAAGGATTGAAAATATGGTTCAGCAAAATAGTTTTAGAACAGAATAGCACACTGACACTTTCCCTCACTGTACCTCTCTGTCCCTCAACTCAAGGATTGAAAATATGGAACAGCAAATTTGGTTTAGAACAGAACAGCTCACTGTCAGTTTCACTCACTGTACCTCTCTGTCCCTCAACTCAAGGATTGAAAATATGGTTCAGCAAAATAGTTTTAGAACAGAATAGCACACTGACACTTTCCCTCACTGTACCGCTCTGTCCCTCAACTCAAGGATTGAAAATATGGAACAGCAAATTTGGTTTAGAACAGAACAGCACACTGTCAGTTTCACTCACTGTACCTCTCTGTCCCTCAACTCAAGGATTGAAAATATGGTTCAGCAAAATAGTTTTAGAACAGAATAGCACACTGACACTTTCCCTCACTGTACCTCTCTGTCCCTCAACTCAAGGATTGAAAATATGGAAGAGCAAAATTGGTTTAGAACAGAATAGCACACTGTCAGTTTCACTCACTGTACCTCTCTGTCCCTCAACTCAAGGATTGGAAATATGGAACAGCAAATTTGGTTTAGAACAGAACAGCACACTGTCAGTTTCACTCACTGTACCTCTCTGTCCCTCAACTCAAGGATTGAAAATATGGTTCAGCAAAATAGTTTTAGAACAGAATAGCACACTGACACTTTCCCTCACTGTACCTCTCTGTCCCTCAACTCAAGGATTGAAAATATGGAAGAGCAAAATTGGTTTAGAACAGAATAGCACACTGTCAGTTTCACTCACTGTACCTCTCTGTCCCTCAACTCAAGGATTGAAAATATGGAACAGTAAATTTGGTTTAGAACAGAACAGCACACTGTCAGTTTCACTCTCTGTACCTCTCTGTCCCTCAACTCAAGGATTGAAAATATGGTTCAGCAAAATAGTTTTAGAACAGAATAGCACACTGACACTTTCCCTCACTGTACCTCTCTGTCCCTCAACTCAAGGATTGAAAATATGGAACAGCAAATTTGGTTTAGAACAGAACAGCACACTGTCAGTTTCACTCACTGTACCTCTCTGTCCCTCAACTCAAGGATTGAAAATATGGTTCAGCAAAATAGTTTTAGAACAGAATAGCACACTGACACTTTCCCTCACTGTACCTCTCTGTCCCTCAACTCAAGGATTGAAAATATGGAAGAGCAAAATTGGTTTAGAACAGAATAGCACACTGTCAGTTTCACTCACTGTACCTCTCTGTCCCTCAACTCAAGGATTGAAAATATGGAACAGCAAATTTGGTTTAGAACAGAACAGCACACTGTCAGTTTCACTCACTGTACCTCTCTGTCCCTCAACTCAAGGATTGAAAATATGGTTCAGCAAAATAGTTTTAGAACAGAATAGCACACTGACACTTTCCCTCACTGTACCTCTCTGTCCCTCAACTCAAGGATTGAAAATATGGAAGAGCAAAATTGGTTTAGAACAGAATAGCACACTGTCAGTTTCACTCACTGTACCTCTCTGTCCCTCAACTCAAGGATTGAAAATATGGAACAGCAAATTTGGTTTAGAACAGAACAGC
Organism: Rana muscosa; assembly: GCA_029206835.1. NCBI lineage: Eukaryota > Metazoa > Chordata > Amphibia > Anura > Ranidae > Rana > Rana muscosa. Next base: position 79,414,102 of record CM055116.1, on the reverse strand, counting down.
ACACTGTCAGTTTCACTCACTGTACCTCTCTGTCCCTCAACTCAAGGATTGAAAATATGGTTCAGCAAAATAGTTTTAGAACAGAATAGCACACTGACACTTTCCCTCACTGTACCTCTCTGTCCCTCAACTCAAGGATTGAAAATATGGAACAGCAAAATAGTTTTAGAACAGAATAGCACACTGACACTTTCCCTCACTGTACCTCTCTGTCCCTCAACTCAAGGATTGAAAATATGGAAGAGCAAAATTGGTTTAGAACAGAATAGCACACTGTCAGTTTCACTCACTGTACCTCTCTGTCCCTCAACTCAAGGATTGAAAATATGGAACAGCAAATTTGGTTTAGAACAGAACAGCACACTGTCAGTTTCACTCACTGTACCTCTCTGTCCCTCAACTCAAGGATTGAAAATATGGTTCAGCAAAATAATTTTAGAACAGAATAGCACACTGACACTTTCCCTCACTGTACCTCTCTGTCCCTCAACTCAAGGATTGAAAATATGGAAGAGCAAAATTGGTTTAGAACAGAATAGCACACTGTCAGTTTCACTCACTGTACCTCTCTGTCCCTCAACTCAAGGATTGAAAATATGGAACAGCAAATTTGGTTTAGAACAGAACAGCACACTGTCAGTTTCACTCACTGTACCTCTCTGTCCCTCAACTCAAGGATTGAAAATATGGTTCAGCAAAATAGTTTTAGAACAGAATAGCACACTGACACTTTCCCTCACTGTACCTCTCTGTCCCTCAACTCAAGGATTGAAAATATGGAACAGCAAATTTGGTTTAGAACAGAACAGCTCACTGTCAGTTTCACTCACTGTACCTCTCTGTCCCTCAACTCAAGGATTGAAAATATGGTTCAGCAAAATAGTTTTAGAACAGAATAGCACACTGACACTTTCCCTCACTGTACCTCTCTGTCCCTCAACTCAAGGATTGAAAATATGGGAGAGCAAAATTGGTTTAGAACAGAATAGCACACTGTCAGTTTCACTCACTGTACCTCTCTGTCCCTCAACTCAAGGATTGAAAATATGGAACAGCAAATTTGGTTTAGAACAGAACAGCACACTGTCAGTTTCACTCACTGTACCTCTCTGTCCCTCAACTCAAGGATTGAAAATATGGTTCAGCAAAATAGTTTTAGAACAGAATAGCACACTGACACTTTCCCTCACTGTACCTCTCTGTCCCTCAACTCAAGGATTGAAAATATGGAACAGCAAATTTGGTTTAGAACAGAACAGCTCACTGTCAGTTTCACTCACTGTACCTCTCTGTCCCTCAACTCAAGGATTGAAAATATGGTTCAGCAAAATAGTTTTAGAACAGAATAGCACACTGACACTTTCCCTCACTGTACCTCTCTGTCCCTCAACTCAAGGATTGAAAATATGGAACAGCAAATTTGGTTTAGAACAGAACAGCACACTGTCAGTTTCACTCACTGTACCTCTCTGTCCCTCAACTCAAGGATTGAAAATATGGTTCAGCAAAATTGGTTTAGAACAGAATAGCACACTGTCAGTTTCACTCACTGTACCTCTCTGTCCCTCAACTCAAGGATTGAAAATATGGAACAGTAAATTTGGTTTAGAACAGAACAGCACACTGTCAGTTTCACTCTCTGTACCTCTCTGTCCCTCAACTCAAGGATTGAAAATATGGTTCAGCAAAATAGTTTTAGAACAGAATAGCACACTGACACTTTCCCTCACTGTACCTCTCTGTCCCTCAACTCAAGGATTGAAAATATGGAACAGCAAATTTGGTTTAGAACAGAACAGCACACTGTCAGTTTCACTCACTGTACCTCTCTGTCCCTCAACTCAAGGATTGAAAATATGGTTCAGCAAAATAGTTTTAGAACAGAATAGCACACTGACACTTTCCCTCACTGTACCTCTCTGTCCCTCAACTCAAGGATTGAAAATATGGAAGAGCAAAATTGGTTTAGAACAGAATAGCACACTGTCAGTTTCACTCACTGTACCTCTCTGTCCCTCAACTCAAGGATTGAAAATATGGAACAGCAAATTTGGTTTAGAACAGAACAGCACACTGTCAGTTTCACTCACTGTACCTCTCTGTCCCTCAACTCAAGGATTGAAAATATGGTTCAGCAAAATAGTTTTAGAACAGAATAGCACACTGACACTTTCCCTCACTGTACCTCTCTGTCCCTCAACTCAAGGATTGAAAATATGGAAGAGCAAAATTGGTTTAGAACAGAATAGCACACTGTCAGTTTCACTCACTGTACCTCTCTGTCCCTCAACTCAAGGATTGAAAATATGGAACAGCAAATTTGGTTTAGAACAGAACAGCACACTGTCAGTTTCACTCACTGTACCTCTCTGTCCCTCAACTCAAGGATTGAAAATATGGTTCAGCAAAATAGTTTTAGAACAGAATAGCACACTGACACTTTCCCTCACTGTACCTCTCTGTCCCTCAACTCAAGGATTGAAAATATGGAACAGCAAAATAGTTTTAGAACAGAATAGCACACTGACACTTTCCCTCACTGTACCTCTCTGTCCCTCAACTCAAGGATTGAAAATATGGAAGAGCAAAATTGGTTTAGAACAGAATAGCACACTGTCAGTTTCACTCACTGTACCTCTCTGTCCCTCAACTCAAGGATTGAAAATATGGAACAGCAAATTTGGTTTAGAACAGAACAGCACACTGTCAGTTTCACTCACTGTACCTCTCTGTCCCTCAACTCAAGGATTGAAAATATGGTTCAGCAAAATAATTTTAGAACAGAATAGCACACTGACACTTTCCCTCACTGTACCTCTCTGTCCCTCAACTCAAGGATTGAAAATATGGAAGAGCAAAATTGGTTTAGAACAGAATAGCACACTGTCAGTTTCACTCACTGTACCTCTCTGTCCCTCAACTCAAGGATTGAAAATATGGAACAGCAAATTTGGTTTAGAACAGAACAGCACACTGTCAGTTTCACTCACTGTACCTCTCTGTCCCTCAACTCAAGGATTGAAAATATGGTTCAGCAAAATAGTTTTAGAACAGAATAGCACACTGACACTTTCCCTCACTGTACCTCTCTGTCCCTCAACTCAAGGATTGAAAATATGGAACAGCAAATTTGGTTTAGAACAGAACAGCTCACTGTCAGTTTCACTCACTGTACCTCTCTGTCCCTCAACTCAAGGATTGAAAATATGGTTCAGCAAAATAGTTTTAGAACAGAATAGCACACTGACACTTTCCCTCACTGTACCTCTCTGTCCCTCAACTCAAGGATTGAAAATATGGGAGAGCAAAATTGGTTTAGAACAGAATAGCACACTGTCAGTTTCACTCACTGTACCTCTCTGTCCCTCAACTCAAGGATTGAAAATATGGAACAGCAAATTTGGTTTAGAACAGAACAGCACACTGTCAGTTTCACTCACTGTACCTCTCTGTCCCTCAACTCAAGGATTGAAAATATGGTTCAGCAAAATAGTTTTAGAACAGAATAGCACACTGACACTTTCCCTCACTGTACCTCTCTGTCCCTCAACTCAAGGATTGAAAATATGGAACAGCAAATTTGGTTTAGAACAGAACAGCTCACTGTCAGTTTCACTCACTGTACCTCTCTGTCCCTCAACTCAAGGATTGAAAATATGGTTCAGCAAAATAGTTTTAGAACAGAATAGCACACTGACACTTTCCCTCACTGTACCTCTCTGTCCCTCAACTCAAGGATTGAAAATATGGAACAGCAAATTTGGTTTAGAACAGAACAGCACACTGTCAGTTTCACTCACTGTACCTCTCTGTCCCTCAACTCAAGGATTGAAAATATGGTTCAGCAAAATTGGTTTAGAACAGAATAGCACACTGTCAGTTTCACTCACTGTACCTCTCTGTCCCTCAACTCAAGGATTGAAAATATGGAACAGTAAATTTGGTTTAGAACAGAACAGCACACTGTCAGTTTCACTCTCTGTACCTCTCTGTCCCTCAACTCAAGGATTGAAAATATGGTTCAGCAAAATAGTTTTAGAACAGAATAGCACACTGACACTTTCCCTCACTGTACCTCTCTGTCCCTCAACTCAAGGATTGAAAATATGGAACAGCAAATTTGGTTTAGAACAGAACAGCACACTGTCAGTTTCACTCACTGTACCTCTCTGTCCCTCAACTCAAGGATTGAAAATATGGTTCAGCAAAATAGTTTTAGAACAGAATAGCACACTGACACTTTCCCTCACTGTACCTCTCTGTCCCTCAACTCAAGGATTGAAAATATGGAAGAGCAAAATTGGTTTAGAACAGAATAGCACACTGTCAGTTTCACTCACTGTACCTCTCTGTCCCTCAACTCAAGGATTGAAAATATGGAACAGCAAATTTGGTTTAGAACAGAACAGCACACTGTCAGTTTCACTCACTGTACCTCTCTGTCCCTCAACTCAAGGATTGAAAATATGGTTCAGCAAAATAGTTTTAGAACAGAATAGCACACTGACACTTTCCCTCACTGTACCTCTCTGTCCCTCAACTCAAGGATTGAAAATATGGAAGAGCAAAATTGGTTTAGAACAGAATAGCACACTGTCAGTTTCACTCACTGTACCTCTCTGTCCCTCAACTCAAGGATTGAAAATATGGAACAGTAAATTTGGTTTAGAACAGAACAGCACACTGTCAGTTTCACTCTCTGTACCTCTCTGTCCCTCAACTCAAGGATTGAAAATATGGTTCAGCAAAATAGTTTTAGAACAGAATAGCACACTGACACTTTCCCTCACTGTACCTCTCTGTCCCTCAACTCAAGGATTGAAAATATGGAACAGCAAATTTGGTTTAGAACAGAACAGCACACTGTCAGTTTCACTCACTGTACCTCTCTGTCCCTCAACTCAAGGATTGAAAATATGGTTCAGCAAAATAGTTTTAGAACAGAATAGCACACTGACACTTTCCCTCACTGTACCTCTCTGTCCCTCAACTCAAGGATTGAAAATATGGAAGAGCAAAATTGGTTTAGAACAGAATAGCACACTGTCAGTTTCACTCACTGTACCTCTCTGTCCCTCAACTCAAGGATTGAAAATATGGAACAGCAAATTTGGTTTAGAACAGAACAGCACACTGTCAGTTTCACTCACTGTACCTCTCTGTCCCTCAACTCAAGGATTGAAAATATGGTTCAGCAAAATAGTTTTAGAACAGAATAGCACACTGACACTTTCCCTCACTGTACCTCTCTGTCCCTCAACTCAAGGATTGAAAATATGGAAGAGCAAAATTGGTTTAGAACAGAATAGCACACTGTCAGTTTCACTCACTGTACCTCTCTGTCCCTCAACTCAAGGATTGAAAATATGGAACAGCAAATTTGGTTTAGAACAGAACAGCACACTGTCAGTTTCACTCACTGTACCTCTCTGTCCCTCAACTCAAGGATTGAAAATATGGTTCAGCAAAATAGTTTTAGAACAGAATAGCACACTGACACTTTCCCTCACTGTACCTCTCTGTCCCTCAACTCAAGGATTGAAAATATGGAACAGCAAAATAGTTTTAGAACAGAATAGCACACTGACACTTTCCCTCACTGTACCTCTCTGTCCCTCAACTCAAGGATTGAAAATATGGAAGAGCAAAATTGGTTTAGAACAGAATAGCACACTGTCAGTTTCACTCACTGTACCTCTCTGTCCCTCAACTCAAGGATTGAAAATATGGAACAGCAAATTTGGTTTAGAACAGAACAGCACACTGTCAGTTTCACTCACTGTACCTCTCTGTCCCTCAACTCAAGGATTGAAAATATGGTTCAGCAAAATAATTTTAGAACAGAATAGCACACTGACACTTTCCCTCACTGTACCTCTCTGTCCCTCAACTCAAGGATTGAAAATATGGAAGAGCAAAATTGGTTTAGAACAGAATAGCACACTGTCAGTTTCACTCACTGTACCTCTCTGTCCCTCAACTCAAGGATTGAAAATATGGAACAGCAAATTTGGTTTAGAACAGAACAGCACACTGTCAGTTTCACTCACTGTACCTCTCTGTCCCTCAACTCAAGGATTGAAAATATGGTTCAGCAAAATAGTTTTAGAACAGAATAGCACACTGACACTTTCCCTCACTGTACCTCTCTGTCCCTCAACTCAAGGATTGAAAATATGGAACAGCAAATTTGGTTTAGAACAGAACAGCTCACTGTCAGTTTCACTCACTGTACCTCTCTGTCCCTCAACTCAAGGATTGAAAATATGGTTCAGCAAAATAGTTTTAGAACAGAATAGCACACTGACACTTTCCCTCACTGTACCTCTCTGTCCCTCAACTCAAGGATTGAAAATATGGGAGAGCAAAATTGGTTTAGAACAGAATAGCACACTGTCAGTTTCACTCACTGTACCTCTCTGTCCCTCAACTCAAGGATTGAAAATATGGAACAGCAAATTTGGTTTAGAACAGAACAGCACACTGTCAGTTTCACTCACTGTACCTCTCTGTCCCTCAACTCAAGGATTGAAAATATGGTTCAGCAAAATAGTTTTAGAACAGAATAGCACACTGACACTTTCCCTCACTGTACCTCTCTGTCCCTCAACTCAAGGATTGAAAATATGGAACAGCAAATTTGGTTTAGAACAGAACAGCTCACTGTCAGTTTCACTCACTGTACCTCTCTGTCCCTCAACTCAAGGATTGAAAATATGGTTCAGCAAAATAGTTTTAGAACAGAATAGCACACTGACACTTTCCCTCACTGTACCTCTCTGTCCCTCAACTCAAGGATTGAAAATATTGAACAGCAAATTTGGTTTAGAACAGAACAGCACACTGTCAGTTTCACTCACTGTACCTCTCTGTCCCTCAACTCAAGGATTGAAAATATGGTTCAGCAAAGTTGGTTTAGAACAGAATAGCACACTGTCAGTTTCACTCACTGTACCTCTCTGTCCCTCAACTCAAGGATTGAAAATATGGAACAGTAAATTTGGTTTAGAACAGAACAGCACACTGTCAGTTTCACTCTCTGTACCTCTCTGTCCCTCAACTCAAGGATTGAAAATATGGTTCAGCAAAATAGTTTTAGAACAGAATAGCACACTGACACTTTCCCTCACTGTACCTCTCTGTCCCTCAACTCAAGGATTGAAAATATGGAACAGCAAATTTGGTTTAGAACAGAACAGCACACTGTCAGTTTCACTCACTGTACCTCTCTGTCCCTCAACTCAAGGATTGAAAATATGGTTCAGCAAAATAGTTTTAGAACAGAATAGCACACTGACACTTTCCCTCACTGTACCTCTCTGTCCCTCAACTCAAGGATTGAAAATATGGAAGAGCAAAATTGGTTTAGAACAGAATAGCACACTGTCAGTTTCACTCACTGTACCTCTCTGTCCCTCAACTCAAGGATTGAAAATATGGAACAGCAAATTTGGTTTAGAACAGAACAGCACACTGTCAGTTTCACTCACTGTACCTCTCTGTCCCTCAACTCAAGGATTGAAAATATGGTTCAGCAAAATAGTTTTAGAACAGAATAGCACACTGACACTTTCCCTCACTGTACCTCTCTGTCCCTCAACTCAAGGATTGAAAATATGGAAGAGCAAAATTGGTTTAGAACAGAATAGCACACTGTCAGTTTCACTCACTGTACCTCTCTGTCCCTCAACTCAAGGATTGAAAATATGGAACAGCAAATTTGGTTTAGAACAGAACAGCACACTGTCAGTTTCACTCACTGTACCTCTCTGTCCCTCAACTCAAGGATTGAAAATATGGTTCAGCAAAATAGTTTTAGAACAGAATAGCACACTGACACTTTCCCTCACTGTACCTCTCTGTCCCTCAACTCAAGGATTGAAAATATGGAACAGCAAAATAGTTTTAGAACAGAATAGCACACTGACACTTTCCCTCACTGTACCTCTCTGTCCCTCAACTCAAGGATTGAAAATATGGAAGAGCAAAATTGGTTTAGAACAGAATAGCACACTGTCAGTTTCACTCACTGTACCTCTCTGTCCCTCAACTCAAGGATTGAAAATATGGAACAGCAAATTTGGTTTAGAACAGAACAGCACACTGTCAGTTTCACTCACTGTACCTCTCTGTCCCTCAACTCAAGGATTGAAAATATGGTTCAGCAAAATAATTTTAGAACAGAATAGCACACTGACACTTTCCCTCACTGTACCTCTCTGTCCCTCAACTCAAGGATTGAAAATATGGAAGAGCAAAATTGGTTTAGAACAGAATAGCACACTGTCAGTTTCACTCACTGTACCTCTCTGTCCCTCAACTCAAGGATTGAAAATATGGAACAGCAAATTTGGTTTAGAACAGAACAGCACACTGTCAGTTTCACTCACTGTACCTCTCTGTCCCTCAACTCAAGGATTGAAAATATGGTTCAGCAAAATAGTTTTAGAACAGAATAGCACACTGACACTTTCCCTCACTGTACCTCTCTGTCCCTCAACTCAAGGATTGAAAATATGGAACAGCAAATTTGGTTTAGAACAGAACAGCTCACTGTCAGTTTCACTCACTGTACCTCTCTGTCCCTCAACTCAAGGATTGAAAATATGGTTCAGCAAAATAGTTTTAGAACAGAATAGCACACTGACACTTTCCCTCACTGTACCTCTCTGTCCCTCAACTCAAGGATTGAAAATATGGGAGAGCAAAATTGGTTTAGAACAGAATAGCACACTGTCAGTTTCACTCACTGTACCTCTCTGTCCCTCAACTCAAGGATTGAAAATATGGAACAGCAAATTTGGTTTAGAACAGAACAGCACACTGTCAGTTTCACTCACTGTACCTCTCTGTCCCTCAACTCAAGGATTGAAAATATGGTTCAGCAAAATAGTTTTAGAACAGAATAGCACACTGACACTTTCCCTCACTGTACCTCTCTGTCCCTCAACTCAAGGATTGAAAATATGGAACAGCAAATTTGGTTTAGAACAGAACAGCTCACTGTCAGTTTCACTCACTGTACCTCTCTGTCCCTCAACTCAAGGATTGAAAATATGGTTCAGCAAAATAGTTTTAGAACAGAATAGCACACTGACACTTTCCCTCACTGTACCTCTCTGTCCCTCAACTCAAGGATTGAAAATATGGAACAGCAAATTTGGTTTAGAACAGAACAGCACACTGTCAGTTTCACTCACTGTACCTCTCTGTCCCTCAACTCAAGGATTGAAAATATGGTTCAGCAAAATTGGTTTAGAACAGAATAGCACACTGTCAGTTTCACTCACTGTACCTCTCTGTCCCTCAACTCAAGGATTGAAAATATGGAACAGTAAATTTGGTTTAGAACAGAACAGCACACTGTCAGTTTCACTCTCTGTACCTCTCTGTCCCTCAACTCAAGGATTGAAAATATGGTTCAGCAAAATAGTTTTAGAACAGAATAGCACACTGACACTTTCCCTCACTGTACCTCTCTGTCCCTCAACTCAAGGATTGAAAATATGGAACAGCAAATTTGGTTTAGAACAGAACAGCACACTGTCAGTTTCACTCACTGTACCTCTCTGTCCCTCAACTCAAGGATTGAAAATATGGTTCAGCAAAATAGTTTTAGAACAGAATAGCACACTGACACTTTCCCTCACTGTACCTCTCTGTCCCTCAACTCAAGGATTGAAAATATGGAAGAGCAAAATTGGTTTAGAACAGAATAGCACACTGTCAGTTTCACTCACTGTACCTCTCTGTCCCTCAACTCAAGGATTGAAAATATGGAACAGCAAATTTGGTTTAGAACAGAACAGCACACTGTCAGTTTCACTCACTGTACCTCTCTGTCCCTCAACTCAAGGATTGAAAATATGGTTCAGCAAAATAGTTTTAGAACAGAATAGCACACTGACACTTTCCCTCACTGTACCTCTCTGTCCCTCAACTCAAGGATTGAAAATATGGAAGAGCAAAATTGGTTTAGAACAGAATAGCACACTGTCAGTTTCACTCACTGTACCTCTCTGTCCCTCAACTCAAGGATTGAAAATATGGAACAGTAAATTTGGTTTAGAACAGAACAGCACACTGTCAGTTTCACTCTCTGTACCTCTCTGTCCCTCAACTCAAGGATTGAAAATATGGTTCAGCAAAATAGTTTTAGAACAGAATAGCACACTGACACTTTCCCTCACTGTACCTCTCTGTCCCTCAACTCAAGGATTGAAAATATGGAACAGCAAATTTGGTTTAGAACAGAACAGCACACTGTCAGTTTCACTCACTGTACCTCTCTGTCCCTCAACTCAAGGATTGAAAATATGGTTCAGCAAAATAGTTTTAGAACAGAATAGCACACTGACACTTTCCCTCACTGTACCTCTCTGTCCCTCAACTCAAGGATTGAAAATATGGAAGAGCAAAATTGGTTTAGAACAGAATAGCACACTGTCAGTTTCACTCACTGTACCTCTCTGTCCCTCAACTCAAGGATTGAAAATATGGAACAGCAAATTTGGTTTAGAACAGAACAGCACACTGTCAGTTTCACTCACTGTACCTCTCTGTCCCTCAACTCAAGGATTGAAAATATGGTTCAGCAAAATAGTTTTAGAACAGAATAGCACACTGACACTTTCCCTCACTGTACCTCTCTGTCCCTCAACTCAAGGATTGAAAATATGGAAGAGCAAAATTGGTTTAGAACAGAATAGCACACTGTCAGTTTCACTCACTGTACCTCTCTGTCCCTCAACTCAAGGATTGAAAATATGGAACAGCAAATTTGGTTTAGAACAGAACAGCACACTGTCAGTTTCACTCACTGTACCTCTCTGTCCCTCAACTCAAGGATTGAAAATATGGTTCAGCAAAATAGTTTTAGAACAGAATAGCACACTGACACTTTCCCTCACTGTACCTCTCTGTCCCTCAACTCAAGGATTGAAAATATGGAACAGCAAAATAGTTTTAGAACAGAATAGCACACTGACACTTTCCCTCACTGTACCTCTCTGTCCCTCAACTCAAGGATTGAAAATATGGAAGAGCAAAATTGGTTTAGAACAGAATAGCACACTGTCAGTTTCACTCACTGTACCTCTCTGTCCCTCAACTCAAGGATTGAAAATATGGAACAGCAAATTTGGTTTAGAACAGAACAGCACACTGTCAGTTTCACTCACTGTACCTCTCTGTCCCTCAACTCAAGGATTGAAAATATGGTTCAGCAAAATAATTTTAGAACAGAATAGCACACTGACACTTTCCCTCACTGTACCTCTCTGTCCCTCAACTCAAGGATTGAAAATATGGAAGAGCAAAATTGGTTTAGAACAGAATAGCACACTGTCAGTTTCACTCACTGTACCTCTCTGTCCCTCAACTCAAGGATTGAAAATATGGAACAGCAAATTTGGTTTAGAACAGAACAGCACACTGTCAGTTTCACTCACTGTACCTCTCTGTCCCTCAACTCAAGGATTGAAAATATGGTTCAGCAAAATAGTTTTAGAACAGAATAGCACACTGACACTTTCCCTCACTGTACCTCTCTGTCCCTCAACTCAAGGATTGAAAATATGGAACAGCAAATTTGGTTTAGAACAGAACAGCTCACTGTCAGTTTCACTCACTGTACCTCTCTGTCCCTCAACTCAAGGATTGAAAATATGGTTCAGCAAAATAGTTTTAGAACAGAATAGCACACTGACACTTTCCCTCACTGTACCTCTCTGTCCCTCAACTCAAGGATTGAAAATATGGGAGAGCAAAATTGGTTTAGAACAGAATAGCACACTGTCAGTTTCACTCACTGTACCTCTCTGTCCCTCAACTCAAGGATTGAAAATATGGAACAGCAAATTTGGTTTAGAACAGAACAGCACACTGTCAGTTTCACTCACTGTACCTCTCTGTCCCTCAACTCAAGGATTGAAAATATGGTTCAGCAAAATAGTTTTAGAACAGAATAGCACACTGACACTTTCCCTCACTGTACCTCTCTGTCCCTCAACTCAAGGATTGAAAATATGGAACAGCAAATTTGGTTTAGAACAGAACAGCTCACTGTCAGTTTCACTCACTGTACCTCTCTGTCCCTCAACTCAAGGATTGAAAATATGGTTCAGCAAAATAGTTTTAGAACAGAATAGCACACTGACACTTTCCCTCACTGTACCTCTCTGTCCCTCAACTCAAGGATTGAAAATATTGAACAGCAAATTTGGTTTAGAACAGAACAGCACACTGTCAGTTTCACTCACTGTACCTCTCTGTCCCTCAACTCAAGGATTGAAAATATGGTTCAGCAAAGTTGGTTTAGAACAGAATAGCACACTGTCAGTTTCACTCACTGTACCTCTCTGTCCCTCAACTCAAGGATTGAAAATATGGAACAGTAAATTTGGTTTAGAACAGAACAGCACACTGTCAGTTTCACTCTCTGTACCTCTCTGTCCCTCAACTCAAGGATTGAAAATATGGTTCAGCAAAATAGTTTTAGAACAGAATAGCACACTGACACTTTCCCTCACTGTACCTCTCTGTCCCTCAACTCAAGGATTGAAAATATGGAACAGCAAATTTGGTTTAGAACAGAACAGCACACTGTCAGTTTCACTCACTGTACCTCTCTGTCCCTCAACTCAAGGATTGAAAATATGGTTCAGCAAAATAGTTTTAGAACAGAATAGCACACTGACACTTTCCCTCACTGTACCTCTCTGTCCCTCAACTCAAGGATTGAAAATATGGAAGAGCAAAATTGGTTTAGAACAGAATAGCACACTGTCAGTTTCACTCACTGTACCTCTCTGTCCCTCAACTCAAGGATTGAAAATATGGAACAGCAAATTTGGTTTAGAACAGAACAGCACACTGTCAGTTTCACTCACTGTACCTCTCTGTCCCTCAACTCAAGGATTGAAAATATGGTTCAGCAAAATAGTTTTAGAACAGAATAGCACACTGACACTTTCCCTCACTGTACCTCTCTGTCCCTCAACTCAAGGATTGAAAATATGGAAGAGCAAAATTGGTTTAGAACAGAATAGCACACTGTCAGTTTCACTCACTGTACCTCTCTGTCCCTCAACTCAAGGATTGAAAATATGGAACAGCAAATTTGGTTTAGAACAGAACAGCACACTGTCAGTTTCACTCACTGTACCTCTCTGTCCCTCAACTCAAGGATTGAAAATATGGTTCAGCAAAATAGTTTTAGAACAGAATAGCACACTGACACTTTCCCTCACTGTACCTCTCTGTCCCTCAACTCAAGGATTGAAAATATGGAACAGCAAAATAGTTTTAGAACAGAATAGCACACTGACACTTTCCCTCACTGTACCTCTCTGTCCCTCAACTCAAGGATTGAAAATATGGAAGAGCAAAATTGGTTTAGAACAGAATAGCACACTGTCAGTTTCACTCACTGTACCTCTCTGTCCCTCAACTCAAGGATTGAAAATATGGAACAGCAAATTTGGTTTAGAACAGAACAGCACACTGTCAGTTTCACTCACTGTACCTCTCTGTCCCTCAACTCAAGGATTGAAAATATGGTTCAGCAAAATAATTTTAGAACAGAATAGCACACTGACACTTTCCCTCACTGTACCTCTCTGTCCCTCAACTCAAGGATTGAAAATATGGAACAGCAAATTTGGTTTAGAACAGAACAGCTCACTGTCAGTTTCACTCACTGTACCTCTCTGTCCCTCAACTCAAGGATTGAAAATATGGTTCAGCAAAATAGTTTTAGAACAGAATAGCACACTGACACTTTCTATCACTGTACCTCTCTGTCCCTCAACTCAAGGATTGAAAATATGGGAGAGCAAAATTGGTTTAGAACAGAATAGCACACTGTCAGTTTCACTCACTGTACCTCTCTGTCCCTCAACTCAAGGATTGAAAATATGGAACAGCAAATTTGGTTTAGAACAGAACAGCACACTGTCAGTTTCACTCACTGTACCTCTCTGTCCCTCAACTCAAGGATTGAAAATATGGAACAGCAAATTTGGTTTAGAACAGAACAGCACACTGTCAGTTTCACTCACTGTACCTCTCTGTCCCTCAACTCAAGCATTGAAAATATGGTTCAGCAAAATAGTTTTAGAACAGAAGAGCACACTGACACTTTCTCTCACTGTACCTCTCTGTCCCTCAACTCAAGGATTGAAAATATGGAACAGCAAATTTGGTTTAGAACAGAACAGCACACTGTCAGTTTCACTCACTGTACCTCTCTGTCCCTCAACTCAAGGATTGAAAATACGGTTCAGCAAAATAGTTTTAGAACAGAATAGCACACTGACACTTTCCCTCACTGTACCTCTCTGTCCCTCAACTCAAGGATTGAAAATATGGAACAGCAAATTTGGTTTAGAACAGAACAGCACACTGTCAGTTTCACTCACTGTACCTCTCTGTCCCTCAACTCAAGGATTGAAAATATGGTTCAGCAAAATAGTTTTAGAACAGAATAGCACACTGACACTTTCCCTCACTGTACCTCTCTGTCCCTCAACTCAAGGATTGAAAATATGGAAGAGCAAAATTGGTTTAGAACAGAATAGCACACTGTCAGTTTCACTCACTGTACCTCTCTGTCCCTCAACTCAAGGATTGAAAATATGGAACAGCAAATTTGGTTTAGAACAGAACAGCACACTGTCAGTTTCACTCACTGTACCTCTCTGTCCCTCAACTCAAGGATTGAAAATATGGTTCAGCAAAATAGTTTTAGAACAGAATAGCACACTGACACTTTCCCTCACTGTACCTCTCTGTCTCTCAACTCAAGGATTGAAAATATGGAAGAGCAAAATTGGTTTAGAACAGAATAGCACACTGTCAGTTTCACTCACTGTACCTCTCTGTCCCTCAACTCAAGGATTGAAAATATGGAACAGCAAATTTGGTTTAGAACAGAACAGCACACTGTCAGTTTCACTCACTGTACCTCTCTGTCCCTCAACTCAAGGATTGAAAATATGGTTCAGCAAAATAGTTTTAGAACAGAATAGCACACTGACACTTTCCCTCACTGTACCTCTCTGTCCCTCAACTCAAGGATTGAAAATATGGAAGAGCAAAATAGTTTTAGAACAGAATAGCACACTGACACTTTCCCTCACTGTACCTCTCTGTCCCTACAAACAAGGATTAGCACAGAATAGCACACTGTCACTGACACTCTCCCTACCTATCCTTATCTGTCCCTAAACACAAGGAATCCAGGATTATGTAAAGGAAAAATAATGACACTGTCCCTGCCTATGCTTCTCTTTCCCTACTCCGGTCCGGAACACACTACACAAGGCCGCCGCGCTGGCGGCCTTTTATAGTGTGGGGCGTGTACTAAACCCCCTCAGCAATAATTGGCCACAGGCATCCTGCCTGTGGTCAAACATTGCTCTCCTCGCTGCCGGCGCTGTGATTGGCCAAGCATGCGGGGTCACAGTGCATGCTTGGCCAATCACAGCGCCTGGATGACACTGCAATGGCGTAGTGCATTGTGGGCCGTTCGCGTCACTCGAATTTGGCGCGAACGGCCCAAATCGTTCGATCTTCGTCGAACGATCGAACAGCCGATGTTCGAGTCGAACGTATGTAGGACTCGAACACGAAGCTCATCCCTACTGGTCACATTGCTATAAACTTTTTATATGGACTATAAACTGAAGCACCTATGAATAAATGGTTGTGGCACAAATCACTTGAGTTTCAATTATTTCTAATGGGGAAATTCGCTTTGATATACAAGTGCTTTGGATTACAAGCATGTTTCTTGTCCAAGGTTTACTGTAACAAATACAGCATCTATATGAATGGATTGGAACAAATTTGAATGCATCCAAAGTTACGAATTATCAAAATAACTAATGCTGATCATAACGAATGATCCGATAAACAGAAAAACAAACAAAAACAAATTAAACTAAAACAGAAAAAAAATGAATTTTTCGGCAGTATCACCTATTGAACATTAATAGGCATTGAGGGAAAAGTAAGTGAACCCATAGACTAATTACTTCAACTAAAACTAATTGGAGTCAGTGTTCATTTAGATCAGGGGTCTCAAACTGGTGGCCCTCCAGCTGTTGCGAAACTACAAGTCCCATCATCCTTCTGCCTGTGGGAGTCATGCTTGTAACTGTCAGCCTTGCAATGCCTCATGGGACTTGTAGTTTTGCAACAGCTGGAGGGCCGTCAGTTTGAGACCTCTTGTCAGGAAAGACGTTCTCTCACTCATCCCAGCAATCGGGGTCTCAGAATCTCTATGCACAGGCAGACCCGTTCGGCGCATGCGCGATAGCGGCAAATGAGCGTGCGCGGGCACGCGATAGTGGTGAGCGGGCGCGCGCGGGTGCGCGATAGCGCGCGCCTATGACGCAGTTTGGCGCCAAAGACTGCCTATTTAAAGAGAGCTGTCACTCTGCATCCTTGCTGTCCGGTCTACAGCGTTTCCTGAAGACCCTTGTTACCTGAACCTCTGATCTAATTGCTCTGGTACCTGACCCGGCTTCCCTTGGCTTCTCCAGTCTGCTGCCCGCCTCCGACCACGGCTCATCCCGACTTCTCTTCTGCCTTCTCCTCTAACCAGTTTGCTGCCCGCCTGATACACTGACCCGGCCTGGACTTTAGCTATTCTTGGATCCTGCTTTGTACTCATCTGCCCGCTTGTGTCTGACCCGGCCTGTCTTCACCAAGTCTGCTTCCTGATCCTCTGGTGCCTGCTGTGGACCACTGCACGTCTCCCACCAGTTATCCACCACTGCAGTCTGCTGCTTCTACTTCCACCTGCCTCAGTTCCTGCCAGGCACTTGTGCTCCTTTGCCCTCCTGAGCCCCTGTCTGCTCTATCAGGGGTTCTCGAGTCAGAGGTCTACGAGAGGCCACTCCCTGCACGTCGGGCTCACCTACCAGGTACGTGACAGTACCGGACAGCCATGTCTGAGCCCACGCAGGGAGCCTCTCCCATGGAGGAACTCTGCCGTCACCTAGATGGACTTACTACGGCAGTCAGGAACTTACAGGAAGGCTATACCCGCCTAGAGGAGCGTGTCCAGACCCTGTCTAACACGGCACCTGCCGCACCTGGAGCTTCTCCCGCACCCTCAGTCGTCATGTTACCACCTGAACCCCGGGTTCCTCCTCCCGAGAGGTTCTCTGGAGATCGTAGTAATTACAGAGCTTTTCGTAACGCCTGTGAGCTCTTTTTCGCTCTACAACCCAGGACCTTTTCCCTTGAAACCACCAAGGTGGGCTTCGTCATCGCCCTACTATCAGGCGAACCTCAGTCTTGGGCCCACCGCCTTCTGGAGCATAAAGACACCTGTCTCAACCTCCTGCGCACGTTCTTTGAAGCCATGGATCTTCTCTACGAGGATCCCCAACAAGCAGCCACCGCGGAAGCAGCATTATGTTCCCTGCAGCAGGGTCGCAGGCCCGTGGAGGACTACGTGTCCGAATTCAGACGTTGGAGTTCGGACACAAATTGGAACGATGCTGCCCTGCGCCACCAGTTCCGTATGGGCCTTTCCGAGCCCCTTAAGGATGAACTGGCTCAAGTTGGCATCCCAGCAACACTGGACGCTCTAATTCTTCAGTCTACCTTAATTGACAGGCGGTTAAGGGAACGAAGAGCTGAACGTACCGCTGGTCCCTCTCGTCCTGTATGGATGCTACCTCGTGTGTTCAACCCTGCTCACTCCGCTCCTCTGGCTCCCGCTCACCCGTCTGCTGATACTTCGGAACCCATGCAACTTGGCTTGCTTCGCCCCTCGCTCACCCCCGAAGAGCGCCAACGGCGGCGATTCAACAATCTCTGCCTCTACTGTGGGGAACCAGGTCATTTCGTGAGGTCCTGTCCTGCTAAGACCCGTAAGTGTTCCTCTATCTTTTCTACCTACTCACCTACTTCGTTTGACAACTCAACTCATCTGGCTGTCTCTGTCTCCTTACAGCTTCCAGGAAGGAATATATTAACTACCGCAATAATTGATTCCGGAGCATGTAGCGGTTTTATGGACGTTTCCTTTGCCAACAGTTTCCAGGTCCCCTTGCAACCCCGAGCTAAGGGACTTTCTGTAAACCTGGCCGATGGATCAGCTATTAAGTCAGGGCCAGTCATACTGGAAACCGTCCCTTTAAGTGCAACCATCTCCGGTAATCACCGGGAGTTACTTCGCCTGGACATCATTGAATCCCCCCTGTTTCCCATCATACTGGGTATGCCCTGGCTGAGGGCACACAACCCACAAATTGACTGGACCACGAGTAAGATCAGCTTCCCCTCTCCTTACTGTCGTCAGCACTGTGTGCCAGAAGTTGCTGACGCTCCCTCCTCACTGCTCTGCTTAGACGCTGACTCCGAAACCCGCCAGTCCGTTCCCGAAGTTTACCATCATTTTTTGGATGTATTCAGCAAAAACGCTTCCCCCGCACCGATCCTATGACTGTCCGATTGAGCTCCTCCCCGGGGCAGAGGTGCCATTCGGAAGGATCTTCCCTCTAACCGAACTAGAGCTCGGGACCCTCAAGACCTATATCGACGACAACCTGGAGAAGGGGTTCATCCGCCCTTCTACTTCACCAGCAGGAGCAGGAATCTTTTTCGTCGAAAAAAAAGACCATTCCCTACGCCCTTGCGTAGACTACCGTGCGCTAAATAAGATTACAATTAAAAACCGGTACCCTCTCCCTTTGGTGCCAGAACTATTCCAGAGACTCGGGGCTGCAGCCATATTCACTAAATTGGATCTTCGTGGGGCCTACAATCTGGTCCGGATTCATAATGGGGACGAATGGAAAACTGCCTTCCGTACCCGATTCGGGCATTTTGAATATCTCGTGATGCCCTTCGGTTTGTGTAACGCCCCTGCCACATTCCAACACTTTGTGAATGACATTTTCAGAGACTACCTAGACTTGTTTGTGATAATTTACCTGGACGATATCCTGATTTTCTCCTCGTCCTTGTCCACTCACCGAGAGCATGTCAGGAAAGTGTTAACCCGACTCCGTCAGCATGGCCTTTACGCGAAACCCGAGAAATGCGAGTTTGAACAACAGAGCATTCAGTTTTTGGGACTAATTATCTCCATAGAAGGTATCAAAATGGACCCACAAAAAGTTTCCGCCATCTTGGATTGGCCAATTCCTACAGACAAAAAAGGGATCCAACGCTTTGTAGGATTTGCAAATTTTTATCGCAAGTTTATCCGGGGATTTTCTACCATCATCTTACCCATCACCAGTTTGACGAAGCAAGGCATACGATTCCATTGGACCCCGGAAGCCCAAGTTGCCTTCTCCACCTTAAAGGACCAGTTTGTCTCGGCCGCGGTCCTGAAACATCCAGACCCCGCTCTGCCTTACATTTTGGAAGTAGATGCCTCTGAGATCGCAGTGGGGCGGTGCTCTCCCAGAGACAGGGTCCCAAGTCGCAGTTGCATCCAGTCGCATTCTTCTCTCGGAAGTTGTCCGAAGCTGAGAGGAACTATGATGTGGGGGACAGAGAGCTATTCGCAATTAAGGCCGCGTTGGAAGAGTGGCGCTACTTACTAGAGGGGGCAGCACATCCTATTTTGATCTACACAGACCACAAAAATCTGGAGTACTTGAAAGTAGCCAAGAGACTGAAACCACGTCAAGCCCGATGGGCACTTTTTTTTACCAGATTTTCATTCCATATAACCTACAGGCCCGGGTCCAAGAACACCAAGCCAGATGCGCTGTCACGGATGTTTAGCGGAGCTGAAGCTCTCTCACCCCCAGACACCATCCTGACTCCCGGAAATTTCCTTCTGCTGCAAGGAGACCTACTTTCTCAGATTAAGCAGGCTTCTACCAATGAGACCTACCCACCGGATGTTACCCTACAGTTGAAAGACGACCTGCTGTGGTTCAAGGACAAGATCTTCGTGCCTCCACAATTACGGATTAACGTTCTCAAATCTTGTCACGATCATGAACTGGCTGGCCATTTTGGGGTGCACAAAACATCTGAACTTCTCCAGCGCACGTTTTGGTGGCCTCAACTGTCTAAGGACTGCAAGGACTATGTGGAATCATGCATTATGTGCATTCGGAACAAGGGCAGCAAGACCAGAGCTTGGGGTCTGTTGAGGCCTTTGCCCATTCCAGACAGACCTTGGAGAATGATTTCGATGGACTTTATTGTGGAACTACCATCATCAGAAAATTGCACTACCATTTTTGTGGTAGTAGACAGACTTTCCAAGATGGCCCACTTTCTGCCCATGAGATGTACACCTTCTGCCCCCGAGACTGCAAAATTATTCATCAAAGAAATCGTAAGACTGCACGGCATTCCTGTGAACATTGTATCTGATCGGGGGGTGCAGTTTACATCCAGATTCTGGAGGGCACTCTGCGAATCTTTAAAGATTGACCTTTCCTTCTCTTCAGCTTATCATCCCCAGACCAATGGTCAGACGGAACGCACAAATCAGACCCTGGAGCAATATTTGCGCTGTTTCTCTTCCTTCTCTCAAGACGACTGGGTACCACTATTACCCCTCGCCGAGTTCGCCTACAACAATTCCGTTCATTCAGCAACCAAACAGTCACCGTTCTTTGCAAACTACGGCTTCCACCCTCTGTTCCTGTCTAATAATATTCCAGAGTGTGCGGTCCCAGCCGCCCAGGAGACCCTGAACTTCCTCAGTACCAACAGTAAGTTGCTTCAGGAGACAATGGCAAGGACTCAGGCGCATAATAAGGAGGTGTTCGACAAAAAGAGGAGGGGGGAACTTTACCTTACACCCGGAGATCTAGTCTGGCTGTCCACAGCGAATCTAAAAATGACATGCCCTTCTAAGAAACTGGGCCCCAAATTTGTGGGTCCTTTCCCTGTAACAAGGAAAATTAATGACGTGGCATACGAGCTGAAATTACCGGAATCTTTTCGGATACACCCGATATTCCATGTGTCGCTACTCAGTCCCAGATCCCTTTCCCAATCGAGGTATTGGCCCTCCTGAGCCCGTACTCATCAATGGTGAGGAAGAGTTTGAAATCGAGTCTATCCTGGACTGCAGGAAGAGACGCAACCAAACCCAATATCTGGTTAAATGGAAGGGCTATGGCCCGAGGAAAATTCCTGGGAACCGGAAACCAACATTCATGCCAAAAGGTTGATCACGGCCTTCAAAAGGTCTCACCCAGGTAGGCTGGCTCAGTTGGGCATCCGGAGGCTGCCCGTAGGAGGGGGGAAATGTCAGAAAAGACGTTCTCTCACTCATCCCAGCAATCGGGGTCTCAGAATCTCTATGCACAGGCAGACCCGTTCGGCGCATGCGCGATAGCGGCAAACGAGCGTGCGCGGGCACGCGATAGTGGTGAGCGGGCGCGCGCGGGTGCGCGATAGCGCGCGCGCGCCTATGACGCAGTTTGGCGCCAAAGACTGCCTATTTAAAGAGAGCTGTCACTCTGCATCCTTGCTGTCCGGTCTACAGCGTTTCCTGAAGACCCTTGTTACCTGAACCTCTGATCTAATTGCTCTGGTACCTGACCCGGCTTCCCTTGGCTTCTCCAGTCTGCTGCCCGCCTCCGACCACGGCTCGTCCCGACTTCTCTTCTGCCTTCTCCTCTAACCAGTTTGCTGCCCGCCTGATACACTGACCCGGCCTGGACTTTAGCTATTCTTGGATCCTGCTTTGTACTCATCTGCCCGCTTGTGTCTGACCCGGCCTGTCTTCACCAAGTCTGCTTCCTGATCCTCTGGTGCCTGCTGCGGACCACTGCACGTCTCCCACCAGTTATCCACCGCTGCAGTCTGCTGCTTCTACTTCCACCTGCCTCAGTTCCTGCCAGGCACTTGTGCTCCTTTGCCCTCCTGAGCCCCTGTCTGCTCTATCAGGGGTTCTCGAGTCAGAGGTCTACGAGAGGCCACTCCCTGCACGTCGGGCTCACCTACCAGGTACGTGACACCTCTGATTTAGATACTATTTGCATTCAGGGTAAGATAACTCACCGGTTGACCTATTGAGTATGCATTATGTATGTTTTGTATTGTTATGAATTAGTAATTGCATCAAATTTTATAAATCAATTTTAAAATATTGTTCTTTACTTATTCATAGTGATATTCTGTACAGGGCTTCTTGAGTCTCCTGAAGAAGCCATTTTGATGGTGAAACATGTTAAGCGGAAACCACCGTACATACAATAAAACCGCATGATTTTGTCGTCACTGGTTTTATAAAAAGTATGTGTTTTTAGACTTTGTAAAATAAAGTTTTTTTTATTTTACATTGTGCTGTATAATGATATACCAGTGATGGCGAACTTTGGCACCCCAGATGTTTTGGAACTACATTTCCTATGATGCTTCACTACACTGCAGAGTGCATGAGCATCACGGGAAAGGTAGTTCCAAAACATCTGGGGTGCCAAGTTTCGCCATCACTGATATATACCGATTTGCTCCCTTTAAAATCCCATTTTTGTACCTTTAAAATTACTAGACATGTGCATTCGTTATCGTTTTAACAAACGAAAACGAAAGCGCAGAATCCGAAATCCGAAAGATCCGACATAAACAAATGCTTTATTTTCTTTTTCGTTGCAACAACAGTTCGATATAGATAGGAGATTCGACATGATGCTGACAATAACAATCTGTGTCTATTGAACCTGTGGTCGAGAGTTGCCCAACCTCAACTCTATTAGTCCAAGATTATTCTACATAGAGAGGAAAGATTTGACATTATAGAGAGAAAAGATCGCTGCTGGAATTGGGTGGGGGAAGTAAAATAAAAATAATGATGATGAATGTTATTGGCTGATTGTAACCAAAGAGGAGGAGCAGTAAAATAGCTAGAACTAACTTGACAATTCAACATGAACGACGAAGATTCGACAAACCATCGAAAAACATACAAACGTTGAATCTGTCATTGAAGGCTTATGGTGTCTGTCGAAAGTTCTAAGAAGATTCGACGCAGCAGCTAAACTGTACGATGCCGCAATCGTACATTTCCGGTCAAATGCTCCGCCCATAGGCTATAGAAAAATTCTAATGTTGGTTGACTAGTAATAATAATTAAAAAATATAATTATTACTAGTCATACAACATTCGAATTCTACTATAGCTTGTGGGCGGAGCATTCGACCGGAAATGTATGATTGCGGCGTCGTACAGTTTCGCTGCTCCGTCGAATCTTCTTAGAACTTTAGACAGACACCATAAGCCTTCAATGACAAATTCAACCTTAATTAATTCAGCTTTTCGGACTAATGCAATTTCTAACGAAAAACGAAATAAATAAAAACGAATTTCGGGAGTAACTAAATTTATTTTTGGGACGAAAATGAAATTCCGAAACAAAATTTCAGTGTGCACATGTCTAGAAATTACTATTGTATTTCTGGGATGTGGTGCTTCCATCTTCAGATCGCTAGCTAATTAACAAAATTGAATTTGAGTCAGTAGTTTTTACTTGGAGTCCAAATAAATGAATTTCTGAGTTTGGTGGTGTGTTTTAGAACTACTTTGATTGATAAAAGACACTCAAACATTTTAAGATTGCTGTTCTTAAGAAGCATCAGCTGATGTGAACCATGCCTTACAAAAATTTAGCTCTTTGAAGATATACGATGATGAAAAGTTGATCTGCATAAGGCTGGAAAGAGATATAAAGCAATCTCAAAGTGTTTAATCATCCTTCAATAGACAGACAGATTGTCTATAAATGGAGACAGTTTATTGCTGTGGCTACTATTCCTAAAATTGGGCACCCAGCCAAGATGTCCTCCAAGGTTCAACACAGTAGAACCCATGAGTAATAGCTAAAGACTTAAAGACATCACTGGAACTGGAAAACATCCCTGTTCATGAGCATTCCATATGCAAGTCTTTGAACAGGCAGGGTGTCTGTGGCAGAACACCATGGAAGAAGCTACTGCTGTCCAAAATACACCCCTTGGCAAACTGAAATGTTACTGGGAAAATGTTTTTTGGACTGAAGAAGCAAAAGTTGAATTGCTCTTGAAGAATACTCAGCACTATGTATGGAGCAAAAAGGGCACAGCTTACCAACATCAAAACATCATCCCAACGGTGAAGAATGGTGGCGGGAACATTATGTGCCTGCTGTGCTGCCTCAGGGAATAGACCATGTGCCATCATCGAGGGGAAAATGAATACCGCCAAGTTTATCGCAATGCCCTATAGGATAATGTCAGGGTGGCTGTCCGCCGGCTGACGCTTAGTAGAAGTTGGTTGATATAGCAGGACAATGACCCTAAGCATCGGAATAAATCCACCACCAGAAAAAGAAAATGCACCTTGTGGAGTGGCCCAATCAGAGCCCAGACCCTAACCCTATAGAGATGCTGTGGAATGACCTTAAGAGAGCCGCTCACACCAGACATCCTACAAATGTGTCTGAGCTGAAGCAGTTTTGTAAACAGGTATGGTCAAAAATTCCTCCTGAGCGATGTGAAGATCCAGAGATACCGAAAGTGCTTGACTGAAATCATTGCTGCCAAAGGAGGTTCAACCAGCTCTTGACTCCAATGGGTGCGCACTGTGAATGTTTAATGTGTGTATTCAATAAAGACATCAGAAATTAGAATTGTTTGTGTGTTATCTCTTTGCAAATATCAATAAAGACTGTCACTTTTACAAGCGGCTGGTGGTGAACTTGGACTCCCATATGACAATATATATATATTTATATATATATATACAGTAGTATTTTGGATTATGAGCATAATCCGTTCCAGAAAATGCTTGTAATCCAAAGCACTTGTATAAAAGTGAGTTTCCCCATAGTAATCAATGGATAATTTGTTTCACAGCCACTGCTTGTCTATGCAGTACCTCATGTGGCCAGAGGTGGGGGGGGGCGCCATAGGCGCTCTGAAACATTTGGAGAAGCTCGGAGACCACTCGGACGCTTTCCAAGTGTCTCCAAGCGGGCTCGGAGTGTCTCCAAGTGCCACCGGCGCCCCCACACCTCTGGCCAAATGCGGTACTGCACACTGCACACCGCAGAGGCTTGAATCCTGTCTGTCTTGCGAGACAACGCTCACAAACCGAGTCAGGATTTAAAAAAAAAAAAAAGCGGCTCGTATTGCGAAATGCTAATAAACAGCGCTACTCGCAATCCTAGGTTTTACTGTGTGTATATTATACATATATATTTTTTACAACATCCGAAAGTGAAACTGTTTTCCAGAAGTTTATTTATTTGTGAAAAAAAAGAAAAAGCATAATATAACAACCTAACAACCTAATAAGAGGCTCATGGCGCAATGTTTGCATTGCATGCTGGGCGTTCAAAGAAAGCTCAGCACAAGCTGAATTAGTTAAATGATAAATGATCAGGTACGCACCACTCTGCTTAGATTTCATATTTATCTGATTAAAACGTCAGTTCTAAACTTTTACATTACCTTTAAAAAGAAAACTTCACTTTTTTTTTTTTCTTTAGAAATTATATAATACTTATTTGCTACAAAAGTCATTTTGTAATTTAATACTATTGAAAATGACCTTTCCATTTTCAAACAGTCATCAGTGATTCTCTAAACCCCCCCCCCCCCCAAAAAAAAAAAAATTCACTTGCTTGTAACCATGGAAACGGTTTTCTGAGGGTTTTGTGTACCGAATAAGCTGTTTCTGTATCTAGGTGCAGGTAAGAATCTGCAATGGAATTCGCTGAAATCCCCACAATATATTATTAACACAGGGAGTTTTTTTTTTTAATTCTGAAGCTAATAAATGGTGTAATGTATATTATCACATTATGTCAAATGGCTTTATACTATCCAGATCATTAGTGGGTTGCCAGGGTCTCTGGAGACATGGACTCTAGAAACTTAGGTATGAATATACAGTAAACCCCCCGCTCTATCACAGTTCAGTTTTTGCGGTCCCGGTATATCGCCCTATTTTAATTAGGACCTATTAATTCTGATATTGCGGTAATATTTTGCCATTTTGCGGTTATGTAGCGGTGAATCAGTACTGTACAGTATACTGTTAGCACAATATTTTTGTGTTTTACAATGCTCTTGCTCTCTCTCTATCTTTTATGTGTTTCTATTGCTTAAAAGTGTGTTTAAAAACCTTTAAATGCTATTAAAAAGTTAACAAAACATGCCTAGGGTGTATTTAAATAGGGTCTTTCTATTTTGCGGATTTTCACTTTTCGCGCTTGGGTCTGGAACGTAACCCCCACGATGGAGGGGGGTTTACTGTATCTCCTTTGCCTAAAGCGGAACTTCACCCAAAAGGGGAAGTTCTGATTTTTCACTTCCTCCCTCCCTCCTCTACCACTTTTGGAAACATTTTTTTTTTTTTGGGGAGAACAGGTACCTGGTTTGGACAGGTACCCATTCCCACTTTTACTTGGATCGCCTAGGCATCCCCCCCACGCTTGCCTGCAGCCTCCTGGGATACGTCCGCTGGTATGTTTACAAAGGGAAGCCGGCTGTGACTCCTTGCAGCTTCCCACTGCCTATGTGCGAGCCGCGCTGCACTTTGTGAATTGTCCCACAGCCTCCTGGGACCAGTGATGTATCCCAGAAGGCTGTGGGACAATTCACAAAGTGCAGCACGTGGGCAGTGGGAAGCTGCAAGGAGTCACAGCCGGCTTCCCTTTGTAAACATACCAGCGGACATAAAAGACCAGGGACCCAAAGACCGGCGAAAAACCGGCTCATTTGAGGACAGCGCCGGATGTGATTGAAGATTCCCTTTAAAGTGTACATAAATCCAAGAGCCAAGAACAAAAAATTAAATATATTGAAGCTTACCAGTCTTTAGATGCGGTAACTGCATACATTTAAAATTTCCGCCATTTTTATCCTCTTTATTTTCATCTGGCGATTATGTCGGTAACACACTTCCTGGCCTAGATGACAAAGCTCACTCACCATACTGTATCAACCCAGATAGCAAGCAATTGTGCTGCAAGTTTTAAAATGACTTGCTAAGCTATTACTAGACTTGCCAGGCTTCACAAGTTTGTTGCACAATTGCAGCAAGTCTGCATTGCATGATTCCAGATACACTTTCTCTGCAAACATTCTGCAAGTCTGCTGCAAGTTCTGGTTCAGTTATGTTGTGCAATAGTTATCCCACCACAGGGGGCACTGTGGCTGAAGTTTCATGCTGTAGACTTGCAGAGCTCTTGCTTTAGACTCACCACTGCAACTTTGCTCTTGCTAGAGACTTGCCAAGCAAATTTACTACAAATTGGAAAAGTGTCAACTAGAACTTGTGCTTCAAGTGCTCTGCAAGCGTACAACTTGCCAGTGAAAATGTTCAGCAAGTTAACAAGACTTACAATTCAACACTGCCACAAATTTGTGGCAGCTCTTAGAGGTTGAAGAGCGCGCTGGACTGGCATGCTTGGTTGGGGGTCTGTGAGTGAGTGATAGTGGGGGCGTTGGGGAAGTTTGCTCCCGGTGATTCCAGCCCAATTCATCAGAAAGATGGTAGTGTGCCCCTTTTGAGGGCTTGGGCTGCTACCTCTGGGTAGGGCCTCAAGGTTGTTTCCGGATAAACTTATGAAGATAAGTTAAAGGAGCGCCCAGTATCCAATCAGAAGTCAATAAAAGGTGAATGGTAGTTTTTGTTTGAAATAGTAGAGCATAATAAAACCAACTCATTTCAGGGGAACTAAGACTCCCCCTTCTTCAGGGCTGCTGCTCTATGCTTGGATGGAGGGAGATTATCCCAAGATAGTGTGTCTGTGACACTGGGATCGGGAAAATTGCGGTATTCTCCGGCGGTGCAGCATGAAGCAAATTTGTAGCAAGTTACCCTGCTATCTGGGAATAGGGGAGCAGCGTTGTCCCCCTAGGACAGGAAGTAGTTTAGGACTACAGAAAAGCAATGTAGTGTATTGTGAATCTCACAATACACTACAAACAACCCTTCTTCTCATCTCGATAATACAAGGAGGAAGTGTTTTATAGTCCACTGTGTAATAAAGGGGTGTTATCGGCGCTAATTAGAAAGAATAAGGTGTAATGAAATAATGTGCTAATCAAACAATGGCTGCGACAAATAATTATGTGAAACCATACAAAACAACATGAAAAATTAAAAATTATCGCGCCCTAATATGTGAAAAATCAAATAATATGAGTAAATACTCAGAAAAACAGTGACATCCACAAGTGACACAAACCTAAAACACTTGTGGATCCAACTTCATCCACACAATAAACTGTGAATTGATTTAAATAAATAATTTTGATCTGACACAAATTAAATAACATATACAAATCAATCAGTCAATTGGATTAAATAACATCACAAATTATTAATGATAATAAACATGTAAAGTTCCATGCATATGTGAAGAAGTGCTGAGAGAAAGTCCCTGTAACTTAGCTCAAAACAACCATATAGTTGCAGAGAAAAAATTAAGTCCAACACAGGTAGAGATAAATTTCTGTCACACTGAAAAACAGGAGGCTCTGAAAGATGATTCAGCGAAGGATAATGATACCAGAGAAATGTCCCAGAGGATCCACCAAAAGCCAGAAAGGAGTCACTTCCACCACAGTGAGTGAAAACTATAAAGGTGGGTACGTTACCAGAAATGGTGGACCTCCACTATGGCAAGGTCTATTGAGCCTGCAGATATCACCCTCTGCGGGGTACCGGGTTGGGTTCACCAAATTCCGCTAAGTTGAAGTCGCGGTGTAGATTCCCGACGTCCGTTTTGCAGATTCACTCACTGAAGCTGCTGATAACTATTTTCCAGGAATCTTCCAGGACGGCTTAGAGAGATAGGCTCCTCCCACTTTTACTGACGTTCCAAATATCCATGTCAGGCTACAAAGCTTGCGCCCTTCTTCTAAGCCGTCCTGGAAGGCCTGGGATTATATTTTAGGTAGCAGGTCTGGATGACATTTAACCACTTCAGCTCCAGAAGATTTACCCCCCTTCATGACCAGGCCATTTTTTGCAATACGGCACTGCGTTTATTTAACTGACAATTGCAATCGTGCGACGCTGTACCCAAATAAAATGTATGTCCTTTTTTTCCCTCCAGAAATAGAGCTTTCTGTTGGTGATATTTGATCACCTCTGCGGTATTTTTTGCTCTATAAACAAACAAGACAAGTTTAAAAAAAAAAAACTATTTTTTTTTTACTTTCTGCTTTAAAACATAACCAATAAAAAATCGCATTTCTCATAAATTTAGGCTAATCTATATTTTGCTATGTATTTTTGCTAACACAAAATCCCAATAAACGTATATTGATTGGTTTGCGCAAGTTATAGCGTCTACAAACTATGGGATATTTGTATTAATTTATTTTTACTAGTAATGGCCGTGATCAGCGAAATTATAGCGGGACTGTGATATTGCGGCAGACAGTCGGGACACTAACTGACACTTTTGGCACTTTTTGTGGACCAGTGACACGTATGGCCCGCACACACGATTCGAATATCGTACGAAAACTGTCGTCCGAGGAAAAATCGTACGATAATCGGTTCGTTAGTACAGAGCTTTCGAGAGCCGATCATGACAATTCATCCGATTATTATTCGATCGGACATGCACGAAAATTTTCCTTGTACAATACCAGATCGTATGATTTTCGTTTAGTCAGTATAGTTGTCGTCTGAAAATACAATAGAAATTTATTACAACACATGACATCACTTCCGATTTTTTTTTTTCTGTCGCATGAGAATTTTCGTGACTTTAGTAACCTATTCAATTTCTACTTGCGACTATTAAGCGAAAAAAAGTCAGACGATCTGTCGTCCGATTTTCAGATCGTGTGTACGGGCCATAATACAGTGATCAATGCTAAAAAAAAATGCACTGTCACTGTATTAATGACACTGGCTGGGAAGGGTTTAACATTAGGAGCGATTGAAGGGTTAAATGTATGCCTGACCAGTGCTTTACTACTGTGGAGGAGGTGCGTGTACTAGGGGAAGGCATGGATCGGTGTCTGTGCTTAGCAGAGACACGGGATCCATGCCTTCTGT
The DNA here is from genome assembly GCA_029206835.1 of Rana muscosa. NCBI lineage: Eukaryota > Metazoa > Chordata > Amphibia > Anura > Ranidae > Rana > Rana muscosa. The sequence goes on along the minus strand of CM055116.1, from coordinate 79,384,092 downwards.
ACTGACAGAACGGCGATCTATCTTGTTTACATAGGCAGACCGTCATTCTGTTTGTGTACCAGAGCATCGGCGGTTACTGACCAGTGTGTATGCCTGACCAGTGCTTTACTACTGTGGAGGAGGTGCTTGTACTAGGGGAAGGCATGGATCGGTGTCTGTGCTTAGCAGAGACAAGGGATCCATGCCTTCTGTACTGACAGAACGGCGATCTATCTTGTTTACATAGGCAGACCGTCGTTCTGTTTGTGTACCAGAGCATCGGCGGTTACTGGCGGACATCGAGACGGGCGTACCCATCGATCAGCTCTCGCTGTGTCTAATCACAGTGGGCCACCGGCAGCGCATGTGCGCCCCAGACCCAGAAGTGCAGGATCACGTATATGCAGTTATATAACACGCTTGGGGGATGCCCTAAACTTGCCTGTGAAGTGCACATCTGTACGATGTACATAGTAAGTGAAATTTCCACACCTCTTTGCACTGTTTTAAACAAAGTGATAAGGGATTCCCTTTTATCCATACTAGACCCTTATCCTAGATAATTATAGATTATATAGGTGAACCAACTAAAGCAAAAATATACTGTCTGCGTCCTAGCAACCCTGTTGCTGTGTTGACTGACCATCTGAATCCTAGCAACCAATGACATGGTTTACTAAGACTCAGGTGGCCACACAGTCATTGGTTGGTATGATGTATCAGAGCCCCCCCCCCCATGTTATTGAAGACAAGGCCCTACGAATAAAAAATATTCCTGGAATTCAGCTTTAAGTGACTTGAGGACACGTCCTCCGAAACAGTAGATACATCACAAAACTTCCAAGCATTTTGCCTATCTGCCTTGCCATACTGGGTTTATCAGTAAGGTAGAGATTTTGTAGGTTTCAGATTCTGAAATAATTTGAAAGGATGAGGCTGTCCAGTCACAAGTTGATGTTTCTCAGGCCTAATCTGTCATTCCTTACCACATAAAACTGTCAGAAAAAGGAAAATAATCACAGAAATTTTGGTTGTTGCCAATCACGGCTGAAGGAGGTTTCCATCCAAGAAGACCTCGGCCAGAAAATGATTAGCTGCAGATTGTTTCAGATAACATTCAGCCTGTGTTTACGAGGGTCCATGGAAGGTCAGAACGCGAATGAGTAATGTTTCAAGTCAAGCTTATTTTTATATGAAATTATTTAGCTCTTTTTTTCATCAGTTCAGCCTGGGAATTGAAGACATGTACATAAGCCTTTCCAACACAGGAGTTCTAAATTCAAAAATATACCATAGCTAGTAGAGGATTGTTTTTTACTTGATATCTCCATGAAAAGAAACCCGAGCTGAAAGTGGCAGCCAAGGAGCTGAAAACAATGGTCATTATGGCAAATAACATATGCAATATAGCTTAGTGAATTCAACCTTGCACCAAAAACTGAAAATGCTATCTCATTCATTTTTAATATTCAAAGCAAACTCACCCATCCATCCCCGTCTCCATGATTTTTTTCCTTGAGAAATCCTTTTGCACCCACCCTCTCAGCATTTCTAGCTGCAACCATTTTGAGTAAGGGCAGATGTTCCATGTAACATTTATTTTCTGGAATCCATCTGCCCTTAGTGTAGGCATGCAAGCAGGGTGGTGTGCTTAGCTGAGAAAGCCCCTCCTCCAGAGGAAAGGAAAAATGTCAATGAAGACCCATGGGATGTATGAGAAACAACGATAAAATGAAGCCAACACGTTTCGGGGGAAACAAGGACTTCCCCTCCATCAGGGCTGCTGTTGAAAGCTTTTAGAGAATGGTCCTGTTAGCGACTGCCTTTGGCATATGGATCGGACCGAGAGGTGTTCGATCCAATCCATATGCCAAAGGCAGTGTCTAACATAACTATTCTCTAATATCTTTTAACAGCAGCCCTGATGAAAGGGGAGTTCTTGTTCCCCTAAAACGCATTGGCCTCATTTTATCATTGTTACTCCAAATAAAACTTTTTAAACCTGCATTTACTGGACACCGGAAGCTCCTTTACTTTCACTTATTCTTAAGCATACGCAGAGTCGACCACAAGACCATACCCCGAGGCAGCAGCCCAGGCCCTAACAGAGTCCACCACCACCTTCTTCCCCAGCCAGGCACAAACCTCTGGAAACAAACCCTGCCTTCGTACCCCTCCGCCATCCTGCTCCTGATATTCACTCCAACATATTAGCAGCAGTTTAAAGTGATTGGGCGGCTTTAAATCATTTCTACAAGAAAGCCAGCAGCCTGCAGAGAAAAGTCCTGAAAGGGATTGATAGATTGGAAGTCTTACTTCATCATTTGAGGACCGCATCGACATCCAGTGCACCCCAAGTTCCTCTCCAGTTTGGGATATCTCCAATAGGGATGAGCTTCGAGTTCGAGTCGAACCCATGTTCGACTCAAACATTGCCCGTTCGCCCGTTCGCCGAACAGCAAACAAATCGGGGTGTTCGCGGCAAATTCTAAAAGTCTATGGGAGAAATCTAAAGTGCTAATTATAAAGGCTTATATGCAAGTTATTGTCCTAAAAAGTGTTTGGGGACCCGGGTCCTGCCCCAGGGGACATGTATCAATGCAAAAAGAAGTTTTAAAAACGGCAGTTTTTTCGGGAGCAGTGATTTTAATAATGCTTAAAGTGAAACAATAAAAGTGAAATATTCCTTTAAATTTCATACCTAGGGGGTGTGTATGATATGCATGTAAAGTGGCGCATGTTTCCCGTGCTTAGAACTGTCCCTGCATAAAATGTCATTTTTGAAGGAAAAAAAGTCATTTAAAACTCACTCGCGGCTATTAATGAATTGTCGGCTCCCGGCAATACATACAAAAGTCATTGATATAAAAAAAAAAAAAATCGTGGGGGTCCCCCAGAATTCAATTACCAGGCCCTTCAGGTCTGGTATATATATTAAGGGGAACCCCGCCGCAAATTAAAAAGAAAATGTGTGCGGTTCCCCCAAATATCCATACCAGGCCCTTCAGATCTGGCATGGATTTTAAGGGGAACTCCACCCCAAATAAAAAAAAAAATGGAGTGGAGTCCCCCCAAAAATCCATACCAGACCCTTATCCGAGCACGCAACCTGGCAGGCCGCAGGAAAAGAGGGGGGGATGAGAGCGCCCCCCTTCTCCTGAACCGTACCAGGCCACATGCCCTCAACATGTGGAGGAAATCCCCATGTTGATGGGGACAAGGGCCTCATCCCCACAACCCTTGCCCGGTGGTTGTGGGGGTCTGCGGGCGGGGGGCTTATCGGAATCTGGAAGACCCCCAGATCCCGCCCCCCCTATGTGAATTGGTAAGGGGTACATTGTACCCCTACCATTTCACGAAGAAAGTGTCAAAAAAAAAAACCACACAAACACCTTGGAAAAGTCCTTTATTAAAAAAAAAACAAAAAACAAAAAAAAAAACATTCCAGCGGTGAAATCCATTATCCCACGGCGATCCAATGTCCAGTGCTGTCCGTCATTGGCTGAGCCTGAGCGGACCTGATGGGGAACTTCCTCCGCAGTCTATTACATGTATAGACCCGCCCCTTCTAAAGTTCATCATCAGGTCCGCTCAGCCAATGACTCGGTGTAAGGCTGAGGACCTGATGTGGAACATGAGAAGGGGCGGGTCTATACATGTATTACACAGTGAAGGAAGTTCCCCATCAGGTCCGCCCCCTCGGTATGTCAGACCCCGCCTACGTCATTGGCCTGAGCGGGGAACTTCCTTCACTGTGTAATTTAAATTTACACAGTGAAGGAAGTTCCCCATCAGGTCCGCTCAGGCCAATGACGTAGGCGCGGTCTGACATACCGAGGGGGCGGACCTGATGGGGAACTTCCTTCACGGTGTAATTCATGAATAGACCCGCCCCTTCTCATGTTCCGCATCAGGTCCTCAGCCTTACACCGAGTCATTGGCTGAGCGGACCTGATGGGGAACTTTAGAAGGGGCGGGTCTATACATGTAATAGACTGCGGAGGAAGTTCCCAATCAGGTCCGCTCAGGCTCAGCCAATGACGGACAGCGCTGGACATTGGATCGCCGCGGGACACTGGATTTCACCGCTGGAATGTTTTTTTTTTTAATAAAGGACTTTTCCAAGGTGTTTGTGTTTTTTTTTTTTTTTTGTTTTTTTTTTACATTTTTTTACACTTTCTTCGTGAAATGGTAGAGTACAATGTACCCCTTACCAATTACATAGGGGGGGCAGGATCTGGGGGCCCCCTTTGTTAAAGGGGTCTTCCAGATTCCGATAAGCTCCCCGCCCGCAGACCCCCACAACCACCGGGCAAGGGTTGTGGGGATGAGGCCGTTGTCCCCCCCTCTTTTCCTGCAGCCTGCAAGGTTGCGTGCTCGGATAAGGGGTCTGGTATGGATTTTTGGGGGGACTCCATACCATTTTTTTTTTATTTGGGGTGGAGTTCCCCTTAATATCTATACCAGACCTGAAGGGCCTGGTAATTGAATTCTGGGGGACCCCCACGCTTTTTTTTTTCAATGACTTTTCTATGTATTGCCGGGAGCCGACAATTCATTATAGCCGCGAGTACGTTTTAAATGACTTTTTTTCCTTCAAAAATGACATTTTATGGAGGGACAGTTCTACATGCATATCATACACACCCCCTAGGTACGAAATTTAAAGGAATATTTCACATTTATTTTTTCATTTTAAGCATTATTAAAATCACTGCTCCCGAAAAAACAGCTGTTTTTAAAACTTCTTTTTGCATTGATACATGTCCCCTGGGGCAGGACCCGGGTCCCCAAACACTTTTTAGGACAATAACTTGCATATAAGCATTTATAATTAGCACTTTAGATTTCGAACGTTCGAGTCCATTGTATTTAATAGGGTTCTAAAGTTCACGTGAACATTCTGTCTGTTCGCAGGTTCTGGTGCGAACCGAACAGGGGGGTGTTCGGCTCATCCCTGATCTCCAACAAGGATCGTTTACGGTTGGTCGTTGGGTGCATGTGCTTCATCCATGGTTTTCAGTAGTGAGGGTCTTCAGACAAGCCGTTGAGATTTACCATTTGGATTTCCCATGCTCTAATGATCTGCTGTCGCTGGTAGATCTATCAGCTCTGGTAAGAGTATTCTACCTCTCTGTATTTCTTTGAAAGAGGGGTTACGTGATGGTCTACTTGGTTACACGTCCAGCTTCATCATCTCTTTTTATTGTTTCTTGAATGGACATTTATTAATTGTCACTTTTATGTGGACTATAATTTTTTATTATTATTGCTTGTTCAGTTTTTGGGACTCATTATATATGTATAGTTCCTCTGAACACTTAGCGCTACATCTTTACCACCAAACCCTGCCTACCTGCCCACACTTTTTAATACCCAAAAGCAGTGACTGATCTAGTCAGTCCAGTGTGATCTACACCCCCCTCCCTGAAAAGCCCCTGGGATTTATGACATAATTTTGACCTGGGTCAGAAAAAAGGAAGCAACTGAAAAAAAGAAAAAAAAAAGGTAAAACAAATAAATAAGTGTAGCTCCCCTATACCTTATGGAGGTGCTAAGTGTAAGGGTTTTTGTGTAAGCTGCCAGTAAAGGTAAATGTAAACAGGTCTACGCAGCGAGCTGGGCCTGTTTGTTTTGATCTGGGGGCAGGGAGTGGTTTAGTGTAGCAGTAGGTGACTGACATGTACTTCAGCTCTTGGGCGCCTCCTCTGTTTCCAGGGAGAATGTTCTGGAAAAGGGGCAGGGCAGAGAGCTGGAAAAGACAGTTGGTCCGCACGTCCGGAGTAAGTCCTTCGGGAAGGATCCAGGGCAGGTGTCGGTGAGTAAAAGCACAGTGGAGAGATCTGGAAGAGGCATGCCAGGGGAGCTGGATGTAGAGCCAGAGGGAGAGACTGTGGAGTTTGTGTCAAATCGAAGTAGCCATGAGGGCCGGCAGGATTTGCAAGTCGGACTTGCTGGGATCAGTAGTCCATCACCATTTAATCTTAAGTAAACGGTTGCAGTCATAAAGTCATGCAGTCATTTAACTGGGACTTATTCAGAGTGAGGCCTAGTCATGTTCATGTCCACTTCAACCACCAAAACATGGGTCCAAGATTTAGGACCTATTCACATCTGTAGGTTTTTGGTGCATTACAGGTGCAATGTGTTAGAAAAAGTCCTGCTCTTTGCATCTCGAATTCAAGCAAAACATGCCTTATATATTCAATGATGGTGCACACAATGCAGCCCCCCCTAACATGTGCAGATGTGAATTGGGCCCTATTTTGGCAAGAACACCCATTTGGTGAAACACTACTACTACTACATTATGTAGGATCTAAATAAAAAAGAGAATGTCTGGCCTGAAAATAAATGTAAATGTATAGGAAAAATTTGTCAATGGTTAAAACCCTTGTTATTTTATGTTTTTCTCTCTGTCATGTTGAGGGTATTTTTACTTCCTGTCCTAAAGATGCAACAGGATGCAAATTTGTAAGCATTCCCTTTTTGACAGTTGTCATTAGAACAGCTGTCCCCAATGGAAGATCCTTTAACTTCTTCCTCTGGTAAAACCTGGTAAGATTTGGATTTTCCATCATTAGCTATCTTATTGATAATGGTCTCCAAGACGATTAAAGGGGGAAAATACCCAATGGGGATATAGACTGCTAAACAAATTTGACAGAGGTTGTAACCTTACTCTTCTTTGACTATACACTTTAATACATATTTGACTGTATGCATCTATGGAAAAGCTAGAGGTTATTTCAATTAGTTGGGTCCAATCCCTTTAATTTTCCACCTGTTTCATTTCCTTTAGTTAAAATGTATTTTATGGTATAGCATTCTGGATTCTAGAATTCGATTTTTGATCAGCATACAAATTCCCTTAAATTTGTTTTTTTTTTTCCTTATTTTAGATACTACATTAAGGGATTTTCCATTGCCAACCGCATCTTCATTTCACTGTAGCTTTGAAACCTTATTAGTATTTCCCGGGAACAACACCAATAGCAGATTTACTGCAGGCTTATGTACAAAATACGCAATTGATTTACGTTGACATACTTCATATATTGTTGTAAAAAATTCCTTATATTGCTTTATTGTTGTTCCTTATTGCTATTATTCTGTCAGCTGCTTTATTTCATCTGCACACTGAAAGTTCAAAATAAATATGGAGTTGGGGGCCCTATAACTGGTACTATGCCTGTGCATGCTGCATATATTGTACTACAAGTGGTGCAATTCTGAGCAAGATAATTGATGCTGCTAGGTGAGCCTTGGTGTAAGCCCGCACATCTTCCCCCGTAAAAAGTGGCTTGCTATGGGGGAAGACACAGAGGAGGAGCAAGGATCCATGGCGAGGGACCCCGAAAGAGCAGGTTTACAGCCGCTCTACAAAACCATTGCAGTATTCAGCTGCTTTGAACTCAATAAAAGAAAAGTCACAGGTGTTCTGCATAGGTTTAACGATAGATCTGGAGGTAATGCCAGTGATCATCAATCTCCACAACCCATAGCGTGAGACATAACTGCGGGTCATGGGCCTTGCTGAGATCTTGGCATGAATGATATTGAAAATTCTATTTCTCAAACCAACCATGTACTTAAAGAGGAGCTTCAGTTTGTTTTAAAAAAAAAAATTCACATCTACAAATACTGTAGCTGCTGACTTTCAAAAAAAATCAGGTAGTTACAGCGCTGTCTTTCTGCAGCTGGTTCTTGTCACTGGGGGTCCCCGGTGCTGCTATCTTGAATACAAGAGCCAGCTGTGACTTCCTGGAGGACCACAGCCGGGACCACAGCCAGGACCCCACTGCACATGCACGCCACTTTTTGAATGGTCCTGCAAACTCCTGGAACATATGTGTTTAGACACCCTCTCCTAATTTTCCCCCTGCATTGCCACTTGTGCCTATGCAATGCTGAGCAGCCAACGCAAGAGTGGCAGCAAGCAGTGGCTGAAAGAGGCTGGAGGAGATCTGCATTACTCAGATGCAAAAATAGATAAAGAAGTAACAACAGCGTTTTATCAATTTTTTTTTTCTTTCTTTCTTTTAGTTTTGAATAGAGTAGGGAAGAATTAGAACTTTCAACATGTTTTTTTTAAAAAAAAAAGCTTTTATTGATTTCCTTCTAGATTGTAAGCTCTAACGAGCAGGGCCCTCTGATCCCTCTTGTATTGATTTGTATTGTAAGTGTACTGTCTGCCCCCATGTTGTAAAGCACTGTGCAAACTGTTGGCACTATATAAATTCTGTATAATAATATATAATAATTGAGAGGTTCATAAAATACGGTAGTTTTATAGCATAACAAGCAGAATGTTACGTACATAAGGTTGTATTTAACAAGTCAAGGCAAGAATCTCAGCATATTCCATCATGAACCATTTAGAAAGGAGACTAGAAAAGCATAATAAAAGCATAATAGTGATGCTCACTGTTATAAGCAATAATTTTAACTGTCATGAATGGCTTTATATTACTACGGTAATACCTTGGATTATGAGCAATTTGTTCCAAAAGCATGCTTATAATCCAAAACACTCATTTATCAAAGCAAGTTTCCCTATAAGAAATAAAGGAAACTCAGATGATTTGTTCCACAACCACTGCTGGTGTATGCAGTACTGTATGTGGCCAGTGGTGCAGGGGCGCTGGTGTATGCAGTACTGTATGTGGCCAGTGGTGCAGGGGCGCTGGTGTATGCAGTACTGTATGTGGCCAGTGGTGCAGGGGCGCTGGTGTATGCAGTACTGTATGTGGCCAGTAGTGCGGGGGCGCTGGTGTATGCAGTACTGTATGTGGCCTGAGGTGCGGGGGCACTGGTGTATGCAGTACTGTATGTGGCCAGAGGTGCATGGGTGCTGGTGGCTCCCAGCACTTCCTGGAGAACTTGGAGACGCTCAGAGACACTCAGGAACCGTTAAAACTTTTGGGTGCTCTTACATACATTATGTCCACCCCACCCAGCTGGGAATGTCTCTGAGTGTCTCTGAGCTTCTCCGAGTTCTCCACGAAGCGCTGGGAGCCAGCAGCGCCCCTGGACCTTTGGCCAGATACAGTACTGCCTACACCAAGGGCTATACTACATGGATTGTATATCAATTCAGCGCTCGCATATCAAGTCAAAATAAAATAAAAAATTGTTGCTTGTCTTTCAAAACGCTTGTACACAGCGTTACGCGCAAACCAAGGTATTACTGTATTGTGATGCTTTGATTGGTTACAGCTAATCACATGGTACAGGGTGCCAGGTACCATGTGATAGCTGTTAGCCAATCACATTATGCAAAAATCCGATAGGGCTTATTACTCTTCCCTATTTATTCAAAACTAAAAAAAGTGGTTATACACTTGGTGGTGAATAATAATCTAGTACTAAAGCGCTACTACGTGTAAAATAAGTGAAAAATCAAACAAAATAGGATACCCGAATGGTAAAAGCTGCAACCAATCAAGGAATTACTGTGATTCAAAAAGTGCAAGTGAATAAATATATTGGTGCGCTAGAACCAACCCTAAAATGCAGCAGAAATAATTAAAATATATACACATCCAATAAATAAATGGTGTGCTAATAATGCAATAAAAGTGCAAAATGAAACATCAATAAATGTGACTCTGTGCAGAAAATAGAGCAGCAATGAATGGGTATAAAGTGCAAAATTGATAATATGCAGTACTATCAATAACAGCAGCAATGAATGGGTGTAAAGTGCAATATATAGCTAAATGCAATAACAACAAAAAGAATAATGACATAAAGCAAATCCAAATAAACATGAAAGGAATTCATGAAAGTTTATAACAGGTGTAAGGTTCCAAAATCTTCCACCGGAGGCACTAGACCAGCTTACAACGATAATAATGCTTGTATCTTGTTAATCCATATGTGAAGTGGACATGTCAAAACAAGAGAAAGCGATCATAGTGCAGCATATTGTGATAAAAGAATCACACCCAACAGACTTGATTGGTATACCAATAGGGTTGGTTCTAGCGCACCAATATATTTATTCACTTACACTTGGTGTTGAGTTATTCACTTTACGGGGACGGTGAAGAATCAGGGAACTTCAGTGGGTATCAAGCCAGGGACCCAGCCAGCGGAGGTGATGCTTGCAGAGCAGCCTTGTGTGTCAAGCTAGGGACCGAGCAGGCCAGTGGGGTGAAGCTTGAGAAGTATCTTGAGTGGGACCCAGCAGAGAGGCCGAATCATCTAGTCTAGTGGGCTGAAGAACTACAAGAAGTGATTGTAGTGGAAGTAAAGGAACTGTTACACTTTGTGGTAGGAACTGTTAAAGACTGTTGCCATAGGAGACAGCATTCCTACACATGCATTTCCTGCATTGCTGTCCTCCTTTTGAAGTCTGAGTCTGCCAATTAATCTTGCAACTACCTAAGGGTGTCCTGGCCCTAACCCTCTCTCCCAAACTTCTGTTAAGTGATATAACATATATATATGGTTTGTTGGATGATTTCTAGAGACAAACCAACACATCCACATCCCTAGTAGGTTTATAAAAAGAGAAAATAGAGAGAGAGACACCGCTCCCCCTCCAAGTGATGGGATTTTAACGGTGTGTTAATGTTTGTCATCAAGGCAAGCACATTCACAGGAAATTTTGATAAAGTTAAGAATTTATTACAAAGTATAATGCCGCGTACACACGACCATTTTTCATGTAGTTAAAAATGCCATTTTTTAAATTGGGCATTAAAAACGATCGTGTGTAGGCTCCAGAGCATTTTTAACGACGTGAAAAACGGCCTAAAAAAAATGAGAACCTGCTCCATTTTTTCACGTTGTTTTTCACGTCGTTTTTTTTTAATGTCGTGAAAAACGGTAGTGTGTATGCTTTTACGAAGGGGGAAAAAACGCGCATGCTCAGAATCAAGTATGGGACGGGAGCGCTTGTTCTGGTAAAACTAGCGTTTGTAATGGAGATAGCACATTCATCACGCTGTAACAGACTGAAAAGCACAAGGCTGAAAAGCGCGAATCGTCGCTCAACAAACTTTACTAACATGAAGGGTGGCGCCATCCGAATGGAACTTCCCCTTTATAGTGCCGTCGTACGTGTTGTACGTCACCGCGCTTTGCTCAAGCGTTTTTTTAATGAACGTGTGTATGCAAGACAGGCTTGAGAGGAAACAAGAAAAATCACGTCGAGAAAAACGTTGTTTTTTAAAATGACATTAAAAACGGTCGTGTGTACGCGGCATAAGATAAAATCACAATCTAATAACAACATTTGGTCATATTGTAGTTGACCATAATTGATACTTAGTACACAGAATTCAAAAAAGATGCTTTGATATGCGGAGAAGCCGACATGTTTCGCAGACTCCTGCTTCTTAAAGGCTGCTCGGCATGCATCTATAACATTATATGAATTATAAAACATACCATTAGTAACAATACTTCATAGTACACTATAAGACAATAACATACTGTATTATACGTACTTACCTAAAGCTGTGACACTGATACCTAAGCGACTGCAACACCACAATCAGAATGCCAATATAACTCCCCATGGTGATAAGATGGTGAAAGTCAGATGCACCATACTGGTCTGTAGGGCGTCGGACCGAGTTAAAGGCATAAAATCCCCAAATCGGTATTTATCTAAACATTTATTAACAATAATAATGATAATAAGTAATAAGCATATTTTGAGTATCAAAACAGTTTGTTAATTTCCAAGTCCCAAGATATTGGGGCAGGGAAAAAACATGATCTTAACTACCGTATTTATCGGCGTATAACACGCGCCGGCGTATAACACGCACCCCAAGTTTAGCAGGGAATTTTAGGGAAAAAAACTTTTAGGAGGGAAGTTTAAGAAAAAAAATGTTTACATTTAAATGCAGCCTTACCAGTGTCATTTGCAGCCTTGTCACAGTGCAGCCTTGCCAGTGTCCATTGCAGCCTTGCCCAGTGTCCAGTGCAGCCTTGCCAGTGTCCAGTGCAGCCTTGCCAGTGTCCAGTGCAGCCTTGCCAGTGTCCAGTGCAGCATTGCCCAGTGTCCAGTGCAGCATTGCCAGTGTCTAGTGCAGCCTTGCCAGTGTCCATTGCAGCATTGCCCAGTGTCCAGTGCAGCATTGCCAGTGTCCAGTGCAGCCTTTGCCAGTGTCCAGTGCAGCCTTGCCAGTGTCCAGTGCAGCCTTGAATTTAAATTTGGCGCCGCCGAGATCGCCGCTGATACAGGGCGGAGCGCGGCGAACGCCGCTGAGAACGCAGGGATGGGCGGAGCCGAGATATACATAGCCGAGTGTATTCGGCTATACTCGGCTTTTCTCGGCTTCGCTCACAGTCACGCCGAGTCCCGCCCTATGATGGACATATCACAGGTCCAATGGCGGGACTGGGCGTGACTGTGAGCGGAGCCGAGAAAAGCCGAGTATAGCCGAATACACTCGGCTATGTGTATCTCGGCGGCGATCGCTCCGCTCCGCTCACAGTCAGCGGAGATCGCCGGGGATAGGTGAGTATCGGCGTATAACACGCACCCACGATTTTCCCCTGATTTTAAGGGGAAAAAAATGCGCGTTATACGCCGATAAATACGGTATATTATATATAATAACCTACATACTAATCGCTAGGGATGAGCTTCGAGTTCGAGTCAAACTCATGTTCGACTCGAACATTGCCTGTTTGCCCGTTCGCCGAACAACGAACAATTTGGGGTGTTCGCGGCAAATTCGAAAAGTCTATGGGAGAAATCTAAAGTATTAATTATAAAGGCTTATATGTAAGTTATTGTCCTAAAAACAGTTTGGGGACCCGGGTCCTGCCCCAGGGGACATGTATCAATGCAAAAAAAAGTTTTAGGAGCAGTGATTTTAATAATGCTTAAAATGAAACAATAAAAGTGAAATATTCCTTTAAATTTCGTACCTGGGGGGTGTGTATGATATGCATGTAAAGAGGCGCATGTTTCCCGTGCTTAGAACTGTCCCTGCACAAAGTGTCATTTTTGAAGGAAAAAAAGTCATTTAAAACTCACTTGCAGCTATAATGAATTGTCGGCTTTTATCAATACATAGAAAAGTCATTGATAAAAAAAAAAAAGCGTGGGGGTTCCCCCAAATTCATCTACCAGGCCCTTCAGGTCTGGAATGGATATTAAGGGGAACCCCGCCACACATTTAAAAAAAAATAGCGTGGGGTTCCCCCTAAATATCCATACCAGGCCCTTGAGATCTGGAATGGATTTTAAGGGGAACTCCACCCCAAATTTAAAAAAAATCCATACCAGACCCTTATCCGACCCTTATTAAATTTACACAGTGAAGGAAGTTTCCCGCTCAGGCCAATGACGTAGGCGGGATCGGACATACCGAGGGGGCGGACCTGATGGGGAACTTCGTTCGCTGTGTAATACATGTATAGACCCGCCCCTCCTCATGTTCCGCATCTGGTCCGCTGAGCGGACCTGATGGGGAACTTTAGAAGGGGTGGGTCTATACATTTAAAACACAGCGGAGGAAGTTCCCCATCAGGTCCGCACAGGCACAACCAATGATGGACAGCGCTGGACATCGGGATCGCCGCGGGACACTGGATTTCATCGCTGGAATGTTTTTATTTTTTTATTATTTTTTATTTTTTAATAAAGGACTTTTCCAAGGTGTGTGTGTTTTTATTTACATTTTTTGACACTTTCTTCGTGAAATGGTAGGGGTACAATGTACCCCTTACCAATTCACATAGGGGGGGCCGGGATCTGGGGGTCCCCTTTGTTAAAGGGGTCTTACAGATTCCGATAAGCCCCCCGCCCGCAGACCCCCACAACCACTGGGCAAGGGTTGTGGGGATGAGGCCCTTGTCCCTATCAACATGGGGACATCCTCCCCATGTTGAGGGCATGTGGCCTGGTACGGTTCAGGAGGGAGGGGGCCGCTCTCTCGTCCCCCCCTCTTCCCCTGCGGCTGGCCAGGTTGCGTGCTCAGATAAGGGTCTGGTATGAATTTTTGGGGGGACTCCACGCCATTTTTTTAAAAATTTGGGGTGGAGTTCCCCTTAAAATCCATGCCAGATCTCAAGGGCCTTGTATGGCTATTTAGGGGGAACCCCACACCATTTTTTTTTATTTGTGGTGGGGTTCCCCTTAATATCCATTCCAGACCTAAAGGGCCTGGTAATAGAATTTGGGGGATCCCCCACACTTTTTTTTTTTTTTATCAATTACTTTTCTATGTATTGATAAAAGCCGACAATTCAAGCCGCGAGTGAGTTTTAAATGACTTTTTTTCCTTCAAAAATGACACTTTGTGCAGGGACAGTTCTAAGCACGGGAAACATGCGCAACTTTATATGCATATCATATAAAGGAATATTTCACTTTTATTTTTTCATTTTAAAAATTATTAAAATCACCGCTCCCGTAAAAACGTCTATTTTTTAAACTTTTATTTGCATTCATACATGTCCCCTGGGGCAGGACCCGGGTCTCCAAACACTTTTTAGGACAATAAATTGCATATTAGCCTTTATAATTAGCACTTTAGATTTCGAACGTTCGAGTCCATTGTATTTAATAGGGTTCTAAAGTTCACACGAACATTCTGTCTGTTCGCAGGTTCTGGTGCGAACCGAACAGGGGGGTGTTCGGCTCATCCCTGCTAATCGCATGATCTCTACATGGGGATCGCCTAAAGGGAGATGACTATATGATTGGCTAGAGATAGTCTGATCTCATAATGCCCCCCAATACTGATTTTGCCTATTAAGTTAATAAATTTATCCCAAGCTATAGAATAGCTTAACCACTTAAGCCCCGGACCAATACGGGCCATTATGACCAGGTCCCTTTTTGCGATTCGGCACTGCATCGCTTTAACTGACAATTGCGCGGTCGTGCGACGTGGCTCCCAAACAAAATTGGCGTCCTTTTTTTCCCACAAATAGAGCTTTCTTTTGGTGGTATTTGATCACCTCTGCGGTTTTTATTTTTTGCGCTATAAACAAAAATAGAGTGAAAATTTTGAAAAAAATTACATATTTTTTACTTTTTTCTACAATAAATATCCCCAAAAAATATATAAAAAAAAACACATTTTTTTTCCTCAGTTTAGGCCGATACGTATTCTTCTACATATTTTTGGTAAAAAAAATTGCAATCAGCGTTTATTGATTGGTTTGCGCAAAAATCATAGCGTTTACAAAATAGGGGATAGTTTTAAGGCATTTTTATAAATTTTTTTTTTTTTACTAGTAATGGCGGCGATCAGCGATTTTTTTCGTGACTGCGACATTATAGCGGACACATCGGACACTTTTGACACATTTTTGGGACCATTGTCATTTTCACAGCGATCAGTGCAATAAAAATGCACTGGTTACTGTGAAAATGACACTGGCAGTGAAGGGGTTAACCACTAGGGGCGCTGAAGGGGTTAAGTGTGCCTAGGGGCGTGTTACTAACTGAGGGGGGGCGTGGCTACGACTGACACGTCACGATCTCCGCTCTGATTACACAGAGCGGAGATCGCTGACAGTGTCAGTAGAGGAGCGGGGAGATGCTGTGTTTACACACACATCTCCCCGCTCCGAGCCTCCGTGAGACGATCGCGGGGATCCCCGCGGCAATCGAGTCCGCGGGACCCGCGGTCCCACCCACGGGGCAGGCAGGGGGGTCGCAAGCGCGCCGCCGGCGGCGCGCGACCCCGACGTCGGCAGTTAAAGGGCCACGTACAGGTACGTGATTGTGCCTGTACGAGCCATTCTGCCGACGTATATATGCCGTGAGCGGTCGGCAACTGCCAGTGCTAATAATAGTTAGACATGTGCACACTGAAATATTTCATTTTGGAATTTCGTTTTCGTCCGAAAAATTAATTAATTTAGTTACTCCCAAAATTCGTTTTTATTTATTTTGTTTTTCGTTAGAAATTGCATTCGTCCGAAAATCTGAATTAATTAAGGTCGAATCTGTCATTGAAGGTTCATGGTGTCTGTCGAATGTTCAAAGAAGATTCGACGGAGCAGCGAAACTGTACAACGCCGCAATCATACATTTCCGGTCGAATGTTCCGCCTACAAGCTATAGTAGAATTCTAATGTTGTATGACTAGTAATAATTACATTTATTAATTACTATTACTAGTCAACCGACATTAGAATTTTTCTATAGCCTATGGGCGGATGCATTCGACCGGAAATGTACGATTGCACCGTCGTACAGTTTCGCTGCTCCGTCGAATCTTCTTAGAACTTTCGACAGACACCATAAGCCTTCAATGACAGATTCAACGTTTGTATGTTTTTCGATGCTTTGTCGAATCCTCGTCGTTCATGTTGAATTGTCAAGTTAGTTCTAGCTATTTTACTGCTCCTCCTCTTTGGTTACAATCAGCCAATAACATTCATCATCATCAATATTTTTATTTTACTTCACCAACCCAATTCCAGCAGAAATCTTTTCTCTCTATAATGTCAAATCTTTTCTCTCTATGTGGAATAATCTTGGACTAATAGAGTTAAGGTTAGGCACATTCGACCACAGGTTCGATAGACACAGATTGTTATTGTCAGCGTCACGTCGAATCTCCTGTCTATATTGAACTGTTGTCGCAACGAAAATGAAAATAAAGCATTTGTTTATGTCGGATCTTACGGTTTTCGGATTCTGTGCTTTCGTTTTCGTTTGTTAAACGATAACGAAAATACCTGAAATTCAGACGAAAATGCATTCGGACGAAAACGAATGCACATGTCTAATAATAGTGGCATGTTTTATTAACTATATATGTCCAAGGGGAGATTTATTGGATCTGTGTATATTATAAACGCCATAGCATCAAAAGCACAGTTTCCACTAATATATAGCCCCCCCAGCTAAAGCGCTAGGCTCATAAAGCAAACAAGCATAACGGCAGATATACACAGGGTTACACTATATTGTATCCCCCCAAGAATTAGACTGCTATCGCAATTTAAACAAACCCATCAGGACAAAAGGTCATCTCACCTGAGTAGAACAAGTAGTCTGTACACCAACAAAGGCCAGTGGGTGTCAGCAGGGGTACACCGCTAAGTTGCCAACATGATGAAGCAGGTGCCGGTGATTATAAATATAATTATAAAGATATATAAATAAAATCTCTTTTGCTTTTAAGAAGTGTCTGGCCCCCAATCAATCTACCTTGCAATACACCCACTATGCCATTCAACCCACCATATACAGAAGGATGTCAGCTATCTCTGGCCCTGGAGATTCTCATTAGACCGAAGGAGGCCTGGGACCTTGCTACATTTTCAAACCCGAGCCTCCAATTAGCGAAGGTTCTGGTTCTTGGTTCTCTTATTTATTTATTTAAAGTTTAGTGCAATATCCTGGGCTACGTGAATTTGGAAAAATACTACATCCATTCAGTACATTTATTTCTCTTCAGTAGCATAGCTAAAATAGTTTTAAACCCCCATTACATGGCGGTGCTATTGAATCTGTTGTTACACTGTAAAAAATCTTGTGCTGGGTCTACTCAAAATAATTGAAGCAACTATTTGCATCAGCTTTTTAAGTACTGTCAACTAAACTTAATTTTGTCTGACTCATAGGACTTTTCATGTTTTCAACTTCGTTATTTTAAGTAAAGTCAACTAAATTTTTTTCAATTTATACACCATAGTGTTTTAAGTTGGGAATACATATCTTAACTTGTCTGGAACTATATTTTTAAGTAAAGCCAACTCAATCTTTCCCGTTTATAGACCATAGGTTCAAGTAAAGCCAACTAAATTTTTCCAGTTTATAGACCATAGGTTCAAGTAAAGCCAAATCCAGTTTCTAGAAAGGTTTAAGTTAGGAACACATACATTAACTTATTTATTTCAAGTACTTATATAGCACCGTCAATTTACAGAGCACTTTACATATACATTGTATATTCACATCAGTCCCTGTCCTCAAGGAGCTTTCAATCTAAGATCCCTAACTCACATTCATACATACACATATCAGGGCCAAATTACACAGGAGCCAACTACCCTACCAGCATGTCTTTGGAGCGTGGGAGGAAACCTTCGCAGGCACAGGGTATAACATGCAAACTGCAGGCAGGGAGTGTCGTGGTCAGGATTTTAACCAACAACCCTTTTGCTGTTAAACGGAAGTGCTAAACACTACACCACTGTGCTGCACTATTACGTAGCGACTTAGTTACTTAATTTTAATTAATATTAACTTTTTTTTCTTTTTAAGTTGATAAAACTTATTTTCCAAATGTATTTGATGTATGTTTTAAGGTTTTTATTTAAAATAATACAATAATATGTTGTTTTTTTTTAAAAGGAATATTCTCATGAAACAGGCTTTCAAAACAAATTAACATTTGTTATTTATAAAGTGTTACAAATGTAATATTATTAAAGCAGCATCAAATGTAAATATAAACATAAAAAAAAAAAAAAGAAAACAATGCCTCTTTCTCAGCCAACAAATAAAACTGAAACACACCCATGTAACATACAGTATATCTGTAAAGAACATAGAATACAGAATGTATTAACTTGTTTTTAAAGCCTTTTAGGAAAGTAATTTGCACTTTAACCACTTCAGCCCCAGAAGGATTTGACCCCTTAATGACCAGGCAATTTTTGTGATACGCTTTAAGTGACAATTGTGCGGTTGTGTGATGCTGTACCCAAACAAAATTGACCTTCCTTTTTTCCCCCACAAATAGAGCTTTCTTTTGGTGGTATTTTATCACCTCTGTGGTTTTTATTTTTTGCGCTATAAACAAAAAAAGAGACAATTTTTATTTTTTTAAATTTTTTTTTACTTTCTGCTATAATACATATCCCAAAAATATATAAAAAAAAATGTATTCATCTGTTTAGGCCAATATAAATTCTTCTACATATTTTTGGTTAATGGGCGCATATTGATTGGTTTGCGCATCTACAAACTATGGGATAGCTTTAGGGACTTTTATTTATTTTTATTGTTTTTACTGGTAATGGTGGCGATCTGCGATTTTTAATGGAACGGTGACATTGCGGCGGACAAATCTGACCCCAAATTACACTTTTTGGGGACCAGTCACATTATTACATTGATCAGTGCTATAAAAATGCACTGATCAATGTATAAATGACTCTAGCAGGGAAGGGGTTAACACTAGGGGGTGATCAAAGGGTTAAGTGTGTTCCTTGGGTGTGTTCTAACTGTAGGGGGGATAGGCTACCTAGGACACGACAGAGATCACTGGTCGGCAAGCCGTTAAAGTGTGAACTTTTGAAGATAGATTCCCCACAACTAGCTCTAAAAAGATCTTCCGAAAAACGTCAAAAGTATATTTTAGGATATCAGGGTAGCTCAGGCTAAAAGTATAAATGAGTCCCATAATCATTCTTTCTGATACAAAATAGTCTTGTGCACAACGGAAAAATTTGTTTAGTTTTGGTTCGTTTCTTTTCGGTCCTGTTGATTCGTAATCGTTCGTAATTTTGCTAGACGGGATTTTTCGTGTTCGGACTAATTCGTACTTTCGGTAGAGTACGTTGTTTTTTGTTGATTCTGGACACAACTCCTACTTTCGTAACTTTTTTGGGGTTCGTTGATTCGTAATTTTCCGTGTCTCTCTCACAACGACGCTGCCTATTATGCCTAATGTGCTTCGAATAGATTTGTACTTTTCTAAATACATTGCGGTTATTTGTAACGATTGGAAATCTCGTATTTTACTTTCGTTTTTTAAATGCGGCTATAGTCTCCGCCCCTGTACACCATTTTGAGAGGGAGTTCAGCACGGTGAGGGAAAAGCAGAGAGCAGAGCAGAGTGTTATTGTGCTTCGAATGGATTCGTACATTCGTAAATTTTTTCATAACGAATTATGCCAAAGACATTCAGGCATTCGCTATTTGCGATATAATTAATTTATTTCGGATTCGGTTTTATTCGTAATTGCTTTGTTCGGAAATTCGAATGCTTCCGAATGTCCGAAAGTTGCTAAATTCGGACGAATTTCGATTCGTTACGAAACAAATTGCACAAGCCTAATACAAAATGAGAGTGCTATATGAAAAAAATACACTATAGCAATATGCGTATTTTTCCTGCCAATGCAGCATAAATATGGTATATTTGTTTTGGAAATGTAATAACATAGTGCAAAGTGGGAGGGGCTTTAGGTTATATAATCTAATGATGAAAGTCCAATATCTCAAAAACCGAACAGAGTTTGTTTTTGTGGTATAAATCAGCGCAAACGCAGCACAAACAAATTGTATAATTGTTTTTAAAATGTAATAACATGTGGTGCAAAGTGGGAGAGGTTTCATCAACTGAATGAATGAATGAATGAATGAATGAGTAACTTGTATAGCTCTACAAACGTGAACTAAATCGCCTCAAGGCGATATCTCTGAAACCAAACCAGCACATACGTTAGTTTTTGCAGTACAAATAAGCACAGATGCAGTGCAAATGAATGCTATCTTTGTTTTTACATTTTAATAACATTGGGTGCAAAGTGGGCGGAGCTTGATGTTACAAAATCTGAATTTGAATTCCAATATCTCAAAAAACGAACCGGCTGAAACATTCATTTTTGTGGCACAAAATAGTTTTTAGTTTAATATTTTTTATTGGGTTTTCATAAAGTTTAACAACACTTTACAATTTACAATGATGCAGTAGGGGTTAACATTTTTACAGACTGTAAGATTATAGACACATACGATATGTATGACAGACATTACTTTCATGTTTCATCAAAAGGAAAAATGTAATAGTAAGTTTGACTGGTTGTTTAGTTAAAATGATTCAAACAAGGTTACCAGTGTGGGCACATACGGTGGAGCGTTTCTAACTGAGGGTGTGTTGGATTTTGAGCCATGGCTCCCAAGAGTTCCTAAATTTCCCAGTGGAGCCCGATTTTAAGGCTGAGTATTGTTCGTACTCTTTGATCATTTTGGGGTGGGTCTTGACATCCAAGATGTTAGGGACAATGGATTGTCTCCATTTCCTCATTATCAGGCACAAAATAGTTTTTAAGCTTAACAGCTGGCGGTCCCTCAGCCTGCATCTTGGTTGCAGAATGCAGAATGCAGTAAGCACAAACTTTGCATTTGCACAAGTGAGTTGTCTCAATAGGTGTATGCAACGGACGTATGTCCATTTATTATAAATATATTAATCTGCAAATAAAATAAACATTTTGGATGGTATGTTAAAGTGGTTGTAAACCCACTTGCACAACATGCACCTACAGGTAAGCCTAGATTAAAGCTTCACCGCGCTTTACTTGAGCATTTTTTTCCACGATAGTGTGTAGGCAAGGCAGGCTTGAGAAGAATCACGTCGAGAAAAATGCCGTTTTTTTCAATGACATTAAAAACGGTCGTGTGTACGCGGCATTATACTCGAATAAATACGTTTTCTCATTTTTTTGTGGTAAAATTAGGTGCCTCGGTTTATATTCGTGTCGGCTTATACTCGAGTATATACAGTACTTAAAATATCAAAGTAAATGTCAAAGTAAATTAATTAACATTTATTTTTATGTTGAAAATGATAAAAATGTAATGTTAAAATTACAAGCCAGCAGAATCATTTTTATCAGTGTAGCAGCAACAGCTCTTTGACTTAGAAAGAACAAGGCCGCGCTTGCCAGGCTTTGCTAAGGATTGATCATTTTCAAACCCTTTACTGAATACAGTTAAAGATTCACACGTAGCCAGGCTTCTCCACATTATGGGTAAATCTTGTCTCCGTGAATTGCACAGCAGTTTCTCCTTCTAAAATAAACCCGTGCTGTAAAACAGAAACAAAGTGTATTACGTTTATAACATTAAAAAAAATCTAACTTTCTAGACCCTATGATGCAAGTTATCTGCTTGTGTTTTGAAAAAAATAAATAAAATTGACTGGCTCCAGCCCAGAGAAATAAGAAAGCATGATGTGCTCAGCAGCCATGTTTTTGTGTTGTGTACCAACTGCTTGCATGCTGCTGAATTATAACTAATTGGCTTACCGCTGTAAACATTTGCAAGTAGCTCGTCTGTTTTTTTGTTTACTGTAGTTATTGCTTACTTTGCACAACACAAACAGCAAGCAATGTAATTACATGCTTGGAAATCATATGGCGATCTATATTTTGGTAGTATGGGTTATTGACTATTTTCTTACGCTGTAATCTATGCTGTCTGCATTTTTTCATTTAAAGCTTAAAAAAATGCAGTTTAAAATAAAATAAAAAAATCTAAAAAAAATTATAATAAAAAACTGAAAATGAAAAGTGATGATTTAAATTTCTGTTTAACTGGTTAAATATCAAGTATTGTATATTAGCATTTCATATGAACAAATTAATGGGGTGGGCAACTACATGGCAAATGAGATTTAATGTAGAAAAATGTAAAATAATGCATTTGGGTTGCAAAAATATGAATGCAATCTATACACTGGGGGGGGGGGGACCTTTGGGGGAATCTAGGATGGAAAAGGACCTAGGGGCCCTAGTAGATGATATGTTCAGCAATGGCATGTAATGCTAACAAAGCAAACAGAATATTGGCATGCATTAAAAAGGGGATTAATTTCAGAGATAAAATGATAATTCTCCCACTCTACAAGACTCTGGTCCGGCCGCACCTGGAGTATGCCGTCCAGTTCTGGGCACCAGTCCTCAGGAAGGATTTACTGAAAATGGAGCGAGTACAAAGAAGGGCAACAAAGCTAATAAAGGGTCTGAAGGATATTAGTTATGAGGAAAGGTTGCGAGCACTGAACTTGTTCTCTCTGCAGAAGAGACGTTTGAGAGGGGATAGGATTTCAATGTACAAATACCGTACTGGTGACCCCACAATAGGAATAAAACTTTTTCGCGGAAGGGAGTTTAACAAGACACGTGGCCACTCATTAAAATTAGAAGAATAGAGGTTTAACCTTAAACTGCATAGAGGGTTCCTTACTGTAAGAGGACATGGAGAGAAAAAAGTTTCCCATGGGACTTTTTAGCAGCAAGAAATAATTGAAATCTTTATTTAGTAAAAAATATGACTTGCTGTAACCAATGGGAGACGCTTAAAGTATGCTTTAATCCTAATATATTGTTTTTTGACATTCGATAGAATATAAGACCCCCTTGAGGAAGACCTTAATGGGTCGAAATGCATCGGGGCTCTCTTCTGTTCACCATATGCATTCAAGACCTATGATCTTATTATTCATCTTGTCCACCTTTGTACATGACTTGAACCGTCTTTGTATACACTATGTCTGGCTTTGTAAATACCGGAGCTCATAAATTTATGTACTAATTTTTAATCTACGAGGGCCAAACGCCTTTTCATCAAATAAAACTTTTTTACTAAATAATGATTTCAATTATTTCTTGCTGCTAAAAAGTCCCACGGGAAACTTTTTCTCTCCATGTCCAGCATTCAAATCGGGATGCGCAGCCCTCTCACATATCCCATATGTGTCTAACCAAGCCAAGTCTTTACTGTAAGAGCGGCAAGGATATGGAATTCCCTTCCACAGGCGGTGGTCTCAGTGGGGAGCATCAATAGGTTCAAAAAACTATTAGATAAGCACCTGAACGACCACAACATACAGGGATATACAATGTAAAACTGACATATAATCACACACATAGGTTGGACTCAATGGACTTGTGTCTTTTTTCAATCTCACCTACTATGTAACCATGTAACTATATTTATACTTTACAGCCAACCGGCAGTGTTGTATACAAGTCTTGTGCTCTGTAATGTCTCTTCTTTGCAGCTTTTGTGCTAAAATAGAAATTAATGACTCAAAGGGGGGTGAGGCTCCAACCACTTATGCTAGCATGCAAATACTGTAAATATCTTACTACAGCCTGCTAGGAAGCCTAAAGACAGTGCTGGGCTTATTATACATTAGAATTTTCAGCATATTTTTCAAACAGAGTATCATGGATGCACCTTGTAAAAAATACTTAATTTTTCAAATAAAGATTTTATACAAATCATTTAAAAAATATATACAGGAGGGAAGATTTACTAAAACTGGCGCGCACAGAATCTGGTGCAGCTGTGCGTAGTAACCAATCAGCTTCCAGGTTTTATTGTGAAAGCTTAATAAAACAAGCTGAACCTAGAACCTGATTGGTTACTATGCACAGCTGGACCAGATTCTGTGTGCACCAGTTTTAGTAAATCTCCCTCAGTATGTCAGAAATGCCTCTCAGTTACCTCCTTCATAGCAGCCAGCTACATCACTCCTTTGTAAAAGCAACTAAACCCCCTCTGTTTTTATGTACCTAGCCATGTTGTTCCTGCCCATTCCATGCACATGTGCTTCAAAATCCTACTTTTTTATTTTTCTTGTTATCCAGCTTACTCCTGTTCAGTCACCACACATTTAAATTGACCTACTGGCTGTAGATGCCCAAAGTATACCTCAGTTTGTGACTTAGTGGATTAAAAGCTTGTTTGTCTCCAGGTCCACTCCAGATCAAACTCTTTTCTCTGATTTTGCTCTTGTGCTGATTGGCCAAGGCAGTGGTGTATTTAGGTTTTGTGCTGCCCTAGGCCTGACGAAACTCGCGCACCCCCTACTTTATATATGACGCACCCCTTCCTGTCAAGACTACGCCCCTTCCTTTTTAAGACCCGTCCTGTCATTTTCATGGGAGGAAAGAGGGACAGGGTGGGATGAGGACAAGGGGACAGGTTGGGATGGGGACAGAGGGACAGAGTGGGATGAGGAAAGGGGGAAAGGGTGGGATGAGGACAGAGGGACAGGGTTGGATGAGGACAGAGGGACAGGGTGGGATGAGGACAGGGGGACAGGGTGGGATGAGGACAGGGGGACAGGGTGGGATGAGGACAGGGGGATAGGGTGGGATGAGGACAGAGGAACAGGGTGGGATGAGGACAGAGGGACAGGGTGGGATGAGGAAAGGGGGTCAGGGTGGGATGAGGAAAGGGGGACAGGGTGGGATGAGGAAAGGGGGACAGGGTGGGATGGGGACAGAGGGAAAGGGTGGGATGAGGAAAGGGGGACAGGGTGGGATGAGGAAAGGGGGACAGGGTGGGATGAGGACAGAGGGACAGGGTGGGATGAGGAAAGGGGGTCAGGGTGGGATGAGGAAAGGGGGACAGGGTGGGATAAGGAAAGGGGGTCAGGGTGGAATGAGGAAAGGAGGACAGGGTGGGATGAGGACAGAGGGACAGGGTGGGATGAGGACAGAGGGACAGGGTGGGATGTGGACAGAGGGACAGGGTGGGATGAGGACAGAGGGACAGGGTGGGATGAGGACAGAGGGACAGGTTGGGATGAGGACAGAGGGACAGGGTGGGATGAGGACAGAGGGACAGGGTGGGATGAGGAAAGGGGGACAGGGTGGGATGAGGACAGAGGGACAGGGTGGGATGAGGACAGAGGGACAGGGTGGGATGAGGAAAGGGGGACAGGGTGGGATGAGGACAGAGGGACAGGGTGGAGTGAGGAAAGGGGGACAGGGTGGAGTGAGGAAAGGGGGACAGGGTGGGATGAGGACAGAGGGACAGGGTGGGATGAGCACAGAGGGACAGGGTGGGATGAGGACAGAGGGACAGGGTGGGATGAGGACAGAGGGACAGGGTGGGATGAGGACAGGGGGACAGGGTGGGATGAGGAAAGGGGGACAGGGTGGGATGAGGAAAGGGGGACAGGGTGGGATGAGGACAGGGGGACAGGGTGGGATGGGGACAGAGGGACAGGGTGAGATGAGGAAAGGGGGACAGGGTGGGATGAGGAAAGGGGGACAGGGAGGGATGAGGAAAGGGGGACAGGGTGGGATGAGGACAGAGGGACAGGGTGGGATGAGGACAGAGGGACAGGGTGGGATGAGGAAAGGGGGACAGGGTGGGATGAGGAAAGGGGGACAGGGTGGGATGAGGACAGAGGGACAGGGTGGGATGAGGAAAGGGGGGCAGGGTGGGATGGGGACAGAGAGACAGGGTGGGATGAGGAAAGGGGGACAGGGTGGGATGAGGAAAGGGGGACAGGGTGGGATGGGGACAGAGGGACAGGGTGGGATGAGGAAAGGGGGACAGGGCGGGATGAGGACAGGGGGACAGGGTGGGGAGGGGCAGAGCATATTTTAATTTGGGGGGAGAGGGGGGTGTGGGGATATGTGCTGGGGAGTGATTTGGGAGGGGAAAGGATATGTGCTAGTGGGGGGGGAATCAGACCCCCCACTAGCACATATCTTCTTCCCTCTTAAATCACTTCCCAGCACATATCCCCACACCCCCCTCTCCCCTCCCATCACTTCATTAGTTCACCTCTTATCTGCCTGCCTGTGTCCTCTCTCACTGACGTTGTCTCACATACCAGCAGCACAGCTCTCGGCTCTCTCACTGACTGAAGTTGTGTCTCTCCTTGGCTCCTCCTCCTGGCTGTGTACACAGGAACATTGATCCAAGAGGGGGGAGGAGCCGGAGACTGACTGTGTGATGTCAGTGGAGAGAGAGAGGGACGGCTGCTCGTAAAGCTGATTGACGCTGCGGGACCCCGGGCGGCAGGTGTCCCGGGTGACCGCGCCGGCGCATCTTAGACTGACCAATTACCGGAGCTCAGTGCCGAAACTTGTCGTGCCACTGAGCTCCGGGATTCAGCTGTGCGGCTCTCCGTGCGGGAGGAGGGGGGGTTTGCGCGGGGGGGGCGGCGGCCCGCCGCCCCCCGCAAAGTGCCGCCCTAGGCCTGGGCCTTGTCAGCCTAGGCCATAATACAGCACTGGGCCAAGGTGCGCCCTTGTTTCCTTGGCGGAGTCCTTTATTCTGGTTTACATCTTCCCAGCTATAATATTCTTCATGAGTAAATCCAGGGGGTACCCATGTTGAGGAGAATGTAAAAGCAGTAATTCCTAAATGGTGGGTTCTCATGGCTGCAAGGTAGATTGGGACATTATACCTGAGTTGAGAAAGGGTCTCCTGTATTTTAGCTTCTAAATGCTTATAGTTTGCATTTAATGTAGCCAAGGGCCGGATTAACGTAGGGGCTATTGGAGCTGCAGCTCCAGGCTATCAGTGCTCCTATCAGTGCCACTTAGTGCCCATCAGAGAAGCTCATCCGTGCTCATCCAGAGCGCATTAGTGCAGCTCATCAGTGCCACCTATCGGTTCTAGTGTCACCTATCAGTGCAGATCATCAGTGCCCATCAGTGCAGCTCAGCAGTGCCACCTATCAGCGCTGCCTATCAGTGCCCATCAGTGCATATCATCAGTGCCACCTATCAGTTACTCCTATCAGTGCAGCTCATCAGTGCCACCTATCAGTGCCGCCTATCAGTGCCCATCAGTGCAGCTCATCAGTGCCGCCTATCAGTTCCCATCAGTACAGCTCAGCAGTGCCACCTATCAGCGCCGCCTATCCATGCCCATCAGTGCAGCTCATCAGTGCCACCTATCAGTTCCCCCTGTCAGAGCAGCTCATCAGTGCCGCCTATCAGTGCCCATCAGTACAGCTCATCTGTTCCACTTATCAGTGCCGCCTATCAGTGGGAGGGTTCTGATGCCTAAATGCCTAAATGTCCTGCACTTAGTGACTCTGTGTGTATCAATAGAAAGAAATGTGGGCTTGCAGCCCTCTCACTGACTCCTGGGCTTAGCAGTCTGGAAAGGGCTCCCACATTTCCACTATGATGTAGCAAGAGTCCAGAGGTCTGTAGCTGTGAGCCTGGGTACACTCGAGTCTCCCGGCAGCGTTGAGAGAAGAAGCCGTTATGCATGTAAGGCTGCTGGATGTAGAGCACTCCCGCTGGTGGATAGCCCTGAGCCTGAATGGCTTGGCCTCCCTGGACACCCATGGATTTGTCTGCCAGAAATTCTGCGGAACCAAGACAGCAGCTTTTCCCAGGCGATTCTACTTAAATCCCCCCTGTGCCCCGAAGCATATAAGGATATGTAGTTCAGAAACCTAGTTGTTCCTTTACATAGCTGTTGCTTTGGACTACACCTGCCAGTGCCAAGATTCACAGTATCCTGCATGGAATTCTATGAGTGGAGAATGGTGCAGCATAACTTCTGTATCTCAGCAAAAGGGGGACAGAATAAAAGCAATATCATTATCTCCATACTGCAGTAGCCCAGAACCTGGTTACATAACCTTTTTAACAGTATAATACAAAGGGCAATGTTCTGCTACAATAACATCTTCCCACAGATCCTCTGACTCAGTGCTGGCTCTTGGAAGTCGCTGGCCTCTCCAAAGACTCCATCCACAAAATCCATTAAGAGGAAGGTAAGCCACTCGTTGTTTTAAAAGCCTTATTCAATTTTATTCAACTCTCCAACACACAGACTGTTCCACGTGGATCACAGGCACTCCAACATGTTTCACTCTAACGAGAGCTTACTCATAGAGATTTCAGAGTTGTTTAAAGCAGTAAGTAGGCTTTCAGCACTTTTTACTAGCAGAATCAACAGGTATGATTAACAATAAAGCAATGGACAATAGAGAAAGCTCCATACTTCTTAAAGTGATAGTAATCTCTGTTCTACTACTTGTACCTAAAGGCAAGCCTATAGTAAGGGTTACCTGTTGGTAATGTGAATATCTCCTAAACTTACACAGGTTTACATTTTCACACGTTACCGACGCATGCACTCTGAAGGTCTGGCATACAGTGCTGGACCTTCAGAGCCTGTGCGGTAAATGACGGCTCCCGCACGCATGTTTAGGAGTGGCGTCATGGCGCCCCCGGCCACTCATGTAGCCGGAGGACACAAATGCAGAAGGAAGACCGGGGGGGAAATATCAGCCCTCTCAGCAGTGACAGCACGATGCTGGAGGTCTTCGTTCTAAGGTCTCTCATAATGTGCTAGTATGCGATACATACTAGCACATTGGGACCTTGCCTTGAAGGGGATTTTTTTTCCATCAGCTGCGGTTTACTACTCCTTTAGGGTTACAGTGCTACGTATTTTACATTGAATGTATTTCAGTTTGGGCTGTACATACATTTTAAACACCAAAAGAAAAAAAGAAAAATCAATTTGTGAATTTATAATTAGCAAGGTACCTGCCAAGAATTTGGGGGTTGGGAACATTTCCCTAGAAGTGCATAATGCCAGCAGATTCCCTAATATCCAACCCCGGGGGTCACCAGAAGGGACCCCAAAAAAAATCATTCTACTAATAAATACATAGAAACAAACAATAATCCAATTCTTTCAATAAGCAAAGAAAAATAACTGTCTGGGTTTGGACACTATGAGCCATTGTGGTCACATGGAAATGTACTGTTTAGTAATTTATTTGTTCTGTTTTCAATCGTAGTTTGTATTCAGAACCAGATTTGTTTTTCTCTCCTGATGAGAAACCTTTATGATTCATACATTCCAGTTTTTTGTTGGGAAAGTTAGATTTACCATATTAAAGCCATGCAAATTTAAATTTTTTATACATTTCAGTTGGATATCCTTCTACGGTATATGACCCAGGCCATTAGTGCAGAGCTGCATGCATGATCAGTGTCAGCAATCAGTAGTACAAGCTCTTAGAATTTAATGGTAACACTCAATGTTTTATGTCATAGATTTTAATAGAATAATACATCTACATGCTATGCATAATGCAAATAGGGATGAGCTTCGTGTTCGAGTCGAACCCATGTTCGACTCGAACATCGGCTGTTCTGCTGTTCGCCAAATTGCGAACATTATGGGCTGTTAACGCCAAATTCGAGTGGCGCGTCACGGCCCATAATTCACTGCGGCATCGCAGTGCATTGCTGGCTGATGATTGGCCAAGCATGCACTATGACCCGCATGATTTAGCCAATCACAGCACAGAAAAAACAGAGAGCCGTAATAGGCCAAAGCCAGGGTGGCTTTGGCCAATTATGGCTCAGGGGGTTTAGTACACGCCCCACACTATATAAGGCCGCCGGCTCTGCGGCCTTGTGTAGTGTGTTGGAGTTGTGAAAAGAGAGAGTTTACGGAGACACAGTGTCATTTATATTGAGTTAGATAGAGCAGGCAGGTGAGTCAGTTAGCTGCAGTTACAGTTTGTAGAGGATATATATGCATCCTAAGTGTTGTATATATATTTATACACTGTATTCAGTTTAGCTAGATCCGTTCCTGGTTTTCTCTATACTGTGACAGGCAGGCAGGTGATTGTGCCAGCTGCAGACAGTCAGTGTTTCACTTAGTGTACTGTGTGCTTTGCATAGCGTTCACCTAAAGCTTACCTGAATACAGTTAGTGACTATTATAGTAGTGTTCTTATAATAAAACCACAAGCAGAGAGCTGCAAGTATTTTCAGTTAGTGTACTGTATTCCTCTCTGCACAGTTTTCACCTCAAACTAACTGCTGCTGCTGCTGCTTTTCCCATACTAATACCACAGCAGGCAGTTGATTCTGATAGCTGCATTATCAGTACAGACAAATTTATATATATATATATATATATATATATATATATATATATATCCCACCTTTGTGCAGCTACATCTCACTGCAGGCCATTAGTATGTCTGGAAGGCAAACAAGGTGAGGCAGACAGTCACGAGGCAATAAAAGAGGGCAGGCAGGCTCTGTGTCTAGAGGCAACAGAGCTGCTGGTCCTGGACACGGTGCATCCTCATCAGCACGTGGCCATAGGACACGCTTGTCCTTCTTTTCGGGAGCTGGCCACGTTGAGCCGCAACATGCCCAAGACTTGGTAGAGTGGATGACCAAGCCATCCTCCTCATCCTCATCCTCTCTCACCCAGGCTCAGGGTACTTTGTCTGGCAAAGCAGCTGCCAAAGCGGCCTCTTCCCTCGGCTCAATGGCATCAGTCACTCCTTCCCTAGCCCCACCATGTCCTCCTGAGGAGTCCCCCGAATTGTTTGACCACAGTGTTGGGTACATGCTCCAGGAGGATGCCCAGCGTTTTGAAGGCTCCGATGATGGAACCCAGCTGGAGGAAGGCAGTAACATGAGCTCAGAGAGAGGGGGTAGTAATGTGAGCCCAGAGAGATGGGGTGCCCAACAAGGACAGCTATCTGGCAGTCATGTTCCCCCAGCTGCAGCATACTGCCAGATTGGCTCCAGTGATGAGGAGGGAGGGGATGATGAGGTCATTGACTCCACGTGGGTGCCTGATAGGAGAGAGGAGGAGGGGGCACATCTCCAACGAGGCAGGATGTCCTCCAGGGTCCAGCTTAAGGGCAGCACACCGACCGCATCACACCGCAGAGCTCCGCATGTGCAGGGCGCTGCTGTCTCTGTGCTTTATTCCAAAAGTTCTTTGGTGTGGGCCTTTTTTCAGACGTATGCAGCAGATTGCACCGTTTCCATTTGCAACATATGTCTAAAGCGTATCTCGTGTGGCCAAAACATCAGCCGATTGGGCACCACGTGCTTGACCAGACATATGTCGACCTGCCATGCAGTCCATTGGCAAGCGTACCTAAAAGACCCACACCAAATAACAAAGCGGACCTCTCCTTGCTCCTCGTCAGCTGGGATCTCCAACCCCAATATACCTTCAGTCCTCTCTGAAACCTGCACTGAGAGGAATGAAGGTGTAGAATTCGGTGTGTCACAGCCAAGTACTTGCGGACAATCTGCTATCGGTACACCGACGTCCGATTGTACCAGGCAAATTTCCCTGCCCCAGCTGCTGCACCGCCGAAAGAAGTTCGCTCCCAGCCATCCACATGCCCAGCGGTTGAATGCTAGCTTGGCTAAATTGCTAGCACTTCAACTGCTGCCTTTTCAGTTGGTAGACTCTGCCCCCTTCCGTGAGTTTGTTGAATGTGCGGTTCCTCAGTGGCAGGTTCCCAAACGCCACTTTTTCTCACGGAAGGTGATTCCGGCTCTCTACCGGCATGTGGAAGGCAATGTCTTGGCCTCGCTGGACAGGGCGTTCAGCAGGAAGGTGCATATTACCGCTGACTCATGGTCCAGCAGGCATGGACGTTACCTATCTTTCACGGCGCATTGGGTGACTCTGCTGGCAGCTGGGAAGGATGAAGGACAAGGTGCAGTAGTGTTGGAGGTTGTTCCGCCACCACGCCTCCAAAATGTTACTACTGGTGATTCTGACACACCTCTCTCCTCCACCCCCTCCTCTTCTTCCTCCATGGCCTCTACCTGTGCTTTGTCCTCGGAACCAGCAGTGCTCCGTAGGCGTTCAAGAGGCTACGCAAGTAAGCAGGCAAAAAGATGCCATGCGGTGCTTGAGCTGGTGGGCTTGGGGGACAGGAGCCACACTGGGGCAGAGATTCTGTCAGATCTGCAGGGGCAGGCTCAGAGGTGGTTGACGCCATGCCAGCTTAAGCAAGGAAAGGTGGTTTCCGACAATGGCACCAACCTCCTCTCCACCCTCCTACAGGGACAACTGACCCATGTGCCCTGTTTGGCTCACGTCCTTAACTTGGTGGTGCAGCGGTTCTTGGG
Source organism: Rana muscosa (assembly GCA_029206835.1). Classification (NCBI taxonomy): domain Eukaryota; kingdom Metazoa; phylum Chordata; class Amphibia; order Anura; family Ranidae; genus Rana; species Rana muscosa. The sequence continues at coordinate 79,351,737 of CM055116.1, read as the reverse complement.
CAGGTACCCAGGCTTACAGGAGGTCCTGAAGCAGGCCTGGAAACTCTGTGGGCATTTCCGCCGGTCATATAATGCCAGTGCTCGGCTGGCTGAGCTGCAAATGGATTACAACCTGCCCAAGAACCGCCTAATCTGTGACATGCCCACCAGGTGGAACTCTACGTTGGCCATGCTGCAGCAGCTGCACACGCAGCAGAGTGCCATCAATGAGTATCTGTTGCAATATGGCACCAGGACAGTGTCAGGGGAGCTTGGATTTTTTTCCCTATGCCAGTGGGCCATGGTCAGGGATGCATGCACTGTCCTGGCACCATTTGAGGAGGCCACGAGGATGGTGAGCAGTGACAGTGCATGCATCAGTGACACTGTCCCTCTTGTCCACCTGTTGGAGCACACGCTGCATGGAATAATGGACAGGGTACTTGAGGCAGAACAGAGGCAGGAAGAGGAGGACTTCCTTACCTCTCAAGGCCCCCTTTATCCAGACAGTGTTCCTGCTGGCCCAGATATCACACAGGAAGAGGACGAGGAGGAGGATTATTGTGTCAGCATGGAGGTGGAGTCTAGCACTCAGCATCAGCAGGGATCAATTACAGTCCCAAGACACCCATGGACTTGTACGTGGCTGGGAGGAGGTGGCTGCGGATCATGTCATCCTCAGTGACCCAGAGGACTCCGCAATGAATGCCTCAGCAAACCTACGCTGCATGGCCTCCCTGATCCTGCAAAGCCTGCGGAAGGATCCTCGTATTCATGCGATCAAGGAGAGGGATCATTACTGGGCTGGCAACCCTCCTTGATCCACGTTACAAGGGTAAGGTTGCGGACCTTATCTTGCCATCGCAGAGGGAGCAGAGGATGAAGCATCTTCAGGAGGCCTTGCAGAAAGGTCTGTGCAACGCGTTACCAGAGACTGGGAGGTTAAAAATTCCTGGTCCTGGACAACGTGTTGCTGAGGCTCCGGTCAGTCAAAAAAGGAGCGGTGGAGAAGGTGGCCGTCTGACCGATGCATTCAGACAATTTTTTAGTACTCAGCCCCAAGGTATGATCGCTTCCAGCAACCATCGCCAGCGTCTGGTTTACATGGTGCAGGAATACCTAGGGGCAAGATCAGACTTGGACACCTTTCCCACCGAAAATCCTCTGGGTTACTGGATCTTGAGGATGGATCATAAAGGTTAAAAGTATGCAGCGCTAGTGAATTGATAATCAAAATGCCCAAAAATTAATCCAGAATCAATAAGTGAAAAACTCAAATACATGTGTATAAGATTCATAAATCCATTAATTAAAATTACTGAAAACGTTAATTAATTATGAAAAAGCTAATTAATGGGTGATAATATAGTCCATGAACAGAGAAAATAAACAAAAATCTTCTTAGTAAAGTGAATAAAAAATGAATGAAAAAAAATCCAAGGTGAAGTGAAGAATTCCAAGGAAAGTGGTAAATAAAACTTCTTCCCAAAAGTGGAATGGTGGATACAGTGGTGACACCCAGGTGGAAAAGATATATCCTGCTTACCAGATGTCCGTGACTGTATGAAAACAGTCTCATCCAGCACGGGAATAAGGTTTACCCCTTTTTCTCCATGGCGGTATCTCCTCATCCGACCTTAAGCTCAGATAGAAGAAAAGACTTCCATAGTGTAATATATCAAACCAGCTTGGTTTATTTAAAAAGAAAATATTGCACTTACAAGATCAAATACCAACAACAGCAATGATGGCGGTACAGCGGTAAGAGCTCCGCCGTTTCTCTGTGTCTCTTGTCTTGAGGATGGATCACTGGCCAGAGCTTGCACAGTATGCAATTGAGGTACTGGCCTGTCCTGCATCCAGCGTTCTTTCGGAACGCACATTTAGTGCTGCTGGAGGCTTTGTAACTGATCACAGGGTGCGCCTGTCCACCGACTCGGTCGATCGACTCACCTTCATAAAAATGAATCAGTCTTGGATCACCACCAGCTACCAAGCACCTGATGCTGATATAACCAAATAATTTTTTTGGAATTGTCAGATCCCTTCAAGACTGCCTATGCTGATGCTGAGTGACTATCCTGTTATGCTGAGTGACTATCCTCTTCCTCCTCAATAATCATGCTGATAGCTTGAAAGAACATTTTTGGTTCTGGGCACCGCCACCAGTGGCTAAGGCCCAATTTTTCAGCCCCTGTTTAACAGGGGCGTGTATTTACAATTTTTGATGCAATGCTTTGCAGCAGGGCTCATTGCTGTGCTTCAACTACAGTATCTGTGAGGGGTTGCAGTGTTGTGGCACCAGCACCAGTGCCTAAGGCCCAATTTTTCAGCCCCTGTTTAACAGGGGCGTGTAAATAACATTTCTGATGCATTCCTTTGCAGCAGGGCTCATTGTTGTGCTCCAAGTACAGTATCTGTAAGGGGTTGCAGTGGTGTGGCACCAGCACCAGTGCCTAAGGCCCAATTTTTCTGCCCCTGTTTAACAGGGACGTATAATTAAAATTTTTGATGCAATACTTTGCAACAGGGCTCATTGCTGCGCTCCAAGTACAGTATCTGTGAGGGGTTGCAGTGTTGTGGCACCAGTGCCTAAGGCACAATTTTTATGCCCCTGTTCAACAGGGGCATGTAATTACAATTATTGATCTAATAATTCACAGCAGGGCCCATTCCTGCGCCCACCAAGAGTAACTGTGAGGGCTTACAGTGTTGTGGCAACACCACTACCACCACCAAAGGCACAATTTTTCTGCCCCTGTTCAACAGAGGCATGTGATTACAATTTTTGATCTAATATTTCACAGCTGGGCCCATTCCTGCGCCCACCAAGAGTAACTGTGAGGACTTACAGTGTTGTGGCACCAGCAGCACCACCACCACCAAAGGCCCAATTTTTCCTACCACTGTTCAACAATGGCATGTAATTACAATTCTTAAAATAATAGTTCACAGCAGGGCGTTCCAGCGCCCACCAAGAGTAACTGTGAGAGCTTACAGTGTTGTGGCAACACCAACACCTAAGGGCCAAATTTCTGCAGAGTATATACGGCAGGCTCCTACTTTCAAACATCCAACTTACAAACGACCCCTACTTGCAAACGGAAGTAGACAAGAGGAAGTGATAGGAAATCTACCTCTAGGAAGGGAAATTCTCTCCTGTAAGAGTTAATATGGGAGAAAGGTGTCTCCTCTCCACTGATGCTTTATCACCAATACTTGTTTCACTAAAAACCGAAAATTTTCCAAAAACATTTGTCATTGGGACAGAAATGTTCTGAAAAGGTGCACAGACAGCAAAACAAATGTTACAATGTTTTCCAAAAAGCTTAAAAATAGATTTTTTTGGCTGGAGCTACACTTAAAAAATGTACCTGTTCCAAATTACAAACAGATTGTACTTTAGAACAAACCTACAGTCCCTGTCTTATTTGCACCACCTGTATCCTGCTGTTCAGAGTATATAGGGCCTTTTTTTGTTTATAGCGCAAAAAAAAAAAAAAAAAACGGCAGAGATAATCAAATACCACCAAAAGAAAGCTCTATTTGTGGGAAAAAAAGGACGTCAACTTTGTTTGGGAGCCACGTCGCACGGCCGTGCAATTGTCATTCAAAGCGTGACAGTGCTGAAAGCTGAAAATTGGCCTCGGCAGGAAGGGGGTTTAAGTGCCCAGCAAGTAAGTGGTTAAAGGAATATTTCACTTTTATTGTTTCACTTTAAGCATTATTAAAATCACTGCTCCTGAAAAAACGGCCGTTTTTAAAACTTTTTTTTGCATTGATACATGTCCCCTGGGGCAGGACCCGGGTCCCCAAACACTTTTTATGACAATAATTTGCATATTAAACTTTAAAATTAGCACTTTAGATTTCTCCCATAGACTTTTACAGGGTGTTCCGTGGCTTTTCGAATTTGCCGCGAACACCCCAAATTGTTCGCTGTTCGGCGAATGTGCGAACAGGCAATGTTCGAATCGAACATGAGTTCGACTCGAACTCAAAGCTCATCCCTACTGGAGACCAGCCACCGGAAGATCCAAATAAGAAGTTGCATGTCATTTGACCTGAAGACGTGTGGAAAAGTATAGAAAAAAAATTCGGAGGACCTATTGTGGGTGCAGGAGAAGACTTTAACATGGACCTTCAATATGGTGTCTTGCATTTACAGCATAATGATGCAGAGAGAGGCACTGATGTCACCTCATCACTACTGCTCTCTGCATTACTGGGGACCACCCACTGGAATATCCAAAGAGAAAGAGGAGGTTGTATGTCATGTGGCCTGAAGACATCTGGGAAAATAAATTATAGGGGAAAATAAGAACCTATTGTGGGTACAGGAGCAGGTATCACCATGGCCTGTCAATATCATGCCCTTCACTTACTGCATAATAATGTCATCTCCTCGGTGCTGCTCTCTGCATTACTGTTGACCACCCACTGGAATATCCAAAGAGGAAGAGGAGGTTGTATGTTACGAGAACAGCCTGAATACATCTGGAAAAGGTAAGTAGAAAGGAGAAAAAGATTAAGATCCTGTTGTGAGTGCCGGAGCAGGCGTCACCATGGACCATCACTACGGTGCCTTGCACTTATAACATAATGATGCAGAGAGAGGCCCCGATGTCATCACAGAAGCTTTGTTCTCTGCATTACAAAGGACTACCCACTGCTGGGAGAAGATCTAAAGAGGACCCTGCTTATTCCTGCAGGGGAGAATGGGGGGTCTTGGGGGGCTTGTAGCACTGGGAGGTGGGAAGGGGGAGCCTTGATTTGGACTTTAAAGGCAAACTATAATGGTTTGGGTCAAATTTATTTTATTCTATTTGATATATTTTTTCTTTTTTATAATTAAGTTTATAGATCTATAACTTTTATATTATAATTCTAAATTATAATTTTTTATATATACTGTATATTTTTAACCACTTAAGGACCTTGCCTGTTTTTCAGATTTGGTGTTTACAAGTTTAAAACTGTTTTTTTTGCTAGAAAATTACTTAGAACCCCCAAACATTATATATATTGTTTTTTTTTCTAACATCCTAGAGAATAGATTAGCGGTCATTGCAATACTTTTTGTCACATCGTATTTGCGCAGCGGTCTTACAAGCGCACTTTTTTTGGAAAAAATTAACTTTTTTTAAATTAAAAAATAAGACAACAGTAAAGTTAGCCCAATTTTTTTTTTTATATTGTGAAAGATAATGTTACAGCCAGTAAATTGATACCAAACATGTCACACTTCAAAATTGCGCCCGCTCGTGGAATGGTGTCAAACTTTTACCCTTAAAAATCTCCATAGGCGACGTTTAAAAAATTCTACAGGTTGCATCTTTTAAGTTACAGAAAAGGTCTAGGGCTAGAATTATTTATCTCGCTCTAACGATTGCGAGGATACCTCACATGTGTGGTTTGAACACTGTTTTCATATGCGGGCGCTACTCACGTATGCGTTCGCTTCTGCGCGCGAGCTCGTCGGGACAGGGCGCTTTAAAAAATTTTTTTTTATGTTTTCTTATTTATTTTACTTGATTCTATTTTATTTTTACACTGTTTTTTAAAAAAAATTGATCACTTTTATTCCTATTACAAGGAATGTAAACATCCCTTGTAATAGAAAAAAGCATGACAGGTCCTCTTAAATATGACATCTGGGGTCAGAAAGACCTCAGATCTCATTTTTACACTAAAATGCAATAAGAAAAGAAAAAATGTAATTTGAAAAAATGACAAAAAAAAATGTCCCTTTAACACGTACTTTATGGGCGGAGCTGACGTTTTGACGTCAGCGCCGCCCTGCTATGGTATGGAGACGAGTGGGGGCCATCTTCCCCTCACTCTTATCCATACCACAGAGGGAGAAGGACCCGATCGCCTCCGCCGCTGCCGACGACTCCGGTAAGCGGCGGAGGGTGCAGGAGAGCGGCGGGAGCGGGGGGAGGGGCCCTCTCCCGCCGCTGATAACGGTGATCTCGTGGCGAATCCGCCGCAGAGACCACCATTATCGTAAACAGGACCGCTCACTGAAGAGATGGATAGATATCCATCTTTAAAAAAATGACGTATATATACAGTGAGCGGTCTAAAATATACATACAATCCTTGTATTTTTTTTTTGGGTAACATTTATTACGTGACAAAGGGTTCTCAAAGCAAGGCATTGGGCATTTGACAGAAGTATTTGCTATTTCCATGGTTATACACAAATAAAATAAAAAAATAGCTAGTTCCAATGTGAATGATGGACATTTTGTGTGGCATCTTCTATGACAGCCACTGTTCACCACTGTTTGTAGCATTTCCCCCATCATGTGATTTTATTATAGCTGACATTTTCCCATGTGACTGATAGGTATTCCGTGTGACATGTCATCTGTGACTGACAATGATATTTATGGCATTTTCCCTTGGTAAACATTCTTCACAAAGATTTTTCCATTTAACGTCTGTTTTGTGTAGCATTTATTTTCCCCTGTGAATGATGATCTTGTGTTGGAACCACATTCTGTGCTGTATTCTCGCCTCTGACATCAAGGTGTTTTGTTTGGAAGTTTCATCTATGACAGATGAGACCTTTCATGGCATTTTGGCCTGATCTCTTGGAAATGCATGCCATTTTCCCCTGTGATGGATGGATGTCTATGTTCACTGCCAATAAACAGAGTGATGTGCAACAGTTTCCCTATGACACGTGGAGATTATTTGTTCTGGGTGGTCTACTGAAAAATTAAAGTGATTTCCCCATATGCCACTTTTTTTGGAAAATGGAAGCCAACTTTTTTTGCCACATTCAAAATGATCAAACAGTCAACTGATGTACTGGAAGAACAGTCAAGTGGTCTTTAAAATTTTGGACAAAATTTGCACGTTTACCAGCCACTGATAGAGAAGGGATAAAGCTTTTTTTAACCACTTGTCCCCCGCCCACTGTCAATTGACGGCGGGCGGAGGACACTCTTGTTCTGGGAGGACGTCCTCCCTTTAAAACGAGCTAGGAGGCGCGCGCGCGCCTGCCGCGTACACAAGGCCCCGGTGCGCGTGCCCGGCGGCCGCGATTGCCGCCGGGCACCCGCGATTGCCCGGGAAACGAGCAGGAAAGTGGATCTCTGTGTGTAAACACAGAGATCCACGTCCTGTGAGGGAGAGGGGACCTCCCCCAGTCAGTCCCCTCCCCCCACAGTTAGAACACATTGAGGGAACATATTTAACCCCTTCCCGCCCCCTAGTGGTTAACCCCTTCCCTGCCAATCACATTTATACAGTAATCAATGCATTTTTATAGCAGGGATCGCTGTATAAATGTGAATGGTCCCAAAAATGTGTCAAAAGTGTCCGATGTGTCCGCCGCAATATCGCAGTCACAATAAAAATCGCAGATCGCCGCCATTACTAAAAAAAAAAAAAAAAAAAAATTGCTATAAATCTATCCCCTATTTTGTAGACGCTATAACTTTTGCGCAAACCAATCAATACGCGCTTATTGCGTTTTTGTTTTTTTTTACCAAAAATATGTAGAAGAATATGTATCGGCCTAAACTGAGGAAAATTTTATTTAAAAAAAAAAATGGGTATTTATTATAGCAAAAAGTAAAAAATAGTGTTTTTTTTCCAAACTGGACGCTCTTCTTTTGTTTATAGCGCAAAAAATAAAAACCGCAGAGGTGATCAAATACCACCAAAAGAAAGCTCTATTTGTGGGAAAAAAAGGACACAAATTTCGTTTGGGAGCCACGTCGCACGACCGCGCAATTGTCATTCAAAGTGTGACAGCACTGAAAGCTGAAAAATGGCTTGGGCAGGAAGGGGGTTTTCGTGCACAGTAGAGAAGTGGTTAAAAAAACAAATTAGGTAAACCTGGTAATGGCCATGGAAATCTTTTTTAAAGTCAAAATAGACCTCTTAATAAATGGCAAAAACTGCTAAAAGTTATTGTAGAAACAAAATATCCTTGGGGACAATATCTTTAAATATGCTTCTATACAAAGCTATGTTCCTTTTAACATCAGAAGTCCCCTTAAGAGTTCACTGAGGAACACATATTCCCCCTTTGACCTTCAGTCAATAAGTGATTGGAAGGCCAAGGTTAGAATCCTTGAATGTGTGATATCATTGACCTCTATGCCGGTTTACTAAGTGTGGCTCAATATACCCAGTGGATTGGTAAACATTATCTCATAATGATTTGTCCATTCCTGGTGTAATCTTGGTTCTGTCTTATCCCAATGAAAGCAGTGGAGCATAAAATTATAAGACATGGGTTGTCCAACATGCATGTAGGCAGGTGCAGTCGACCCTCTCCACTGCAGGTGGTGCTCAACCACAGGTATAGTTTCCTGGGTCACTGGGGGAGCTATCTGTTTGGATGCTGGAACCCCAAGTGACTCTGGTGGCCATCTTGGGTAGAGCAGAGTCTATTTAAGACCCTTACTCCCAAGCTTGGCACGCATTTTGTGTGTGGGCAGTGTAGGGACAGGTCACCCATCTGTCAGGGACAGTAATTAGCTTCAGGGAGAGGTTCCAGATGAGTAGAGAAAGAGTAGAGACACGCCATCCTACCTGGAAGTGCAATAGAATGCATGAAGGTAAAAAACCTTGTGCCTTTACAACCACTTTAAAGTGTTTTAATTGTCTGTTTTCTTAACCACTTGGCGTCCGCGCTATAGACGAAAGATGTCTACAGCGCGGCACCTATCTGCTGGGTGAACGTCCATGGAGTCCTCCTGTTTACTTCCACAATGCGCGCCACCGGGGCGCGCATCTGGGAAAATCTGTGCCCGCCGTGTCACGCGGGTGCCGCCGCGTGTGCCTGGCGACCGCGATGTCTACCAGATACCCGCGATCGGTAGTCACAGAGCCAGGAACGTGGATCTCTGTGTGTAAACACAGAGATCCAAGTCCTGTCGGAGAGGAGACCGATGGTGTGTCCCTTGTACATAGAGACACAGATCGATCTCCTCCCCCAGTCAGTCCCCTCCCCCCACAGTAAGAATCACTCCCAGGGAACACATTTAACCCCTTGATCTCCCCCTAGTGTTAACCCCTTTCCTGCCAGTCACATTTATACAGTAATCAGTGCATATTTATAGCAACGTTGTATAAATGTGAATGGTCCCAAAATAGTGTCAAAAGTGTCTGATGTGTCCGCCGCAATATCGCAGTCCTGACAAAAATTGCAGATAACCACCATTACTAGTAAAAAAAAAAAAATAAATGTCATAAATCTATCCCCTATTTTGTAGGTGCTATAAATTTTGCGCAAACCAATCACTATACGCTTATTGCGATTTTTTTTTTTTTTTTACCAAAAATATGTAGAAGAATACGTATCGGCCTAAATTGAGAAAAAAAAAATATATTTTTTTTAAATTGGATATTTATTATAGCAAAAAGTAAAAAAATTGTGTTTTTTTCAAAATTGTCGCTCTTTTTTGTTTATAGTGCAAAAAATAAAAACCGCAGAGGTGATCAAATACCAAAAGAAAGCTCTATTTGTGGGAAAAAAAGGACGTCAATTTTGTTTGGGAGCCACGTTGCACGACCGCGCAATTGACATTCAAAGCGTGACAGTGCTGAAAGCTGAAATGTCGCCTGGGCAGGAAGGGGGTATATGTGCCCAGTAAGCAAGTGGTTAAAGTGACACTAAAGCTTCGATTTTTATTTTTTTTAAATAACAAACATATCATACTTACCTCCACTGTGCAGCTCGTTTTGCACAGAGTGGCCTTGATCCACCTCTTCTGGGGTCCCTCTGCGACTCTCGCGGCTCCACCCCACAAGAGCTAACCCCCTCTGGGAAGCTCTCTCCCGAGGGGGTTACCTTGCTGGCGCACTCCCGTGCCATACGGTCGGCGTCCGTAGCCACCGATTGTATGACTTGGCCCGTCATTGGATTTGATTGACAGCAGCGGGAGCCAATGGCTGCGCTGCTATCATTCTATCCACTGAAGAGACGATAAGGCATGGGGAGAATGACTTGGGATCACGCCCTCAGAAATTCAGGGCTCAGGCAAGTAAAACGGAGGCTCGGGGGGGGGGGGGTGACTGCAAAGTGTTTTTTCACCTTAATGCATTTGATGCATTAAGGTAAAAAAACACAAAGGTTTACAACCCCTTTAATTGTCTGTACCATTGAGTTTATCAGTGGCGGTGCGTCCATAGAGGGCGCCGGAGCGCCGCCCCCTCTCGCTCCCGCTCCGCCACTGAAAGACAATACACAGATTCATGCATTGCATGAATCTGTGTATTGTCACTGCTGCCACGCTGCCCACTATACATATGGCCGGCCTCCTGGTGAGCGCCGGCCATATGAATTAGAGCGGCGGCCGGTGGTGGGTGTAACTTGGAAGTGCCTATCAGAGCCAGCGCTGTAATCGGCTTCCAAAAACTCCTCCCAGGTACGCACGGGGGTCCGTTCCTGGAAGAAGACTGTGTGGAGGTTTCAGCCAATCAGGTTCACCGGATCTGGTTACCGGTAACCTGATTGGCTGAAGCGACATCGAGGGCGGGAGAACACATCGAGGACGGCGCGGACCGAGGAAGGTAAGTGCAGGGCTGGGGGGGGGGACAGGCTGCATTTGGGGGACAAACTGGCTGAATATGGGGGACAAACTGGCTGAATATGGGGCACAAACTGGCTGCATTTGGGGGGAACTGGCTGAATATGGGGGACAAACTGGCTGAATATGGGGGGAACTGGCTGAATATGGGGGACAAACTGGCTGAATATGGGGGGAACTGGCTGTATATGGGGGACACGCTGGCTGCATTTGGGGGAAACTGGCTGTATATGGGGGACAAACTGTCTGCATTTGGGGGGAACTGGCTGTATATGGGGGACACGCTGGCTGCATTTGGGGGAACTGGCTGTATATGGGGGACAAACTGGCTGCATTTGGGGGGAACTGGCTGTATATGGGGGACAAACTGTCTGCATTTGGGGGGAACTGGCTGTATATGGGGGACACGCTGGCTGCATTTGGGGGAACTGGCTGTATATGGGGGACAAACTGGCTGCATTTGGGGGGAACTGGCTGTATATGGGGGACAAACTGGCTGCATTTGGGGGGAACTGGCTGTATATGGGGACAAACTGGCTGTATATGGGGGCACACTGGCTATATATATGGGGACACACTGGCTGTATATGGGGGCACACTGGCTATATATATGGGGACAAACTGGCTGTATATGGGGGCACACTGGCTATATATATATATATATATATATATATATATCTATATATATATATGGGGGCACACTGGCTGTATATGGGGGCACACTGGCTGTATATGGAAACAAACTGGCTGTATTTGAGGGGGCAAACTGGTGGTGTTTGGGCACAGTGGCTGCGTTTAATGGGCACAGTGGCGGCAATTGATTTTTTTTTTTTTTCAGTTTGTTTGCGCCCCCCCAAAATTTTTGAGCACCAGCCGCCACTGGAGTTTATTAACCGTATCTTATCACCTGCATGTTACAACTTTTCTGTGGCTGAACTAATTTGCCTCTTATCTTTTAGTAAACAAATCTAACTGGTTTGCTTTGCATGTGTGTGTCTTTAGGTTCCTTATGCTGGCCATACACTATACGAAAAATCGTCCGAACGAACTTTTTAAAAATGAAAGTTAATTCGTGAGCGCAAACGATAGTGCCATCATGTAATGACCGATAAATCGTTCCGTGGACATAAATAAAAAAAACATTTTTTTTTTTTTTTTTACATATACCTAGTGCAGAAAGTTCGGACGGGAAACACATTAACCTTCCGATTTATCATTCGTTCGGCAGAAAATTTCCAAACTTCTCCTTCGTTTTTTCGGCTCAAAAACATCCCAAAGATTATCGATTTTGTGCCCATTAACTGTCCGAAAAACGAAAGAACTGTCTGAACGACCGATTTTCGCACGATTTTTTGTATAGTGTATGACCAGCATAAGTTTACAACGAGAATGCCAGAACCCAGAGTGTCAGAGGTGTCGGAGGACTTGCAAGGTCAAGGCAACCAGTAGGGTACAGAATCTTTAAGTAGCCCTCATGGGGGTAGCGCTACACACCTCCAGCTCTATCCAAAACTAACAAGATTTTTTTTTTTTACTGTAGATATACTTTAATACCCCTGGAGTAGCTCCAAATTACATATCCAATGGACTGTAAACTTCTCTGGGGAACATTGAGTACAGAATGTAAAACAAGAATATGTACTACTAATATCCAATTATTTTTTTAATCTATTGTTTGACAAGTAGAAGAGTCTCTTTAGCCTTACAAACTTTTATCCTCAAGTAAAAATTTAGCAAATCAATTTTTAGAAAAATTTAACGAAAAACCCCATTTCATTAATACTTGAAGCTTCGGGTATTATAGACAATCTCTTATGATGTTTCTTTGTAGAATCCCTTGCAAGTAGTAAACATTATAATACAAGATCGCAATAACCTTGGAGGGTGCTGCTTAGACTTTTAGCATAAGATTTTTATCCCTGTGTGTACTTTGAGGAAAAATAGAAAACAACATTTTATTGCAGAGCTTTCATCTTATGACTTCCACCAACAGCAGTTTTCTTATGTTCGATGTGTCCCTTGGGGGGTGAGTGTTCAACTGCTGAATCTAGAATCCTAGAAATGATGATCCATTCAGAAGTATGTCTTTCCTCCCACATATTCCAGCCATCTGTTGGTCTCTTGACCTGCGCTCGCTGTCCCCTCTTACACTCAGTCACCATTTTTCTTCTTTTGGTTCCAGGGCATCCTCTGCTTAGGAAAGTTTTCTCTGCGTTTTTCTGGTCTCCAGAGAACATGTTATGTTTAAATCTAGAGGCTTAGGTCTCTTATGTATAGAATTTAATGACTCTTCCCTGGAGGCACACAGTATGACACTACCTGACACAGAGTAAATTGGTAGTGACATGTCAAGCTGGAAGTAAATAACTTTCATACTAAACCATTACAAAGAACTAAAACACATTATACTTTAACTTCTTAGGACCAGACTTATTTTTCAAACTTTTTTTTTTGCTAGAGAATTACTTAGAACCCCTAAACATTATATATTATAGATTTTTAATAACATTATATATATATTTTTCAGACACCCTAGAGAAAAAAAATGGTGGTCGTTGCAATACTTTATGTCACACCGTATTTGCACAGCGGTCTTACAAGCGCAATTTTTTGGGAAAAAATACACTTTTTTAGTTAACCTAGCCCAATTTTTTTCTATACTGTAAAAAAGATGATGTTACACCGAGTAAATTGATACCCAACATGTCGTGCTTCAAAACTGCGCCCGCTCGTGGAAAGGCGACAAACTTTGACCCTTAAAAATCTCCATAGGCGACGGTTAAAATTTTCTACAGGTTACCAGTTTTCAGGTACAGAAGAGGACTTGGGCTAGAATCATAGGTGTGCGCAGCCTGTTGCATTAGGGTGTGCACCTGAAAGCTCAAAAACATGGTACTGATCTCTCACTGTGTTCATTCAGAAAGGGAAGGCGCCGGTAAATGGCATTACCCCTTCCCCCACTCATCCTGAAATATCATCTATGTGTGCCCACTGCAGTAGCCAATGGGAGAGGAGGGAAGCCAGCCATGCTGTGGGAGGGGACACCGGCAGCAGGGGGAATCTGCACTGCAGGGAGTGATTAGGGTGTGCCTGGGCACACCTGGCACACCCTGTGCGCACGCCTATGGCTAGAATTATTGCTCTCGCTCTAACAATCGCGGCAATACCTCACACATAGGCGTGCCCACGGGGTGTGCCGGGTGTGCCCAGGCACACCCTAATCATCCCTGCTGTGCCCTTCTTCTGCAATGACTGTGCCTGCAATGTACATACTTGTGTGTACCAGTCACTCAGTCACTGCCTGGGGTAATGTCCTGCCGCCGGCTGGCAAATACAGCTGTTTGCTGCGAGTAAGAGGAAGGAGCAGGGAGGGAACTAGCTGCGGAGTAACACAGCCGGGAGCCGCATAAGCCGATGCAGCTTCTATAGTTCCGGCTGCAGGTCCCGCCGGCGCCGGCGGAGTGATCTAATTCTGCACTCTGCCCCCCCCCCCTCCGGCCTTTCTCTCCTGACTCCATCAGAAGCAACGGAGTAGCCTGGATAGCGGCAGCGGCAGACGAGTGGCTTTGGGCAGGCAGCCTGTTTAATCAAGGTGAGAGCGAGTGTGAGAGAGACAGCACTGTGGTCTGTGCACAAATGAAAATTTTTTTTTTTGCCAAAACAGCCAACCAATTGATAAACCTTACCTTACCCTGGCTTGTCACTAACTAAAAAATATATATATATATATATATATAATCACATATACAATTGTCTTGTCAGCGAAAAAGTATGTAATATATATATATATATATATTACATACTTTTTCGCTGACAAGACAATTGTATATGTGATATATATTACATACTTTTTCGCTGACAAGCCAATTGTGATATATATATATTTACACAATATATATCTATATATTATATATATTTATATCTATATATTATAGATATATATTGTGTAAATATTGGTATATATATATATATATATATATATAGATATATAATCTCACATATACAATTGTCAGCGAAAAAGTATGTAATATATATATATATATATATATATATATATACTACATGTCTTTGGTATAAAAAATATATATCCCAAGTGTATTTTAACCACTTCCCATATGCCCACAGCCCCAATATATGGCGTACGAAAAGCAGTGCCAAATGTGGGTTAACGTACCTGTACGTCAGCTCACATTGGAGCAGTGGCGGCTGGTGCTCAACATTTTTTGGGGGGGCGCAAACAAGCTGAAAAAAAACCCCATCAATTGCAGCCACTGTGCCTATCAAACGCAGCTACTGTGCCCATAAATTGCCGCGACTGTGCCATCAAACGCAGCCACTGTGCCCATAAATTTCCGCCACTGTGCCATCAAACACAGCTACTGTACCCATCAATTGCTGCCAGTTTGCCCATCAATTGCTGCCACTGTGCCCATCAATTGCCGCCAGTGTATCCATCAATTTCCGCTACTGTGCCCATCAGTTGCTGCCAGTGTGCTTATTAATTGCTGCCAGTGTGCCCATCAATTGCTGACACTGTGCCCATCAATTGCTGCCAGTGTGCCCATCAATTGCTGACACTGTGCCCATCAATTGCCGCTACTGTGCCTATCAAATGCTGCCAGTGTGCATTCCCCACCCGCCCAGCATTTACTTGTCTTGGAGGGGCAGCGGGTCACGGCGGCGGGGTTCTGCACACTCCTCAATGTCTTCTCCCGTCCTCTCTTCCCTTCCTATGCTATGATTGGACGCCTGATAGGCATCCAATCAGAGCGCCTGTCGTTTCAGCAAATCAGGTGACAGGTAACAGACCCGAGCACCAGATTGGCTGAGAGGCGATTCAGTGTTAGGAAAGGGAATAATCATTCCCTTTCCTAACATAACACTGAGTAAACTGCGCCCGCTGTTCACCTTTTTGGACGCCTATTAGAGCCTACGCCTCTAATCAGGTGCTTCCAAAAATGCCACTGTAATTCAGGCTCCCGGCGCCCGAAAAGGGGCCAGGCACCTGAATAGGGGGTGACAGCAGCGATCATAGATAGATTCATGCAATGCATGAATCTATCTATGGTGATAGAGAGGTAGCAGGAGAGAGGGGGCGGCGCCCGTGCGCCCCTTATGGATGCACCGCCACTGCATTGGAGACTCCTGTGTGGCTCACAAAGCGTGCAACTGGGAGCCCTGCGATCGAGGTGTGGCCTGGACACAGTGAATCACATTGCCGCTGGGCTTTTTTTCAGTAGGAATGCGGGAGAACACAGTTCCGGCACCTCAGCACTGAATGTATATGCCAAGTGGTGGTGGGATTTGCTGGAGTGTCTATTGATGTTGGCTGATGGGGTCTCTATTGTCACTGGGTGATCTATTGATGCTGGGGAAGTCTATTACTGCTGGTGGGATCTATTGTTTCTGGGGGGTCAATTGTTGATGGGAGAATACTACTGTTGAGGGAGGGGGCTTATGTTGTTGGCTGCTGGAGAGTATATTGATACTGGATGCTGGGAGATCTATTATTGCTGGGGGTGGTCTATTGTTGCGGGGGAGATCTATTGTTAATGGGAGGGATCTTTTGTTGCTGGGGGTGTCTATTGTTGCTGAGAGGGATCTATTGTTGCTGGTGAAGCTATAGTTGCCGTGAGGGATCTATTGTTGCTGGGGAGATGTCTTGTTCTTGGGGGATCTATTGTTGCTGAGGGAATCTATTGTTGCTGGGGGAATCTAACAAATTTATTTAAAGCAGTAAATACAATTCAGGATATTAAAACATGACACTTATTAAAAAAAAAAATCCTACTTACCGTTCAGTTTTTAAAATTGCTTATTTGATTTAGAGATTTATTTAAAAGCTTTGTTTATGTTAAAAGATTATTTCATTAATAAGTTAAAAAAAAATATGTTTGTTTACATTCATAAATGTTTTTTTAATTAAAAATGTTTTAATACATTTTAAAATGTTTGTTAACATTTATTTATAAGAGTGTGTGTGTGTGTGTATATATATATATATATATATATATATATATATATATATAGAGAGAGAGAGAGAGAGAGAGAGAGAGAGAGAGAGAGAGAGAATCTATATATATATATATATATGTATATACACACACACAGATGCACACGTTTTTGAGCTTTGGTTTGAGGTGCACACCCTAATGCAATAGGCTGCGCACGCCTATGGCCTCACATGTGTGGTTTGAACGCCATTTCCATATGCGGGCATGACTTACGTATGCGTTCGCTTCTGTGCACGAGCTTGGTGGTACATGGCGCTTTAACCACTTCCCGTCCGCTGTATAGTCATATGACAGCCGCAGGAACCCTTCGTCCCTCTGGGCGGCCGTCATATGACGTCCTGGGATTCCCTACAGTGTGGAGAGCGTGCAATGTCCGCCGGGCACCCGCGATTGCTCATCACAGAGCAGGGACGTGGATCTGTGAGTGTAAACACACAGATCCACGTCCTGTCAGGTGAGAGGAGACCGATCCGTTTGTTCCCATTACATAGGAACACCGATCGGTCTCCTCCCCTTGTGAGTCCCCTCCCCCTACAGTTAGAATCACTCCCTAGGACACACAATTAACCCCTTGATCGCCCCCTAGTGTTAACCCCTTCCCTGTCAGTCACATTTATACAGTAATCAATGCATTTTTATAGCACGGATCGCTGTATAAATGTGAATGGTCCCAAAATAGTGTCAAAAGTGTCCGATATGTCCACCGCAATGTCACAGTCACAATAAAAATCGCAGATTGCCGCCATTACTAGTAAAAAAAAATAATAAAAAATGCCATAATTCTATCCCCTATTTTGTAGACGCTATAACTTTTGCGAAATCCAATCAATAAACGCTTATTGCGTTTTTTTTTAACCAAAAATATGTAGAAGAATACACATTTTTTTTAAAAAAAAATTGGGATATTTATTATAGCAAAAAGTAATGAATATTGTGTTTTTTTTTCAAAATTGTTGCTCTTTTTTTGTTTATAGTGCAAAAAATAAGAACCGCAGAGATGATCAAATACCACCAAAAGAAAGCTCTATTTGTGGGGAAAAAAATTATCACAATTAATTTGGGTACAACGTCGCATGACCGTACAATTCTCATTCAAAGTGTGAGAGCGCAGAAAGCTGAAAATTGGCCTGGGCAGGAGGGGGGTGAAAATGCCCGGTATGGAAGTGGTTAAAAAAAAAATCTTATTTATTTTGCACTTTCTTTTAAAAAATAAAAATAAAAATTAGGGTCACTTTTATTCCTATTACAAGGAATGAAAAACATTCCTTGTAATAGAAAAAAAAGCATGAGAGGTCCTCTTTAATGTGAGATCTGGGGTCAAAAAGACCTTTAGAGTTCACATTTACATGTAAAGTGGTTGTAAACCCTTTACAACCACTTTATACTACAGGTAAGCCTATATTAAGGCTTCTGTGAAAAATATTCCAAAACCCTAAATAGTGAAATAAAATATAAGCAGCGCTATAAACAATTCAGATGAAATGTCAGTTTTCAAAGGCAATCAATGGAAGATTTTAAGTTTTGACTAGTTTTTCACCAATTTACTTCAGTTTATATATGGATTCGATATATGGACTTATATTCAATTAATATTTAACCACTTAAGCCCCGGACCATTTTGTAGCTAAAGGACCAGAGCTGTTTTCAGAATTTTGCACTGCACTACTTTAACTGTAAATTGTGCGGACATGCAATGTTGTACCCAAACGAAATTTGCGTCCTTTTCTTCCCACAAATAGAGCTTTCTTTTAATGGTATTTGATTTACTCTGCGATTTTTATTTTTTGCGATATAAACAGAAAAAGACCGAAAATTTGGAAAAA
Organism: Rana muscosa; assembly: GCA_029206835.1. NCBI lineage: Eukaryota > Metazoa > Chordata > Amphibia > Anura > Ranidae > Rana > Rana muscosa. Next base: position 79,333,362 of record CM055116.1, on the reverse strand, counting down.
AAATGATATTTTCTACTTTTTGTTATAAGAAAAATCGAATAAACTCAATTTTAGTCATACATTTAGGCCAAAATGTATTTAGCCACATGTCTTTAGTAAAAAAAATGTCAATAAGCGTATATTTATTGGTTTGCGCAAAAGTTATAGCGTCTACAAACTAGGGTACACATTTTCTGGAATTTACACAGCTTTTAATTTATGACTGCCTATCTCATTTCTTGAGGTGCTAAAATGGCAGGGCAGTACAAAACCCCCCCAAATGACCCAATTTTGGAAAGTAGACACCCCAAGGAAATTGCTGAGAGGCATGTTGAGCCCATTGAATATTTTTTTTTTGTCCCAAGTGATTGAATAATGACAAAAAAAAAATAAAAAATTACAAAAAGTTGTCACTCACACATGCCATGGTTATATGTGGAATTACACCCCAAAATACATTCTGCTGCTTCTCCTGAGTGAGTATGGGGATACCACATGTGTGGCACTTTTTGGGAGCCTAGCCGCGTACGGGCCCCCAAAAACCAAGCACCGCCTTCAGGATTTCTAAGGGCGCAAATTTTTGATTTCACTCCTTACTACCTATCACAGTTTCGAAGGCCATAAAATGCCAAAATAGCACAAACCCCCCCCCCAAATGACCCCATTTTAGAAAGTAGACACCCCAAGGAAATTGCTGAGAGGCCTGTTGAGCCCATTGAATATTTTTTTTTGTCCCAAGTGATTAAATAATGACAAAAAAAAATAAAAAATTACAAAAAGTTGTCACTAAATGATATATTGCTCACACATGCCATAGTTATATATGGAATTACACCCCAAAATACATTTTGCTGCTTCTCCTGAGTACGGGGATACCACATGTGTGGGACTTTTTGGGAGCCTAGCCACGTACAGGACCCCGAAAACCAAGCACCGCCTTCAGGATTTCTAGGCACAAATTTTTGATTTCACTCCTCACTACCTATCAAAGTTTCGAAGGCCATAAAATGCCAAAATAGCACAAAACCCCCCCAAATGACCCCATTTTGGAAAGTAGAAACCCCAAGCTATTTACTGAGAGGCATTAAAGATATTCTTTGTATTTGAGCCTAATTCACACTTGTCACAGGGTGATGTTTATGGACATTATCACTTTTGTTTGATTGCCTGTGAAAACGGACATTTCATCTGAATTGTTTATTGCGCTGCTTATATTTTATTTCACTATTAAGGGTTTTAGAATATTTTTCACAGATTGATTATTTTTTAAAAGTAGCTGCTTACACAATTTTATGGTTTAATTTATTATTCATTATTCTTAAGCGCAGTGGTGGGAATACAGGAAGGGCAGATACATTTTGTTACCATTTATTTATATATTAAGGCTTACCTGTAGCTACCCAGGATATCTCCTAAACCTGCACCTGTCTCCTGCATGTGCCGATGTCATTCCGCATTTTCATCGGATCTTTGGAAGCATTGAAACGCGTCATCTTCCAGAGACTGCTTTGATGTCACGTCCTGTCGCCTCGAGCCGGCTGCGCTCCAGCGTGAACCGCACGCCGCGGTGTGTTGACTTCCTGCTTTCCGGACCTGCATGAGCTCTGCCACGCTCTTTCATCCGCCGCTCATGCGACAACATCGTCCACGATCTCAACACTGGAGGGGCTCCATACTGCCGTAAGACTACAGAGGACTACAGAGTAGGCTTGTGCAATTCGTTTCGTAACGAATCAAAATTCGTCCGAATTTAGCAACTTTCGGACATTCGGAAGCATTCGAATTTCCGAACAGAGCAATTACGAATAAAACCGAATCCGAAATAAATTATACCGCAAAATAGCGAATGCCCGAAGGTCTTCGGCATAATTCGTTATGAAAAAAGTTACGAATGTACGAATCCATTCGAAGCACAATAACACTCACTCTGCTCTCTGCTTCTCCCTCACCATGCTGAACTCCCTCTCAAAATGGTGTACAGGGGCGGAGGCTATAGCCGCATGAAAAAACGAAAGTAAAATACGAGATTTCAAATCCATTCGAAGCACAATAACACTCACTCTGCTCTGCTCTCTGCTTCTCCCTCACCGTGCTGAACCCTCTCAAAATGGTGTACAGGGGCGGAGCCTATAGCCGCATGTAAAAAACGAAAGTAAAATACGAGATTTTGAATCGTTACAAATAACCGCTATGTATTTAGAAAAGTACAAATCCATTCGAAGCACATTAGGCATAATAGGCAGCGTCGTTGTGAGAGAGACACGGAAAATTACGAATCAACGAACCCAAAAAAAGTTACGAAAGTAGGAGTTGTGTCCAGAATCAACGAAAAACAACGTACTCTACCGAAAGTACGAATTATAAAGCAACAAAAAATTCTACGAAAAATGTCGCTTGCAAAAATACGAATGAGTCCGAACACGAAAAATCCCGTCTAGCAAAATTACGAATGATTACGAATCAACAGGACCGGAAAGAAACGAACCGAAACGGAACGAATTTTTCCGTTGTGCACAAGTCTACTACAGAGGACCTAAGTGTCATACCCCATGCAGACATCCACAGACATTCCTTTATGCCATCACCTTATTACTATCCTGTGAGTAGCCATTTGGCTGAATCTTATTATTTTTCTAATAAATTGTATTTTACATACTGCACTTAGTAGGCGCATTTTCTTTTTTTCCTTTTATTGCATACAGAGTTCACTTCACTCTATAAAGTGCTGCCAACGGTGCCTATGTTATTCAGATCATCATCATCGTATGGACTTTTATCATTCAATCGAGACTTCTTATTCCTTATAATTTATGGTTCATTATATTTTAATTTTTGTTTATATTCCTTATCCCTATCAATGAGTTCTCTGTACCCAGTCCTTGTGTCGTCATTTTGTGTTAAATAACGTATAATGACAGCAGGTGGTTCGTAAGTAGTTAAATAATGAAATGCAGAAACATCCCTGTAGCCCCAGTCTGAGGCACTCCCTGGACTACAGCTGCATGGACCAGGTTCAGTGGTGGAACTACCAGGATCACAAAGATCACTCTTGCGACTGGGCCCTGGCATTCTGGCAGCTTGGGGGGGCCCGCTGAAGAAAATGTCCCGCTGTGGGACCATAAGGCTTGGTTCACACTGCTGCGACTTGCTTGTGACTTCCTTACACCTTTCTTGTGACTTTTGTGATTTTTTTTGGGGTGTCTATGGCACTCAAATCGCACCCAAATTACAGAAAGATAGTGCAGAAACCGTTTTTTTGTTGCTGCAACTTGAGTCGCATTGATTAAGATCGCACCCATTGAAATTCATGTGTTTTGACTTGTCATGTTACTTTATGTTTTGCAAGTTGCATGATAAGTCACAGCAGTGTAAAGCAGGGCTTATAAAGGGCCCTTCAATAGGAGTAAAAAGCCTTGGGATAAGTGGGAAGATCCCTGAGCTTGAAGGGAAGGGCCCTGGGCTCGAAAGAAAAGGCCATGGGCTCGGAGGGTTTCTTGCACTGGAGCCCTGAAGGTTCTAGTTGTACCTCTGACCAGGCTATATCACTATCACACATACTGCAGCAGTTCACACATAACCAGAGCTGCAGCGTTCTCCCCTTCCTGGGCTGCCAGTGAGGAGAGGGCAGAGAGAGACACTGGCCATTTTCAGGACTATATGCAGCCACAGAGAGAGCTTGAGGAAAGCCCAGCCAACCACCCGGAATCACAGAGAGGAAGAAGAAAATGAGCTGCTGTTGATTGTGGGAAAGACAGAGCTTGCTGGGAGTTACTATGACTCATGGGAGATATAGTCTTCAGACTGCAGATCCCAGCATTACCAGAGCTCTGTAGATAGGAAAAGGAAAGTCTGCACCAGGGGCGGATCCAGAGTCTTTTCTCGGGAGGGGCACTGCCAAAAAATATGTTTTTTTTGTGGGAAATTTATCGGGGAAATGACTAGTGTCGGCGCTTCAATCATCCCGGCACCATGGTTGTTATGGTGTCAGGATGATTGAAGCGCATTATTTCTATTATTACATTGTAATATAAAATTAAATAGTTCAATGCAGAATCAGTGGGAGCCCCGAGTGTGTCACTTGCCACCTATGGTGCTTGTATTGGTCCAGCAGCGCACCAACACCTTTGCTGCCATTGTGCTACGCTGGGTGTTTGGTGTGCTCCTGTACCTTTAAGGAGGGGTGGCTCCCCTTCAGTCCACCTGCCCTCATCTAACCATCAGAATGCATGTGCCTCCATTGTGGGGACACTCAATGTTAGTGTAGGACCACAGACTCCAGGGGGCCTTGGCGTGGCTCTGTGGCTCACGCATGCGTTTGCAAATGCGTGCGGACAAACCCCTGTTTTTAACGCATACTGTTAGACAGGTTAATTGGTTGTCAGCGAGCTGGTCGGTAAGTAGGCTTGGTTTTTCCCTGGGCATCCCCCAGGCCATGTTGTTATCTGCTTTAGCCTTCCAATGCTACTTACCGTGATAGCCAGCTATAGATGGGGGCGGTGGACATGTTTTTGTTTTCACCTATGGTGCTTGTATTGGTCCAGCAGCGCACCAACACCTTTGCTGCCATTGTGCTACGCTGGGTGTTTGGTGTGCTCCTGTACCTTTAAGGAGGGGTGGCTCCCCTTCAGTCCACCTGCCCTCATCTAACCATCAGAATGCATGTGCCTCCATTGTGGGGACACTCAATGTTAGTGTAGGACCACAGACTCCAGGGGGCCTTGGCGTGGCTCTGTGGCTCACGCATGCGTTTGCAAATGCGTGCGGACAAACCCCTGTTTTTAACGCATACTGTTAGACAGGTTAATTGGTTGTCAGCGAGCTGGTCGGTAAGTAGGCTTGGTTTTTCCCTGGGCATTCCCCAGGCCATGTTGTTATCTGCTTTAGCCTTCCAATGCTACTTACCGTGATAGCCAGCTATAGATGGGGGCGGTGGACATGTTTTTGTTTTCACCTATGGTGCTTGTATTGGTCCAGCAGCGCACCAACACCTTTGCTGCCATTGTGCTACGCTGGGTGTTTGGTGTGCTCTTGTACCTTTAAGGAGGGGTGGCTCCCCTTCAGTCCACCTGCCCTCATCTAACCATCAGAATGCATGTGCCTCCATTGTGGGGACACTCAATGTTAGTGTAGGACCACAGACTCCAGGGGGCCTTGGCGTGGCTCTGTGGCTCACGCATGCGTTTGCAAATGCGTGCGGACAAACCCCTGTTTTTAACGCATACTGTTAGACAGGTTAATTGGTTGTCAGCGAGCTGGTCGGTAAGTAGGCTTGGTTTTTCCCTGGGCATTCCCCAGGCCATGTTGTTGTCACTTGCCACCATCGCCTGCAATTAGTGGGAGCCCTGAGCGTGTCACTTGCCACACGTTGCGGATTGTCACTTGCCACGTCACCTGCCACACCTTGTGGATTGTCACTTGCCACACCTTGTGGATTGTCACTTCCCACATCACCTGCCACATCTGCTGCCTGCACAGTGAGGGCGGAAGTCACTGCAGGAATGCAGGGCAGGCACAGGCGGTGAGAGATGATCTCATCTCTCTGCTCCCCCGCTCCCGGCTAGCTGATTGGCCAGCTGCCACACTGAGCCTGCTCTCTCACCTGCGCTGCCAACACACTGAGCAGCACGATCTGCCCACGAACCGCGCCGCCCGCCCACAAACCGCACCGCAAGCGGAGCCGTCCGCTTTCTTACCCGTCTGTGGAGCCGCACGCTATTGCACCTGCCCGCAGAGCGGCCAGACGTGACTCACTGACGTCACTCGTTGCTAGACACCAAGCGGCCCACCCACCTCCTCCTCCGCTCCTGGTATCGTGTCAGTGCGCCGCGTAACTACATTAGACGAGTCTCTCTCTCTGCGCCGCTGATCGGCTGATGTGAGAAACTGAGAGAGACACTCAGAGAAGCAGCGGCAGCCGCAGAACAAGTACTGTATATACTTGAGTATAAGCCGACCCGAATATAAGCCGAGGCACCTAATTTTACCCCAAAAAACTGGGAAAACTTATTGACTCGAATATAAGCCTAGGGTGTCCATCTGCATGCCTCACTGTGTCCATGCCTCACTTTGCCTCACTGTGCCCATGCTTCACTGTGCCCATGACTAGACTGATGTTTAACATAGGAGTTTATGGAAGGAGTGCCCGGCTTTGAAAAATTGGTTCTCCTGGGCAGTAGGTCTTCCAGACACCAATCTTTGCACACTTGTAGAGGAGACTTGGGGCTACATGTGTGCCAAGTTTGGGGTCCATGGGGCCTACGATCGGCCGGTACCGGGTCCGCCAATCACCGGAGAAATGACCGTTTAACATTGGAGTCTATGGAAGGGGTGCCCGGCTTTAAAAAATTAGTGCTCCCCAGACGTAGGTCCCCCAGACACCAAACAGGGGACCTATGGCCGGCCAGTACCGGGTCCCCAAAGTTCGGGAGATCAGGCGCAAAAAAAAAAAACAGAGCAAGCAAGTGAGTGTGACAGATGGTCTCTGGGGGGGGGGCAATTGCCCTGTTGCCCCCCCCTGGATCCGCCCCTGGTCTGCACCCAGGCTCAAGGCAGTTGTGGTGAAGACATTATAGGAGACAGACCATGCTGTAAACTGTTAGGAGAACATTCCGCCATCACATCAGCGATGCAGAGAGGCGGAGTAGCGGACATCTCGTGGTCAATGACAACACCACTGTTACTGACTGATGCTGCCACCTGATTATTGGGGAGAATGTCACTGTTTTTGATTGATGTTGCTGCCTGATCATTAGGGAGAATGAAACTGACTTTGCTTAGTTGCCAAAGAAGAACATAGGAAGACCAGCTGTCACTGCAGGAGTTGGTGAGAGGCCTACTGCGCCCTATTAAAACCTGCGTTGGGAGGAACATATCTTGAGTGCTCCAACGTAGGATCTGGGCCCTAACGTGCTGGCCTGCAGGGAAAGGATTTAATACAGACTATTGTAACAGACTGTATTGTAATGTTAACAATAGAAAATGATATATATATTTTTCATCCTTCATTTTTCATCCATTCCACTTATTCCCCTTCCTTCTTCCTTCCTTCATTTTTCATCCATTCCACTTTTTCCGATTCCTTCTTCCTTCCTTAATTTTTTATCCATTCCACTTTTTCCCCTTCCTACTTCCTTCCTTAATTTTTCATCCATTACACTTTTTGCCTTTCCTTCTTCCTTCCTTCCTTCATTTTTCATCCATTCAACTTTTTCCCCTTCCTTTTCCTTCTTTTTTCCTTTATCCATTGCGTGACTCTTAAAGCGGAGTTCCACCCAAAAGTGTAAATTCCACTTTAAGGACTCCTGACCCCCTGACATGCCACATGGCATATCATTTTTTTTGGGTGGGGGGGGGCAGGTACCTAGTTTTGACAAGTACACAGCTCCCACTTCTGCTCGGAGCGCCACTGCACCACGGCGCCACGAGCAGACGTTCTCCTCTTCCCCTCCCTCCCTGCAATCTTCTGGGTCCCAGAAGATTGCCCTGCCATTCAGGATGCGCAGCGTGATTAGCGCATGCACAGTGTGCACCCGGCTGTGAAGTTGCAAGCTGTCACAGCTGGGTGCCCACACTAGTGATGCCGGCACTGGGGAGAGGAGGGGAAGAGAAGCTTCAGGTGGCCACGTCGCTGGACCGCGCGTCAAGTGGGACGTGTGTTTATTAAAAGTCAACAGCTACACTTTTTGTAGCTGCTGGCTTTTAATAAACAAAGAAACGGCTGGAACTCATCATTAACTTTGTTAATTTTTCTCTATTACTTTCATGTCTCTTTCCTTCCTTCCACTCTTCCATGCTCCCTGCTTACCATCATCCCTTCTTCCCCTTTGTATATCAATTGTTTGTTTGCACGTTGAGTAACAGTCATTCACAACCAGACAAATCATGTTTCCAATAAAGCAAAAGCCACCGAAAAAATCTACTTGATAAATTGGAGTTGGGAATGTAAGTAAATATTTACTATTCAATAAAATTCAATTACTATGTGTGATCACAAGGAAGCATAGCCATGTGACATGAAAATAAATGAATGTTTTCCGTGGCTTTGATGAACAGAAGGTACAGGACAATTTTGGGTTTCAGAAAGTTCTGAGGTTTCCTCATAGTTTACACAGGGATTTAAAAGACCGCAACGTTTATTGAAAGACAAAATGTTATGAAGCAACATCATATGTTTCCATTTCTCTGTGATTTATAGCCCCCCCATTCACAGAGAACACTGCTCCTAGGCACCATCAATATCAATAGACTTTAGTGAGCTCGGACAGAGTTTAATAAAAGTACATATTTACTTTACAGTTTTATAGGATAGCGAAGGTGAACGTGAAACTGGCGGTGTATGGGAACTGTCAATAGAAAAGAATGTATGCCAAGGAAAAAACAAAGTAAAATTAGTAGATTGGAGGTAGCTGACTGATTATACCTGTGACATCCTTCTTCTAGTCTTTCGGGGTATAATGTGAAACATTCAAAGTGTGTACAAACCACAGGTGGGGAAAAAGCACCAATGTGAACAAGGGAGTAACTACAACCATAGTAGCCCAGGCGACAACTATGGGGTCCACAGTGGGATAGGGCCCGGTGGGTCTGGATGTGCATGGGAGGGGAAGCTGGATGTTACCAATTTAACAACCATAAGTGGTATAATGGATATTACTGGATCTGTAGGGTTGTTTAGGAAATCATTATTTTCCTTTCTTAGCCTTGACCAGTGGTTTTGAACCTTTTTTAAGGCACGAACCCCTTTAAGAATTTGATGGAAGATATGGACCCCCCTGATGATACAAATTTAAACATGGTAAACATGAGCTAACAATGAGTCATCGGCGCCATGCTTCTGCACCCATCGTGAGACTTCCGCTATGCGGCATCTTCACGTTCGGTGTGCAGTGCGTCATCACGCTGGCTGGAGGAGCCTGCCCTTGCGCAATCCCGCGTGACAGCGCGTGCAGCGCGGGCTTGCACCGTAGCCACGTCACGTATTGCATTAGGGGCGTGGCCTGACGCTTCCACTCGGGGATTTAAGTTGGGGGGTTGACCTGGCGAACGCTCCTCTCTTCATTTCATTTGATTTGTCCTCCCATATTTGAGAGGTCCTACACCGATACTTATTATTAGGGATGAGCTTCATGTTTGGGTCGAACATGAGTTTGACTCGAACATTGGCTATTTGCCGTTTGGCAAACAGCAAACAATTTGGGGTGTTCACGGCAAATTCAAAAAGCCGCGGAACACCCTTTAAAAGTCTATGGGAGAAATCAAAAGTGTTAATTTTAAAGGTTAATATGCAAGTTATTGTCATAAGAAGTGTTTGGGGACCCGGGTCCTGCCCCAGGGGAAATTTTTTAATGCAAAAAAAAGTTTTCAAAAATACTGTTTTTTTGGGAGCAGTGATTTTAATAATGCTTAATGTGAAACAATAAAAGTGAAATATTCCTTTAAATTTCGTACCTGGGGGGTGTCTAAAGTATGCCTGTAAAGTAGCGCATGTTTCCCATGTTTAGAATTGTCCCTGCACAAAATGTAATTTCTGAAGGAAAAAAAGTTACTTAAAACCACTTTAATGAATTGTCAGGTCCCCGGCAATACAGCGAAAAGTCATTGAAAAAAAGGCAGGGGACTTTATTTCCTTCAAAAATGAAATTTTGCCCAGGGAACCAAATAATAATAATAAAAAAAATGCATGGGGGTCCCTCCAAAATTACATTACCAGGCCCTTCAGGTCTGGTATGGATATTAAGGGGAACCCTGCATAATTAAAAAAAAAAAATGGCGTGGGGTTTCCCCCAAAAATCCATACCAGACCCTTCAGGTCTGGTATGGATTTTAAGTGGAACTCCGCGCCAAAATTAAAAATAAAATGGCGTGGGGTTGCCCCAAAAATACATACCAGACCCTTATCAGAGCACGCAACCTGACAGGCCGCAGGAAAAGAGGGAGGGAAGAGAGAGCGCCCCCCCTCCTGAACCGTACCAGGCCACATGCCCTCAACATGGGGAATTTGTCCCCATGTTGATGGGGACAAGTGCCTCATCCCCACAACCCTTGCCCCCACAACCCTAGCCCCGGCTTTTCCAATGACGTCACCCGCCCCTCTTATGCATAATGGGGGTTTCGTTCCTCGCTGGAGAATTAGTGGAGAGACTGCAGCGTCGCTGGAATGGATCATCGCTGGACATCGGGGAGACGGGAGATGTGATTTCTTTGCTGGAAATTCATATATTTTTTTAAAATAAAGGACTTGTCCAGCTGTGTCTGTGTGTTTTTTAAAAATGTTTACACTTTCTTTGTGAAATGGTAGGGGTACAATGTACCCGTTACCAATTCACATAGGTGCGGGGGTTGCGTGCTCGGATAAGGGTCTGGTATGGATTTTTGTGGAGAACCCCACGCCATTTTTTTTTTAATTACGCGGGGTTCCCCTTAATATCCATACCAGGCCTGAAGGGCCTGGTAATGGAATTTTAGGGGGACCCCCACGCATTTTTTTTTTTTTACATTTTGGTTCCCTGTGCAAAATGTCATTTTTGAAGGAAAAAAAGTAATTTAAAACTACTGTCAGATATTAATGAATTGTCGGGTCCCGGCGATACAGATAAAAGTCATTGAAAAAAAACAGCTTAATATTCATACCAGACCCAAAGGGCCTGGTAATGGACAGGGGGGGGGGGGGGGCCTGCCTTTTTTTCAATGACTTTTCTCTGTATTGCGAGGGACCCGACAATTCATTACAGCCGCGAGTAGTTTTAAATGACTTTTTTTCCTTCAGAAATGACATTTTGTGCAGGGACAAAATGTCATTTCTGAAGTCAAAACTCGGGAAACATGCGCTACTTTACAGGCATATTATACACACCCCCCAGGTACGAAATTTAAAGGAATATTTCACTTTTATTGTTTCACTTTAAGCATTATTAAAATCACTGCTCCCAAAAAAACTTCAGTTTTTAAAACTTTTTTTGCATTGATACATGTCCCCTGGGGCAGGACCCGGGTCCCCAAATACTTTTTATGACAATTACTTGCATATTAACCTTTAAAATTAGCACTTTTGATTTTTCATGTTCGTGTCCCATAGACTTTAACGGTGTTCGCGTGTTCGAACTAATTTTTTGCCTGTTCGCATGTTCTGGTGCGAACCGAACCGTGGGGGTGTTCGGCTCATCCCTACTTGTTATGTTTATCTTAGCTTGCACACATAATCTACAGTTGATACACTTGTATTTTTAAACAATTTGACAAACCAGCCAGATATCCTTGCTAACACATTCTCCAATTCTCTCCCTCTTTTTCTCACTCCCCTTTTTCCTCACCCTCTTTACATGTGCCCCTGCCTGTGCTTACAACAGGGATACAACAATGATATCTATACTACTACTACTATAATACTTTTATACCATGATGATGACTAATAATAGATCCAGCTACATATTCTAATATTGGCATGGGCATTATGCTGTATATGGTTAAAAAGGCACACCAAGGGACATATCTTATCTTTCCCCTCTCCTTTCTCTTCACCCCTTCCCCTTCAGCCCTATTCTTTTCTTCACATCCCCACCCTTCCTATCCATTCTCTTCACCTTTTCTCTTTTTCTCCTGCTTGCATCCATGTCCATATTCTCATTGACTCCACTATACAACAGCAATACTTTACCTATACTTGCAGGTCATTATCGATTGTATTACCAATTGATTCAGATACATATATATCTTTTTATTACAGTTGTCATGATACATATGGCCAATGGGGCAATTCAGAACACACACTCTGTCACTTTTTCGTTTCGCCATGGTCACCCTCCACTGGGCCCTCGACTGTTTGCTGCGGGTCATGCCCCTTCAGCTCTCGGTTGAAGCATTTTCCGTTGTCGCCATTTGGGATAAGTCCTTTGGATTAATCAACCACAATGTAAGTATGGAGTGCCGTACAGAGGTCACATGCTTTTTCTCTAACCCCAAACATCATTGTATGTTATATCTTACTGATATTTACTATTTTTTAGATATTTTGTACATGCATCAACTCCTGAGGAAGCGAGCAGAGCTTGCGAAACACGTTGAGTACAAAAGATGTATATGTATATCACGTATCTTCAAAAGACTGTATTGAACATATTTATGATAATTAACTATATGCTTCGTGATGTTTTTATGCTCACTTATGTTCATGTTCTTGGAATTTCAATAAATTCTAAATAATTTATTCTACTCACTTGTTTTGGCCTCTTAGATCAACTAATTTAAAGTCCCATTGGCTAACCTTCTTTTTGTATGATATGTGTAGCGTTACCTTCAGCTAAGAGGGCCGCAGATTTAGTTTGGGCCCTGAAGACAGCTCCGCCAACCCCCGGCAAATTACTCGACCCCCCCTGGCACAGTTAGTCTAGGGTAATGTATATATCTTAAGCTCTATGGTTAAATTCAGACACCAGTGCAATGATAGAAGAATAACTAGTTTACTTTTACTGGCAATAAAATCAACAGTTATAACAAATCACAGGAATATATCTGCAGAGCCCTGCAGCAATAGACACACTACAACTAGTAAGATATGGAGCACACGCGCCACGTGTAACAGTACTTCACTATGCGCCCTATGGCGCAGCAACTAAATAAGCTATCTAGATGACCATATAACTCAGTCTCTAGGGGATGAAATTCTTCGCATGCAAGTCTTTAAACGGTGGTGCACATTTCAGGAACACATTTGTAATCCAAGGGGTAAAAATGCCAACACAGTACACTCCACTAGAGATCCGTTTTGACTCAGTTCTGCTATGGATCTCAAGGGGGGGGGGACTGAAATAGGAACTGGTGGGCCACGGCAGTCTGTAGGCCTAACAATGGTATACAGTATTTGGATTGAGCAAGTGCTCGCTTACCCCTCCGGACGCGATCCCAGTCCGGGAACTTCCACCTGCTGTGTCTCCACACACAGCGTCTGCAGCGGTCTGGTCTCCGGCACAGCAGCGGTTGAGGATGACCAAGTAAGATGCCACCCAGGCTCGCGATGGGGGTGGAAGGCTCCAGGCTTCAGGCCCTGCACCACAGCGGATCTGCACAGGAAGATCTCTCCACTGAAGTCTTGTGTCCAAAAGAGGCCGAGCGCAGCCTCGCCTCCTCCTTATATAACCCCACCCATGAGTTTCTGGGGTGGAAACATTGCATCCTGGGTGCCGAATGGGGTTCTGGGTAAGGTAGTCCTGAGAGTCTTAAAGGAGACCCCGCTACATATGTAATTCGGGATGGAGTTGTTTCATTTTAAGAGGTAGTATCCAGACCGCCCTCTTTTTCTAACAATGAGCCAAGAGGCGCTTAGCAGGTGGTGCTAAAAGCGGCACGGTGGGTTTTCTATAATTTCTTTTAATGGGAAACCATTGATTGAGACAAGTGAGGAGGTGCTAGAAAGTCAGTGTAAATGTTATTTTTTATCTGACCCCCACAGACCCCCTGAAACCCATCCATGGACCACTTAGGAGTCCATGGACCCTGGGTTAAGAACCCCATGAGTCTCTGGGGTGGAAACATTGCATCCTGGGTGCCGAATGGGGTTCTGGGTAAGGTAGTCCTGAGAGTCTTAAAGGAGACCCCGCTACACACTCCCCCCACTTAAACTCTTTGGTCCTCAAAGATAATCCTAACATACTCTGCGTACAACCCTAGACAACGTTGCGTATGATGTTGGCATAGGGAATTCCCACCAAAACCGAGGGGTTGAATTCCCTTGCTCACAGGTCACACTATCATGAGTGGCCTGCCTAACTGTGCCAGAGAGTGAGTGGGGGTTGCCCTCCACCAAATGAACAGTGGAGGGATCCGGATTCTCTGCACTCCTCCTGGCAGTGACCACAGAATCTTCGGAGCTCTTCCCCATTTGTGGGTAAGTCAACTTTTTGGGAGGCCTTATGACTCTTTGAGCCCTTTGCTCTCTTGGGGTTTCTGGCTCTGGCGCCACAGGCTCTTTTTCTGCAGCAGGTTCAGGCAACACGGCGGGCTCTGGAACATCTGCTTCAGGAGCCGAGGGATACATAGAGTCTCTAGGGTCCTTTTCAGAGTAAGTATCACAGGCATCTTCCCAGTAATCTGATGAAGGACTAGATGGAATGAACTCAGTGGCTTCTGTATTCAGTTGTCCATCTATAGTGTCTTCAGTGGTTGGAAGATCTATAGCAGAAGTTCCTGGAGTTGGGGGAGGCCACAGCCAGTCAAGTTCTCTTCCTTCATCTCCACTAAGTTCAGAGGCCTCTCCATCTTCAGCCCGAGAGGTCTGGGACCGAGTGTTTGGCCTGGGGGTATCCAGAATAGAGACTGGTTCAGGGGAGTCCCTCACTGGAGGTATCCTGACTGCTTCAGCAAGTGAGAGCAGGTGGTTTCGATGCCACGTCTTCAGTGGTCCTACCTTTCCTTCTGGCTTCAACTTGTAGACAGGTAGGCCCGGCAGCTTCCTACAGATGACATAGGGTTCAGATCTCCATCTGTCTGCAAGTTTGTGTTTTCCAGGGACCCCCAGATTGTGTAGCAGTACTCGGTCCCCGGGCTGCAGGTCCTGCACCCGGACCTTCAAGTCGAAGTTTCTTTTGTTTTGAGCTCCCCTTTGATTTGAGGCCGCTTGAGCTTGTTCATAGGCTACTTTCAGGCTGTGTCTGAGCCTGTCCACATATCCTTTGTGGGATGTGGCTGAGGAATGGTCTAAAGAGGTGCCAAAGGCCAGGTCCACAGGTAACCTTGCTTCTCTCCCAAACATGAGTCGATATGGGGAGTAGCCTGTAGCATCACTGGTGGTGCAGTTGTAAGCGTGTACTATAGCTGCTATGTGTTTGCTCCAATGTTGTTTCTTCTCACTATCCAGAGTTCCCAACATGTTGAGCAGGGTTCGGTTAAACCTCTCCCGCTGAGCATCTCCCTGTGGGTGGTAAGGTGTGGTTCAGGTTTTCTTGATTCCTAACGAATCCAGGAGTTTCCGGATCAGGAGAAAGGAAGCCGCTCAGGTGTGGAAGTCCCTGTAATTACCTCCTCCCAGCAACCGAGGGTGCAGGCAAATGCAAATGCAATTGAAGAAAGAAAGAAAGGTCTTCTGGACGCAGCACTCCGGTTAAAAATAAATATATCTCAAAAGAAGCCTTTAAAAAGCCTTTATTCCAAAAAAAGGTTCAGGAAACCAAAAACACTCTGCACAACACAACAAACTGGTCACGTCTGGCTGACGCGTTTCACACTATTAAAAGTGCTTACTCATAGCTAGTTATTACACAAATGCTACCCAAGATATACCCTAAACAGGGAAAGTCATGTGATCCAACCCCAAGGTGAAAATAATTGATTAATTGAAAATTAATTAAACATGAAGTGATTCAAGTGAAATGGGTGTGGTTCACTGACCACAATGAAAAAAGAGGATAGAAGTGCCTCACCATATAACGATCTATGCAGATATATAAAGAAATATATTTTTTCAAAAATGTATAATATATAAAAAAATGTATAATATATATAAAAGATAAGTGATATGGTGTGGAGTGGAAACGAAAAAATAACAATAAAAATAATTGTGAAAATCAAATAAAATAAATGATAAATAGGGATGAAATTAC
Organism: Rana muscosa; assembly: GCA_029206835.1. Classification (NCBI taxonomy): domain Eukaryota; kingdom Metazoa; phylum Chordata; class Amphibia; order Anura; family Ranidae; genus Rana; species Rana muscosa. Next base: position 79,317,793 of record CM055116.1, on the reverse strand, counting down.
TACCAATTATAAAAGTGGTGTAATATAAATGTGCATCCAAAACATGTGTGACCATGTATATAAATACAAAAGAGAGAAAGAATATATATATAATGTATATATATATGTGCATATATGTGAGATTTGGACTTGTATAGATGAAAAATGCAAAGCAACCTTATAAATTGATTAGGTACACTGTGGAGTGCTTGCATTAATATTACTTAGTCCGTGCTGATATGTGCATGTCTCTTTTGAGATATATTTATTTTTAAATTTTATTATTTTATTATTAATATTGATAATTTATACAGTGAACTTAATGTGAATAAAAGAACAGGTGTTCTATTTAAACTGATATCTGAACAGATTTTGATTAATATGTGAGTATATGTCTCTTTAAAAAAAAAAAAAAATACATTAGTCTATATGTCTATTGGGATGGAAGTAATTCCTGAAGATATACTATGCATGAAGATGAACCATTACACAAACATGCAATAAAAGCATGTGTGCAAATGTGTTTGAATGTACTTGAAGACATCGTATTTAAAAACACCAAGTATGTAAAATATGAGGCAAAAATGTACCCATATGTGTACACCGGCATCCAGCTAAGTGCACACACATGGGGAGCCCGGTGTAAAAGCATATGTGTGTATATGGAAAAAAAAATAAAAAAATTATTATGATGGCTCCAGGGATGCGCACATCAACTGGGACATACAAAAGCGATCCATCCAATCGACAAGTCTGTAAGATGGTTCTATGTGGACGATTCACATCAAGGCAAATGTCCACATAAAAAGTTGATTAAGGATGTACCCATGTGTGCATATAGACATGCAGCTCAGCACGCACACATGAAGAGCCCAATGCAAAAACATATATATATATGTGTATGCATGGTGGCTCCAAAAATGTGTGCATTAACCGAAGTGCACGTCCAACCATGGACATCTCGATGGAAAACATTCCATTCAATCCACCCAACCATAGACATCTCGATGGAAAACAATCCATCCAATCAAAATATCTACAAGATTTTCTATGTGAGCAATTCACATTGAGGTGAATGTCTGTGTGAAAAGGTTGGATAAGGAAAATAAATGAATAGATAAATGGGAGAATGCCCCCGTGTGAATGCAAGCATTCAGCCAAAGGCGCACACATGAGGAGCTCAATGTAAAAATATATGTATATATATAATAGCTCCGAAACTGTGCGCATTAACTGGGATATACATCCAACCATAGACATCTCGATGGAAAACCATCCGTTCAATTAAAGATGTACAAGTAATTCTATGGGAACAATTCACACGGGAACAAATGTCTATATAAAAAGATTGAAAAATAATATGCTAACAAATAACAAAACCCTTGGGGTTGGATCCTGACTAAGTGTAAACATGCCATGATGCCCACATAAACTTATACGCTCAATGAATGCCAATATAATATTACATCTACAGCACAATATACATACAGATGAAATATGGGCCATGAAACTTGTGTATACATTGGCTTCCGAGATGGAATTCTATATGTTGTTTCCGTATACAAAATAGACTCTATATATGCCCAAGACAGTTCATGCTGTCAAGAATGACATAACAAAAACCAACATAAATTAAAAGGAATAAAGAGACTATAAAACACACAAATTAATGTGTGACACATATACAATAAAACAATCTGATCATTGCGATCTACCACTAATTGATAATTTGTGCAAAAGAAAGAGACCAAGTCCGTACAATTTCTTCCAAACCAGGTGAATGATAATTCATAACTAGGGTTGAGCGGGTAGCTGGATATTCGGGTCCGGCGGGTTCGGCCGAACTTCGGAAAAAAGTTTGGATTAGGGACCGAACTTTAACCCGAACCCGGACCCGGACCCCATTGAAGTCAATGGGGACCCGGACTTCTGACGACTAAAAAGGCTCTAAAAAAGTAATGGAAAGGGCTAGAGGGCTGCAAATGGCAGCAAAATGTTGTTAAGAACATGGCAAGTGCTCTGCAAACAAATGTGGATAGGAAATAACTTAAAAGAACATAAAAAAAATTAAAAAATAAAAAAATATGCTGGAGGCCCCCTTTTCAGCAGAAGAGGTACAGGAAGTCATTAAGAACCTCAGAAACTCAACGGCACGATGCCACACATATGGTGGGAATGCCCCAGAATACGCCCTTTCTGGAATAAATTATTTAATTTAATGGATAAGCTAGTGGGAAAATAAAATACTTTGAAATAAAAATGTAGCGGGGTGCTAAATTTAAGGAAAGTGTTTGAGTGGTAAATAGGCTCAAATACCCTAATTCTGTAGGATTCATGGACCATTTTGTCCTCGGGGGACAGTATTGGTGTGCAGTTCCCTGCGGCCTACAGGTGGCGCCTTTTGTGTCCCCTCTTGGCAGTGGGGTCCGCGCCCAGGTGCCTTCGGCCTGGGTGCATGTGTTCCTGTTCCATCTCGGGCAACATTAGCCCGGGGTGAGGTACTATCCTGGAGTTCTTGCTGCCCTGGGTATGGAGGCCTAGGGGCGGGAGTAAAGCCTGGAGTCCAGAGCCGCCTCGTGTAGGGGACCCTGTTCCAGGGAAGGGAGGATCATTCTGATGGACCGATGCGGGAGTCACGGTGAAGGAATGGTCTGTTGACTCCCTGGAGAGATGTCTTCCCCTTGATATGGGCTAGGTTCGTAGAAGGAGAAGCTCAAGGTCACCTTGACTGTATCAGAGGCCTTATTCAACCGGCCCGTGGCAGGGGCCTTATACACCCTGGTCTGTGGCTGAGACCAAAGTTCTCCAGGCCCGTGGCAGGGGCCTTGTACACCCGGTCTGTGGCAGAGACCAACCTCAATGTCTGTGGCAGAGACCGTGCGCCAAAAACTGTTTGAGAAACCTAAGCAGTGAAGTGAATGTGCTACGTTTGTGCCTGGACCTCCTCCACACCTTAAGCTGTCCTGTTTCTTTGCTCTAACCTTTTCTATCTGAGTACAGTTTATTTTGCCATGAGAGAATAAGAGTTGGAGTTTCAGCTGGTGTGGACATTGACTTTACTGGCAATTAAAGGACTTGCCTCTACCTACAGTAGAGGTGAGAATCATCCTCTGGAGGAGTTTTGACTCCGGCTGTGGACACGGCCCGTCAAGTACACCGCTCAACCTCTTTTTATAGGATGATACGGGCTGGTAGTGCGGTGTGCCTTTCTCCCTCCTGCGAAGAGCCAACAACATAAAGGCAGGTAAGGGGGAAAGGATCTGTGCGCTACAAAAAAATAAAATAAAAATTTTAATCTTGGCCTAGCAGGACGAGGTCCATATGGAGTAGGAGGTTGAGGTGGCGGTGGATGTGGCTGTGTAGGTGGAAGCGGCGGTGGAGGAGGACGAGGTAGCCAACACTGGTTCAAAAATACAACAATGGCTGGGTAAGGCCGGTGATGTGTCGAATTCTGTCCCCTGTCGAATAGTGTCCGCCCTGTACTGCGCTTGCTGAGTATGTAGGACAAGGGGATTTCAAAAATCTCCCAAGACTAACGGCGCCTGCGTGTTGAGTTCAGGTGAAGGCCACACCATCCGTGGTTCAAGCCGAGCCAAGCAAGGCCGCAATCGAAGCGAGCCCGTGAGGGGCCCTGTTACTATGTGCTACCGTATGTCCTCTTGGATGGTGGGGCTTGAACCTGCACTCACAGCGCAGGCGCCGTTCATCTTCGGAGATTTTGTGAATCTCCTTGTCCTCTGTACTGCGCAAGCGCTGCGCCTGCGCAGTACGGGCCGGGCACAATCCGATGGGCGGACAGTTTTTGTCACAACACCGGTATACATGTCTATTCTGCACAAGGTACGGACAAGTCCTGTGGGATCCATGCCTGGTTCATTTTAATGAACGTGAGCTTGTCCACATTGGCTCTGGACAGGCGGCTGCGCTTGTCTGTGATAACGCCCCCTGCCGTGCTAAATACACGTTCAGATAATACACTGGCTGCAGGGCAGGCCAGCACCTCCAAGGCATAAACGGCAAGCTCAGGCCATGTGCCCAATTTGGAGACCCAGAAGTTAAAGGGGGCAGACCCGTCATCCAGTACGTGTAGGCCTGTGGACACATACTGCTCAACCATGTTGGTGAAATGCTGCCTCCTGCTAAGACGTTCCATCTCAGCTGGTGGTGCTGGTTGTTGTGGCGTGCTGACAAAGCTTTTCCACATTTCGGCCATGCTAACCCTGCCTTCTGAGGTGCTGCCGGTGCCCCGGCTGCGTTGGCGACCTCTTCCTCCTCCTCTGCCTTCGCCTTGTGCTTCCACCGTACGCCCGCTGTCAGGTGGGAATGCCACCAGCAGCGCGTCTACCAGCGTGCGCTTGTACTCGCGCATCTTACGATCCCGCTCCAGTGAGGGAATTAAGGACGGTACGTTGTCCTTGTAACGGGGATCCAGCAGGGTGGCCACCCAGTAATTAGCACCAGTTAAAATGTGGGCAACTCGGCTGTCGTTGCGGAAACACTGCAGCATGTAATCGCTCATGTGTGCCAGGCTGCCCAGAGGCAAAGAAAAGCTGTCCTCTGTGGGAGGTGTATCGTCTGTGTCCTCTGTATCCCCCCAGCCACGCACCAGTAATGGCCACGAGCTGGTCTGAGTGCCACCCTGCTGTGAACATGGCTCCTCCTCCTCCTCCTCCTCCTCCTCCTCCTCCATCTCCTCCTCCACCTCGTCATCCTCCAGAACTGTGCCCTTTCTGCCGGACAATTGTGTACCTGGCGTTTGTTGGTGCAGGAACCCACCCTCGTAGCCACTTGTGAAAGACTGCCCTGAAAGCCTTTGAAATGATCCCGCTTCCTCCTCCTCCTCCTCATCCTCCTGTGCCACATCCTCTTCCATCATCGCACGAAGCGTTTTTTCAAGGAGGCATAGAACTGGGATAGTAACGCTGAGAACGGCGTCATTGGCACTGGCCATGTTGGTGGAGTACTCGAAACAGCGCAACAAGGCACACAGGTCTCGCATGGAGGCCCAGTTATTGGTGGTGAAGTGGTGCTGTTCCGCAGAGCGACTCACGCGTGATTGCTGCAGCTGAAACTCCACTATTGCCTGCTGCTGCTCGCACAGTCTGGCCAGCATGTGCAAGGTGGAGTTCCACCTTGTGGGCACGTCACATATGAGGCGGTGAGCGGGAAGGCCGAAGTTACGCTGCAGCGCTGACAGGCGAGCAGCAGCAGGGTGAGAACGCCGAAAGTGCGCACAGACAGCCCGCACTTTCTGCAGCAGCTCTGGCATATTGGGGTAATTTTTAAGGAACCTCTGGACCACCAAGTTCAGCACATGCGCCAGGCAAGGGATGTGCGTCAAACCGGCTAGACCCAGAGCTGCTACGAGATTTCGCCCATTATCGCACACCACCAGGCCGGGCTTGAGGCTCACTGACAGCAACCACTCATCGGTCTGTTGTTCCATGTCCCTCCACAACTCCTGCGCGGTGTGGGGATTTTCCCCCAAACAGGAAAGTTTTAAAACTGCCTGCTGTCGTTTACCCCTGGCTGTGCTGAAGTTGGTGGTGAAGGTGTTACGCTGAATGGATGAGGAGGCGGTAGAGGATGAGGAAGCGGAGAAGGAGGAGTTAGCAACAGGAGGCAAACTGAAGCGCCCTGCAATCCTCGGTGGTGGAAGGACATGCGCCAAACCGCTATCTGCCTCAGGCCCAGCCGCCACTGCATTTACCCAGTGTGCTGTTAGGGAGATATAACGTCCCTGACCGTGCTTACTGGTCCACGCATCCGTAGTTAGGTGGACCTTGCCACAGATGGCGTTGCGCAGTGCACACCTGATTTTGTCCCCCACCTGGTTGTGCAGGGAAGGGATGGCTCGCCTGGAAAAGTAGTGGCGGCTGGGCACGACGTACTGCGGGACAGCCAATGCCATCAGGCTTTTAAAACTCTGCGTCTCCACCAGACGGAATGACAGCATTTCAAAGGCCAGGAATTTTGAAATGCTGGCATTCAGGGCCAGGGATCGCGGGTGGCTAGGGGGGTACTTCCTCTTCCGCTCCAATGTTTGGGAGATAGAGAGCTGAACGCTTCCATGGGACATTGTGGAGATGGTTGGTGACCCAGGTGGTAGTGTTGCTGGCAGATCCTCTGTTTGCGGGGTGACAGGTGCCACTGTCACTACAGAGGTGGATGAAGAGGCCGAGACTGCAGCAGAAGAGGAAGCAGGAGGAGCCAGAGACCTTTCTTGGTTTTTGAGGTGTCTACTCCACTGCAGCTCGTGCTTTGCACTTAGATGCCTGGTCATGCAGCTTGTGCTCAGGTTGAGAACGTTTATGCCTCGCTTCAGGCTCTGATTGCACAGCGTGCAAACCACTCGTGTCTTGTCATCAACACACTGTGTGAAGAACTGCCACGCTAGGGAAGTCCTTGGACCTGGCTTTGGTGTGCTCGGTCCCTTGCTGCGTTGGGCAGTAGCAGATGTACTGTCTAGGGGACGAATGCTCCGTTTTTGCACCCTGCTCCCTCTTCTGCTGTGCTGGTGGCTCTGTGCGACCACCGCCTCTTCCTCCAAACTACACTGGTCACCTGCATAACGTTGATTCCATGTGGGGTCGAGGACCTCATCGTCCTCCACATCATCTTCCACCCAGTCTTCACCCCTGCCCTCCATGTCTGTCTGAACAATTGCGAAAGCAGCAGCAGTTGGCACCTGTGTTTCGTCATCATCCGAGACGTGCTGCGATGGTCCTCCCATGTACCCATCATGAAACATAAGTGGTTGGGCATCGGTGCACTCAATCTCTTCCACTTCTGGGGCAGGGCTAGGTGGATGGCCCTGGGAAACCCTGCTAACAGAGTCATCGAAAAGCAGAAGAGACTGCTGCATGATTTGGGGCTCAGACTGCTTGGCTGATTTGCAAGGGGGTGAGGTGAAAGACTGATGGACATGGGCTTCAGGTGCCAACTCTGATCTTTCATCAGAAGAGTGGGTGGGAGACAATGTGAAGGAACCCGAGGCACTGTCAGCATCCCAATCTACTATCGCCTGTACTTGTCCTGGCCTAAACATTGGTACAGCCTCATTAGGCGCGACAAAATACCGCCGCAGGCTCGGTCGCCTACTCGCACCTGAGGAAGGTGTTTCACTTGTGCGTGTAGCTGGCACAGATCCACCACGTCCTCTCCCTGCAACAGGAGCTCCACCAGCAGCACCACGACCGGGGCCACCACGTCCCTTTGACCTTCCCCTTATATTTTCCAAATTTAGGATCTTGCCCTAAATGGCATTTTTTGGAAGACCACAACACACCCACAGTACGTAATGGCTGAAACGCACAGCTACAGAACTGCAGAAAATGCTATTCAAAAAAAAATAAGGTTGTTTTTTTTAGTATAGCACAGTACAAGGAAAATATATAGAAATTGTTTATTTCACACACCTCCAGATGTGTATTTCACACTGCAAAATATTTTCTGTGGCCCTAAATGGCGTTTTTTGGAAGAGCACAACACAACCACAGTATTTAACCACTGAATCGCACAGCTATAGAAGTGCAGAGAATGCTATTCAAAAAAAATGTTGTTTTTTTTAGTATAGCACTGTACAATATATAGAAATTGTTTATTTTACACACCTCCACATGTGTATTTCACACTGCAATTTATTTTCTGTGGCCCTAAATGGCGTTTTTTGGAAGAGCACAACAACCCCAACAGTATATAACCGCTGAATCGCACAGCTGCAGAGGCCAGAGAATGCTATTCAAAAATAATGTTGTTTTTTCACACACCTCCAGATGTGTATTTCACACTGCAAAATATTTTCTGTGGCCCTAAATGGCGTTTTTTGCCAGACCACAACACACCCACAGCACGTAACCGCTGAATCGCACAGCTACAGAAAATGCTATTCAAAAAAAAGGTTGTTTTTTAAGTATAGCACTGTACAAGAAGAATATATAGAAATTGTTTATTTTACACACCTCCAGATGTGTATTTCACACTGCAAAATATTTTCTGTGGCCCTAAATGGCGTTTTTTGGAAGAGCACAACACACCCACAGTATTTAACCACTGAATCGCACAGCTATAGAAGTGCAGAGAATGCTATTCAAAAAAAATTTTGTTTTTTTTAGTATAGCACTGTACAATATATAGAAATTGTTTATTTTACACACCTCCACATGTGTATTTCACACTGCAAAATATTTTCTGTGGCCCTAAATGGCGTTTTTTGCCAGACCACAACACACCCACAGCACGTAACCGCTGAATCGCACAGCTACAGAAAATGCTATTCAAAAAAAAAGGTAGTTTTTTTTAGTATAGCACTGTACAAGAAGAATATATAGAAATTGTTTATTTTACACACCTCCAGATGTGTATTTCACACTGCAAAATATTTTCTGTGGCCCTAAATGGCGTTTTTTGCAAGAGCACAACAACCCCAACAGTATATAACCGCTGAATCGCACAGCTGCAGAGGCCAGAGAATGCTATTCAAAAATAATGTTGTTTTTTCACACACCTCCAGATGTGTATTTCACACTGCAAAATATATTCTGTGGCCCTAAATGGCGTTTTTTGGAAGAGCACAACACAACCACAGTATTTAACCACTGAATCGCACAGCTATAGAAGTGCAGAGAATGCTATTCAAAAAAAATTTTGTTTTTTTTAGTATAGCACTGTACAATATATAGAAATTGTTTATTTTACACACCTCCACATGTGTATTTCACACTGCAAAATATTTTCTGTGGCCCTAAATGGCGTTTTTTGCCAGACCACAACACACCCACAGCACGCAACCGCTGAATCGCACAGCTACAGAAAATGCTATTCAAAAAAAAAGGTTGTTTTTTTTAGTATAGCACTGTACAAGAAGAATATATAGAAATTGTTTATTTTACACACCTCCAGATGTGTATTTCACACTGCAAAATATTTTCTGTGGCCCTAAATGGCGTTTTTTACAAGAGCACAACAACCCCAACAGTATATAACCGCTGAATCGCACAGCTGCAGAGGCCAGAGAATGCTTTTTAAAAATAATGTTGTTTTTTCACACACCTCCAGATGTGTATTTCACACTGCAAAATATTTTCTGTGGCCCTAAATGGCGTTTTTTGGAAGAGCACAACAACCCCAACAGTATATAACCGCTGAATCGCACAGCTGCAGAGGCCAGAGAATGCTATTCAAAAATAATGTTGTTTTTTCACACACCTCCAGATGTGTATTTCACACTGCAAAATATTTTCTGTGGCCCTAAATGGCGTTTTTTGGAAGAGCACAACACAACCACAGTATTTAACCACTGAATCGCACAGCTATAGAAGTGCAGAGAATGCTATTCAAAAAAAATGTTGTTTTTTTTAGTATAGCACTGTACAATATATAGAAATTGTTTATTTTACACACCTCCACATGTGTATTTCACACTGCAATTTATTTTCTGTGGCCCTAAATGGCGTTTTTTGGAAGAGCACAATAACCCCAACAGTATATAACCGCTGAATCGCACAGCTGCAGAGGCCAGAGAATGCTATTCAAAAATAATGTTGTTTTTTCACACACCTCCAGATGTGTATTTCACACTGCAAAATATTTTCTGTGGCCCTAAATGGCGTTTTTTGCAAGAGCACAACAACCCCAACAGTATATAACCGCTGAATCGCACAGCTGCAGAGGCCAGAGAATGCTTTTTAAAAATAATGTTGTTTTTTCACACACCTCCAGATGTGTATTTCACACTGCAAAATATTTTCTGTGGCCCTAAATGGCGTTTTTTGGAAGAGCACAACACAACCACAGTATTTAACCACTGAATCGCACAGCTATAGAAGTGCAGAGAATGCTATTCAAAAAAAATGTTGTTTTTTTAGTATAGCACTGTACAATATATAGAAATTGTTTATTTTACACACCTCCACATGTGTATTTCACACTGCAATTTATTTTCTGTGGCCATAAATGGCGTTTTTTGGAAGAGCACAACAACTCCAACAGTATATAACCGCTGAATCGCACAGCTGCAGAGGCCAGAGAATGCTATTCAAAAATAATGTTGTTTTTTCACACACCTCCAGATGTGTATTTCACACTGCAAAATATTTTCTGTGGCCCTAAATGGCGTTTTTTGCAAGAGCACAACAACCCCAACAGTATATAACCGCTGAATCGCACAGCTGCAGAGGCCAGAGAATGCTTTTTAAAAATAATGTTTTTTTTCACACACCTCCAGATGTGTATTTCACACTGCAAAATATTTTCTGTGGCCCTAAATGGCGTTTTTTGGAAGAGCACAACACAACCACAGTATTTAACCACTGAATCGCACAGCTATAGAAGTGCAGAGAATGCTATTCAAAAAAAATGTTTTTTTTTTTAGTATAGCACTGTACAATATATAGAAATTGTTTATTTTACGCACCTCCACATGTGTATTTCACACTGCAATTTATTTTCTGTGGCCCTAAATGGCGTTTTTTTGAAGAGCACAACAACCCCAACAGTATATAACCGCTGAATCGCACAGCTGCAGAGGCCAGAGAATGCTATTCAAAAATAATGTTGTTTTTTCACACACCTCCAGATGTGTATTTCACACTGCAAAATATTTTCTGTGGCCCTAAATGGCGTTTTTTGGAAGAGCACAACACACCCACAGTATATAACCGCTGAATCGCACAGCTGCAGAGAATGCTATTCAAAAAAAAGTTTTTTTTTTTTTTTTTAGTATAGCATAGTACAAGAAAAATATATAGAAATTGGTTATTTCACACAACTAGAGATATACACTGCAAAATATTTTTTTTGCCCAAAAATAGGTCTTTTTTGCGCACAACAAAGTGCTTTTTTTTTTTTTGCAACAGCACAATAAAGTGCCTTTTTTTTGGGGGGGGCCCAAAAATGGGTCTTTTTAGCAAAAGCACAATAAAGTGCCTTTTTTTTTTTTTTTTTTTTTTTCTGCCCGAAATGGGTCTTTTAGCAAGAGCACAATACAGCCACTAAATGGAATAGGTGTATCACTCAACGTAATGCAGTGCTGGTGCACTGAGCTTGCAACACAAACAGATAAACCTATGCAGATCGCTGAGCTATTATATCTCTCAATCTGGACTCCTATCTAAATCTCTCTCCCTGAAAGCACAAACAGGATCCTGCCCCTACACTACACTACACTACACTGTCTCCCTATCTTTTCTATCAGTAGATTGCAGAATCAGGACTAACTCCTATCATATAATTCTCTCCCTCACAGCAACAGCAGCCAGGATCCTTTCCCTACACTGTCTAAAAGCAGAGTGACGATCTGTGCTGTGTGCCTCTTGCTTATATAGAAGCTGGTCACATGCTGGGTCACATGTTGCACTGACCAATCACAGCCATGCCATTAGTAGGCATGGCTATGATGGCTTCTAAGGGCACACCAGCTAATCAAATGGTGATTGGCTGGCCCCTGAAGCATTTCTAACTGCGCCATTAAATTCCCGAATCCGGACCCGAACCCGGACTTTAGCGCAAAATCCGGGTCCGGGTCCGGGGTCGGGAAAACGCCAAAATTCGGTACGGACCAGAACTTTACAGTTCGGGTCCGCTCAACACTAATCCCAATAGATTCTAATTTCCTTGGCCATCACCGATTCAAGTTTCCTAAAGATGCTTGTTAAGGAAACAATTCTGTCATCCATGGGCTGAAGTTGTAAAGCCTGCAGTCCCGATCTGAGGGGATTGTCAGAAGGTGCCATGAAAGTTCTACTGTGACCAGATTCGTTGGCAGGTGTGTTCGGCATATTAATATCCATAATAGGCTAGTTGCTGGAATGAAACTGTATTCAGGTGAAAGTGAATAAAGAGGTGGGAATCCACTCCGAGCTGGTCAACACTGGATAGCAAAAGTCCAGAAAATGGAAGAGACAGGAGAAAGGAAGCCGCTCAGGTGTGGAAGTCCCTGGAATTACCTCCTCCCAGCAACCGAGGGTGCAAGCAAATGCAAATGCAATTGAAGAAAGAAAGAAAGGTCTTCTGGACGCAGCACTCCGGTTAAAAATAAATATATCTCAAAAGAGACATGCACATATCAGCACGGACTAAGTAATATTAATGCAAGCACTCCACAGTCTACCTAATCAATTTATAAGGTTGCTTTGCATTTTTCATCTATACAAGTCCAAATCTCACATATATGCACATATATATATACATTATATATTGTGAGGAGGTTAGCTCGGCAGCGGGTGTGTGTGACCCCCGGGATGGGCTCCCCACACAAAACAGGCCCAGCAAACGGAGGTTGTGGTTTTCAAAATCAAAAAAAGGTGCGGTTTATTTTCTATTTACAGTGACAAAACACAGCAAAGCAAAAGAAACATAACCAAAATAAATCCTGGTCAAGTTGACCTCTGACTAAACATACAGGTTTCCTAACTAACAACTGGGATCAGCCTAGTGCTGTCCTAGTCCCTAAGTCCCTGGTTTAGTAAAAGTCCAAACAAATAGCCACACAGGCTTTGCCTCACCGCACAGGGGTTCACTCTCCCTAGACAGTCCACACAGGTCTGGTTCCAGGCATGAGCTAACATCTAATGAAGCTGGGAGTTCTTATAGAGGCCTAAATGAGCTGACAAGCTTCAGCTGGCCTCATCAACTCCCTGTCTGTACGACGCCCAGCCCTCTCCCTAGAGGTATGAGTCATCCATGAGCCCACTAGCCTTATACAACTCTCCACCTAGTTGTATAAGTCGGCGTAAAGCCTGAATCTGGGCGAAATATATCTACCCCCCTGGATGCAACCAGGTGACTTTACCTTCCTGCTGTCACATACCCCCCCTCTTGTTTTAACCTCGGGGTTGGAACACCAGCAATCAGGCATTCATGTACTCGAGACAAAGCATCCACATTCCCCATTTGAACGCCAGGGCGATGCTTTACTGTGAAGTTGAATTCCTGGAGGGCCAGGAACCACCTATTCACTCTTCTATTTGTTTCCTTGTTTTGAGCCATCCACTTTAACGGAGCGTGATCCGTAACCATGTCAAAGTGCCTACCTAGCAGGTAGTACCGAAGGGAATCTAGAGCCCACTTCACCGCTAAACACTCCTTTTCAACGGTGGCGTAATTTACCTCATGGGACTTCAACTTCCTGCTGAGGTAAATGACTGGGTGCTCTTCCCCGTTCCAGACCTGGGACAATACTGCTCCTAACCCCACATCTGACGCATCACTTTGTACGACAAAGTCTTTAGAGAAGTCGGGTGAGTACAACACTGGCTGGCTACATAAGGCTTGTTTCAAGAATTGGAATGCTGCCTCAGCCTCGGGGGTCCATTTAATCATGACCGACCCTTTCCCCTTCGTCAGGTTGGTTAGGGGCACAGCCTTAGAAGCAAAGTGGGGAATGAATCGCCGATAATACCCAGCGATTCCCAGAAAGGCTCGTACCTGCTTCTTGCTGTTGGGACGTGGCCAACTCTGGATGGCCTCGACTTTGTTGAGTTGGGGTTTTATTACTCCCCTCCCAATGGTGTACCCAAGATATTTGGCCTCCTCCTGCCCAATGGTACACTTCTTGGGGTTAGCCGTAAACCCCGCTTCCCGAACAGAGTCCAGGACTGCTTGCACTTTTGGCAGATGTGAGGCCCAATCTGTGCTATGGACAATTACGTCATCCAGGTAAGCCGCAGCATACTTCCGATGGGGCCTCAGCATCTGGTCCATTTTCCGCTGGAATGTGGCCGGCGCATTTTGTAACCCGAACGGCATTCTTTTATATTGGAACGCCCCGTCTGGGGTTACAAATGCGGTTTTCTCTTTGGCCGACTTGGCCAGGGGGATTTGCCAATACCCTTTTGTGAGGTCAAGAGTCGTCATGTATCGGGCTGTTCCCAGCCGGTCGATCAACTCATCTATACGTGGCATGGGGTAGGTGTCAAATTTTGTAACTTTGTTCAACTGACGAAAATCGTTACAAAATCGCCAGCTCCCATCCGGTTTAGGCACCAACACGATGGGACTAGACCAATCACTTTGGGACTCCTCTATCACCCCTAAGTTCAGCATTTTCTGTACTTCCTCCCGTATTGCCTCCCGTCGAGCCTCTGGGATCCGATAGGGTTTTAACTTCACCCTTTCACTGGGCGGGGTAATGATGTCATGCTCTACCCCAGATGTTTGTCCCGGCAGCTCAGAGAATACCTCCTTGTTGCGAAGCACAAACTCCTTAACCTCCTGTTGTTGGGGTTGTGACAAGGTGGCTGCTATTCCAACCTCAGGAATCACGCAACCAGTTTGAGCTGGTGACCAAGTGTCTGCGACTAGGGACTCTCTATCCCTCCAGGCTTTCAACAGATTAACGTGATAGATCTGTTCGGGCTTTCGCCTTCCTGGTTGTCTGACCTTGTAATTCACTTCGCTCACTTTTTCCATTATCTCGTAGGGGCCTTGCCATTTGGCAAGGAATTTACTTTCAACCGTAGGGACAAGTACCAATATCTTATCCCCCGGGGAAAAGGTACGGGTCTTGGCTCCACGGTTGTACACTCTCTGCTGTGCCAACTGCGCTTGGGCCAAATGTTCCTTCACGATGGGCATTACCTGTGCAATTCGATCTTGCATCAGGGCGACATGCTCAATCACACTCCTGTGGGGAGAACTCTCACTTTCCCAAGTTTCCTTGGCAATATCCAACAGCCCTCTTGGGTGTCTCCCATACAGTAACTCAAAGGGGGAGAATCCCGTAGAGGATTGGGGCACCTCCCTAATAGCAAACATCAAATAAGGAAGTAAACAGTCCCAATCCTTTCCATCTCTATCCACCACTTTCTTCAACATTTGTTTTAGGGTTTTGTTGAATCTTTCAACCAGCCCATCGGTTTGGGGGTGATACACAGACGTACGCAATTGCGTCACTTTGAACAATTTACACAGCTCTTTCATAACCCGGGACATAAAGGGTGTACCTTGGTCCGTAAGCAGTTCTTTACAAATACCCACCCGGCTAAAAACAAGAGATAGCTCTTTGGCTATGGTTTTGGCCGAGGTATTTCGGAGAGGGATCGCTTCTGGATAACGGGTGGCATAGTCCATTATAACTAATATGTACTGGTGCCCCCTAGCGGACTTGATTATAGGACCTACCAAATCCATGGCGATCCTCTCAAACGGGACCTCAATGATGGGTAGAGGGACCAGCGGGCTACGGAAATGTGGCATCGGGGCCAACCTCTGACACACAGGGCAGGAGGAACAATAATTTTCTACGTCCTTCATCACCCCCGGCCAATAGAATCTCTGTAATACCCTCTCTCGGGTTTTCTCTGTCCCCAGATGACCTCCAAGAATGTGCCCATGGGCCAACTCCAACACCAACTTCCTGTAAGGTTTGGGCACCACAAGCTGCTCAACGGTTTCTTCTGCCCTTTTTGCCACCCGATACAGTAGGTCCTTCTCTACGCTGAAGTATGGGTAAGTGCAGGTATTATCTGGGTTCACTAACTCGCCATCTATTTTCACTACGTTTTCCCGTGCCTTTATTAGGGCGGGGTCTTTCAACTGTTCTGTGGCAAAGTTTTCCCTGTGAACCTCAAGATCAGAAAACTCCACAGACGGTAGGTTTTCGTCTGAGGAGGTGGGCTCCTCTCCAGTTTCTTGAGTCTCCCCTGCCAATACTGATAAGGGAAATTCCGGAGAGTCCTCACCACTCTCAGGGGAGTTCTGGCTATCACATTCCTGGTACATAGGGGCACCAGTGAGGGGCTCAGGATCATCCCACAGTTCCCAGAACTTCGGAAAATGCGGTAACTGAGATACTAAGCCCACTGGATGAGAGAGGGTACCTTTGGGGGTCTCGAAACACACTGTAGTCACTGGATACTCTCGGGTGTCCCCATGCACACAAATAACAGCTACCTTGCTATTCCCAGAGACCTCTGTTTTAACTAACTCAGCCTTTATCAGGGTCACAAGGCTACCTGAATCCAGCAATACCACAACATTTCTACCATTAACACACATTTTGCATAAATGTTTCTCAGTTCCTCGAATGGCAGTGCATGCGACTGTCGCACACAGCGACTGACGTCTGCCCGTCAGAAAGTCACACTGCATGGGTTCCTCCACAACCGGGCAATTGGCTGCAATATGTCCCGCTTGCCGGCAGCGGTAGCAAACGATCCTTCTTGCCGCCTCTTGAGCCGCTGATTTCCCAGGCTGTTCTCGCCAAACTTGGGGTAGAGCTCCCACCCTCTCACTCTCTCCACCCTCACCCCTTGGAATCCTCTTATCCGCCCCTGGGGATGGTCTGGTCTTAGGGTGGAAAGTCCGAGTGTCTCTGGAAGAGGCCGTCAGGTTCTCTGTAGCCAAGTATTTCTCCACACGATCCACAAGACCATCGGCCGTCTCTGGGTCTCCATGGCTTACCCACTTTTGGATGGCAGTAGGAAGAGCTCTCAAAAACCGATCCATTACAACACGTTCCACAATCTTTGGTGCGGACAAAGTCTCTGGCTGTAGCCACTTTCTGCTCAGGTGAATGAGATCATACATTTGAGACCTGGGGGGTTTTCCAAGCTGGAAAGTCCAGTTATGCACACGCTGAGCCCGGACAGCCTGGGTGACACCCAGCCTTGCCAATATTTCAGCTTTTAGCATCACATAGTCTTTTGCTTGGTTAGGCTCTAGGTCATAGTAAGCTTTCTGCGATTCACCAGTTAACAGAGGAGCCACCAGTCCAGCCCACTGCTCCTCAGGCCACTTTTCTCTTTCAGCGGTCCTTTCAAATGTGGTCAAAAATACCTCTGGATCATCCTCTCCAGTCATTTTTGTCAATAAACGACTCACCCCAAAGGACGCGGTATTAGTGGGACGGCTTTCCTCACTGGTCTGCGGACGTTGCTGCATTACTGCTTCCATTTGTTGTAGTCTCTGCTCTTGCTTCTGTAACAGGTCTATGAAGCGGGCCTCAGATTGCTGCTGGGCTTGTTGCTGAGCTTCCAGACTCTGTTGGTGAGCTTGCTGCTGGGCTGCAAGGCTCTGTTGATGAGCTTGCTGCTGGGCTGCGAAGTTCTGTTGTTGAGCTGCAAGGCTCTGTTGATGAGCTGCAAGGCTCTTTTGCAAACCTGCATTTGTCTGCTGTTGATTGGCATTTGCTAGAGCCAGCTGCTTCAGTATCTCCTCCATGCTGGCTTAAAAAAAACTGCCTGCATTCTCCACCAACTGTGAGGAGGTTAGCTCGGCAGCGGGTGTGTGTGACCCCCGGGATGGGCTCCCCACACAAAACAGGCCCAGCAAACGGAGGTTGTGGTTTTCAAAATCAAAAAAAGGTGCGGTTTATTTTCTATTTACAGTGACAAAACACAGCAAAGCAAAAGAAACATAACCAAAATAAATCCTGGTCAAGTTGACCTCTGACTAAACATACAGGTTTCCTAACTAACAACTGGGATCAGCCTAGTGCTGTCCTAGTCCCTAAGTCCCTGGTTTAGTAAAAGTCCAAACAAATAGCCACACAGGCTTTGCCTCACCGCACAGGGGTTCACTCTCCCTAGACAGTCCACACAGGTCTGGTTCCAGGCATGAGCTAACATCTAATGAAGCTGGGAGTTCTTATAGAGGCCTAAATGAGCTGACAAGCTTCAGCTGGCCTCATCAACTCCCTGTCTGTACGACGCCCAGCCCTCTCCCTAGAGGTATGAGTCATCCATGAGCCCACTAGCCTTATACAACTCTCCACCTAGTTGTATAAGTCGGCGTAAAGCCTGAATCTGGGCGAAATATATCTACCCCCCTGGATGCAACCAGGTGACTTTACCTTCCTGCTGTCACAATATATATTCTTTCTCTCTTTTGTATTTATATACATGGTCACACATGTTTTGGATGCACATTTATATTACACCACTTTTATAATTGGTAGTAATTTCATCCCTATTTATCATTTATTTCATTTGATTTTCACAATTATTTTTATTGTTATTTTTTCGTTTCCACTCCACACCATATCACTTATCTTTTATATATATTATACATTTTTTTTATATATTATACATTTTTGAAAAAATATATTTCTTTATATATCTGCATAGATCGTTATATGGTGAGGCACTTCTATCCTCTTTTTTCATTGTGGTCAGTGAACCACACCCATTTCACTTGAATCACTTCATGTTTAATTAATTTTCAATTAATCAATTATTTTCACCTTGGGTTTGGATCACATGACTTTCCCTGTTTAGGGTATATCTTGGGTAGCATTTGTGTAATAACTAGCTATGAGTAAGCACTTTTAATAGTGTGAAACGCGTCAGCCAGACGTGACCAGTTTGTTGTGTTGTGCAGAGTGTTTTTGGTTTCCTGAACCTTTTTTTGGAATAAAGGCTTTTTAACCGGAGTGCTGCGTCCAGAAGACCTTTCTTTCTTTCTTCAATTGCATTTGCATTTGCCTGCACCCTCGGTTGCTGGGAGGAGGTAATTCCAGGGACTTCCACCCCTGAGCGGCTTCCTTTCTCCTATCTCTTCCATTTTCTGGACTTTTGCTATCCAGTGTTGACCAGCTCGGAGTGGATTCCCACCTCTTTATTCACTTTCACCTGAATACAGTTTCATTCCAGCAACTAGCCTATTATGGATATTAATATGCCGAACACACCTGCCAACAAATCTGGTCACAGTAGAACTTTCATGGCACCTTCTGACAATCCCCTCAGATCGGGACTGCAGGCTTTACAACTTCAGCCCATGGATGACAGAATTGTTTCCTTAACAAGCATCTTTAGGAAACTTGAATCGGTGATGGCCAAGGAAATTAGAATCTATTGGGATATTAACTCACTTTCTGAATATGTGGCACTTTCACGTATTCCCCGGGGCCTCAGAATTAAGAAATTCCCTACATCTGACCTCCTGAATGATGCTTTGAAGCAAGAATGGACTGACACACTCAGCTCATGCTCTCTTAAATTAATGGAGATACTCCTTAAATCAAAGAATCAAGAAATAAGCATCATACAATCAGAAATGGCTGATATTCAGAACAGTCTTACGGAATTACAGACACATCCTGAGTTTGCGGAATTAGACGGCCGACTGAATAAAAAATTAGACGAATTGGAAAGGCATGTCATCTCCACCAAAACAAGCAAAGTGACCAGAGACAAGGTCGACTACGGGAGTGGGAACGTATACACATGGAAGAAGATGCAATTCCAATCTGGCCGATCACGAAAGAACCGACCCAAAAATGTCAGTTTTTCTGATTTAGAACATGACCTGGTTAATGATACCATGGCTACATCTGCGTCGGATTCCTCACCTGAACGGTTGCTGAGGTCTCCCATTCGGAATCATTCACAGGATGGAATCCAATCTGGAAACCCTCAGGGGCCCCACAAGAAAGCCAAACAGAAAAGCGCCATAAGAAAACCCGGAGAGGAGGGAAAAGACACTCGTACACCAAAAAAAAACCCATACACCTTGCGGGGGAGAAAGAAATAGATGTCACCAACGTTATTAACATCTCGAGCAGAATTTTAAGTGATGAAGAGAAATGCATTTTATCCAAGGGACTTAATTTTTGCCCCACTAGGCACTTTGACCTTTTTAATACCCTATTGGACGTCAATAAATTCTCTCGTAGCCTAACGCTCAAGAAACACTACTTTGATCTCCCTATGGAAGCAGAGGACACCTCCTCCGGTGATCAGGATATGGGTGAGTGTCCTTCTCCAGTGTTGTTTTCAGAAGTGTGTGCTCTTCAAGAGCTCATGGATTTGGCCACTGAGTCCAGTCCTTGCCCCGTCGACCCCACTGATGTCCCTAATAGTATTTCATTTAAACTTAGATCGGACTTTTATCCGGTGGGGTCGCGAGGCAAGGATCTCGACCTCTTTCAAAGTATGGTCGAGAAGGATCTTACCCATTTGGCCCGTGATTCCCGAAGGAGGTCTGTTTCCCATAATTTGTCTCCATTAGAACACAAGGCTCTTAAACATTTAGAAATGGATAATAACATTGTCATTCGCAATGCGGACAAGGGTGGGTTGGTGGTGGTCCTCAATTCTGACACCTACAAAGGTGAAGCTTTACGTCAGTTGTCTGACAGGAACACCTATACCCCACTCAAGGGTGATCCCACCATCCCTTTTTCTGCCAAACTTTCCTCCTTGTTGGACACAGCAGTCCATGCGGGATTTTTTTCAGCTAAAGAGAAGTTGTTATTTATCCCCATTAATCCCGTAATGCCAGTGTTCCATCACCTGCCTAAAATTCACAAGGGCCTGGACCCACTCACGGGCAGGCCCATAGTGGCAGGTATTGTATCCCTTAACAAGCGGCTGGGAGAGTGGGTTGACGGCCAACTTCAGCCTTTGGTTGTCAACCTCCCAGGGTATCTACGTGATACCAAACAACTGCTTATAAAACTTCGGGATTTTCAGTGGAAAGCAGAGTACAGGTGGATTACATGTGATGTGACCAGCCTCTACTCGAGCATTCCTCACGACTTGGGGGTTTTGGCTGTGTCCACTTTGCTTAAAGAATCTGGGAAGTATTCGTTAGTGTTACAGGAGTTTAGCTTACTGTCATTGGACTATTTACTTACACATAATTTCTTTATGTTCGACGGGGGCTATTATCTCCAAAGGTGCGGGGCCTCTATGGGAGAGAAATTTTTGCCTTCCCTGGCTAATCTCTATATGGGATTTTGGGAGAGGTCTCGCATCTTTGGACATGATAGCCCCCGCCGTTTAGATACGATTTTCTTTTGTAGGTTCATTGACGACCTCCTGTTTGTTTCCTCTAAATAGGACACAAATCTACAGGATTGGTTGGATCACCTTAACGATAACTCCATGAATCTCCGCTTCACTGGAAAACTTGGCATCACTTCCATAGATTTTTTGGATGTCAAGTTGTCGGCTGTAAATGATGTAGTAGTTACAGGTCTCTATAGAAAACCCACAGCTGGCAATGCCCTTCTTAGAGCGGACTCAGGTCATCCCAGCCACACCATTCGTGGGATTCCGGTTGGACAATTCCTCAGGCTTCGACGTTTGTGCAGCAGACCTGAGGATTTTGTCACCGAAGCTACCAATATGACCCAACGATTCATTAATAGGGGTTATGCTCCCAATATGATAAAAAGAGCCTTTAAAAGCGCGAGTGTTATCCCAAGAGAGACCTTACTTCAGAATTGTTCGACTAAACGTAAAAACAAAGCGGCACTGTCTTTTAGTGGTGTACCGGTGTTCTCTACACCTTACAGTTTTGAATTTGGTAAAATAAAATCTATTATTGAGAAATACCTTCCCATTCTACTGAATGACCCTGCCTACCATGAAATACTCTCCAGGGGAGTCAAATCAGTGTCCCGTAGAGCCCCCACTTTGGGTAGTCGCCTTTCACCTAGCCTTTTTTCAAGTATACCCTCGGCATCAAACTGGTTGCATTTCCAGGGCACTTTTAGATGTGGAATGCCTCACTGCAATTACTGTAGACATATAAAAACAGGTGACACAGTTCAGTCTAGTACTAATCACAATTCTTACGATATCAAGCAGTTCATTAATTGCAATACCAAGTTTTTGGTGTATGTGATTAAATGCGAACTGTGCGACATCCAATATGTCGGAAGAACGACTAGGAGACTCAAAGACAGACTGTATGATCACCTGTATGATATACAGAAAGATAGAAACACAAATGTTGCTAGGCATTGGGTATCAGTACATCAGAAAAATGTCTCATGCCTCTCCATACAAGGTATAGAAAAGATTGTTTCACCTTTAAGAGGGGGAGACAAATTCAGGACACTGTGCAGGCGTGAGGTCTATTGGATTTTTTCATTGCATACCAGGATACCGGCAGGCCTTAACTTTGAATGGGATGTATCCCATTATTATGATTAGTCCTCGCGTCCTGCACAGTGTCCTTTCTAGTTTTTGGTGTCTGGCATTTTTTCTGATGTTTCTAACATTTGTTACCCATGCATGTTAATCAAGGTTCGGATTGCCATTTTGTCCTCCTCTACTACATGCTCATGGGTATATAGATGTTTATACCCGGATTATTGTCAGAAGTTTTCATTTTATCTTGTTTTATGTAGTTACCATGATATTGACTGCTTTTTGCATGTTCAAATCCTTATGGTCTCTATATTACTATTTATATAACATATGGAACATGATAGTTCTACTATTCTATTGGGACCATTTTCTTTTCCTTTTTCTTCCCCTTTTTCTTTTAGTTATGAATTATCATTCACCTGGTTTGGAAGAAATTGTACGGACTTGGTCTCTTTCTTTTGCACAAATTATCAATTAGTGGTAGATCGCAATGATCAGATTGTTTTATTGTATATGTGTCACACATTAATTTGTGTGTTTTATAGTCTCTTTATTCCTTTTAATTTATGTTGGTTTTTGTTATGTCATTCTTGACAGCATGAACTGTCTTGGGCATATATAGAGTCTATTTTGTATACGGAAACAACATATAGAATTCCATCTCGGAAGCCAATGTATACACAAGTTTCATGGCCCATATTTCATCTGTATGTATATTGTGCTGTAGATGTAATATTATATTGGTTTACCCAATAAGTTTAAGTTTAAGTTTATGTGGGCATCATGGCATGTTTACACTAAGTCAGGATCCAACCCCAAGGGTTTTGTTATTTGTTAGCATATTATTTTTCAATCTTTTTATGTAGACATTTGTTCCCGTGTGAATTGTTCCCATAGAATTACTTGTACATCTTTAATTGAACGGATGGTTTTCCATCGAGATGTCTATGTTTGGATGTATATCCCAGTTAATGCGCACAGTTTCGGAGCTATTATATATATACATATATTTTTACATTGAGCTCCTCATGTGTGCGCCTTTGGCTGAATGCTTGCATTCGCACGGGGGCATTCTCCCATTTATCTATTCATTTATTTTCCTTATCCAACCTTTTCACACAGACATTCACCTCAATGTGAATTGCTCACATAGAAAATCTTGTAGATATTTTGATTGGATGGATTGTTTTCCATCGAGATGTCTATGGTTGGGTGGATTGAATGGAATGTTTTCCATCGAGATGTCCATGGTTGGACGTGCACTTCGGTTAATGCACACATTTTTGGAGCCACCATGCATACACATATATATATATGTTTTTGCATTGGGCTCTTCATGTGTGCGTGCTGAGCTGCATGTCTATATGCACACATGGGTACATCCTTAATCAACTTTTTATGTGGACATTTGCCTTGATGTGAATCGTCCACATAGAACCATCTTACAGACTTGTCGATTGGATGGATCGCTTTTGTATGTCCCAGTTAATGTGCGCATCCCTGGAGCCATCATAATAATTTTTTTTTTTTTCTATATACACACATATGCTTTTACACCGGGCTCCCCATGTGTGTGCACTTAGCTGGATGCCGGTGTACACATATGGGTACATTTTTGCCTCATATTTTACATACTTGGTGTTTTTAAATACGATGTCTTCAAGTACATTCAAACACATTTGTACACACATGCTTTTATTGCATGTTTGTGTAATGGTTCATCTTCATGCATAGTATATCTTCAGGAATGACTTCCATCCCAATAGACATATAGACTAATGTATTTTTTTTTTTTTTTTAAAGAGACATATACTCACATATTAATCAAAATCTGTTCAGATATCAGTTTAAATAGAACACCTGTTCTTTTATTCACATTAAGTTCACTGTATAAATTATCAATATTAATAATAAAATAATACAATTTAAAAATAAATATATCTCAAAAGAGACATGCACATATCAGCACGGACTAAGTAATATTAATGCAAGCACTCCACAGTGTACCTAATCAATTTATAAGGTTGCTTTGCATTTTTCATCTATACAAGTCCAAATCTCACATCATTATATATAATATTCTTTCTCTCTTTTGTATTTATATACATGGTCACACATGTTTTGGATGCACATTTATATTACACCACTTTTATAATTGGTAGTAATTTCATCCCTATTTATCATTTATTTTATTTGATTTTCACAATTATTTTTATTGTTATTTTTTCGTTTCCACTCCACACCATATCACTTATCTTTTATATATATTATACATTTTTTTATATATTATACATTTTTGAAAAAATATATTTCTTTATATATCTGCATAGATCGTTATATGGTGAGGCACTTCTATCCTCTTTTTTCATTGTGGTCAGTGAACCACACCCATTTCACTTGAATCACTTCATGTTTAATTAATTTTCAATTAATCAATTATTTTCACCTTGGGGTTGGATCACATGACTTTCCCTGTTTAGGGTATATCTTGGGTAGCATTTGTGTAATAACTAGCTATGAGTAAGCACTTTTAATAGTGTGAAACGCGTCAGCCAGACGTGACCAGTTTGTTGTGTTGTGCAGAGTGTTTTTGGTTTCCTGAACCTTTTTTTGGAATAAAGGCTTTTTAACCGGAGTGCTGCGTCCAGAAGACCTTTCTTTCTTTCTTCAGTTTCCGGATCAGCCGACTCTCAAAGTCCCTTCCTTGATCTGAATGGAGTCGCTGTGGCAGCCAATAATGGACAAAATACTTCTCCATAAGTACCTTGGCTACTGTGGAAGCCTTCTGGTCTTTGGTTGGGAAAGCTTGGGCATACCGGGTGGAATGATCGGTTATCACCAGAACATTTCCTAGTCCACACAGGTCGGGTTCGAGGCAGAGAAAATCAATGCATACCAAATCCATTGGACCTTGACTTTGTAGATGGCCCATTGGGGCAGCTTGATGGGGTAAAGTCTTCCTCTGGATGCAGCGTGCACATGAATGGCAGTACTCTTCTACTTCTGCCCTCATGCAGGGCCAATAGAACCTATTTCTGACGAGTTGAAAGGTCCTTTCCGCCCCTAGGTGGCCATGATTGTCATGTAGGGCAATCAGAACAGTCTCTCGATGTTTTTCCGGGAAGGAACAATTGCCATTTATCTTCCAGGTCATCAGAGGGGCCCCTTCGGTAGACCACTCCCTGATGCACCTGCAACCTGTCTCACTCTTTCCTCAACAGGCGAGCTTCCTTTGGGGAGTGGCGCAGGAGTCTATTTGGATCCTGATTCTCCAGGGCTTCCAGAACCAATTTCCCCATGGGGTCTTCTAATTGGTCACATCTCAGTTCCTTCTTGGACAGTTTCGGCAGATTATCTTCCTCCAGTTGGGTTACTCCACAGTATTGTTTGGGGACTCCTACCATGGTAACTCCTATCTCTTCCGCCCTTGAGCCTCCTCTGGCTTGTAATTCAGCCCCTTGACAAAGGGCCCGCAACCCGTCAGGTGCCACTTGAGTCCAGTCTTCTGTGTCACTGGTGGGGGCATGAGATCTCCTGGACAGAGCGTCTGCATCTCGATTTCCAGCCCCTGGCCAGTACTTTAGGCTGAAATTGAATCCAGACAGTGCGGCCAGCCACCTGTGTCCAGTGGCGTCCAGCTTTGCTGTGGTGAAAAGGTAGGTAAGGGGGTTGTTGTCGGTCTTCACAGTGAACTCCGCCCCATACAGGTAGTCTTTGAGCTTGTCTACTACCGCCCACTTAAGGGCCAGGAACTCCAGCTTGTGAGTGGGGTAGTTCTTCTCAGAGGGGGTCAGGCTCCTGCTCACGTAGGCAACAGGCCGCAGTTGTCCTTCGTGTTCTTGGTAAAGCACTCCTCCCAGACCGTCATGACTAGCATCTACATGTAGTTCATAGGGTTTGGTTGGGTCTGCGTAGGCCAAGACTGGAGCAGTGGTTAGGCTCTTTTTCAGCGCCTGGAAGGCCTCTTCACACTTTTGGTTCCACTGATCTCTGACTGACTCTCCCGGCTTCCTGGGCCCTGAGTCGTCCTCTTCCCCCTCGGTCTTGAGTAGTTTATTCAATGGTCTGGCAATTCGGGCAAATCCTTCCACAAACCTCCTGTAATAGGAGCAGAACCCCAAGAAGGATCTGAGTTCTGTTACGGTGGTGGGTCGTGGCCAGGAGGTAACTGCCTCCAATTTCTCAGGGTCTGTGGCCACCCCTTCTTCAGACACTATGTGCCCCAGATAGTTCACAGAAGACTGGTAGAACCGACACTTCTCAGGCGAAAGCTTGAGTCCCTCCTCACTGAGTCTTCTCAATACTTTTTCCAGCCTCTCTTTGTGTTCTTCCAGGGTTCTCCCAAAGACAATGACATCGTCCAGGTATACAAGGACTTCAATAAGGTTCATGTCTCCTACAGTCTTCTCCATGAGACGTTGGAAGGTAGCAGGAGCTCCAGACAGTCCCTGAGGCATTCAATCAAACTCGAAGAATCCCACTGGGGTTATGAAGGCTGTCTTCTCCTTGTCTTCCGGATGCATAGGGATCTGGTAGTATCCACTCTTGAGATGCATAACGCTGAACCACTTGGCTCCAGACAAACTCTGTAAAGCGTCCTCTATCCTCGGAGTGGTGTACTGGTTGGGGATGGTTCTCCTGTTGAGAGTCCTGTAGTCTATACAGAGCCTCAACGACCCATTCTTCTTCCTGACCTCCACTATTGGGGAGGCATAGGGGCTTCTAGACTCCCGGATCACACCAGTCCTCTTGAGTTCTGCGAGTTGTTCCCTTAGATCCTCCAGATCTGCTAGTGGGACCCGTCTGACCCTCTCCCTGAAGGGCTTGTCTTCTTGTAGGCGGATTCGATGGGTGTCACTCCTTGCACACCCCACATCGAACTCATCTTTGGAGAAGATCTCCTCCCATCTGGTCAACTGGGCCTTGGCTCTCCCTTTCCAAGCCCAGGGCAGATTCGGGTTTTCCATGGACAGCTTCTCCCAAACATCTCCTCCTTCACCCGTCCCCTTGACTTCTGACAGGGTAACCGGGACAGCAGGGCTCACCTGGCCCAGCAGCATTCTGGCTGGGATTACCATGGGGCCACCTGTAGTGTTCCTAACACTCACCGGAACTCTACAATGGGCCTTCTTCAGGGCCTTCAGCGGAATCACTTCTGGTATCACTTCCAGACCGGAGGACTCTTCCCTTGGGTCGGACTCCAGCATGACAAAGGGTCCGGGTTGTTCCCAAGTAAGCTTCACAGTGGCTCTGAGACAGGTTACTTCGCCAGGCTGCAACACTACCCCTTCTCTTCCAAGTCTCCACACCTTCCCTATCCCTTCTCCAGGGGTCTTCTGCTCTAGGACCAGCCGTTGGTAGGCCGTCTTCAGCATGGGGTGGATCTTGGTGGCCGCTGGCCCCTTCTCTTTCACTAGAGGGGTCAGGAGTCTTCGGACCAGGTCCGTGTTTGTCCCTATTATAAGGGAACTCTTGTTGGCGAGGGCACACAACTGCCAGGGTGTCAAACACTTCGGCCTTCCCAGCCACAGATGGGTCAAAGGTCATCTTGATGGGCAGATAGCCATCGTAGGGGAAGCTCTGGGTTCCAATCCCCCATATTTCCAGTTCCTCTATCTTCTGGATGGGCAGATTACTCAAGTGCTTATCGTAGAAATCCCGGTATAATAGGGTCACTTGTGCCCCAGTATCCAAGATGGCTCTGGTGTAGACTCCCTCCACTTGAATGGGCACTACAGGAGATGGGCCTACCAGCTTCTCCGGATATGGCCTGGCAGGGGTTGCCTTCTTCTGGTCCTTTCCCTTCGGACTCTCTCTCGTCCAACTCCCTTTGAACTTTAGTCTTTCTTGAGACTGGTATGCATTGATTTCCCTCCTTTCAATGGGTGTACAGACCCGCTGAGGGATATTATTGTTTTTCTTAGGTGTGCATCCCCTCTGGGGAATGCTGTGCCTCTTCTGAGGAGTCTTGCCCCCTTTCTCTGGGGTGTATCTCTGTTGAGGAATGTTATGTTTCCTCTGAGGGGTTTTGTCTCCTCTTTTCTTCTGCTTCGCATTCAGCTTGGAGCTCACTGAAGATGATGGGCACCCGGTTGACTCCTTCACCAGGGCCCTCTGGAGTTTCCCGCCGGCTTGCGGTTATCTGTTTTCTTCTTCTTGGGACTGGAACATGTAGCTGCAATGTGGCCAACTCCCCCACAGTTAAAACAGATTATGTCCCCCCAGTCTTGCAGAGATGCGGGTGCCGAAACAGCTGGGAACAGTTCCTTTCTCGCTACCTCTTTCTCTGGACCCTGTGTGTCTTTCGCCATCAGAGAGGTTAGCATCTCTAACACCTGAGACATTTGTGATTTCAAAGTGTCCACTTCTGAATCCCTTTCTGGAGTCATGAGCGAGTTGACCATCACTGGTGTAGGGGCATGACTTGTCTTTATCATTTCCTGATCCTTCTGCAGTGCCTCCTGATCTCTGATGATTTTTATCAAATCAGAGTAAGTCAGTGACGTTCCTCCTCCTGAGGTTTTCAAGTGCAACCAGACTGGATCCGAGCGCAACGCTCCCTTTAAGACTTGCTTCATTCTTGCCGCATCTGTATCTTGGGGCATCATTCCCTTCTTCAATACAATCTTACACAGCAACCTGTTCAGTCTTCTGACATACTCTGAAAGCTTTTCATTCGGCTGTTGGAAAGTATGTTCAAATTGGTAGACCATCTCTGTCACCTTTTCTAGCTGACCAAACTCTTCCTGTAGCATAGCTAGACAGTTTTGAGCCGTGCAGTCTGTATTTCCAAACCGGAAACTTTTCACCGCTTCTGCTGCTGCGCCTTTAAGGCTTTCTATCACTCGTTGCCTCTGCTGCGCTTCAGGCACCTCCCATGCCTCCACTGCCTGTAATGCCTGCTCCACCCAAGTATCGAAGTCTTCCTCCCCTGCAGGGACAGGGAGCCTCCCTGAGAATGTCTTTAGTCTCCGGTAGTTAGTCTCTACATGCACCGTGCTTGTCTTCTGACATTTGGTTAGCAGATCCCCTATTGCCCTTATCAATTCTGGTGATATAGCAGTGGCAGGTGCAGGTGCCACCGGGGGCGTCACCCCGTCTCCTCTTTCTGGTGAAATACGGGCCGCAGCCTGCGGTGATCCCGTTGGTGATGGTTCCTTCTTTACAGTTACTGCGTGCGCCAACCTATAGGTTCTGTTGTCTGGCGTCCGCACACACTTGCGCTTGCAAGCCTCTGGCATCCCGTCCCAGTACTCCACTAGTGCATACTGATCTGAGATATCAGGGTCTGACTTTATCTCCGTCACCCACGGTGTGTGATCTGGGGACACTGACTTCATGAACTCCTCTACCGTTTCAGTTGACCATTCCTCACCAGGGAGGCTGATGACTATTGAGCGGTTTGGCTCTGCCCTAGAAGCTTTGCACCACTCTTCCACTGCTTGCGGGTCCATGGGGTCCATGCCGGCACTTCTGGCATTCACCTGCTGTATCAGGATCCCGGACGAGAACCCCCACGTGTAGCGTTACCTTCAGCTAAGAGGGCCGCAGATTTAGTTTGGGCCCTGAAGACAGCTCCGCCAACCCCCGGCAATTTACTCGACCCCCCCTGGCACAGTTAGTCTACGGTAATTTATATATCTTAAGCTCTATGTTTAAATTCAGACACCAGTGCAATGATAGAAGAATAACTAGTTTACTTTTACTGGCAATAAAATCAACAGTTATAACAAATCACGGGAATATATCTGCAGAGCCCTGCAGCAATAGACACACTAATCAATAATAAAAGGTAATACTGCGCTTATGTGAACAGATGAAAATATCGTGCTTATTAGCAGCTAGGCTGCGACATAAAAAATATGTGAAACCATATCAAGTAAATAGGAATTAGAAAATGTCGCGCACAGACATGTGAAAAGAGTAAAACACTGATGAGAGTTCCTCTAAAAAAGTGAAAAATATATATGAGTGAAGGTGAATAAATTAATATGTATATAAACACCAAAAAATAAATAAGCAAAACAGGGACTCAACCCCTACTCAGAATACTAAAATAGTGATCAACTTAATATGTGATATTAAAATGAAATAGACACACTACTAGACTTGTGCACAACGGAAAAATTCGTTCCGTTTCGGTTCGTTTCTTTCCGGTCCTGTTGATTCGTAATCATTCGTAATTTTGCTAGACGGGATTTTTCGTGTTCGGACTCATTCGTATTTTTGCAAGCGACATTTTTCGTTGAATTTTTTGTTGCTTTATAATTCGTACTTTCGGTAGAGTACGTTGTTTTTCGTTGATTCTGGACACAACTCCTACTTTCGTAACTTTTTTTGGGTTCGTACTTTCGGTAGAGTACGTTGTTTTTCGTTGATTCTGGACACAACTCCTACTTTCGTAACTTTTTTTGGGTTCGTTGATTCGTAATTTTCCGTGTCTCTCTCACAACGACGCTGCCTATTATGCCTAATGTGCTTCGAATGGATTTGTACTTTTCTAAATACATTGCGGTTATTTGTAACGATTCGAAATCTCGTATTTTACTTTCGTTTTTTACATGCGGCTATAGCCTCTGCCCCTGTACACCATTTTGAGAGGGTTCAGCACGGTGAGGGAGAAGCAGAGAGCAGAGCAGAGTGTTATTGTGCTTCGAATGGATTCGAAATCTCGTATTTTACTTTCGTTTTTTACATGCGGCTATAACCTCCGCCCCTGTACACCATTTTGAGAGGGAGTTCAGCACGGTGTGGGAGAAGCAGAGAGCAGAGCAGAGTGAGTGTTATTGTGCTTCGTATGGATTCGTACATTCGTAACTTTTTCATAACGAATTATGCCGAAGACATTCGGGCATTCGCTATTTGCGGTATAATTAATTTCGGATTCGGTCTTATTCGTAATTGCTTTGTTCGGAAATTCGAATGCTTCCGAATGTCCGAAAGTTGCTAAATTCGGACGAATTTCAATTCGTTACGAAACGAATTGCACAAGCCTACACACTACAACTAGTAAGATATGGCGCACACGCGCCACGTGTAACAGTACTTCACTATGCGCCCTATGGCGCAGCAACTAAATAAACTATCTAGATGGCCAGGCCTGACCATATAACTCAGTCTCTAGGGGATGAAATTCTTTGCATGCAAGTCTTTAAACGGTGGTGCACATTTCAGGAACACATTTGTAATCCAAGGGGTAAAAATTCCAATACAGTACACTCCACTAGAGATCCGTTTGACTCAGTTCTGCTATGGATCTCAAGGGGGGGGGGGACTGAAATAGGAACTGGTAGGCCACGGCAGTCTGTAGGCCTAACAATGGTATACAGTATTTGGATTGAGCAGGTGCTCGCTTACCCCTCCGGACGCGATTCCAGTCCGGGAACTTCCACCTGCTGTGTCTCCACACACAGCGTCTGCAGCGGTCTGGTCTCCGGCACAGCAGCGGTTGAGGATGACCAAGTAAGATGCCACCCAGGCTCGCGATGGGGGTGGAAGGCTCTTTTGGATAACAGCACAAGGCCCCAGGCTTCAGGCCCTGCACCACAGCGGATCCGCACAGGAAGATCTCTCCACTGAAGTCTCGTGTCCAAAAGAGGCCGAGCGCAGCCTCGCCTCCTCCTTATATAACCCCACCTATGAGTCTCTGGGGTGGAAACATTGCATCCTGGGTGCCGAATGGGGTTCTGGGTAAGGTAGTCCTGAGAGTCTTAAAGGAGACCCCGCTACATATGTAATTCGGGATGGAGTTGTTTCATTTTAAGAGGTAGTATCCAGACCGCCCTCTTTTTCTAACAATGAGTCAAGAGGCACTTAGCAGGTGGTGCTAAAAGCGGCAGGGTGGGTTTTCTATAATTTCTTTTAATGGGAAAGTGGTATTGAGTCCCTCACATCCAGAATAGGAAAGTATGTTGATTTTTTCTTACAGCCTGTGGTCACCAAAACCCCCGCCTTTTTGAAGGATTCTATGCAGTTAATGAATGAGATGTCTGCACTTCACATTGAGGATGATGTACTGCTTGTCACGTCAGACGTCTCCTCTCTGTACACCAATATTCCCCATATATTGGGGTTCCAAGCTGCTAGGTATTTCCTGAATAAAGATGAATCAGTGGAAAAGCCTACGATGGAATTTGTTCTGAAACTCCTTAAGTTTGCAATGGAGCACAACTATTTTTACTATGATGGGTGTGACGGATCTCGGATACACCAGGTGGGCACATCCGCCAGACCTGTGTCTCCTGTCCTCCAAACGCACCCACAGCCTGCAGATTCGCCATAACCAGCCCTTAACCCCTCGATCACGAGACAATCCACACAGGTGTTGAGGGTTAAACATGCAGAGCATCAACAGTTTATTAAATCCAAAACATACACTTTTACACACAGTTAGGGACACTCCCCTTAGCCTTGTCATAGAGGGGGGGTAGGGGACAAGGAAGAACCAATGGGAACTGAACATTGAAACAGAGACTACAGTTAAACATAAAGGGATTATGGTAAGCAGACAGCCCTTCAATACACATCCCCTGCGGAGAGATGTCTGCAGTCCAGACCATTGTCTATGTGCCATGACTCAACACAGCTAAACACAGCAACAAGAGGGGGGGCGGATGGGGGAGAAGGGATGTAGCATTACATTACATTTACTCAATGCCAGCTTTCCCCACGTCTCTCAGTCTCTTCTGGGCCATAATTTGTGGGTAAGCGGCCAGCCCACAGTCCCTTCCAAAACACACAGTGACAGTGGGTTCTGTCACAATGGGCAATATTTTCTGCAACGGACGGGCGTGGCGATGGGAGCGAAATTCGCTCCCAGCCTCGCCAATCTCTTCATGGCCCTGTGGGAAAATGATCAAATTTTCTCATGGAGATGCCCTGAACTATTATATTGGCGAAGATTTATTGATGACGCCTTTTTCCTTTGGAAAGGTGACCCTGAATCCCTCAAATCATTCACATATGAAGCGAATATCTATTCTGTAAATTTCCTGGACCTAGTAGTTATGAAAGAAGAAGGTAGACTAATAACTAAAACATTTTTCAAACCTACTGATAAAAATGGCTACATCCCAATGGGCAGTTGTCACCATTCCAGTTGGCTAAAAGCAATACCTAAAAGCCAGTTCCAGAGGATTAGGAGAAATTGTTCACGTATGGAAGATTTCAAGATACAGACAGATATTATAAAAAATCGCTTTATAGATAAAGGATATGACTCCAATGCCCTGGAAATGGATATTGCCAAAGTTAATAACATGGAGAGAGAAACACTCTTGAAGCCTAAAGTAAGGAATACAGAGGATAATAGAGGTTTCGAATGGGCTTTTATTACTAATTTCTCTTCCCATCATTGGTGGGTTAATAGAATTATGAAGAAACATTGGAAAATTCTTAAAGGGGACAGGGTCCTGGGACCAGTTTTGCCTATTAAACCTAATATTGTTTATAGGAGGACTTTAACTCTTAAGGACCAGCTGGCACCCAGTGCTATTGATATACCTCCCAAGATTAGTCTATTTGAGGACATGAAGGGATTCTTTCCTTGTAAGAGGTGTAAGGTGTGTAAAACCTCCCAGACTGTTAGAACCACCTCCTTCACCTCTCAGGTGACATCCAAAACATATAAGATCAAAGATTTTATCACCTGTGGGACGGTGGGAGTTGTGTATCTCCTATCTTGTCCTTGCAAATTGCAGTATGTTGGTAGAACAACCAGAGCCCTAAATGTTAGAATAGGAGAACACCTTGGGAATATTAGACGAGGATTTGTGGGACACAGTGTATCTAAACATTTTCGTACACACCATGATAGGAATACCTCTTTGGTGACAGTGGTGGCCATAGAAAAATATACTGCCCATTGGAGGGGAGATAATTTGAAAAGACAAGTATCCCGACGTGAAACCAGATGGATACAGGACCTCCAATGTTACAATCCCCTGGGCCTAAATGTAGAGTGGGATATTAATTGTTTTATTGATAATAAATAGTATATCAATTCCCATTTATAATGTGCCTTCTAGATTAAATAATTTAAAAATATTTTTTTATATATTACCTTTTTAGAGCCAATTTAATATTATTTTAATAATATAGTTTTAAATTGATTGCGTATCCGTTTTAAAGTCTAACTAATTTATATAGATTCCTCTAGGTAATATGTATTACATTTTATATACATCCACCTCCTCCCCTCTATACTACTAATTTCTAATGTTTAGAGGTATAACGAATATTTATATATATATATATATATATATATATATATATATATATATATATATAAAATTAATTTTTTTATTTTCATTTTTTATATGGTTTATAACATATTATTTATCTGTCCATATTGAGCTGAGGAAATGTAAGGGATTTTTGTGTATATTTCAATTGCAATATACCAGAATTTATCCTATTAAATTGGTGACTACGAGGCTGCATCTTAGAATGTAGCTTCCGGTGTCACGGCTGCCTCATGAGTATATATGTGTGAAGTGATGACGCTTGGAATTAGCCTCCGTTCCCAGTTGATGCCATTTTTGGGAAAACGCGTCGGGTGGAGCACCTATCCCTAACGTCATCACGTATTCGTTCAATGATGCAGTCAGTGTTTGCTCTCTGACTGTTATACGGAAACTTTTTACTTTCTGCCCTTGTTCCGTTCCTGTTTTTTATGCCTGTTATATCTATTGAGGATTGGATTTGGAATTTTTTGGGAAATACTGCACCATGAAGTTTTTCATTTAATCCCTTCCTGCTGAGTGTAATAAGCTCTTAGGATTACACCTGGAAGTTGGAGCGATCCCTATCTCTGCTGACCTTCCCTCGTTTGGATCTTGTGTGTCGGATATTCGATCAGCTGGTGAAGCGAGGACAGGCCCCTTGAGATTAAAAGAACAAGTGGATACCATTGCTGCCAGCAGGCTGATGCACACGCTCTTGAGACCTCTTTCATCTGAGGTCCCGTCCATCTGGTAAGCGGCTTTATGATTACTTCCTATTGCTGAATATCTACAGAACAGGGCTTCTTTTAGATATTCGTTACCCATATGTAATTAGTGGAATCGACCATTGAAATCAATATTATGGACACTTTCACATATATTACTCACTTGAACACTTGTACTATTTTTTATAGACAATTTTCATTTTGGGACTTGTAGGTTTTTTCAATTTTTTTTTGTATATATTCCTTTTCACAGGTTTGTGAATTTCGATACAGAGAGTCCCGGAGCAAGAAAGAAACAGATAGGCGCAGGGACGGCATGACAGGGTGGGACAGTACAGGACAAAAGGAAAGCAGGTAGTTTTCCCTTTAAGAAAAGGGGGGTGTCCTGGGGGTTGGAGGTGTTCCCTGGTGTAAGAGTCTGAGAGCAGGAAGTGATGTACAGTCAGTCCTGCAGCAGAAGAGGAAGAAGCTTGACACGCAGCCCCTGGGCCCTGAGCAGGCATCCTGCATGTGGCCGAGTCCCGGGGCCTTGCCCAGCTGCGGGCAGCGGCGTCCCCCTGGGAGCCGACTGGGGAAGAGAGCAGGTTAGCGGCGGGCATGGGGGGCACAAGATGCGGCACCAGCCGCAGGGGGGGGCGCAGTATCCCACGTGTGCGGCGGTATAGGCCGCTGGAGTACATGCAGCCCTGTGCCTTCAACCTGAGGGTGGCTGAGTCCCGGGTTTGGCCCAGTGGTGGGCAGCGGCGCCCGTCCTGGGAGCCGTCTGGGGGAGGGAGCTGGCAGCGGCGGGCATGGGGGGAACAAGAAGCGGCACTAGCCGCGGGGGGGGGGGTGCAGTATCTCACGCGTGCGTCGGCATAGGCCGCCGCCGTCACGCAGTCCCTGGGCCCTGTGCGTTCCAACTGAGTGTGGCTAAGGCCCGGGTTTGGTCCCAGCTGGGGGCACCGACGTTTGCCCTTCCAGCTGCTGGGGGGCGCATGGGCCGCGGGTGTGCAGGGACCCTTACTTCTCCCTGGGAGGTCAAAGTCATATTCTGTGACTTGACAGGGGCCCTCCGGCTTCCTCTTAGCAGCGAGCCTTTCCTGGGAATAGGGGGGAGGCCAGGAGACTCCGGCATCCAGGCGGCCAGGGGTCCGATCGTGCACAGGGTGAGGAGCGTGGTGACAGCAGCGGTGATGGCGGTGGTCGTGCAGGGGTGCCCGAGCCAGGGAGTGGGTCTGGAGTCCGTCAGTGGCATCACGAGCGGGCTGGTGTTCCGGGTCGGGAAGGACGGAGCAAGCGACAACACGGGCCCTCAGCATCCAGGTCTCGTCCTCCGGGGGAACTGGCTGTGATCATTCGCCAACGGAGAGTCGGAGGGTGAACTGTCCGGGTCGAAGGGCGGCGAGGACCAGGGACATCCAGCAGCGTGGGATTCCAGTTTGGCGGCTGTTGGACACAGCTCTGGGCAGCCTGGTAAGTGCACTTCATCTAACCTTTGCGCAGTGTTACTAGTTTTTTGCTGGGTCAGTGTAGAGGGGGGGGCCCTGTTACGGTTGGCAGTTGCATTAATAGGGAAAAGGGGGGGGGGGGGTTATCATCTGGGGCTGGTGCATGGCGCAAAAATAAAAATAAAAAAAATAAAAAATAAAAAATAAAAAAAATAAAAAATAAAATAAAAAAAGGGTGATATATGTCTGGGGTCTCATCTTACGGTGGAAATTGGGGAGATGATTGGGACGGGTGTGTATGGGTAGATATTTTCGTTAATGCCCCGGAAGAGGTTGATCTGGATAGATTACAGCCGGGGGAGTGAAAAGAGGTCTATGGGGGGAATCACTGTTATCGGTTGAACACCTGTATCTTCAACATCTGGTGCAGGCTTCTGCCTTCCTTGCAGGGTCGTAGGAATAAGGTTCATTTACGGGTAGGTCATTAGCTATGCTCGCCGGATGGATGGAGGTGTGGCGTGGCAGAGATATGAGGTGCAGTTCCGTCATCGGATGGCCATCAGACCGGCTCTGCGCTGGGATCATATGGAAATCAGCATGTGGATGAAGCTTATGACGTCGGCGCGGGCTCCCAGTCAGTTTTCCCGGGGGTACACTTGGTACCTTTTGCTAAGGTTTTGTCACAGGACTTAGTGGTTTTCTCACTTGGGGGGGGGGGGGGGGTCGGAGGTGCCCCGGCCGCCGGTCAACCGACCGGAACATGTTGGGCCACTGCTGGCAGCTTAATTGGGACAAATGCAATTTTGGTGCAAACTGACGATTCAGGGCCGCATGTGTCGCGCGGGGGGGAACGCATGCCCTGGTATGGTGTTTTCATGCAAGGAAAGAGAAGTGCCGGGGGGTCAGAGGGACGACGTTTGTCCAAGTGGACTGGGTACTCCCCCTTTTCTCTAGAGGTATCCCGACCGACGGGCGGCTGGGGTGTTAGTGACGGGCTTTGCTAGCGGTTTTGTGAGATCCCCCGTTTACTCTCTGCTGTTCCTCCGTAGGCTGGTAATCTGAGACACACCTGTTGCGGCCTTCGGTGGTCTTTGAGACGCTGTCAAAGGGGGGGGGCCAAGAGGGAGCCGCACAAGTTAGCTTTATTTACCACCTTCTTTTTCAAAGCAGACTTGGTTACTTATGCTATCGCACTGGGGGAGGGCACGGTGACGTGCGCCTCCTTTACGCGGCGGTAACATGTTCCGCAGGTGCGGGTGGGCCCGGGACGTCTCGGGGCTTGGCTCGGGCATTCATTACCTGGCTGGGTTTGTATGTGAGGGCCCTCTGTGGGCTAACGTTTTCTCTGTGTTGTCGGGGAACGTTGCAGTATGTAGCGGAGCATTTCGGGGTATGTTGTCACTGGGAGTGTACGTAAGGCCCTACGTCATCCATTGTCTTCTTGGGCATGGTTTGGTTTTCGCTGCGTTGGTAAGATCGGCTGCCGGAGGACAAGCCATAGAGTCTCAAGGTGGAAGTGCGTGGGATTTTTGGTAAGAGGAAGATCCAGTGGCGCCAGTTACAGCTGCGGTGGAGTAAGTTGAATTTTCCGGGCGAGATAAGTCTCAGGGACTGGGTTCTTTTGTCACAGACTGTCCGCTGCGACGGCAGGGGTGGTATGAGGCAGGGTTCCTGTAGTACTTGGTCATCAGGCGGCTTCCCGATTGGGGTAGTAATGGAACTTTGGGGGGTACTCCTTCCTGTGAGTTTATGGTTCGCCTCAATTTAGACGACCGGGGCGTTGTCCAGATGGGTAGCCGGGTTTCGGCTGTTTCGCAGCCGGCGGTGTGGTTTGCTGCATCATTTGGTACTGGGCTGTCTGCGATGGCAGGTGTTCATTTATGCTTAGCACCTTCTGGGGGTGGATAACACTTTGGCTGACGCCTTGTCTCGTTTTTAGTGGGACAGGTTCAGAGAGTTGGCACCGGATACGTAGCAATATGGGGTTGCCTGTCCCGACTGGTGGGGGAGCATTGCTGTGACAGTGCATCTCGGTGGTTGCGACAATCACGGTAGGCCTACGCCAAGGCATGGTGGGAATGGCTAGCAATTTTGCAGGGGCTGGGGATTTCTTTGGTGGGTCATGAGGTGGGCACTTCCGGCTTTTGCCAGACTTTGAGAAGGGGACTGGGGGTCTCCGTATCTGCTGTCGACTGTACGTTGGCGATTTTGTCATTTCTGTTTCAGGGGCGAAGTTGCTGGATTATGTATATTACAGAGTTTTGGTTTGGTTCCTGGAAGAGGAGGTGAAAGTGGACGTTCTGGATAAAAAGGGGGTACCCATAGGTGGTATCGGGTTATTGGGTACCTTCCGGTCAACAAGGGTTAACCAGGAAGGGGAATTTTTTTTAGGGTACTGCGGACATGTGTACCGCCTTCGAGTCGGTGTCTTGCGACTGGAGGCCTAGGGGATATAGTTTGGTCCCAGTGTCCAAGTTGCGAGTTGTGGTCTCATATTACGGAGCTTTGGGTATGCAGGCGGTTAGGGGGTACAGGAGTTGCTCTGGTGCTGGGACGGGCGCCGTCCGGTTTCGGTGGGGGATGTTGCACATTTGATTTGGCTATGGCAGTCTGTGCTTCTTGGTGCCCGAGTATTCACTAGTACGGGCAGCCAGTTCACATGCCTGTTGCAGAGCATTTAGGGTTGGCGAGCTGGTCAGTTCTTCCATACTGGCAAAAGGGGCCTGTTGGTACATGAGGTGGAGTGTGCGGACGTTGTGTTGTTCGGGGGCCTGAAACGGATCGGGGGTTTAGGGCATGCGACTCGTTGTGTTTCGCATCCCGTAATATGTCCTTTGCGGGCGGGGTAATTATTTTCTTTCCATGCGTCTAGTATTGGGGGGTGGTCAAGTTATGATCCAGTACGGGTCAGCCCGGCCAGGTTCAGTTGGTGGTGGTGTTGTGGAGATGTTTAATGGCGACAGGTCGCCACCACAAGGTTCAGGCCTTCCACTCAGCCCGCATAGGGGCGGCTGCAGAGGCGGCTCGGGCGGGCAGGTCTGTCAACAGGGTTACGGGGATTGGCTGCTGGTATGCTGACAGGGTTCGGCTTTCCATTTGCCCACACTCTGGGCACAAATAAGGGTTTCCACGTGGGTTCCAGGCTCTTTTCTGTATATGGGTGTGGGGGGGTGATTCCATATCATTAGATGCCTTCTGTTTCATTGTTTCAGGTGGAAAGGTCGGCCAGCTTGGATTCTGGGTCACTCTTCTGTGTTTGGTGGCCATACGGGCTGGTGGACTTCCAATGGGGGCAGCAGGGTTTTTTTTTCCCTGATATGAAGCTCAGGTTCGGTGTTCGGGGTGCCGGGCGGGGATGTAGTAGAGTCATTTCCGGAAGTTTATATGGTTCTCTAGCCTCGCAGGGCACCGGATATTTTAGTGCCGCATGTGGGTTGGAATGACAGGGGGGCCATGTCTATGCATCCGCTGATATGCGAGGTGAAGCGGATTGTTTGGCCAGGCATGGTGGGCAGGACAGCTGGGCGGTGGCATGGTCAGTGGAAACGGTGAACAAGGCTCGAGTACAGGTGGAAAGCGAAGTCGGAAGATTGGTTACTTGTGATGGGGTCCTAGTGGTGAGTCATACGGAGCTGCTGAGCTATGGGGTTTACCTCATGGCTGTCGGCATTGGTGGTACCCATCTGTGGGATGGGGTTATCGGTAGTAAAATGGTGGTACCCATCCGTGGTATGGGGTTATCGGTAGTAAAATGGTGGTACCCATCTGTGATATGGGGTTATTGGGTACCTTCCGGTCAACGAGGGTTTAACCAGGAAGGGGTAAAATTGTAGGTCACTGCGGACATGTGTACTGTCTCCGAGTCGGTGTCTTGCGACTGGAGGCCTAAGTTATATAAGTTTTGTCCCAGTGACCAAGTTCTGTGTCGTGGCCTCCAAGACTACCAAGATATGGAAAAAGTTTGTCTGATGTTATGTAAAATGGTTATTTATTTTAAGTTTTGAAATGGTTAAATAAATAGGCCGCAAGGCCAATTTTACTCCACAACTTTGTCAGTTGTTTTATTGGGCAATTGGGAGTTGGGGAGGTTTAGGTCTATCAGGTGGGTCACTACTGGGCATCTGTCCTTAACATGTCAAGTGTTTATCAATATATACTGGATTGATGTGTCAACATTAGTGATTGCGCGCTTTTTTCTTTTACACATATGTTTTGAGTTTTAGTATTTATAGCTTTTCACTTGCAGCAGCATCACGATTTTTTGAATCACATATTTTTATCACATTTTTTTGCAATTATTTTTGGTTTAGCGCAGGTTTTCTTCCCAATCTATATACCTGTTCCCTTATAGCAGGGTAAACAGCACAGTGCTTGTCTAATCTGTCCCTCTCTATGATATAAAAAACCTGGTTGATCCTGCCTTATCCTGTGTCCCCCTTGGTGTGCTGGCCATGGCTGCTGAGCCATAATACTGTGGTCAGCTTATGTGTCTCCGTCATCCCTATGCTCTCCTCTCTCCCCCACTCCCTCTCTCTCCCTGCCTATCAGCTTCTTTGTGTGATCCATCTCCTCCCCTCCCCTCCTGATGCTATTAGTAGCTGGTAGTAAAGTTACAAAATTACTGTCAGTCCTTCTTTTCTACTAAGCCATACTACACTGTGTACATGTTTGTATACAATTGTGCCTGTAAATAGCTTATTTCAGGTCGTTTCTAGCCGGTCCAATGACCTCTGGCCGCTCTTCTCCCCCCATCTATATAGGTATAAAAGGCTAAAGTGGGAGGGGCTGAGTGGACAGCACAGCGTGACCTCCTGGCTGTTGACAGAGTGATATCACGGCACCTCCCTCTGTAGCCCTTAAATCAGGGTAGAAGAGCAGGTGGAAGTCACTTGACCGGCCAGAAATTGAAATAAGGTATTCACAGGAAGGAATTCTGCATGTAGGTTGTTCCAAACCTCTTGAAGCACTAACCACAGATCTTCTGTGGATGTAGGCTGCCTCAAATCCTTCTATCACTTTATGTAATCCCAGACAGACTCCATTATGTTGAGATCACCGCTCTTTGGAAGTTAAACCATTAATTCCAGGACTCCTTGTTCCCCTTTATGCTGAAGATTGTTCTTAATGACATTGGCTGTATGTTTGGGGTCGTTGTGCTGCTGCAGAATAAATTTGGAACCAATCACACACCTTCCTGATGATATGGCATGATGGATAAGTATCTGCCTGTATTTCTCTGCATTGAACTAGGGTTCTATGGAACCTTGGTTTAGAAACCCTGATGTAGATAGTAAGTATTTGTTACCCACTCCACCAAACACCACTACAATGAAGATACATTTCCAGCTAAATAACCTTCAGAAACAGACAATTCCGGCAGTGCTGAACTCCTGATCCCTCCACCATACTCAGTTATTCCTCCTGCTAACCACCTACTTTACTACTACTACTTTACCTACTTTACTACAGGATGCCTTATACATGGCGAATAATATGACAAAGGATTCCCTGAGTACTATGTGTTATCTAAAGAGACAGAGCAGCAGTAGTAGCCTGCCTTGTGGCTGGCTGTGTCAAAACCTCAAACTATGAAAATGCATAAAAAATTACATAAGTGCAAGATACATTTCCTTTTTTAGATTTTATTTTTGTAATAAAGAGCAGATGTCATATGGCTAGTTTATTCATGAGAAGTGTGAATTTTACAGCTACATTTTAGACAGAGATATAAGACACAAATTTATGCAGCTTTCTATTCAAAATCAATTTATTTTGTTAGCTGCAACAATTTTAAGTATTTGAATTTGACCTGGTATTACTTTCAGTTTGTACAGCAGGACTTATGGAAAGAGGGCAGGACTGTGAGCCAATCAGCTGCACTGTATGCAAACCTGCTGACAAGAAACAAGCTGATCGGAGGAGTGAGCAGAGGGTTTACCTCATCTTTCTCCTGCTGCTCTTTTACTGTCCCGTCAGCAGCTAGAGGTAGAGAGACACCACTGGACCCCTTCTACAGTTTATTACTGTAACAGAGATATGGTGTTATCTGGCTGGCTGTGCTTCTGGCAGCACTCTGTAAATCTCAGGAATGGATGGGCAGAAATGGATGGGGACATTTTTTGGCAAGAAAAAATGTCTCCTTTATATGTATTTCATCTGTGTTTTTAGCTGTTTGACTGGACTTTAGCTTTATCTATAGGTCAATTTATTATTTAGTTATTTGTTTATCAATTATATATATATTTATTATTTAATTATATAGGTGAGGATAGGAATTTGTTTTTCGGCGATCACATTTTAAGTCTGAATTTGAAGCCGCTGTACCCAGCTTAGCCAATGTGAGGAATGTTTATAATAATAATAAATAAATAAATAATATTTCAGTGGTGGAATGTTGTGCCAAGGCTTGTCTCTGACCCGTTTAAACCATTCATCCTGTCAACAAAGAAGAATGGCAATGGACCATTTACATATTTGGTCATGAGATTTCAGTGAGCTGGAAAAAGTGCCAAAATCTGATGGAAATCATTTCAAAATTGCTCAGTGCTATTAGACTAAAAGCCTGAGCACGCAAGTCCATTATAACTAGAGAGGAGTATAATTTGAGGTGCCCACATCACAGGAAATGAATTGGATTCGTCATCATTTCAAAAGGTTTTCACTTTTCACAAACAGGACAAGGGCACATTTAAAGTGACAGCCTGGTCAAACATGAACATTTACTCGGGACGGGAAGAAAGAAACCTCTCCAATAATGACACCGACAAAAAAAAACACATTTTATTAGGGCTAGGAAGGGTTAAATCGGGAAGGGTTAAAAGAGAGAGTAATAAATCTCCCCAATGGGGACTAGTAGGGAGAGGAAGGGTTAAACCTTGAGCATCCCCCTTGCCTTGTTACCCTACCCCTCAATTAATCATTGCCTTAGT
The DNA here is from genome assembly GCA_029206835.1 of Rana muscosa. Taxonomy (NCBI): domain Eukaryota; kingdom Metazoa; phylum Chordata; class Amphibia; order Anura; family Ranidae; genus Rana; species Rana muscosa. The sequence goes on along the minus strand of CM055116.1, from coordinate 79,274,685 downwards.
AGTTTTGGGAATGTCAGTTACTTTTTATTCAGATCTCTTTTTATTTTCATATGCAAACAACATTAAAACAATACAAACAAATTATTCGAACAGAATCACATTAAACCAAACACAGCCCAATAGGGTAAGAAAAAGAAAAACACATCTAGCACAGGCTGGCTGAGATCTCAAGCCAATTGCATACAACAATTGAGGAGTTCTATAAACCCTATGAAGGATAAAGATCTGTGTCAATCTGTGTGATGGAGAAAGACACCCGTGGGCAAGACCGGAGAATGTCATCCCAGACCTCCTCAGGGGTGGGGCCAATATCCCTTTCCCATCCAGCCCTGGAACAAATGGGGACATTCAGTAAAAACAGTACCCTGTCTGTAACAGAGGTGAGACCTTTTGTTGACCTTGCCTGTACTATCTTTTCAAAATGTTCTTATACTGACAGGGATGGCGGCACACGGCCTTACCAGGCCATGGCTTCATATAAAGTCCCACAAATCCCCTTCCCCTTTGCCCCCTTTTAGTTGTCAAAAACAGAGGTAAGGGGGAAGAATATCCTATTAGAAGAGAATTGGGCACGTAGAGCATGTCTCAATTGAAGGAATTGATAGAGCCAATTAGATTGTAGAGAGAACTCTCCCCTTAGCTCTTCAAAGGACTTAAGTATACTGCTCTCGTACAGCTGATTTTCCCCATCTCTGAAAACCCACAAGAGCCAAGAGTTGAGGGAGTCTATCATTATCCCATATATATGTAGAGTGTATCTGGTAGGATAGGAAATACCCATCATTTCTTTAACTGTATCACATATTTTACATATTAACTTACAGGTGGGCATATCAACAAGAGAAACACTCCATTATCTAGAACATTAAGTGGTAACCGACCCTTAAATGCATAAGAAAATAGTAATCGAGCAGGAAGGGGTACCTGTTCAGACTCCTATCCAGGAAAATGCTGTAGTTGGTATGTGGATTAGGAACTGTCAGTCCACCCGCATTTATGGGATGCTGTAGAGACTCCAGTTTAATACGGGGGGTTTTATTCCCCCATATTACCGCCTGTATACACTATTAATCTTGGTAGAAATCCATATGGATATCCAAATCGGGCCATTGTGTAGAAGATAGAGAAGCCGAGATATCCATATCATCTTGATTCGATTAATACAACCTATTAACGAGAGAGGGAGCGTATTCCAGATTCTACTTTGGTCTTGAAATCTAGAGAGTAATGGAAGTATGTTATCCACATTACATGACTGAGGGGAATCAGAAATAGTCATACCCAAATATTTTATGGAAGACAGAACCTTAAGGTGAGAAAGTAAAGGTGGTATTAAATCCGGAAGGGGACCCAGGGGCATCAACATGGATTTCTTCCAGTTTTTGCCTATCCCGGAGCACCTTCCAAACTCCTTAATATGTTTCATTACTGCCGGCAGAGATGAACAGATATTAGTCAGGTAAAAAAAAAAATGGTCTGCGTATAGTGATATCTTTTCCTCCATATCTCCCCTAGTCAGACCAATAACATCAGGAGAGGCCCGCATAATACAAGCCAAGGGCTCTATAGCTAGAGCAAAAAGCGGGGGGGGACAATGGGAACCCCTGCCTGGTGCCCTGAGAAAGTCTAAAGATAGAGGATTGGAGGCCATTAACCCTGACTGATGCTATAGGAGCGGTATATAACAACCGTATCTATTGGCAAACGTTAGTACAAAGCCCAAAATTTTCAAGAATGGCCCACAGAGATGGCCGCTCGATACTATCGAAGGCCTTGATTGCATCTAGCACCAAAAAGACGCGATTTGAATGATCCGCGACCGAAACCTGCATATTTAAATATGCACGTCTGATATTAAATGCTGTTGACTTATTGGGCATGAATCCTACCTGGTCTGGATGAATAAAATTGAATAACCTTGTTTAATCTAGTAGCAAGTACTTTAGCAAGAAGTTTATCATCTGTAGATAATAAAGAAATTGGTCTATAGGATTCAAGATATAACAGATTTTTATCCTTTTTAGGTATAACTACTATTACAGATTGACCCATAGTGTCTGGAAGCCGACCTAGATGGAAAGCCTCATTTAATGTATTGAGAAGGGCAGGAAGCATCTCCTTAATATATTTTTTATAGATCTCTATAGGGAGACCTTAGGTTCCCTGGAGCTTTGGAGTTAGGGAAATTAACCACTGCACTTTTCAATTCCAGTAGGGTAAGTGGAGCATTGAGGTTCTCTTTCTCTTCTATTGGAGATTATTTTGGCCAGGTAGATAGATAGCTCTGCTAACGTGTAGTCAGCCCTAGAAGTATATCAATCCTGATAATAGGACTTAAAAATAGATACAATAGGGCTAGTCTGATTATACACCTCCCCCTCTCCCTTTATTAAATCTGAGACATATGTAGGATTGGATTGAGACCTTACTATCTGAGCCAGGAGTCTACCATTTACCTCTCCCTTAGCCCAACTGAGTCTCCTCTGAAATAAGAGTTTATTCCTTGCCCTAGATTCCAACAGTACCTTCAGCCTACTTTGAGATGAGAGGCATTCCTGTTGGACATCCAAAGAGGAATCCTGTATATACATGGCTTCTACCACAGAGGTATCGGCCTTTGCAATCGAGCTCTATACGGGAAGCCAAATACTTACCTAAATCTGTGGTCATTTGACAGCCCAGACTTCCAAGTCTTCTATCTCCTTTCTTGCAGAGGATGTGTCTCCTTCTTTGGGTTTCCATGTCATGTCCTGGGTGAAGGGACACTTTCTGTTGGATATCCAGCGGTGAATTCTATCTCCAGATTTGACTGCAGCATTGGATCAATTGGTCATGATTAGGGATGAGCCGAACACCCCCCCCCCGGTTTGGTTCGCATCCAGAACATGCGAACGGACCGAAAGTTTGCGCAAACTTTCGAACACTGTTAAAGTCTATGGGACTCAAACGTTAGAAAAGTGTGAATTTTAAAGCCTAATATGCAAGTTATTGTCCTAAAAAGGGTTTGGTGACCCGGGTCCTGCCCCAGGGGACATGTATCAATGCAAAAAAAAGTTTTGTCGTTTTTTCGGGAGCAGTGATTTTAATGATGCTTAAAGTGAAAAAATAAAAGTGAAATATTCCTTTAAATATCGTGCCTGGGGGTGTCTATAGTATGCCTGTAAAGTGGCACGTGTTTGCCGTGTTTATAACTGTACCTGCACAAAATTTAATTTCTAAAGGAATAAAAGTAATTTAAAACTGCTTGCGGCTTTAATGTGGCCCCGGCCATATGGTTGAAAATCATTGAGAAAAACGGCATGGGTACCCCCCCTCCCCCCAGCCCATTACCAGCCCCTTTGGGTCTTTTATGGATATTAAGGGGAACCCAGAACCCAAATTAAAAAAAGGAAAGGCGTGGGGCCCCCAGGCCCTATATACTCTGAACAGCAGTATACAAGCAGTCCCAAGAAAGACAGGGACTGTATGTTTGTTCTTAAGTTGAATCTGTTTGTAATTTGGAACAGGTACATTTTTTAAGTGTAGCTCCAGCCCAAAAAATCTATTTTTAAGCTTTTTGGAAAATATAGGGAAGGGTTATCACCCCTGTAAAATTTGTTTTGCTGTCTGTGCACCTGTTAAGAAGATTTCACCTCACTTTCTGTCTCAATGACAATTGGATTTTGAAAATTTGGGATTTTTAGGGAAACAAGGATTGGTGATAAAGCAGTGGTTCTCAACTCCTGTCCTCAGGACCCACTAACAGGCCAGGATTTAAGTATTACCTTGGTGAGATGCAGACTAGAATACTGCAATCCCTGAGCAGCAAATTATATCACCTGTGATGCATTTCAGTTATCTTGCAAACCTGGCCTGTTGGTGGGCCCTGAGGACTTGAGTTGAGAACCACTGTGATAAAGCATCAGTGGAGAGGAGACACATTTTTCCCATATTAACTCTCACAGGAGAGAATTTCCCTTCCTAGGGGTAGATTTCCTCTCACTTCCTGTTGTCTCCCTCCGTTTGTAAGTGGGAGTTGTTTGTAAGTCGGATGTTTGAAAGTAGGGGCCTGCCCTATATACTCTGCAGAAATTTGGGCCTTAGGTGTTGGTGTTGCCACAACACTGTAAGCCCTCACAGTTACTCTTGGTGGGCGAGGAACGGGCCCTGCTGTGAACTATTATATCAAGAATTGTAATTACATGCCCCTGTTGAACAGGGTCAGAAAAATTGGGCCTTTGGTGGTGGACGGTGTGGTGGTGTTGCCACAACACTGTAAGCCCTCACAGTTACTCTTGATGGATGCAGGAACGGGCCCTGCTGTGAAATATTAGATCAAGAATTGTAATTACAACCCCTAACAGATACTCTAGTTGGAGCGCAGGAATGAGCCCTGCTGCAAAGCATTACAGCAAAAACTGTAATTACACGCCCCTGTAAAACAGGGGCAGAAAAATTGGGCCTTAGGCACTGGTGCTGGTGCCACAACACTGCAACCCCTCACAGATACTCTAGTTGGAGCACAGGAATGAGCCCTGCTGCAAAGTATTACAGCAAAAATTGTAATTACACGCCCCTGTTAAACAGGGGCAGAAAAATTGGGCCTTAGGCACTGGTGCTGGTGCCACAACACTGCAACCCCTCACAGGTACTCTAGTTGGAGCGCAGGAATGAGCCCTGCTGCAAAGTATTGCAGCAAAAATTGTAATTACACGACCCTGTTAAACAGGGGCAGAAAAATTGGGCCTTAGCCACTGGTGGCGGTGCCCAGAATCAAAAATGTTCTTACAAGCTATCAACATGAACATTGAGGAGGAAGAGGATAGTCACTCAGCATAACAGGATAGTCACTCGGCGTCAGCATAGGCAGTCTTGAAGGGATCTCACATAAAAAAAAAATATTCGGTTACATCAGCATCAGGTGCTTGGTAGCTGGTGATCCAAGACTGATTAATTTTTGAAGGTCAGCCGATCGCCCGAGTCATTGGACAGGCGCACCCTGTGATCGGTTACAAAGCCTCCAGCAGCACTGAATGTGCATTCCAAAAGAACGTTGGATGCAGGACAGGCCAGTACCTCAATTGCATACTGTGCAAGCTCTGGCCAGTGATCCATCCTCAAGACGCAGTAACCCAGAGGAAACGTGTCCAAGTCTGATCTTGCCGCTAGGTATTCCTGCACCATGTAAATCAGATGCTGGCGATGGTTGTTGGAACCGATCATGCCTTGGGGCTGCGGACTAAAAAATTGTCTGAACGCAACGGTCAGATGGCCACCTTCTCCATCGCTCCTTCTGTGACTGACCGAAGCCTCAGCAACACGTTGTCCAGGACCAGGACCAGGAATTTGTAACCTCCCAGGCTCTGGAAACGCATTGCTCAAACCTTTCTGCAAGGCCTCCCGAAGATGTTTCATCATCTGCTCCCTCTGCGACGGCTGGATAAGGTCCGCAACCTTACCCTTGTAACGTGGATCAAGGAGGGTTGCTAGCCAGTAATGATCCCTCTCCTTGATACCACGAATCAAGGATCCTTTTGCAGGCTTTGCAGGATCAGGGAGGCCATGCAGCGTAGGTTTGCTGAGGCATTCGGTCCGGAGTCCTCTGGGTCACTAAGGACGACATGATCCGCAGCCACCTCCTCCCACCCACGTACAAGTCCCTAGATTTCTGGGGACTGTAAATGATCCCTTGAAGCCTGCTGCTGATGCTGAGTGCTAGGCTCCACCTCCATGCTGACACAATCCTCCTCCTCCTCCTCCTTGTCCTCTTCATGTGTGATCGGTGGGCCCACAGGAAAACTGTCTGGATAAAGGGGGCCTTGAGAGGTAAGGAAGTCCTCCTCTTCCTCCCTCTGGTCCGCCTCAAGTGCCCTGTCCATTATTCCATGCAGCGTGTGCTCCAACAGATGGACAAGAGGAACAGTATCACTGATGCATGCACTGTCACTGCTCACCATCCTCGTGGCCTCCTCAAATGGTGCCAGGACAGTGCATGCATCCCTGATCATGACCCACTGGCGTGGCGAAAAAAAATCAAGCTCCCTTGACCCTGCCCTGGGGCCATAGTCGCACAGGTACTCATTGATGGCCCTCTGCTGCCTGTGCAGCCACTGCAGCATGGCCAACGTTGAGTTCTATCTTGTGGGTATGTCACAGATTAAGCGGTTCTTGGGCAGGTTAAATTCCTTTTGGAGGTCAGCCAGCCGAGCACTGGCATTATATGACCGGCGAAAATGCACACAGACTTTCCTGGCCTGCCTCAGGACATCCTGGGTACTTGCCCAAGAACCGCTGCACCACCAAGTTAAGGACGTGAGCCAAACAGGGCACATGGGTCAGGTGTCCCAGTCGTAGGGCGGAGAGGAGGTTGGTGCCATTGTCGCAAATCACCATTCCTGGCTGAAGCTGGCGTGGCATCAACCACCTCTGAGCCTGCCCCTGCAGAGCTGACAGAATTTCTACCCCAGTGCGTGCTTGCGTAGCCCCTTAAACGCCTACGGAGCACCGCTGGTTCTGAGGACAAATCAGCAGAGGAAGAGGCCATGGAGGAAGAAGAAGAGGAGGGGGTGGGGTAGAGAGGTGTGGCAGAATCAACACTAGTAGCATTTTGGAGGCGTGGTGGCGGAACAACTTCCAAAACTACTGCACCCTGTCCTGCATCCTTCCCAGCTGCCAGCAGAGTCACCCAGTGAGCCGTGAAAGATAGGTAACGTCCCTGTCCATGCCTGCCGGACTATGAGTCAGCAATAATATGCACCTTACCGCTGACCGCCCTGTCCAGCGAGGCCAAGACATTGCCTTCCACATGCCAGTAGAGAGCCGGAATCGCATTCCGTGAAAAAAAGTGGGGTTTGGGAACCTGCCACTGAGGTACCGCACATTCCACAAATTCACAGAAGGGGGCAGAGTCTACCAACTGAAAAGACAGCAGTTGAAGTGCTAGCATTTTAGCCAAGCTAGCATTCAACCGCTGGGCATGTGGATGACTGGGAGTGAATTTCTTTTGCCGGTGTAACAACTGGGGCAGGGAAATTTGCCTGCTACAATCGGACGTTGGTGTACAGATAGCAGATTGCCCGCAATTACTTGGCAGTGGCACACCAAATTCTACACCTTCATTCCTCTCAGTGCAGGTTTCTGAGAAGACTGAAGGTATAGTGGGGTTGGAGATCCCAGCTGATGAGGAGCAAGGAGAGGTCCACCTTTTTCTTTGGTGTGGGTCTTTTAAGTATGCTTGCCAACGGACTACACGGAACTTCGACACATGTCTGGTCAAGCATGTGGTGCCCAAGCGGCTTCTGTTTTGGCCACGCTTGATACGCTTCAGACATATGTTGCAAATAGCAACGGTGCGATCTGCTAAACACGTATCAAAAAAGTCCCACACCAAAGACCTTTTGGAAAAAGCAGCGACCTGCACATGCGGAGCTCTGCGGTGTGATGCAGTCGATTGGCTGCCTTTAAGGTGGCCCCTGGAGGGCATCCTGCCTCATTGGAGATGTGCCTCCTCCTCCTCCTCTCTCCTATCAGGCACCCACGTAGAGTCAGTGACCTCATCATCCCCTCCCTCCTCGTCACTGGAGCAAACCTGGCAGTATGCTGCAGCTGGGGGAACATGACTGCCAGTTTGTTGTCCTTCTTGGGCACCCCCTCTCTCTGGGCTCACGTTACTGCCTTCCTCAATCTGGGTACCATCATTGGAGCCTTCAAAACCCTGCGCATCCTCCTGCAGCATGTACCCGACACTGTGATCGAACAGTTCGGGGGACTCCTCCGTGCATGATGGTGGGGCTAGGGAAGGAGGAACTGATGATGACCTCGAACCGATGGAATAGGCTGCTTTGGCACCTGCATTGGCAGCCAAGGTAGCCTGGGTGACAGAGGATGAGGAGGATGAAGACAGCTTGGTCATCCACTCTACCAACTCTTCTGCATGTTGTGGCTCAACACGGCCAGCTGCCGAAAAAAAGGACAAGCGTGCTCCACGGCCACGTGCTGATGAGGATGCACTGTGTCCATGACCAGCACTGTTGCCTCTAGACACAGAGCCTGCTTGCCCTCTTTTATTGGCCTGTGAGTGTCTGCCTCTCCTTGTTGGTCTTCCAGACATACTGTATTTGATGTATTGGAATAGGTACACAAGGAATGGCCTGCAGTGAGATGTAGCTGCACAAAGCTGGGGTGTTTATATTTACTGATTTATATTTATATTTACTGCAGCTAACTGATTCAACTTCCTGTAGTATATTAGGCAGAGAACAACAGGAATTGTCTGCAGTGAGTTTTAGCAGCACACTGTGCCCAGTATATACAGTACACTGACCTAATATACTGCAGCTAGCTGAATCAACTGCCTGCCTGTAGTATTAGTAGGAAGAGAATAACAGGAATTGTCTGCAGTGAGTATTAGCTGCACACTGTGCCCAGTATACAGTACACGGACTTAATATACTGCAGCTAGCTGAATCAACTGCCTGCCTGTAGTATTATTAGGAAGAGAATAACAGGAATTGTCTGCAGTGAGTTTTAGCTGCACACTGTGCCCAGTATACAGTACACTGACTTAATATACTGCAGCTAGCTGAATCCACTGCCTGCCTGTAGTGTTATTAGGAAGAGAATTACAGGAACGCTCTGCAGTGAGTTTTAGCTGAACACTGTGCCCAGTATACAGTACACTGACTTAATATACTGCAGCTAGCTGAATCAACTGCCTGCCTGTAGTATTATTAGGAAGAGAATAACAGGAATTGTCTGCAGTAAGTTTTAGATGCACACTGTGCCCAGTATACAGTACACTGACTTAATATACTGCAGCTAGCTGACTCAACTGCCTGCCTGTAGTATTATTAGGAAGAGAATAACAGGAATTGTCTGCAGTAAGTTTTAGCTGCACACTGTACCCAGTATACAGTACACTGACTTAATATACTGCAGCTAGCTCAATCCACTGCCTGTCTGTAGTGTTATTAGGAAAAGAATTACAGGAACGCTCTGCAGTGAGTTTTAGCTGAACACTGTGCCCAGTATACAGTGCACTGACTTAAAGCGGAGCTTCACCCTAAAGTGGAACTTCCACTCATCGGAACCCTTCCCCCCTCCGGTGTCACATTTGGCACCTTTCAGGGGGGTGCAGATACCTGTCTAAGACAGGTATTTGCACCCACTTCCGGGAGTCCATTCTGCGGGGATCTGCGGGTAGCGCGTCACTTGCCCCCCCCCCCCGCCCGGTTGTGTTCTGGGAAACACATGGCTCTCAGAACACAGCGGCAATTGCTCGTCTTCTGCTGCCGACGTCGCTGGACTCCAGTATTTGTAGCTGCTGGCTTTTTTAATATTTTTTATACAGCGGAGCTCCGCTTTAATATACTGCAGCTAGCTGAATCAACTGCCTGCCTGTAGTATTATTAGGAAGAGAATAACAGGAACGCTCTGCAGTGAGATCTAGCTAAACTGTATACAGTATATATATATATATATAATAATATATATATAATTCCTGTTATTCTCTGTGCTGACGGTGCTGTGATTGGCCAAAGCATGCGGGTCATAGTGCATGCTTGGCCAATCATCAGCCAGCAATGCACTGCGATGACGAAATTCGGCGAACGAGTAATCAGCCGATGTTCGAGACGAACTCATGTTCGACTCGAACTCGAAGCTCATCCCTAGTCATGATGCCTTGAAAAGGTGCCAGCAAGGGGCACCGGTGGTAAACTTAAGTGGTTCTAAAGTCAGATTTTTTTTTTTTATCTTAATGCATTCTTTGCATGAAGTAGACCCCTCAGCTCCCCTAATACTTACCCCATCTCGAGTCCCATCTCGATCCAGCAATGTTGCGTGAGAGTCTCGGCTGGCCTGGAATCTCTCTCCTCATCAATCAAAGTCAGTTAGCCAATGAGGAGAGAGAGGGGGTGGGGCAAATATGTGGCTCCATGTCTGGATAGAGCAGCTTGGCTCGGGTGCCACCATAGCAAGCTGCTTGCTGTGGGGGCCAGGAGTGCCGGCAGGGGACCCGAGAAGAGGAGGATCTGGGCTACTCTGTGCAAAACCACTGCACAGAGCAAGTAAGTATAACAAGTTTGTTATTTAAAAAAAAAAAAGTGGTGAGACAGATGAGGGTATGGCAGGGGCAATATTGATGTCCAGAGATGGGCTGTAACCACTTAAGCCCCGGAAGATTTCACCTCCTTCATGGCCAGAGCATTTTTTGCGATTCGGCACTGCGTCGCTTTCACTGACAATTGCTATGTTGTACCCAAACAAAATTGATGTCCGGTTTTTCCCACAAATAGAACTTTCTTTTGGTGGTAATGCAAAAAATCTGAGGAAAACGCTTGGACAGCCGCACTCCAAAAAAGGTTATTTTATTTAAAACAAAAGCACAAACAAAATGCCACAGCAAAAAAACAGCAAGTATGAGCTGACGTTTCGCACTGCGATTCAGTGATTAATCATAGCTGTGAGCTATGATTAAGCACTGAATTCCAGTGCGAAACGTCAGCTCATACTTGCTGTTTTTTTGCTGTGGCATGTTGTTTGTGCTTTTGTTTTAAATAAAATAACCTTTTTTGGAGTGCGGCTGTCCAAGCGTTTTCCTCAGATTTTTTGCATTGTCATATGCATTGCCTGCACCCACGGCTCTGGATCTTGTGAATGAGTCACCAGTCACATCTGAGCGGTAACTCTCCCCTTTCTTTTGGTGGTATTTAATCACTTCTGCAGTTTTTATTTTCTGCGCTATAAACAAAAAAAGAGCGTCAGTTTTGAAAAACAAAGCAATATTTTTTACTTTTTGCTATAATAAATATCCCGAAAAAATATATAAAAAAACAAATTTCTTTCTCATTAAGGCCGATATGTATTCTTCTACATATTTTTGTAAAAAAAATCGCATTAAGTATATATTGATTGGTTTGTGCAAAAGTTATAGCATCTACAAAATAGGGGATAGATTTATGGCATTTTTATTATTATTATTTTTTTATTAGTAATGACGGTGATCTGCAATTTTTATCGGGACTGCGACATTGCGGCGGACAGATAGGACACTATTTTGGGACCATTGACATTTATACAGTGATTAGAGGTAAAAATAAATGTCACTGGCAGGGAAGGGGTTAAACACTAGGGGGCGATCAAGGGGTTAAATGTGTTCCCTCAGCGTGTTCTAACTGTAGGTGGGATGGGCTACCTAGGACATGACAAAGAGCAGTAGATCCCTGTTATGTCACTAGGCAGAACAGGGAAATGCCTTGTTTACATCTACTCCTCGTCGCGATCGTACATCGGCGTGCGGCAGTCGGAAAGCGGTTAAGGAAAACCACCAATAAAAAATAATAAACAAAACAAAGCAAATAATAAAAATAATAATTAAATAATTAAAAAAAAAAGTTATGTAGCACACGGACCCTTTTCCCTTGCTTTGGCTCAATTGCAGGAAAAAGGCACACCGTACTATATGCCCGTACCCTCCTGGATGAGGAGGTTAAGCGGTGTTATGTATTTGGGTCCCACAGCTAGGTCCTTCCATCAGTTGGTTCTCATCTCCTAGGATATAGGGACAAGTCTCTGTATTCCCCCCAAGTAATTCCAATGTCCACACCACTTCAAACTCCAACGTTGAGTTTATTTTCTCAATGTTCAATAGATAGGAAAGGGTGGAAGTGAAACAGGACAGCAAGGTTTTGGAGGTTAGTCCAGGCACAATGGATAGCACAATCACTACTCTTTCCCCGAGTAGATTTTAGCTCACCGGGATAGTCTTCTACAAAGTGGATCCTAGCAGCCGAAGTGATGCTCGGACGTTTGATCAAGTTCTTTCCTAGATGCGATTGGGAGACTCCCTGCCACAGAATCTATCAGACCCCAAACCTCTTAGCTTCTGGGTACTTAAGGACAGGTGCCGGCAGCAGCACATTACTAGGCCCTTGGTGGATAGAAGAATCCCTCCAGAGAGTTAAAGGGCCCCTCCCTTCACCGAGAACTCTCACCGGTCCATCAGAAAGGTCCTCCCCCGGCCTACTCTTCTTAGAAGCGGGCTCCCTCGCGAGGGACACCCTTGGACTCCTCTTCCCAGAAGTGGGCTCCAGCTAAAGGTGCTGGGCCCAGTGATGAAGGTTCAGCCGCAGGACTAAAGGTGCCTGGGACTGGTGCACATGTGGCCCTATGGCCTGGAGGGCCATGCCACACACTAGGACTCCGACTCCTCTCCTCCTCCAAAGACGAAGACCCCTTCCCAGGTGGCGTCTGCCCCTTATGTATCCTCTCCCAGCATGCACAACAGGTCGACCACACCCACTGTACCGCTGCCGAGAGAGGACACCCAAGGCACAGCACTAATACCAGTGGTTCAACCCTGACCCATTATGGCAGTGCCACCTATAGGCCACAGGGAACTGCACACCAGTATACCATCCTGGAAATAAAACAGCACAACCTATAAATTGAGAATGGTCTGAGCCTAACTACCATCTCAGACCAGCCCCTAAATTTGGGTATATAGCACCCCTAAATGGGGTGGGCGCTACAGTTATAATAAAGTATAGTAAGGAATAATAATAATAATAATGATACAAACATATTTGAATAATCTAATAATAATAATAATAAGAGAATAATAACATAGGATGCTTATAATGCCCCTTGCTGGTTCCCTAAATCTTTTTTATCTGTCTAGTGCAGCCTTCTAAAATGTTACACTTTAATGGAACCCTTAAAATAATGTTCAGGTTTCAGGGAACCCCAGCTAAAAAAACTAATTAGGATTAGGGATGAGCCGAACACCCCCCGGTTCGGTTCGCACCAGAACCTGCGAACGGACCGAAAGTTTGCGCAAACTTTCGAACCCTATTAAATACAATGGATGCGAACGTTCAAAATCAAAAGTGCTAATTATGAAGGCTAATATGCAAGTTATTGTCCTAAAAAGGGTTTGGGGACCCGGGTCCTGCCCCAGGGGACATGTATCAATGCAAAAAGATGTTTTAAAAACGGACGTTTTTTTTGGGAGCAGTGATTTTAATGATGCATAAAGTGAAAAAAAAGTGAAATATTCCTTTAAATATCGTAACTGGGGGTTGTCTATAGTATGCCTGTGAAGTGGCATGTGTTTCCCGTATTTAGAACTGTCCCTGCACAAAATGACATTTCTAAAGGAAAAAAAGTCATTTAAAACTGCTTGCGGCTTTAATGTAATGTCTGGTCCCGGTAAGATGGATGAAAATCATTGAGGAAAATGGCATGGGTACCCCCCCCAGCCCATTACCATCCCCTTTGGGTCTTGTATGGATATTAAGGGTAATCCCGCACCCATATTAAAAAAAGGAAAGGCGTGGGGCCCCCAGGCCCTATATACTCTGAACAGCAGTATACAGGCGGTGCAAAGGGACTATAGGTTTGTTGTTACGTAGAATCTGTTTATAATTTTTAACTCCCTGCCTGTGGTATTAGTATCAGAACACCAGCAATTGTATTCAAGTAAGCTTTAGGTGCACACTGTGCAAAGGACACTAAATCAAAATACTGCAGCTCCCTGCCTGTATTTGTATCAGAACACCAGCAATTGTTTTCAGGTAAGCTTTAGGTGCACACTGTGCAAAGGACACTAAAGCAAAATACTGCAGCTCCCTGCCTGTATTTGTATCAGAACACCAGCAATTGTATTCAGGTAAGCTTTAGGTGCACACTGTGCAAAGGACACTAAAGCAAAATACTGCAGTTCCCTGCCTGTAATTGTATCAGAACACCAGCAATTGTATTCAAGTAAGCTTTAGGTGCACACTGTGCAAAGGACACTAAAGCAAAATACTGCAGCTCCCTGCCTGTATTTGTATCAGAACACCAGCAATTGTATTCAGGTAAGCTTTAGGTGCACACTGTGCAAAGGACACTAAAGCAAAATACTGAAGCTCTCTGCCTGTATTTGTAAGAGAACACCAGCAATTGTATTGAGGTAAGCTTTAGGTGCACACTGTGCAAAGGACACTAAAGCAAAATACTGCAGCTTCCTGCCTGTATTTGTATCAGAACACCAGCAATTGTATTGAGGTAAGCTTTAGCTCCACACTGTGCAAAGGACACTAAAGCAAAATACTGCAGCGCCCTGCCTGTATTTGTATCAGAACACCAGCAATTGTATTTAGGTAAGCTTTAGGTGCACACTGTGCAACGGACACTAAAACAAAATACTGCAGCTCCCTGCCTGTATTTGTATGAGAACACCGCTAATTGTATTCAGGTGAGATTTAGGTCAGTGGTTCTCAACCTTTTAGTGCCGTGACCCCTTGATAAAATATCCCAAGTTGTGGGGACCCCTAACAGTAAAAAAAAATTATCGGCACCCAAGGCAAGACAAGTAAATTGCGCCCCTAACCCACGGAAATTTAGCACTCCCCGAGTCCCTTCCACTCGTACAGTATTAAAACCTCATATGGTACATTTTAGGATGTACCACTCTTTCTCTTTGTTCTCCTTTCTTTCCCTTTTATCTCTCGCTATCCTAATTTCTTGTTTTTTTCCCCCACCCCTCTATCTAGCTGTCTTACTTGTTTTTTTCCCTTTTTCTTTCTCTCCTTTTTCTTTCTTCCTCCCCCTCTTTTCCTCTCCCTTCCATGTATTGTCTATTTTTATTCCTTCTCTTACTCCTTGGTGGTGGGGGGAATGGGATGAGTGGCAGTGCTGGGGGGAGTTCTGATCAGCCAACTTAGGTGCTCTTGATCAAGATCATCTGCTGATCTGAGAACTATAGTGGGGACTTTTAATGGCAACTATAATCACAGGTAGTATAACTCACTGTGTCTCCGGCTTCACTGTGTCTCCGACTTCGTGGTGTCTCGTAGAAGTGACACGTATGCTGAAATCAGGAGATAGGTTCTCCTCCAGCCCCTCCCACTTCACATTCCTCCCCAGTCAGCTGACCTCTAGTCTCTGCCACCCAGCCATGCCGTAAACTGAATGGGTGGCTCTGAAGAGGCTGAGTGGGCAGCCACGGGCTCCAGGAACAGCCCAGCTGGGTGGCCACAGGCTCCAGAGACAGCCCAGGTGGGCAGCCGCAAAATGGCTGGGAGAGTGGTGCAGGCTTCAGGAACAGCCCAGGATTTGGTGACCCCTGGCAGATCATCATTTGACCCCCGGGGGGGTCCCGACCCCCAGGTTGAGAACCACTGCTTTAGGTGAACCATATTTAAAAATAGGATTTTTATAACAGCTTACCTGTAAAATCCTTTTCTTGGAGTACATCACGGGACACAGAGCGACATAGTCATTACTATGTGGGTTATATAGATACCTTCAGGTGCTGGCACTGGCAACTTCCAAAACCAGAAGTACCCTCCCCTATATAAGCCCCTCCCATCCGGGAGTACCTCAGTTTTGTAGCAAAGCAATAAGTGTCCCCAAAAGAGGGATGGGAGCTCTGTGTCCCGTGATGTACTCCAAGAAAAGGATTTTACAGGTAAGCTGTTATAAAAATCCTATTTTCTTTCTCGTACATCACGGGACACAGAGCGACATATTTATTACTATGTGGGACGTCCCAAAGCAATGCCCAATGAGGGGGGGGATACACCATACATAAGCTGAGCGCTATCAGACATGAGGATCTTTTGCGGCCTGCAACACACTGCGCCCAAAGGCGACATCCTCCTGACTTCTAACGTCCACCTGGTAGAACCTAGTAAACGTGTGTACTGAAGACCATGTTGCGGCCTTACAGATTTGAGCCAGGGAGGCCTGGTGATGCACTGCCCATGAAGTTCCAACTGCTCTCGTGGAGTGCGCCCTAACTTTTAACGGAGGCGGTCTCCTTCTCAAGCCATAGGCTTGCACAATGACCTGTCGAATCCACTTGGCTAAAGTAGATTTTGACGCTGCCTGACCCTTCCTGGGGCCTTCCGGCAGAATAAACAAAGTATCCGTTCTGCGAATCTGAGCAGTGGATTTTAGATAAGCTTAAACTGCTCTTACTACATCCAAAGAATGTAAAAACTTTTCCTCTACCGAGCTTGGTTTGGGGAAAAAAGAAGGAAGAACCACATCTTGGTTCAAATGAAACCTCGATACCACCTTAGGAAGAAAGGCTGGATGAGGACGTAACACTACTCTGTCCTTATGGATAACCAGATATGGCTCTTTACAGGACATAGCTGCTAATTCCGACACTCTTTTAGCCGAACAAATGGCTACTAGAAAAATCAATTTCCTGGTGAGAAGAACCAAGGAAATATGCTGTAATGGTTCAAATGGTTGTTTCTGTAGAACCGACAGAACCAGGTTTAGATCCCATGGACATATGGGAATATTAACCGGAGGACTAATACGCATCACTCCTTGTATAAAGGCTTTGACTAGTGAATGCGAAGCCAAGGGCCTTTGAAAAAATATTGACAAGGCCGAAATCTGACCCTTGATAGTACTCAAGGCAAGCTTCCTATCTACAGCCCACTGTAGGAAGTCCAGAATCCTACCTATTACGTACTTACGTGGATGCCATTTCTTGGCCTCACACCAGGCAATGTACGCCTTCCAGATTCTATAGTAGATCTGCCTGGATACCGGCTTCCTGGCATTGATCATGGTAGCTACCACAGGATTAGAGAGACCTCTCTTTTTTAGAATGTGGGCTTCAATAGCCAGGCCGTCAAACCTAGGGCTGGTAAGGAAGGGTGGTATATCGGTCCTTGCGAAAGCAGGTCCGGACGATGTGGGAGAGTCCAAGGACTCCCCACTGACATTTTTACAATCTCCGTGTACCATGCTCTTCGGGGCCACGCTGGAGCCACCAGAATCACTGGTTTCTTTTCTACCCTGATTCTGCGGAGTAATCGAGGTAACAATTGTGGCGGTGGAAATGCATATATCAGCTTGAACTGATCCCAAGGGAACACTAGGGCATCCAAGCCGCAAGCTAGGGGATCCCTTGTCCGAGAGAGAAACCTGTCCACCTTTGCGTTGAATCTGGATGCTAGCAGATCTACATCCGGTGTTCCCCACCGCTGACATATTGTCCGGAAAACCTCGGGGTGAAGGGACCATTCCCCATGGCATAATTGTTGGCGACTTAGAAAGTCCGCCTTCCAATTCTCCACTCCTGGAATGAATACTGCGGATATGGCTGGGACATATCTTTCTGCCCATTTCAGGATGTAATTTACTTCCCTCTGGGCTGCACGACTCCTGGTGCCACCCTGGTGATTGATATATGCCACTACCGTGGCATTGTCTGATTGAATTCTGACAGGGGACCCTTGGAGTTTGGATGTCCATGCTACTAGGGCATACCGGGCTGCTCGTATCTCTAAGAGATTGATGGGCAGGGCCTTTTCTGCATCTGACCATCTGCCCTGGAGAGACCATTGCTCCAGTACTGCTCCCCAGCCTATAAGGCTGGCATCTGTAGTGACCACCTTCCAAGAAATCGGACTGAAGGATTTTCCTTTTTCCAGATTCTGGGGAACCAACCACCAACGGAGGCTCTTGCGAACGGAAGGGGACAAGGACATTGGTAAGTCTAGGGCCTGAACTTTTTTGTTCCAGGCTGACAGTATGGCCCTTTGCAAATTCCTTGAATGGAATTGACCGTAGGGTACTGCTTCGAAAGATGCCACCATTTTTCCCAGCAGCCTCATGCACAGGCGTATGGACGGGTGTCTTTTTGTATCCACTAAGTGGATCAAATCTCTCAAAGACGACCCCTTTACTTGAGGCAAGAAAAATTTTCTCTGGTCTGAATCCAGCCTTAGCCCCAAGTATTCCAGACTTTTGACTGGTTTTAGGGCTGACTTGTCTCGGTTGATAATCCAACCGTGAGATTCCAGATACTTGATTGTCTTGTGAACGACCACTTCTAGTTTTTTCACTGAGTGGTCTATCAGCAACAAGTCGTCTAGATATGCCATTATCGTTACACCTTGTGTTCTTAGATTGGCCAATAATGGGGCCAGAATTTTTGTAAACACTCGTGGTGCTGTGGCCAGACCGAAGGGTAAGGCTCTGAACTGAAAATGGCGCCCTTCTACTGCAAAGCGTAGAAATTTTTGGTGGACTGGAAAGATGGGAATGTGCAAATAAGCATCTTTGATGTCGATCGAGGCTAACCATTCCTCCCCTTGTAGGGCAGTGGCCACTGATCGGATCGACTCCATCCGGAAAGTCCTGATATGTAGGAATTTGTTTAGCCCTTGTAGATTTAATATGGGCCTCACGTCCCCGTTTGGCTTCGGGACTGTAAAGAGGTTTGAGTAAAACCCGAACCCCCATTCTTCCAGGGGAACCTCCATAATTACTCCTTGGAGCAATAGTTGTTCTAGTGCCGACAGGAGGGATTCTCTCTTCCGGGGATCCCTTGGCACATTTGACCTCATAAAATGGGAAGGGGGAGAGTCTTTTAACTCCAATCTGTATCCCAGACTTACTGCGGAGAGCACCCATCTGTCTCTGATCGTGTCCCGCCAGGTCTCTGCGAACAACTGGAGTCTTCCCCCCACCCGATTGAGTGGGGGCAACCCTTCATGAATTTGACTTTGGGGGAGGTTTTGTACCTCTCCTGACCCAGGGTTTCTTATTACCCTGCGATTGTCCCTGATTTTAACCCCCGGGATTTGACCGAGGAGGCCGTCGGAACTGTTTCACAGCCGATGCCCCAGGGACTGGAGAAGCAGGCCTCTTAAAAGAGGGACCTCTAACTCTGTTTTTAACCGGCAAGAGTGTACTTTTACCGCTGGAAATTTTCTGGATATATTTGTCCAGGTCTTCCCCGAATAAGCGTTCACCATGAAATGGGAATCTAACCAGCAATTTTTTACAGGGAGCTTCAGCAGACCAGTTTTTGAGCCATAGAAGCCTGCGCATATGTACTACAGACAGCGTAAGGCGGGAGGCCTGATGGATTGAATCCTTTATGGCGTCAACCGCAAAGCATAAGGCTCTAGGTAGATCACCTAGGGCAAGGGCCTGCTGATCTGGCAAGTCCCTTAAGACCTGTTTCAACTGATCCTTCACTGCTTGGCAGACCCCAATAGCTGTCACTGCTGGTTGTGTCACCAAGCTTGCTGTAGAAAAAGCAGATTTTAATAAGGACTCCAATTTTTTATCTATTGGGTCCTTGAACATTTGGACATTATCCACTGGACATGTCAGTGATTTATTCACACAAGAGATGGCTGCGTCCACTGTAGGGACCCTCCATTTTTTGATGAACTTATCCTCCATGGGACAGACCACCGGAAATCTCTTGGGGGGAGTAAATATTTTATCAGGATGTTCCCAATCCTGGTAAATGAGCCCTTCCAGTAAAGGGTGAAGTGGAAAGGAACAGACAGTCTGGGGAGCTTTTAGCGACCCCAGCGAGGAGACAGTAGTGGTTGATGGTTCCGCAAGGTGCATTTTAAATGCTGATCGGACCATGTTAGTCAGAGACTGAACCCATAATCTTTCAGCTTGAGATGCTGAGAAAGGTTCCTCCACTGTTGATTCCTCTATAACAGAATCAACCTCATCCTGATCCCCTTCAGGCAGGTTGATCCCTGTATGGGACTGTTGCTCCGCTAACAGGTACTCTGAAGGAGGAGACGGAGATCGGGCGTGCTTTCCCTGTGACAGGGAGGCAGCGATCAATGTTGACAATCTCTCTTCTAATCCTCCCAGAGCTGAGGAAAAAACCTCCTCTGTTACATACACAGGAGCAGGTGAACTGAGGACAGCCACAGTACCAGGTACTCCTGCGGGGTCTCTACGGTCACTAACCTCTGAATTTTCAGGGGAGACTGGTGCAGCAGAAGCATGCCCAAGATCCTCAGAGCCCGATGGAGACCCCCTTCGCTTCCTGGAAGATTTAGTTCCGGAGCTTCTGGACGGCATATTCCTAAGCCCAAAGCTGAGGTATTCCAGCCGTAATACACCACTTTTACTGATAATAGTCTAGCACAATTGCTGCTATATAACAGTTGGTGTCTACTAAAGTGCCTTTCTAGGGGATGCCTGCATCAACCGCCTCTGTGTGCCTTATTTACTGTTGCTAGCTCTGTCTGTGCACTTCAATAGCCAGCTGTGATTGTGCCTTTAAACACGCTGGATGCCCGCACATGCGCAGAAGCGCCGCGGCGCACACCGAGCGTCATCCACCAGCTCCGCCCCTTTTTCCAGGTCGCCTTCGGCGCTCTTTTTAAAAAAATAAGGAGCTAGATGGGAGCCAAGGTCCCTGCCGCAGGGCCCGGGGATGGATGAGCGCAGCAACAAAGCAGAGGAGACAGCTTCCCAGCAGAGAACTTACCAACTGCCTGGATTTGACTTCGGAAGAAAAAAATCCACATTACAAGAAAAAGAACCACAGCGGCCTCTAGTGATTAACACAGGTACCGCGGTCTTACCATTTTTTTTTTTTTTCCTTGCCTACTATTAAAAATGTTTACATTTTCTTAGTAGTAACAGGCATACACAGAATATTAGCGGGAATACCTTAGGTAACAGGCAGAAAGACAAATTAGGCTTGGGGGTCCCCCAATAGAACCAAGTTCCTGAGGGCCCCCACTTACCTTTTCCTCGCCGCAGGACTCTGTTTGGTCCACAGAAGCCCAAACTTCACCTATCACGGCAGGCATTGTAATTAAACCTTCAGGGACCGGGTTCCCAAGGATTCCACTCCCCTGGACCTGTATAGCACCCTGCACAGAAAACATCTTGGTCGTGGGTATGACCAGAGCTCTGGATCCCAGGGTCCAGCCCTCCTAAGAGAAGCATTACAGGCAAAACCTTGCTCTTCTCTTGCAAGGCCCGGGTACCGACCGTTTAGCTATGAAGCTTTTTTGGTCGGATCCGGAATAGCTTACTGAGGCCCAAAAGAACCTGTACGCAAGCTCAGTGAAAAACACATGTTACTTCTTGGCCAACACCTTAGACACTGGCAAAAAACTGAGGTACTCCCGGATGGGAGGGGCTTATATAGGGGAGGGTACTTCCGGTTTTGGAAGTTGCCAGTGCCAGCACCTGAAGGTATCTATATAACCCACATAGTAATGACTATGTCGCTCTGTGTCCCGTGATGTACGAGAAAGAAACCATATTTTCTGAGCATGCAGCTATATTGGGGCACCAGAAGTGCATTGCTGGTGTGTGTAGACAGGAATAGCTGCAGGATATCAGCAGCACTGAGACGCAACAAAGAATAAAAAAAAAAAAAGAGAACCATTTATATCAAGTATTTATGTTTTTTAGAGCCTACTGAGAATGTATCCATTGAACATTGTAGTTTGATTATCCCATATCATATTATTATTATTATACAGGATTTATATAGCGCCAACAGTTTGCGCAGCGCTTTACATCAGGGAAGACAGTACAGTCACAATACAATTCAATACAGGAGGGATCAGAGGGCCCTGCTCGTTAGAGCTCATATTTAATAATGTGAAGAAGTGGAGTATAATACATATTCCATAAATGTATTTATGAACATCTTAAAAATTGTATCATACTTAACCTGATATGTTTTAAAGATCAGCCACCTAAGGAGATGACACAACAATGCCTGATGTGTGTATACAGTGCACTCTTGATTCTAAAATATACTGTGTGCAATAAGTAGGAAATAAGACCACCTGTTAGTAAGAATTGCATTTTTGTACCCTGCCTGCTAAAGAGCAGTGCGGGTTTGTGCAAGTCAGGATGGCATGCAATTTTCCGTGAGTTCCCAAGATATGAACCAAGCCTAAAGCCCCGTACACACGATCGGATATCCTATGGATTTCCGTCTGATGGATTTGTCCATCGGATATCCGATGAAACTGTTTTCCATCAGTCTTGCCTACACACCATCAGTCAAAAAACCGACCGTTCCAAACGTGGTGACGTAAAACACTCTGATGAGCCGAGAAAATGAAGTTTAATGCTTCTGAGCATGCGTCGACTTGATTCTGAGCATGCGTGGGTTTTTGATCCGATGGACTTGCCCATAGACGATCTGAGTTTTCGATCAGTTTTTTATCCATCGGAAAAATTTAAAACATGTTCTATTTTTTAAAACCGATGGAAAAAAGGCCGATGGGTCCCATACACGATCGGTTTGTCTGATGAAAAGAATCCATCGGACGAAAATCCATAGGATATCTGATCGTGTGTACAGGGCTTTAGACTTAAAAGCTTCACAATGGCCCTGAATGGCTTAACCACTTGCCGACTGGCTCACTCCAATATACATCGGCAGAATGGCATGGCTGGGTGAAACCCTGTATAGCCACCCGTGATCGCGGGCACAAGAGCTAGCACGGGGATTTGCGTGTGTAAACACACCAATCTTTGTTCTGTCAGGGGAGAGGAGACATATTATTTGTTCGTACTAAGTAGGAAAAGCAATATGTCTCCTCCTCCAGTCAGTCCTATCTCCATACAGTTAGAAACACTTACTAGGGAACACAGTTAACCCCTTGATCGCCCCCTAGTCTTAACCCCTTCCCTACCAGTGACATTTACACAGTAATCAGTGCATATTTATTCACTGATCACTGTATAGATGTCAGTGGTCCCAAAAATGTGTCAAAAGTGTCCGATCTGTCCACCACAATGTCGCAGTACCGCTAAAAATCGCAGACCACCACCATTACTAGTAATAAATAATAATAATAAAAATGCCAAAAATCTATCCCCTATTTTGTAGACGCTATAACTTTTGCGCAAACCAATCAATATACGCTTATTGCGATTTTTTTTTACCAAAAATATGTAGAAGAATATATTGGCCTACACTGATGAATAAATTTGTTTTTTAAAAACATTTTTGGGGATATTTATTATAGCAAAAAGTAATATATATATATATTTATTTTCAAAATTGTCGCTCTTTTTTGTTTAAAGCGCAAAAAATAAAAACCACAGAGGTGATCAAATACCTCTAAAAGAAAGCTCTATTTGTGGGAAAAAAAGGACGCACATTAAGTTTGGGTACAGCATCGCATGACCACGCAATTGTCAGTTAAAGTGCCAAATTGTAAAAAGTGCTCAGGTCAGGAAGGGGGTAAAATCTTCTGGGGCTTAAGCGGTTAATATGGCACATTAGATGAAAAGTACAACATGAAAAAAACTAACCATTTTCAGGCCTTTGGTGCTGACACTGCAGCCTATAAATGAAATAAGTTTTTGTTTTAATTGCCCAATATATTGCAATCTATCCTTTATCTGCAGAATTAAAATGAGAAATTACTAGAAACTATTATTTCATGTGTTCCCACACAGAGAGGACGGCACCAGGGAGGAAGTGGCCACATTTTTAATTCAGAGTAATAAAGGATGTGGTTAATGGTCACCAAAAAGAAATGTGGGGACAAATAGGGAACAGAGCCTGGGAATACTTGTATGTTGTGATCACTGGAACTCTTCTGTTACCAAGAAAACTTTTATCAAAAATAATAATGGAGCTGCCATGGCTGACCCACTTCTGAAATATTAGTTGCTTGGCTGTCTTTGGCTTCACCACCAAGCTGACCAGGATTTCCTGATATGTACAGTTGTTCCAGGTCAGTGACTCGGAAAGTACCAGACAACTAACATTTTCATAAGGAGAGGTAAGTCATAGCAGTTTCTTCTATGTAGTCTGTATAAGCAAAAGTTTAAGGAGGCAGGACTTTTCAGGCACCATAAAATTACAATGCTGTTTCCATAAATCAGTATAGCTTGACTGATACAAAATTTAAAAGAAAAATAACGTAAAAAGGTTATGGGATGAAGCAAAAAGAGCAATATAGTCATAAAGACCCCAAACTTAGTCTAGCTCTATCACCCACTATACTGGAGCATATATTATTAAATTATGGGGAAACCCCTCTAATGTAACAATCATTTGCCCCTATAGTGGTTGTGATAGATGATTTAGCTTGATGCGCTTCCCGGATTAGAGGGTCAATTTTTCGAAAGTAACCACTTCAGCTCCGGAAGCTCCCCCTTCATAACCAGGAAATTTTTTGCTATTTAGAAGAAATAAGGATAAAGGAGCGACCGATGATCAAAGAGGTAATTCATTTGTATTTTATTTGAAGCAATAAAAAGAGGCCAACACGTTTTGAGTGGATTAGAGACTCCCCCCTTTAAAAATAGTTATTATTTAGAATTTTTTTGATTTTCGTTCTTTCTAATTTTTGGATTTTCCTTTCTTATTTTCGGATTTTTGACTTTTTGGATTTTCGAATTTCCAAATTTTCAAATTTCCGAATTTTTGAATCTCCGAATTGTCGAATTTCCGAATTCCGAATTTTCAAATTTACGAATTCCAAGTTTTCGAATTCCGAATTTTCGAATTTACGAATTTTCAAATTTTCAAATTTATGAATTACAAATGTTTGAATTTACGAATTTATGAATTTTCAAACAAATTTTTCGGCAGTGCACATGTCTACTTTTTTTATTAGATATGTTTTATAGCAGAAAGTAAAGAATATATTTTTTTTTCAAAAGTTGAGGTGATTAACCTCCCTGGCGGTATAATTCTGTCTGGAATTATGTACCAAAAGCGGTACAATTATTTTGCATGGAAATTTGGTGTTATGTATTGTAGGCCTGCAATCCTTAGTAATTACTTACTTAAACCTGACCAAACAAGAGTCTAGTAGACATCCCGGGTATGATAAAGTTTGAAACACAAAATCATAAATTATAATATAATAAATAACTATAAATAATTATAACAAATAGTAATGTAATTATAATAAAAATTATTCAATAATGTAATCAAATCAAAAACACTGAAATTTGCTCAGTTGCAGAATTGTCGCTGTCATTAGATTTAGTGTTTGATGACGAATTTCCCCACAAATTGCTATCGCTCAATTCTGCAATTGATTCTAATTTATTATCGCAGTTTTTTAGCTGGTCTAAAACCACTTTTGACATAAAGGTACACTTTTTGGTTGCTATGGACAATCTCCAGATTCCAGGCAGAAAGAACAGTTTTTATAATATAAAAGTGCATGCAGGGCACTGGACAGACCACCAAAGGGTGTGTATAATTATTTGATACAGTACTGTAATCAGTAAGATTACAGTGTACTGTATCTATCCTGTGTTTTTAACTTTTTGAATTTGGTGCCAAACTCCGCCCCCATGCGCCGTAACATCGCAGGGAACGGAACTCGGCACTCGGCAGTGTGAATCGAGAGAGACACGGCTCACACACACTGCGGGGAGACATCGTAGGAACCAGGGAACAAGGTAAGTAACTTCCCCTGGATACTGCGATGCAGCCCAAGTCTGGCTCGGGGTTACCG
Source organism: Rana muscosa (assembly GCA_029206835.1). Taxonomy (NCBI): domain Eukaryota; kingdom Metazoa; phylum Chordata; class Amphibia; order Anura; family Ranidae; genus Rana; species Rana muscosa. Next base: position 79,249,459 of record CM055116.1, on the reverse strand, counting down.
CTCTTAGCATTAAAAACTCACCCCGAGCCTGACTCGGGAATACCGCTAAGGGGATTAAATACCACCAAAAGAAAGCTCTATTTGTGGGGGAAAAAAGAAAATCTATTTTATTTGGGTACAGCATCTAAAAACCGCACATTTGTCAGTTGAATTAACGCTGTATCGCAAAAAATGGCGTGGTCATTAAGGGGGTAAAACCTTCCGGGGCTGAAGTGGTTAACTGGTAATTGAGTGGTCATGCAACACTGTACCCAAACAAAATTTATATCCATTTTTCCCAACAAATAGAGCTTTATTTCAGTTGTATTTAATTACCACTGTTTTTTTTTTTGCACTATAAACGAAAAAAGAGCATCAATTAAAAAAAAAAAACGTATTTTCCATTTCAAAATTAACTTTGGGAAATCCTCTGCCCTTAACATCTCTGTGGACCCTGGTGTGACGGAGCCTCCGACCTTCTTTTCCCTTCCAGTGGGCATTAACGGCGATTAAATACTTAGGCACCAACATCACTTCTGACCCGTCCAAACTATATAAATCCAACTTTGAGCCACTTCTTATCAAATTGAAGGAGGAACTGGTGCACTGGCATTCTTTAACCCTGACATGGTTTGGCCATTGCAATGCCCTCAAAATGACACTGCTACCTCGGATCCTCTTTCTACTGCAAGCCCTTCCTATTCGGCTTCCGCCACTTTTCTTTTGCACTATTGGCTCCCAGTTCCGGAAATTTTCTGGTCACATCAGAAACCACGTCAGGCGCTGCAGAGACTATCGCTACCAATGGTCTCAGGGGGCCTCGCTCTTGCAGATATTCAGACATATTATAGGGCCGCACATCTCAACAGGACTGTTGATTGGCATTGCCATGGGGAGGTCAAGCTCTGGAACTCCATGGAATTGGAAGACTCTTGAGGTACGGCTCTGAGTTGGCCTTGGATATCTTCCCCCATTCCTAGAGAGCTGTGCGTACATCCTACCTTGGGCAGTACTTTACAGATTGCTCTGGAAATTTTTCTAAACTCTTCAATTTCTCCACATCCCTCGCCCCTGGATTCCCATCTCAGGTAATCCCAAATTCATTTCCGGTCTTCAGGGTGGGCAGTTTTGTCATCTTAAAGCTCAGGGCTATACCCACTTGATGAACTTCCACACATGCACAGGGACCTTAATTTACTCTGACCTAGCCCATCTTATTGACCCTCCTCTGGACTTTTGGGGTGGTCTTCAACTGCACTTTTTTTCTCCGACGTTGCTCCCGTACCCCAGGTATCTTACGCCCACTCACTTGTTTTTAATCACTACGTCATTCCCTCTCTTTGCTATATTCCTCCCTGATTCACCCTGGAGGAGAACATGTCCCTCTATTTCTCACTAAATGGGAAACTGATCTGGCTCTGAGTTTTACTCCTGCCCAAACACTAAAGATTCTCCATTTTGCTCAAAAGTCGTCCATTGCCACGCGGGTACAGGAGACTAGTTATAAGATCCTTACTCGATGGTACAGGGTCCCCACCCAACTTCACTGTATGTTCCCCCAGGTCCCAGACTCCTGTTGGCATTGTGGCGCGGTGGGTGGGACGATGCTCCACATTTTTTGGGAATGTCCCAAAATTCAACGGTTTTGGCAAGATGTCACCGCTATCATTAAACAACTTACAGCTGTCGATCTGCATGCTAACCTGGGGGCCTGTTTATTGCATCTGACGAAATGACCTATTAAAAAATAAAAATCTTTTCTCACAATGCAACTCCTAAATGCAGCAAAGGCCTGCATTCCGCTTCGCTGGAGAGATGCTGACCCCCCTACGAAAGCTCTGTGGTTCGCTAAAGTCAACAACATACGAGACATGAAGAATTCACAGCCACACTATGTAACACGGAAGAGTTGTGTACAGAAACATGGAGGAATTATTTTGTGTATACCGATCGATGCCTACCTCAATGATCTCTCCACCGCCCAGTGAACTTCCGCATGCCTTTTCTTCCCCCCTACTCACCCAAACCCCCCCCCCTTTTTTTCTCCCGTTCGGTCCTCTTCCCTGTTTCTTTTTCCTCTGCGTCCCTTCCCTAGCTCTGCTTTCTTTCTCTTTCTTCCCTGTTCCTCCCAATTACATGATACTAGATGAGTGGAACCTTTTTGACCACTCATGGTCTTCCACCTGCCGACACGTATGACCTCACCATGTGTGCCATTTCTTGTTTCATTGCCAATTTTTTAATGTTTGCTCTCCTAACTTGTGGGTGAGCAGTATTATATATGCTACAGTCGTGGTATTGGATTAGAATTTTGCATACTTCCTCTGGGATCGTTATCCTTTTTTTTGTTTGTCAACCATTCCATATATTGAAGTTTCTATTGTCAATGTACTAAGCTGCATATTTCTATTGCATATGTTTTTCGATGACTCTTTTATACTAATGAAGGAATTACAAAAAAAACACACACCCACAAACACCCATCCCCCCAACATTGAGTGCATCATATATGGTGTACCAGATGCAGACTTTATCAATGCTTCCCATCAATAGATGTTCACACACATTTGTGTAGGAACATTTTAACATTTAGTATAGTGCAGAAACATTCTCACTATAGACACCAATAATAATCATAAAATAGATTCACGTGCTTAAATATATCCAATGGTAACTAAATACTTCATTAAGACCTATAGCAGATTGATGGGCAGGCGGGACATTCCTCCTTCTGAGTGGATGTGATATGACGTCCTATCAGAGAGCGCCGCTCGCGGGACTGCGCAGCGGTGTGATCTGTCACTGGCTGTGTCCACTGGACATGATTGTACCAGCTCACTGTCGGTACCATGTTACAGCTGTGACCAATCAAACAGATCACATTACAATTGTAAACAATGGAAAGCTTCCTTTCATGCCATTCATTGTGTACAATTGTATTGCTAGCTGTGATTGGTCAGTGTGATCACATGGTACAGCCAGGGCCAATAACATCATCTGTACTATGTGATTAGCGCTAGCCAATCACAGCCAATCACAACAAAACAAACTGAATGAATCACTTTCATTCAGTAAAATGCTTGCTTATAACAATGAAATTCACTGCTATAAGCAAACACAACTGGGTTGATTTACTAAAAGGAAAAAGACTGTGCATTTTGAAAGTGCAGTCACACTCTGCAAGTGCAATTTCTCCAGAGCTTGGTAAATGGGGTAAAGCTACACGTTGTAAAGAGTACTCAATCACGTGCAAGGAAAATAAAAAAAACAGCATTTTTGCTTGCACATGATTGGATGATGAAAGTCAGTAGAGCTTCTGCTTATTTACTAAGCTCTGGAGCAACTGCACTTGCAGAGTGCACAGTATATATAAAAAAAATCCTGATCACTTCCTCAGAGTACTACAATGTTACTATTGTAACATTATATTGCTCTGGTCACAGTGTCTTAAAAAAAAAGAAAATCGTAGAAAAAAAAAAAAAATTTAATAAAAAATGACAAAATGTAAAAATAAATATTCATTTTTTTTCCGTACTGTCACAGTTCAGTGTCCCTAAACACCGCCACACCAGTTATATGATGACACTGTACTGCACCGGTGACAGTATGTAAAAAAAAAAAAACAGTGAAATAGTTTTTTTTCTTTTCTTCATTTTCCAAAAAATTATGACAAAAAATTACAACTTCAAAAAACTCGCTATGCCTCTTACTAAATACCTTGGACTTTCTACTTTTCAAAAAAAGGGTCATTTGGGGGATATCTGTACTGTCTTAACATTTTTGGGCCTCAAGAAATGAGATACATAGGGATTGATCAATTTTCAGATATATATACCATAGTTTGTGGACTCTAACCTACAACTTTCCTACAGACAAAATAATATACACTGATTTGGGTTATTTTCACCAAAGAAATATAGTAGAATACATTTTGGCCTGCATTTATGAAAAACAATGATTTATTTGCAAAATTTTATAACAGAAACAAAGAAAAATGTTTTTTTTTTCTTGTTTAATATTTTTAATTTTTAAAAATGTTTTTTTTTCATTCATTTAGCAAAAACTAGCAAACCCAGTGGTGAATAAATACCACCAAAAGAGAGTTATTTTTGTGTGAACAAAATGATAAAACTTAGTTTGGGTACAGTGTAGCATGACCGCTCAATTATAATTCAAAGTGCAACAGCGCTGAAAGCTGAAAATCGGCCTGGGCAGGAAGGAGATAAAAGTGCCCGGTATTGAAGCAGTTAAATTAGCTGAGGCTGTTTTCGCATTCAAAAAGAAATAGTCACTTTTATGTAAAAAATAAATAAAAAATCATAGTCATAATACATCCAAATGCACTTTTTCGGGGAGAATATCTTCTTAATGCAGGCAGCTGGTACCATGTCTGGGACATTACCCACAGTGCAGCTTTCCATGCAATTTAATCCTGGAACTTTTTATGTTGTTATTCTTTTATATTTTATACCAATTAATCAATACTGTTTTTTCTGGAAATAGAATTGTCATTTTGTGGTGCCTCAAAAGTCCTGCAGGTGACAAAACGTTTGCTTTTACAGATTTATATTAGCACGTGGTACAGTCACGACAGCCGATTTAAATAATAAATAGCAGTTTCTATATTCTCTCAGAACACCTTTCATATTTCATATCCTGAAAGGATACAGTTCTGACTTCTAGAGCAATAGAAATGAAAGTCAAAAGAGAGCTTTTAGGAGCGTGTCTTAATTAAGGTAATTAATGTAATTAATGTAATTGAAATCGTTTTTTTTCTTATTTAATGAAATAATGCATCTCTCTCTTTAGAATTAAGCAATGCACTAATTGTTCCTGAAAGAGAGGAAAAAACAAGCAATGACCTAACTACAACAGCCAACCGAATCTCAAGGTGACACCATATCTCGGGGTTTAGTAGCTTGCAGCCTGAATAGAAGAATATAGCAGTGTGCCAAGCAACTTTGATCTCAGCAACAGGTACCAGGATTCACATGCCCACCAAAATTAACATATTGGAGCCGAGACAGATTAAAGTGATATTAAAGTTTTTTTTGGGATGCTTCCTGCCGTCTGGGACATCCAAACCTCCACCTGGATCCAAGGTCCGGATAGCTAGAGAGGAGAACAAGTTATACTTACCTGCTCTGTGTGGTGTTTTTGCACAGAGCGGCACAGATCCTCCTCTTCTCGGGTCCCGCGCCTGCCTCCTGCCCCCACAGCAAACAGTTTGCTATGGGGGCACCCGAGCTGAGCTGCTGGCCTGTGTGGTGGAGGCGGAGCAGTGGGCGGTAATTAAATGTGTGCAGGGAGGAGGCGGAGGACCCGCTGCCAGGCAGCATGTGCGCTGGCTCTGCACACTGAAGTCAGGCCGGCGGAAGAGGGGCTCAGGATCGAGGAGGCTCCCTGCTCTTTGCAGCTGCCGCTTCCGCCCTCGCTACCAATGATTCGGGTGAGATTTTGTCATGCCTGCCCCAATGACAGCTAATCCACCCTGATTGCTGCAGATTCCTCCACTGACATCAACTGGAGGAGGAGCTGCAGGACTGGTAAAATCCGAGGGGTTAGTAAACCCGAGGTGTGTGTGGTGGTGGAGGGATGGGGGTATCTGGTGTGAGTGTTAGGGGAGCTGTCATCAGAGTGAAGAGTGGATAGTAAAAAAAAAAAAAAACTGCCAGTAAATCCCTTATACAGCCAATTTCCTGTTTCTTGTCTGGTCAATAGCCTGGGCTTATGACATCATGCACAGCTCTCTCTCTCTCACTCTCGTGAGAGTTTGCCAGGAAGAGAGGGGGGATGAGTCATACGAGGGCCAATGACTCGTATAGAAGTCAATGCAAGTCGCCCTGCGTCGCCCCCAAAAGTAGTACAGGAACCTTTTTCTAAGTCAGAGCGACTCAGGTCGCTCCTATTAGAACGGTTCCATAGCACAGACCGGGACGTGACTCCTCAGGCGACCGAGTCGCCTGAGGAGTCACCCCTGTGTGAACCGGGTCTAAAAAAAAACCCAGCCGGCAATGTTTATCAACAACATTGCTCAGCCGAAAGATAACATTTTTTTTTTCTTTTTGTATCTTACTGTTTTTTTTCATCTACAGATCAAAGGGATGAACTTCGATCTGCAGGTGGAAGCGGCTTAAAGTGGTTGTAAACCCACTTTTTCAACTTGCACCTACAGGTAAGCCTAGATTAAGGCTTACCTGTAGGTGCAAGAAATATCTCCTAAACCTACACGGTTTAGGAGATATTTAGTAAAAATGACATTGCTCCGTGTCTACGGCGCATGCGCGCCGTAGAGAACGGCGCATTCATGGGGTTAATCCCATTCACAAAATCGGCTACTTCCCAGCAATAGCTGGGCGTAGCCGATTGTGACGGCTCTTGCGCGCATGTGCAGAGTGACGTCACCGCCGCTCCGGCCAATCACAGCGCCGGAGCGGCGCTGTGATTGGCTGCAGCGGCGATAGCCGGAACTAACCTTCCGGCTATCACCGCAGCGATGGATGCGGCTAGATGGAGGGACGCGGACGGCTTCGGGGCCCCGATCTAAGGTAAGTGGTACATAATGAGCTAATATGCTAGTCATACTAGCTCATTATGCCTTTCTCTTACAGGTGGGGGGAAAAAAAAAAAAACTAAATGTGGGTTTACAACCACTTTAAAGCAACCTGTGAAGTAAAAAAAAAAAAAATATATATATATATATATATATATATATATATATATATATATATAAAATGTTTAATTGTTCCTCTGCTTAACCCCTTAATAACCCACAATTTACTCTAATCACCTTATTAACTCTTTATTCTCCTTCTCCATTTAATTATTATTTTCCTGCTGATTTTTTATTTCTTTTTTGTTCACAATTTTATGATTTATTATTAATTAAAAACTTTATTTTGTTTGCTATGTTCGTTGATATTTTTACACATATTTACATGTTTCACATTGGAAAAAGCACAACATTTTTTAAATATTTTTTAATTTGATTTAATTTGTAAATAACTTTTTAATGCTTTGTACCATTGCAGACATCTCGAGCATATCGACGAGGACTAAAAAAAAGTATTGATGCATCCCTAGTTGATTTTGATTGTTGATTTTAGTATCTAATACAACTTGACATTTCTTAGGGGTGAGCGCAAAAAAGGTTTTTTGATTTGTTGATATTATATTTTTATTTGCTATTTTTTTTTTCCCATGAAAGCGGGGTTACTCTCTAAGGGGTTAAACTTTATTATTTCTAATATTGGTCCTGTAGTGTTACTCATGTACTCACAATTACAAATGTTTCTCTTTATACAACTGCAATTAGTGGCCAGCTTTTCTGAAAAGCGATTTACCTGTCAGAAACAAGCTGCTGGATTGTTCGTTCATTTGGTGGCCAGCTGTAGAAGTCTAAATTGGCGCCGGCCCCTGATGACGACAATTTCTATAGAAACATGAATATCGGATTGCTAGAGCTCATTTTCATTTGTGTTTTTCTGAACGGAATGCAGGACACAATTTCCAAAGCATATGGATAAACATTGGAGACATCTGCTCGCAGAAGGTGTGAAATATTACTCGGCACTGCAAATGCGGGTATGTTTTGTTTCTCAAAATACGAAGCGGCGATAGAGATCCTTCAACAATTTTCGACAGGCTTAAAGATTACTTAAAGGTAAACTCCAGGTAAGCATCTTAACACAGAGATGAAATGCTGATATGAGAGCTGGTGTATCTGCCACAAGATTCGTATTGATGTCTCTACATTCCTGAGATTTATACAGCCTTGTCATATAGCACAGCCAGCCAAATAAAAAATACTGCAATGAACTAATGCAGCAAAAGTTGTGTCCTTGCCTCCAGACTGTGATTGGACAGTGAAGGAGAAGCAACACACTAATAAGCTCATCACTCTGAACTCTCCTCCTGTCGACATTAGGGTTACCACCTTTTCTTCAAGCCAAACCCAAACACTTTAGCGGCCTGGGACACCTGTGGGTGTGGCCAAATTGCTCTTGCTGACATCATTGCCCTGCCCCCCATTGATGCCTAACCTGCCCCTCAGACAGCCGCCCGCAGTGTGACTATTTTGGTTACTTTGGGAGCCACAGCCCGGTCTGAACATTGTTTCTGGGTTTTAGTCTGCCTGAAACCCGGACACATGATTCAAAACCCGGACTGTCCGGGTGAATCCCGAACAGGTAGCAACCCTAGTAGGCATGTTCATGAGCATGGCTTCACAACTGATTGGCTTCTTGTGCCACTTTTCCCTCTTCCAGTCTGAGTTATTTTTTAAAGAGGTTAACTCCATTAACCACTTCCCGCCCCGTCAATAGCAGATTGAGGTCCGGGAAGTGGTTGTGTTATCCACACTGGACGTCATATGACGTCCTGCGGGATAACAGCCGCCGCGCGCCCGGGAGGGCGAGCATCGTGGCGATCGGTGGAGCGGTGGGTCAGTCTGACCCACCGCTACACTGATCTCGGTAAAAAGCCTCCGGCGGAGGCTTTTTACCACGTGATCAGCCGTGTCCAATCACGGCTGATCACGATGTAAACAGGAAGAGCCGTTGATCGGCTCTTCCTCACTCGCGTCTGACAGACGCGAGTAGAGGAGAGCCGATCGGCGGCTCTCCTGACAGGGGGGGTTCGCGCTGATCGTTTATCAGCGCAGCCCCCCCTCGGATACCCACACTAGACCACCAGGGAAGCCCCCCAGGACGCCCCAGGAAGCCCCAAGCATGTGGATGGCCCCCATGGCCATCCACATGTAATAATAAATAAATAAATAAATATGCCAATCAGTGCCCACAAATGGGCACTGACTGGCACTATGATGGCACCACCACAATGTGTGGTGGCTGGCATTGCTGGGCATCAGTGTCCATCAGTGCCACCTACTAGTGTCCATCAGCGCCACCTATCAGTGCCCATCCGTGCCCATCTGTGCCCATAAGTGCCCACCTATCAGTGCCCATCCGTGCCACCTATCAGTGCCGCCTATAAGTGCCCATCAGTGCCGCCTATTAGTGCCCATCAGTGCCGCCTATGAGTGCCAATCAGTGCCGCCTATGAGTGCCAATCAGTGCCGCCTATGAGTGCCAATCAGTGCCGCCTATCAGTGCCCATCAGTGTCGCCTTATCAGTGCCCATCAGTGCCGCCTTATCAGTGCCCGTCATTGAAGTAGAAAAGGTACTTATTTACAAAAAAATTAACAGAAACAAAGAAAAACGTCGTTTTTTTCAAAATTTTCGCTCTTTTTTTATTTGTTGTAAAAATCGCAGAGGCGATCAAATACCACCGAAAGAAAGCTCTATTTGTGGGAACAAAATGATAAAAAATTTGTTTGGGTACAGTGTAGCATGACCGCGCAATTGTCATTCAAATTGCGACAGCGCTGAAAGCTCAAAATTGGCTTGGGCAGGAAGCTGTATAAGTGCATGGTATTGAAGTAGTTAAAATTCTGTTACTTACTCTGGCTGCTCATAAACCCTTTCACTGTCACCCTTGATGGCAGCCCTGGCAAGTAAACGGCCACCCAAGTTTTAAAGCAATGTGTTTGTTTACTTTAAATCCACCCACTCCCTTATCTTCACCACCACCACTGTGGCTCACCTGTCCCATCTGGGTGCCTGGGACCTCCATGGCAGGTGTCAGAATAAAGAGCGTCCACCATACCTCCCAACATTTTAAGATGGGAATGAGGGACACCTACTGGCAAATGTATGTAGGCGTAGGACACGCCCCCTGTCACACCCCCTTAAAGGAGAATTAACAAAAAAAAAAAAGGTTAATAAAATCCACAAGGGCTTTTTTTTTACCACTACTATTCCTTTATATTGTCTATTAAAATGTACAAATGCAGCAATTTAGAAATTAGATGAATGGTTTAGCACTGGGAAACACTTTTTGAATGATAAAAAGTGAATTTTTCTATACACTTATATAGATCAGATCAAATGAAGGACAAATGAGGAGGAAAGAGGGACATTGCTCCAAATCAGGGACAGTCCCTCGAAATTAGGGACAGTTGGGAGCTATAGCGTCCACTGATATCCCGTGGGTGGTATGAACCCAGAAGCGCTCAGCTCTGAGCCCTTCCAGGTTCACAACTGTCAAGCAATAATATAAAAAGAAAAAACTGCGCTAATTGGTAGTAAATAAGTTTAGAACTCTCTAAGCAGCAATAATAGTGGGATAAACACCAAACAGATAGAAGGAAAAAATGCGCTAATGAGTCCAAAAAGGAAAAGGAACTGTCAAGCCTCTGCTCTGGCCGGGGTAAAAGCTGTTTGGGCACAATCTGTGCTTGATTAGCTTAACCACTTATCCACCGCCCACCGCCGAATAACGGCGACAGGGTGGTTCCTTAACGCTGGGAGGGCGTTATATAACGTCCTCCCAGAATCGCGCTCTAGCGCATCACGGATCAGGAAAATCGGCGCTGATAGCGTCCGTTTACTGCGTGATCGCTCCGTCAAATGACGGAGCATTCACTTGTAAACAGACCGGCATCATGTGATGACGCCGGTTCCTCTCTCCCCTCTCTGTACCGATCGGTACAGTGTGAGATGGGAGAGAGCGGATGGCAGCAGCACTGTGGGCTGGATCTGTGACAATTGCAGTCACAGATCCAGCCATCCATCCACCCATGCTCAGCCATCCCTGTCCATACTGTGCAATACCCTGCCAATACTCTGCCCATACTGTGCAATACCCTGCCAATACTCTGCCCATACTGTACAATACTCTGCAATACCCTGCCCATACTGTGCAATACTGTGCAATACCCTGCCCATACTGTGCAATACTCTGCCCATACTGTGCAATACCCTGCCATGCTGTGCAATACCCTGCCATGCTGTGCAATACCCTGCCATACTGTGCAATACCCTGCAATACTCCACAATACCCTGTGCAATACTCCGCAATACCCTGCCCATATTGTGCAATACTCTGCAATACCCTGCCCATACTGTGCAATACTCTGCAATACCCTGCCATACTGTGCAATACCCTGCCATTCTGTGCAATACCCTGCCATACTCCGCAATACCCTGCAATACTCCGAAATACCCTACAATACCCTGCAATACTCCTCAATACCCTGCAATACTCCGCAAGGGGACGTCCCCCCCCTCCTGCCGCCCTCCGGTGCTTCTACCGACTCACCGCTACGATCGAAGCCAGGATTGTTTTTTTTGTTTTTTTTTTATTTCAGGCTTCCCAGCCTAGAGGTGAGATGTGGGTTCTTATTGACCCCATATCTCACTGTAAAGAGGACCTGTCATGCCATATTCCTATTACAAGAGTTGTTTACGTTCCTTGTAATAGGAATAAAAGTAATCAAAAAATTAATTTTTGCAGAAAAACATGTCAAACTAAAATAAATGAAGTATAATGAACAATATATTTTTTTTTTTTAAAGCGCCCCTGTCCCCGTGAGCTCGCATACAGAAGCGAACGCATGCTTAAGTCCCGCCCACATATGAAAACGGTGTTCAAACCACACATGTGAGGTATCTCTGCGAACATTAGAGCAAGAGCAATAATTTTGGCCCTAGACCTCCTCTGTAACTCAAAACATGTAACCAGCAAAAATATTTAAAGCGTCGCCTATGGGGATTTTTAAGTAGCGAAGTTTGGCGCCATTCCACGAGCGTGTGCGATTTTGAAGGGTCACATGTTAGGTATCTATTTACTTGGCGTAACTTCATCTTTCACATTATGCAAAAACATTGGGCTAACTTTACTGTTTTTTTTTTTTTCTAAGCACAATACTATTTTTTTCTGTAAAAAATGCGTTCGAAAAATTGCTGCGCAAATACCGTGCGAGATAAAAAGTTGCAATGACCACTATTGTATTCTCTAACTTCTTTGCTAAAAATATATATATATATATATATAATGTTTTGGGGTTCGGTGTAATTTTCTAGCAAACAAATGATGATATTTACATGTAGGAGAGAAATGTCAGAATTGGCCTGGGTGCTCCAGAACACCTGAAGGTGCTCCCTGCATGTTGGGCCTCTGTATGTGGCCACGCTGTGCAAAAGTCTCACACATGTGGTATCGCCATACTCGGGAGTAATAGCAGAATGTGTTTTGGGGTGTAATTTGTGGTATGCATATGATTTGTGTGAGAAATTACCTGCTAATATGACAATTTTATGAAAAAAAAGAATCTTGATTTTGCAAAGAATCGTGGAAAAAAATGACAACTTAAAAAAACTCACAATGCCTCTTACTAAATACCTTGGAATGTCTTCTTTCCAAAAAGGGGTCATTTGGGGAGTATTTGTACTTTTCTGGCATCATAGGGTCTCAAGAAATGAGATAGGCCGTCAGTACATCAGATGTGATCAATTTTCAGATATTGGCACCATGGCTTGTGGTCTCTATAACTTTCACAAAGACCAAATAATATACACCAATTTGTACTTATTTTTACCAAAGATATGTAGCAGTATAAATTTTGGCCAAATTTTTGGAAGAAAAATTACTAATTTGCTAAATTTTATAACAGAAACAAAGAAAAATATTTTTTTTTACAGAATTTTCAGTCTTTTTTCTCTTATAGCGCAAAAAAAAAAAAAAAACAGCAGTGATTAAATACCACTAAAAGAAAGCTCTATTTGTGTGAAAAAAAAGGACAAAAATTTCATATGGGTACAGTGTTGTATGACTGAGTAATTGTCAGTCAAAATGTGAGAGCACCGAAAGCTGAAAATTGGTCTGGTTATTAAGGGGATTTAAGTGCCCAGTGGTTAAACACAAGGCAGAGGTGACATTATAGGGGGTATTTACTAAAACTGCATGGTGCATAATCTGGTGCAGCTGTTCCTAGACCAATCAGCTTCCAAGTTTTATTGCCAAAGCTTAGTTGAACAAGCGAAAGTTAATAGCTGATTGGCTACTGTGCACAGCTGCACCAGATTCTGAGTGCACCAGATCCTGCACTTTCTGCTTCCCAGCTCTGACCCAACTTCTTTATAGCCAGCACAAAGTAAGGGGAGTGCACAGTGATGTAAGGGCAGGTGGGGGGGACTTGGTAATTCTGATGCGGGGGGCTCTTGACATCTGATCTAAGGGGGGTGGGGTGCTCTGAGCATCTGCTTATAATTATTATGAGCATAATACAATTCTATGCCAGTTGAAAAGGAGGATCACACACCGCTGGTATCATCCACAGGAAACTTTATTAGAGAATGCATAGAAAGACCATGTTCTGTCTGAGCAGTTTCCAATAAAGTTTCTTGTGGATATATCAGCGGTGTTTGACCCTCTTTTTCAGACTTGCATCATCTGCTACATGAGGGTAAGTGGACTCCGTGCCGCTCTGCACCTGCCCTTCACATTGCTGCGAACAGTGGCACTATTTGATGGGCACAGTGACAGCATTTGATGTGGCACTATTTGATGGGCACAGTGAGAGCATTTGATGTGGCACTATTTTATGGGCACAGTGGCAGCATTTGATGGGCACAATGGCACCATTTGATGGGCACAGTGCCTGCGTTGGATGGGCACAGTGGCTGTATTTGATGGCACAGTGGCTGCGTTTGATGGGCACAGTGTCTGCGTTTGATGGCACAGTGGCTGCTATTGATGGGCACAGTGGCTGCAATTTATGGGCACAGTGGCTGCAATTGATGGGCACAGTGGCTGCGTTTGATGGGCACAGTGGCTGCTATTGATGGGTACAGTGGCTGCGTTTGATGGGCACAGTGGCTGTGTTTGATGGGCACAGTGGCTGCATTTGATGGGCACAGTGGCCGCCCCCCCCCAAAAAAAAATTTTGAGCACCAGCCGCCACTGGCTGTGACAGTTACATACCCCAGCAGGAGGATAGGTACACTTTGGATATCCCAACCAATTCTATGTCACTTTACAGAGTAATAGGGAACATAAACTATGATCAAATGTGTTATCACCAAAACCTGTAACAATAAAATTAAGAGGATATTATTTAATATGATCGAGTAGATACATTTATATAGTTATACAGACTCAACTGGTCCTTTGAGGGCAATCGTAATGCTGATGCGACCTGCAAAGTAATTGAGATTGACACCTCTGCTCTAATGTGTCATCTGTTTACAAAACATTTAACAAAAAGCTTTCTTGACGCTCTAAAGCAGGGATCCCCAACCACCGGGCAGCATGAGAGAGCCGACGAACCGGCGGCCAGCTTGAGAGATATGGCGGGCGGATGAGAGAGCAGAGAGATGACATAATCTCTCACTGCCTGCCCTGCATCACTGTTGTTCCGCCCTCACCATGCAGCTGCGGGCAGCAGAGAGATTACATCATATCTCACTGCCCACCCTCTCTCAGGGACACAGCCAATGCACAGCAGTTGGCAGCAAGAAGAAGAAAAAAACAGATACAATGTCAATACAGAACGACATTTGATTAATCCTTTAATAAATTCTATTCCCTTTACAAAATGACAGGTACACTTAAATTACAACAGTTTATATTCAACCAAAGATTCCTGTTCAATAATAAACACAACAAGCACATAGGAAAACCACAGACGACCGTGCAGCATAAGGAATGATTACTTTCAATTAGCAATTTGCTTGAAGCAAACAAATGACTTTTATTGCATCACATTCATAATATGTTAGTTTACTCAGAAAATGATTTATCTAGGCGTTCTTCTAACTTAACATATTACAGACTGCTAAGGTCTAAAAAAATAAAAAAATAAATTACATTTACTAAAGTTTGTCTTAACTTAAAAAAAATAAAAAATTAAGTTTGTCAACACTTAAATCTAAAAACGAGGCTGATTGAATGCATTATTTAAAGTATTTATTTAAATACAAGCAGTGTAATTACTTGAATTAGACTTGGTATCATGTACAGCAGAGCGGGAGAAGAAACAAATAGCACAAGTAGCCAAACAGTTCTTGTATTATTAAGAAGCATGCTGATAGGAGGAGAGAGAGAAAAGTGACATAAAGATGATCTCATCATTCTGCTGTTTCAAGTGGGGGGGGGGGGGGGGGCGGCGGGTCCACAACAGCCTTTACTCAAAAAAATTGTAAGATGATGCTAAGATTCAATACAGGAGATTTAGGCTACCTTCACACTGCAGCTCCCAGCCGTTAGCGCTAAAGCGCTGCTCGTTTTTGCGGAGCTTTAGCGCTGTTTTATTAGCGCTTTTGCAGCACTTTTTCAGCCGCTAGTGGGGCGCTTTTTACCTAAAAGTTGTAAAAAGTCTAGTTTTGTGTCACTTTCAAAGCGCTTTTCAGGAGCCTGGGAAGCGCTGCCCATTCATTGCAATGGGCAGGGTGTTTTGGGAGTGCTATTTACAGTGCCCCCAACCCGCCCCAAAGATGCTGCTTGCAGAACTTTTCGTAACGTCCCGCAAGCGCACCGCCCTAGTGTGAAAGACACACTGCAATGAATGGGAGGCAGTTTTCAGGTGCTTTTCAGAGGCTATTTCTAGCGCTTAAGTCAATAAAAACTGCGTTAGTGTGAAAGTAGCCTAAAGTTGATGTAAACCCGATTGATGAAATTTGACCTCGGCACATATATCTGCAGTGTTTTCTTATCTCTCTTTAAAGCTCTAAGTGCTGTGTCTTTCTCCTGCCCCGTTCTTCTGTTATCAGCATGATAACTTCTGACAAGTTCTCCGACAACTGTGATAAAACCAGGCTGAATTTCGTGTCAGGGTTGGTGCTATATATAGGTTAGCAGAGAGGTGGTCTATTTACAGCACAGTTCTGCAAGTCTCTGCCTATGTGGAGTGGGGGGGGGGGGGGTGTGCCTTTTCTCCAATTACATCGGGCGGAGGACACAGCCCGCAGACACAGCTGTCAGGAAGATCCTGCCAGCAACAGACGTTCCAGACTCACTTGCGCGCAATCACGGGCGCCAATGCATCCCCATTAGGCTATTTAAGCCTGAAACTTGTGAACTCTGCTGTCTGCTCTACAGAGTTCCGTGTGTCCTTGCTTATCTGAAATCTGTTCCTGTGTTTATCCAGCTTACCTGCGGCCTGTCTGACTACTCTTCTGCCTGCCCCTCTGGTTCTTCTGCTGCCCGCCTGATAACCAAACCGGCTTGCCTGACCTTCCTAGAGTGCTATCCAGCTTGTTCCTGGTTCCAGTCCTCTGTTCCAGTTCCAGTCTGCTGAGCCTGTCTGCTGTTCCAGCTTGTACCTGGTTCCAGTCCACTGCTCCAGTTTTGGTCTGCTGAGCCTGTCTGCTGTTCCAGTCTGTTCCTGGTTCCAGTCCTCTATTCCTGTTCCAGTCCGCTGAGTCTGTCTGCTTACCCAGTTGGTTCCTGGTCCTATCCGCTGTCCTTGATCCTGCCTGCTCCGGGACCCATCCAGCTGTTCCAGTTCCTGTTTCTTATCTCCTGCAAGGAATTCCTGGACTTCTGGACTACCTCCTGCTGTCGATCCTGCCAGGCACTCGTACCACTCCTCACTCCTGCGCTTCCTGTTTACTCTATCAGGGGCCTCGACTCGGAGGCGTAAGAGAGGCCTCCCTCTGCAATTTGGGCTCAACCACTAGTTATGTGACAACAGCAGAGGGACATTGCAGGATTCTGCTGACAAGGTAAGTTACCTGGACTAGGATTCTGCAATGCAATCCAGAGTGTGGCTCGGGGGTTACCGCCAATGTTACTGAAATTTAACCCCAAGCCACACTCGGGATTACTGTCAGGGGGGTTAAAGATTCTTATTGGATACAGATGGCTCTATAGGCAGACAGTGGGTGTTGTGTGGGTGGTGTCTGAGTGCAATTTAAAAGTACTGGCCGGCTGGACTAACTTCCTCTTGCCCATTGAGCCCAGCTGAAGATACTGAATACAGAGGATGCCTTTACGTAAGGTATCATCTATGTTCTTTTGTTTTATTTGCTCTGAAGGCTACCTTTAGTGTTTTTATGTTAGCATTTCTACTTTATTTACTATTAAATAGGCGGGGCATTCGTCCCTCCGGGTGAACATCATATGACCTCCTCCTACAACGCGCCCCGCTCACGACCCATGGGCAGTACTCTCGCGCAATCTGTCACCGGCTGTTTCCATCGGACACAGCTGATGACTGATCAGTGTACTGGCCCGCTGCTGGTACCATGTGTAGCACACTCCCTAGGAAGCTGCAGATAAACTGGATCCCCTACTTCTGCACAGCCAGGTACACCGAATTGTCACAGGCTCTCCAGAGACAGAGAACAGTCTGTGACTTCGTTTTTTTTGTTGTTTATTGAGGGTTAATAACTTGGATAGGGATGGGAGGTTATGGTCTGCCCATTTCAGCAAAACTTCATCAACTTTGGGGACATTCTTCCTATTTACAGTCTCTATATACAATTCCAACTTCATCCTCCAGCACACACTTGCTTGCTCCAGCTACAGTATGTCACTCTGTGATGATCTGACAGCCACTAGTCAGATGTAGCAGTGGCCCATTATAGGCAGGGACACGCAATCCCTTTGAGTGTAGAACAGTGGAGTGGATGTATCAGTGGCCCATTATAGGCAGGGACTCACAACCCTTATGAATGTAGAACAGTGGAGTAACACAGCTTGTACTTTCACATCACTTCCTCTCTGTGGTCACTGATCCCAGCACCACCTCTTCAGACACTGCCAACCCACCTGCCTACAGCTACCCCTTTCCCTAGCCCTCCAGGCTAACTCTTCACCAGCCCACCTGGATGACTCTCGAAGACTTAAGCACACAGCTGTCTTCAAGGAGAACTGGCTACGTGTAGCAGTCTCCCCCCTTGTAAGTCTCCAGTAGTGCTGACCTAGTCAGGCTGTCCTCTCCCATGCCTCCAGGAAGGGCATCCTCCATGTATTATGGCAGGATCCTTCCAGCACCCGAGCCCTGGCCCAAGGTCAAAAGGACTAGGGGGTACCCTCAGGGCCACCAACAGCCTGCTCAACTCTATATCTCCATCTTCCACTTGTCTGCCCCTGCAGGCATGGTGTGTTGCTATGGCTATTTGTATTGTATTGATAGCAATAATATAGAGTTAGGTTTAGTAAGAGCATATGTTTACAGAGGCTCTTCCCCCACCATTGATATGTAAATAAACCAGATGGATAGGTTTTGGAGCTGAGGCAGGAAGTTGCTGTATGCAGGAAATGGGTGGGAGGGGCTTGGGGAGCTTTTGAAAGAGACATGTATAACACATGGCTCATGCCTATTTATGAGGTAAGCTCTGCCCCCTGCCAGCCCACTCCTGGGGATTGGCCGAGGCCTCATAAATATTCCAGGCAGCCCCTCCTAACCTCCTGCCCACTATTCCTAGAAGTTTCTACAACCTTCTAGACCAGGGGGAGGCACTAGAGGAGCTGTCAGGATAAGTCATCCAGCCCTGAGTCACTGAACCCTGACCCAGATTCACAGCTCAAACTTAGCCCTGAGCCAAATAAATGGTAACACTGTGCTGCTCTGGTCACAGTGTGTTAAGAAAAATCTTAACCAGTTTGTCACCAGTCAGTGTTCCTGTTCTCCGCCACACCAGTTATATGATGATGCTGTACTACTCTGGTTACAGTATAAAAAAAAAAATGTGTACCTATTTCAGACACTGCCAATACGTATTCCGCCTAGCTACTTTAAACAGAGTCAAAAGATAATGTTTGATTTTATTTGGGCATATAAACATCCTAGGATACAACGTAGGGTTTTAATGAACCCAAAAGAAAATGGAGGATTGGCAGTGCCGGATATACGAAAATATTACTTAGCAACTCATTTAAGTAGGGTAATTGACTGGAATAGGCACAAAGATACTAAACTCTGGGTTCAGATGGAATGCGCACAATCCTTGATACCTCTGGGCAGAGCCCCTTGGTGTTATGCCTCTCTCCCGAAACAAATAAAAAATCATCCCTTGATAGGGAACACTGTAAAAATTTGTTTTGATTTATTACCTAGTATAGGTATAATACCTGAAACATCTCCCTTATACCCGATACTGGGAAATCCCCTTTTCTCACCGGGGTATGAAGATATACGTTTCCGGCATTTATTAGAGGCAGGATACACACAAGTACTATCATATATAAAAGAAGGAAGATGGGTAAAGATTACGGAGTTAATGACACAAGCAGATATATATACTGTAAATTAAGACTATGGAGTTCTATTCAGATAACACATTTTTTTAAGACACTTGCGAATCCAGAAGTGTTTAATAGAGCTCTGACTACGTTTGAGAAGTATTGCTATGAGAGAGAGGCAACATCCCATACATTATCAGTAAACTACAAATTGCTAAATATGCCTGGGGAAGAATATGTACCGGGATTTATTAAAAAATGGGAACAGGACCTAGGAACATCGTGGGATAGCACACAAAGACGGCGGATTTTTAGGCTTACTCATAAAACATCAATTTGTGTAAAATTACAAGAAATAAACTATAAGATTCTTAGCCGATGGTATAAAACTCCAGAAAAACTGAATAATGCCTTTCCGGAATGTTCAGATTTGTGCTGGAGATGCCAAGGAAGCAAAGGTACTATTCTTCATATATTTTGGAATTGTCCTAAACTAAAACACTTTTGGACAGTAGTGGGACATACGCTGTAGAGATTTACTGGCCATATGCTACCAAAGGATCCGGCCTTTTTCCTTTTTCATAAATCATATATACCAGAGGAAATATATAAAAAATCGATTATAGGCCACCTCTTGGAGGCGGCAAGGGCATGTATTCCCCATAGGTGGAAATCAGTACTGCCACCGACGGTAAGGATGTGGCTAGATAAGGTTAAAGAAATTAGTAGATTGGAAGACTTGGTATTTTCAGCTCGACATCAACGGGAATTATACGATAGAAGATGGTCAGAATGGAATGATTTTGTAATATCAGAAGAAGGGAAAATTCTCTATGATAATAATTAGAAGGATCCTTAGGAATCTTGGTCTCCGACGTGTTTGGTCCCCCTCCCCCCCCTTTTTTTTCCCTCTTCTTCTTCTCTTTTCTTTTTATTGTTTTGCAAGGGTTTATTTTATTTTTTTTGTTTTTTTCGGGTAAGATGGAATAACACTTCTTGGTCAATGATGAGAAACAGAGATTGTATTTTTGGAAAATGAGATAATTTTTGTTTTTAGTTAGTATAAGTTATTATAAGTTATCTCACGGACTTTGAACTAAACTGTTAAAGTTGAGTAAATGATACAGGTGTATCTTGAAAATGTATAATGACCAAATAAATAAAATAAAGGATAAATATGAAAAAAAATAATAATTGTGAAAGCAACTTCAAAAAACTTGTCATGCCCCTTACTAAATACATTGGACTGTCTACTTTCTAAAACAGGGTCATTTGGGGGATATTTGTACTGTCCTGGCATTTTGGGGCCTCAAGAAACAAGTCAGTGCATAAAGATTTATTGATTTTCAGATAATTATATATATATATATATATATATATATATATATATATATATATACTGTATATATATATATATATATATATATATATATATATATATATGTAGCGGGTATACACTTTTCTATCTATTTAAAACTGGCAGAGACACCAGCGATGTGCAGTTCCTTGCGGCCCAGCAGGTGGCGCTGTCGCCCTGGGCTGGGGTTGAACCATTGCTGTGTGCCGTGCCTCCTTTTTGTCCTCCCTCGGCAGCGGTATGGTGGGGCGGGGAACCCGCCGTGCTTGCTGGGAGAGGGTATAAAGGGGCCGGCCATCTTTGTCACGGGGTCTAGTCCCAGGCACCTTCAGCCTAAGGGCGGTGGTTCGTGTCGGTCCTCTAGGCGGCCTAGGCCTAGAGGACGTCCAGAGGTCATGTTCCATCCCAGGCACCTTTAGCCTGGGGTGAGGTACTCGGATGGAGGTCTGGAGCTCAGTGCCCAACACTGAGTTCCGCGAGGGAAGGAGGTCCTAGGGAACCCAGGGATTGGGTACCTGAATCCGGAAGGCGTAATGGACCGGGTGGAGATACTCACTTGAAGACCGGGTGCAGCAGATTGCCAGTGACAGGTGAGCCTCCCATCGGAGACCGCCTGGATGGAAACCCCCCCTCCACTCGGAGACCTCAGCCCACTTTCAGGGAGGAAAGTGGAGAGTTCATTGTGTCTGGGCCTACTTGCATCCACACCTCCTTGTTTGTTCTGTTCTTTAAGGGAGTCTAAGTGATTGTGCTGTTCACTCGAGAAGAATAAAGGAGTGTTGGACTTTAATGGTGTGGGGCTCTTTTCTGGTGGACATTGTTCAAGGTAACTCCAGGTGCACAACACTGACCTGAAGGTAGAGAAAAAACTTTGCTTACACCGCACAGACATCTGTGGTGATGGCTTGGCGTGGTAACCCCGCTCTCTCCCCTCTAAGGTACCCCTAGACAAGAGAAAGACGAGCTGATGCAAAGAGGGGAGTGAGGAGGCCGCTACACGTGGGGGCTCGGGTTCGGTATAGTGTTCGTGTACTACGGAATTGAACGTGTCTGCCCAGAGGAGTTACGAGTAGGCAGGCCTTCATTGGCCGAAGTGCATCCCTGCTCGAAGTCGTGGACATGACCCAATGAAGGGAAAGGCCCACGCAGAAGAGCGAGGAAAGGGGGGAGCTCAGCCGTGTGAAGGACTACACGTGGGGGCTTCTATTTGCACTGCCCCACCAGGCACACCCCCACCACTTAGTTTGTGGGCGTGACTCCGAAGGAAAAAGAGGAAAAGCCTGTGAACTGGAGCAAAGGGGAGGAGTCCAATACGTGTGAAGGACTACACGTGGGACGTTGGCGCAAAAACCTTGCAGTGTGCGATGGATCAGCAACAGGTCACCATGTTCGGACATACATCGTGGATTCCGGTTCACCCTTCTACCACGACACTGACTGCTGCTGCTCCGGTAACAGATACGGGGATCCGGATAAAGCCAAGGGGTCGATTCGCCCTGTATTCATGCATGGACGTTGAGGCCCTTGGTGTGATTTGTCCCGGCTGTTCGGGACTGGTGTGCCAACTGAAGCCGTTCGGGCGATGCGAGGCCTGTGGGGAGTTTCTTTTTGAAGTGGATCCAGCGGTTGAGAAGCCGAGAACTATTTACCCTGGCCGTGCTGCAGGCAACACCACTCAAAGAGGAGGAATCACTGCTTTGACAGCCATCCCTGCGCACACTGCAGCGACCGCGAAGGAGGTCGTGAAAACTCAACGGTAGAAATCCGAGGATGCTGACTAGGTCACCACTGTCTCGCAGCGTCCACCACCGAAGAGAAAGACCGGTATGGTAGCCCCGACCAGCGGTTGTGGTGGACCATCTCGCCCGCTTACGCCCGGCCCGGATGGATCCGTCGGCAGGAGTCCCGGACGTCCCGCTTCAAGTAAAGTCCGAGGTAAGCCAGGCGGAGAGATTTGGTGTGTGGGAAGAGGTGAAAACTCAGTCTCCACTACAGGGTACCTGCCCGCGGAGGAGTGTGACACCTCTGACCTGGAGTCGCTCTCGGATATGGGAGACGACGTTGCTATTGACGAACTGTTTGCAGAAAAGGGCTGGGACAAAGTACCTCTCGCCTCATCCCGCAGAACCAGGGATCCACCCATGTCTACAGGGGATAGTACACCCTGGGTGGAGGCACCAGCGCCTGAAGAGGGGTCCCGTCCCCAGCCTGCCTCTACATCCCCGGTATCACCTACACCTAAGACCAGAGAAAAGAGACTGCTGTTGCAGGCACCTATGCCCAGATCAGATGTGATCAAGGTCCCTCGCCACCCGGACTCAATAATTTTGCCTGGCGAAGGGGACAGAGCTACTATGCCTCCTTTGGCCAGACTACAACGCCTATTTGGCCAGAAGGTTGCTGCAGAGTACGGATGGGAGTATCCATACTTGTCCAAGGAGTTGCTCTATGAGGTGGAAGTGTGCCGGGAGCGCTGGTACAATGACTTTGTGTGGACCCACCTTCAGGTTCCACATGCCCGCAGGTACCTGGCATGCTCTCCCAAGGCCTCTCAGCGTTTTAAGGACTGCAAGGCAGAGTGGATGTTGGGACGGCACATCCATGCAGACAAGGTGCTGATCCGGCGCAAAGAAGGGGAAGATGTAGAATATCATCTGGAGACCATGGACCAGCACTTGAAGCCACTTGTTCTGACGCATTCCCGCTTCTACCTGTAGGAGAGAAAAGACTCCGTTCTTGTTGTATGCTGCTGAACTTTCTGGGGCCCGTTGTCCTTGTTACCCAGAGGAATGAAGGACTGTTCCTGTTTGTTCTTCACTTTCCAGCAAGAGATCATGGACTCTGGGGTAGATAGGGCTCAAGAGAAGAAGAGTTCCACGAGTGCAGTTACCGCGATGCTGTCACCAGGTGGCAGTGTTGCGCACCGTTAACACTTTTCACACACTCACTCTGTGGAGAAAATGGATTTCTTCCCGGAGAAGTTTCTTTTCTCTCACACGAATACATGTGTCAGGGTTTATGTGTGTTAATTTTCTTTCTTTTCCCTCTGCAGGAGAGCATCCCATCAAGACCACTGAGTATGGGGTGGGTCTTAGTCAGGATGGGTGGGAAAAGTATAATATGAATATGTGATTCAAAAGTTATGATTAAATGTTGTTGTTTCCCTTCCCTTTTTATATAGGGCTTAGACACAATTGCTCCAGTTGATCAAGTTTTTCAAAAAGTTTTTTTTTGTACAATTTATAGTTGGTTTCTGGACTGGACTATGTCAGCCGTTGAGGGCATAGTTTGCTCCAGACACTGGGGACCAGTGTCAAACCGCCAGGGGGAGAGTGTAGCGGGTATACACATTTCTCTCTATTTAAAACTGTCAGAGACACCAGCGATGTGCAGTTCCTTGCAGCCCAGCAGGTGGCGCTGTCGCCCTGGGCTGGGGTTGAACCATTGCTGTGTGCCGTGCCTCCTTTTTGTCCTCCCTCGGCAGTGGTATGGTGGGACGGGGAACCCGCCGTGCTTGCTGGGAGAGGGTATAAAGGAGCCGGCCATCTTTGTCACGGGGTCGAGTCCCAGGCACCTTTAGCCTGAGGGCGGTGGTTCATGATGGTCCTCTAGGCGGCCTAGGCCTAGAGGACGTCCAGAGGTCATGTTCCATCCCAGGCACCTTTAGCCTGGGGTGAGGTACTCAGGTGGAGGTCTGGAGCTCAGTGCCGAACACTGAGTTCCGCGAGGGAAGGAGGTCCTAGGGAACCCAGGGATTGGGTACCCGAATCCAGGAGGCGTAATGGACCGGGGGGGAGATACTCACTTGAAGACCGGCTGAAGCAGATTGCCAGTGACAGGTGAGCCTCCCATCGGAGACCGCCTGGAAGGAAACCCCCCCTCCACTCGGAGACCTCAGCCCACTTCCAGGGAGGAAAGTGGAGAGTTCATTGTGTCTGGGCCTACTCGCATCCACACCTTCTTGTTTGTTCTGTTCTTTAAGGGAGTCTAACTGATTGTGCTGTTCACTCGAGAAGAATAAAGGAGTGTTGGACTTTAATGGTGTGGGGCTCTTTTCTGGTGGACATTGTTCAAGGTAACTCCAGGTGCACAACACTGACCCGAAGGTAGAGAAGGAACTTTGCTCACACCGCACAGACATCTGTGGTGAAGGCTTGGCGTGGTAACCCCGCTTTCTCCCCTCTAAGGTACCCCTAGACAAGAGAAAGACGAGCTGATGCAAATAGGGGAGTGAGGAGGCCGCTACATATATATATATATATATATATATATACTGTGTGTATATATATATATATATATGTGTGTAGCGGGGGTTTCCTTTAATGCCTCAGAGACTACTGTACCCATAACCCCACTGGGCACCCAGGGTGCATTGCCCCGCGCAAGGACTGCTGGGGTGGACTTTATAAGAGGAGGGCGGAGCCAGGTCCGGTCTCTTTGGACACCGCCCACCCAGCAAGTGGAACTCCTTTCCGAGCCTGTGGTAATACAAGGTCTGAAGCCTGGGCCTTTCTCCAAAGAGCCTTCCGCTCTCACCGAGGAACCTGAGGGACGCCTCTCCACACTGCTGCTGCATCGTTGCCAGGAGGACCGAAGACTTGGATGTCGTGAGACCTGTGTACCAAGACACAGCAGGGGAAGATACGGACACGGACTGGTCCGGTTGGGTGGGAGAGCACCTGCTCAGCAAACTATATAGGATATCTAGGCCCAATAACTGTTGTCCGGAGTTATCACTAGTGTTGCGCTGCGCACCAGAGAGACAGTGCATCGGAGCAGCTTTAGAGATTGCCTTAATTCACCAAGTTGTCAAAACCCCCTTTTACCCTGTGGATTACAGTTTGCTTCTTCAGAAACGGCACCACCGTTTTTTGCTAGCGAAGATTTTCCCATACAGAACGTCTACACAGTACAGTCAGGCCTGACTTAGCGTAGACATTGCTGGGCGCCATTTTTTTTGCCCACGAGGGAGAATAGCTGCAGCGGGGAGCCGTTAGATTTATGCACCATACTGTATATCTGTCTGTTTATTGAGATACTCTTCTATTGCAGGGCTCTGCACATGATATGCACATTGTTAATTTTATGCTTACCCAACAATCTGAGTAAAAGTACAAAGGCTAAGTATACTGGTGTTGTGTCATTTACTTTGCAGAAGAGACGGGTAAGGATAGCTATACTCTATTTTTGTGTGTGTGTTCTATTATAGGATTGTGTCTCTGTGAGTTGCAGGCCACACCATCCTATCATCCCCTACTAACTGTGCCAAGGGAGGTTAGAGCCAATTGCCGGGGGTTGACAGGGTGCATTACAGGGGCCCAAAAGTTATACCAGCAGCCCTCTTAACTGGGGGTATCGCTATATATATATATATATATATATATATTGTGAGGGGGTTGACTCGGTAGCGGGTGTGTGTGACCCCCTGGTTGGGCTCCCCACACAAAAACAGGGCCAGCAGACGGAGGTTGTGGTTTTCAAAATCAAAAGGTGCGGTTTATTTCTCTATGTACAGTGACAAAACACAGCAAAGCCAAAAAGAAACAAACAAAATAAATCCTGGTCAGTTTGACCTCTGACTAAACATGCAGGTTTCCTAAACTAACAACTGGGATCAGCCTGGTGCTGTCCTAGTCCCTAAGTCCCTGGTTTAGTAAAAGTCCAAACAAATAGCCACACAGGCTTTGCCTCACCGCACAGAGGTTCACTCTCCCTAGACAGTCCACACAGGTCTGGTTCCAGGCATGAGCTAACACCTAATGAATCTGGGAGTTTTTTTATAGAGGCCTTAAACGAACTGACAGGCTTCAGCTGGTCTCATCAACTCCCTGCCTCACGACGCCCAGCACTCTCCCTAGAGGTATGAGTCATTCATGAGCCCACTAGCCTCAGCTGGGCTTCATCAACTCCCTAGTTGTATAAGTCGGCATAAAGCCTGAATCTGGGAGAAATATATCTACCCCCCTGGATGCAACCAGGTGACTTTACCTTCCTGCTGTCACATACCCCCCCCTCTTGTTTTAACCTTGGGGTTGGAACACCAGCAATCAGGCATTCATGTACTCGAGACAAAGCATCCACATTCCCCATTTGAACGCCAGGGCGATGCTTTACTGTGAAGTTGAATTCCTGTAGGGCCAGGAACCACCTATTCACTCTTCTATTTGTCTCCTTGTTTTGAGCCATCCACTTTAACGGAGCGTGATCCGTAACCATGTCAAAGTGCCTACCTAGCAGATAGTACCGAAGGGAATCTAGAGCCCACTTCACCGCTAAACACTCCTTTTCAACCGTGGCGTAATTTACCTCATGGGACTTCAACTTCCTGCTGAGGTAAATGACTGGGTGCTCTTCCCCGTTCCAGACCTGGGACAATACTGCTCCTAACCCCACATCTGACGCATCACTTTGTACGACAAAGTCTTTAGAGAAGTCGGGTGAGTACAACACTGGCTGGCTACATAAGGCTTGTTTCAAGAATTGGAATGCTGCCTCAGCCTCGGGGGTCCATTTAATCATGACCGACCCTTTCCCTTTCGTCAGGTTGGTTAGGGGCACAGCCTTAGAAGCAAAGTGGGGAATGAAGCGCCGATAATAACCCGCGATTCCCAGAAAGGCTCGTACCTGCTTCTTGCTGTTGGGACGTGGCCAACTCTGGATGGCCTCGACTTTGTTGAGTTGGGGTTTTATTACTCCCCTGCCAATGGTGTACCCAAGATATTTGGCCTCCTCCTGCCCAATGGTACACTTCTTGGGGTTAGCCGTAAACCCCGCTTCCCGAACAGAGTCCAGGACTGCTTGCACTTTTGGCAGATGTGAGGCCCAATCTGTGCTATGGACAATTACGTCATCCAGGTAAGCCGCAGCATACTTCCGATGGGGCCTCAGCATCTGGTCCATTTTCCGCTGGAATGTGGCCGGCGCATTCTGTAACCCGAACGGCATTCTCTTATATTGGAACGCCCCGTCTGGGGTTACAAATGCGGTTTTCTCTTTGGCCGACTTGGCCAGGGGAATTTGCCAATACCCTTTTGTGAGGTCAAGAGTCGTCATGTATCGGGCTGTTCCCAGCCGGTCGATCAACTCATCTATACGTGGCATGGGGTAGGTGTCAAATTTTGTAACTTTGTTCAACTGACGAAAATCGTTACAAAATCGCCAGCTCCCATCCGGTTTGGGGGTGATACACAGATGTACGCAATTGCGTCACTTTGAACAATTTACACAGCTCTTTCATAACCCGGGACATAAAGGGTGTACCTTGGTCCGTAAGCAGTTCTTTACAAATACCCACCCGGCTAAAAACAAGAGATAGCTCTTTGGCTATGGTTTTGGCCGAGGTATTTCTGAGAGGGATCGCTTCTGGATAACGGGTGGCATAGTCCATTATAACCAATATGTACTGGTGCCCCCTAGCGGACTTGATTATAGGACCTACCAAATCCATTGCGATTCTCTCAAACGGGACCTCAATGATGGGTAGAGGGACCAGCGGGCTACGGAAATGTGGCATCGGGGCCGACCTCTGACACACAGGGCAGGAGGAACAATAATTTTCTATGTCCTTCATCACCCCAGGCCAATAGAATCTCTGTAATACCCTCTCTCGGGTTTTCTCTGTCCCCAGATGACCTCCAAGAATGTGCCCATGGGCCAACTCCAACACCAACTTCCTGTAAGGTTTGGGCACCACCAGCTGCTCAACGGTTTCTTCTGCCCTTTTTGCCACCCGATACAGTAGGTCCTTCTCTACGCTGAAGTATGGGTAAGTGCAGGTATTATCTGGGTTCACTAACTCGCCATCTATTTCCACTACGTTTTCCCGTGCCTTTATTAGGGCGGGGTCTTTTAACTGTTCTGTGGCAAAATTTTCCCTGTGAACCTCCAGATCAGAAAACTCCACAGACGGTAGGTTTTCGTCTGAGGAGGTGGGCTCCTCTCCAGTTTCTTGAGTCTCCCCTGCCAATACTGACAAGGGAAATTCTGGAGAGTCCTCACCACTCTCAGAGGAGTTCTGGCTATCACATTCCTGGTACATAGGGGCACCAGTGGGGGGCTCAGGATCATCCCACAGTTCCCAGAACTTCGGAAAATCCCTTCCCACAATGGCATCATGCGGTAATTGAGATACTAACCCCACTGGATGAGAGAGGGTACCTTTGGGGGTCTCGAAACACACTGTAGTCACTGGATACTCTCGGGTGTCCCCATGCACACAAATAACAGCTACCTTGCTATTCCCAGAGACCTCTGTTTTAACTAATTCAGCCTTTATCAGGGTCACAAGGCTACCTGAATCCAGTAATACCACAACATTTCTACCATTAATACACATTTTGCATAAATGTTTCTCAGTTCCCCGAATGGCAGTGCATGCGACTGTCGCACACAGCGACTGACGTCTGTCCATCAGAAAATCACATTGCATGGGTTCCTCCACAACCGGGCAATTTGCTGCAATATGTCCCGCTTGCCGGCAGCGGTAGCAAACGATCCTTCTTGCGGCCTCTTGAGCCGCTGATTTCCCAGGCTGTTCTCGCCAAACTTGGGGTAGAGCTCCCACCCTCTCACTCTCTCCACCCTCACCCCTTGGAATCCTCTTATCCGCCCCTGGGGATGGTCTGGTCTTAGGGTGGAAAGTCCGAGAGTCTCTGGAAGAGGCCATCAGGTTCTCTGTAGCCAAGTATCTCTCTACACGATCCACAAGTTTACCGGCCGTTTCTGGGTCTCCATGGCTTACCCACTTTTGAATGGCGGTAGGAAGAGCTCTCAAGAAACGATCCATCACAACACGTTCCACAATCTCCGGTGCGGACAAAGTCTCTGGCTGTAGCCACTTCCTGCTCAGGTGAATGAGATCATACATTTGAGACCTGGGGGGTTTTCCAAGCTGGAAAGTCCAGTTATGCACACGCTGAGCCCGGACAGCCAGGGTGACACCCAGCCTTGCCAATATTTCAGCTTTTAGCATCACATAGTCTTTTGCTTGGTCAGGCTCTAGGTCATAGTAAGCCTTCTGCGATTCACCAGTTAACAGAGGAGCCACCAGTCCAGCCCACTGCTCCTCAGGCCACTTTTCTCTTTCAGCAGTCCTTTCAAATGTGGTCAAAAATACCTCTGGATCATCCTCTCCAGTCATTTTTGTCAATAAACGACTCACCCCAAAGGACGCGGTATTAGTGGGACGGCTTTCCTCACTGGTCTGCGGACGTTGCTGCATTACTGCTTCCATTTGTTGTAGTCTCTGCTCTTGCTTCTGTAACAGGTCTATGAAGCGGGCCTCAGATTGCTGCTGGGCTTGTTGATGAGCTTGCTGCTGGGCTGCAAGGCTCCTTTGCAAACCTGCATTTGTCTGCTGTTGATTGGCATTTGCTAGAGCCAGCTGTTTCAGTATCTCCTCCATGCTGGCTTAAAAAAAACTGCCACTGGTTCTCCACCAACTGTGAGGGGGTTGACTCGGTAGCGGGTGTGTGTGACCCCCTGGTTGGGCTCCCCACACAAAAACAGGGCCAGCAGACGGAGGTTGTGGTTTTCAAAATCAAAAGGTGCGGTTTATTTCTCTATGTACAGTGACAAAACACAGCAAAGCCAAAAAGAAACAAACAAAATAAATCCTGGTCAGTTTGACCTCTGACTAAACATGCAGGTTTCCTAAACTAACAACTGGGATCAGCCTGGTGCTGTCCTAGTCCCTAAGTCCCTGGTTTAGTAAAAGTCCAAACAAATAGCCACACAGGCTTTGCCTCACCGCACAGGGGTTCACTCTCCCTAGACAGTCCACACAGGTCTGGTTCCAGGCATGAGCTAACACCTAATGAATCTGGGAGTTTTTTTATAGAGGCCTTAAACGAACTGACAGGCTTCAGCTGGTCTCATCAACTCCCTGCCTCACGACGCCCAGCACTCTCCCTAGAGGTATGAGTCATTCATGAGCCCACTAGCCTCAGCTGGGCTTCATCAACTCCCTAGTTGTATAAGTCGGCATAAAGCCTGAATCTGGGAGAAATATATCTACCCCCCTGGATGCAACCAGGTGACTTTACCTTCCTGCTGTCACAATATATATATATATATATATATGTATGTGTGTGTGTGTGTGTGTGTGTGTGTGTGTGTGTGATATATATATATATATATATATATTGTGACAGCAGGAAGGTAAAGTCACCTGGTTGCATCCAGGGGGGTAGATATATTTCGCCCAGATTCAGGCTTTACGCCGACTTATACAACTAGGTGGAGAGTTGTATAAGCCCAGCTGAGGATAGTGGGCTCATGGATGACTCATACCTCTAGGGAGAGTGCTGGGCGTCGTGCAGACAGGGAGTTGATGAGACCAGCTGAAGCTTGTCAGCTCATTTAGGCCTCTATAAGAACTCCCAGCTTCATTAGGGGTTAGCTCATGCCTGGAAGCAGACCTGTGTGGACTTCCTGGAGAGAGTGAACCCTTGTGCGGTGAGACAAAGCCTGTGTGGCTATTTGCTTGGACATTTAAAACCAGGGACTTAGGGACTAGGACAGCACTAGGCTGATCCCAGTTGTTAGTTAGGAAACCTGTATGTTTAGTCAGAGGTCAAGTTGACCAGGATTTATTTTGTTTATGTTTCTTTTGGCTTTGCTGTGTTTTGTCACTGTAAATAGAAAATAAACCGCACCTTTTTTTGATTTTGAAAACCACAACCTCCGTTTGCTGGGCCTGTTTTTGTGTGGGGAGCCCACCCCGGGGGTCACACACACCCGCTGCCGAGCTAACCCCCTCACAGTTGGTGGAGAACCAGTGGCAGTTTTTTTTTAAGCCAGCATGGAGGAGATACTGAAGCAGCTGGCTCTAGCAAATGCCAATCAACAGCAGACAAATGCAGGTTTGCAAAAGAGCCTTGCAGCTCATCAACAGAGCCTTGCAGCTCAACAACAGAACTTCGCAGCCCAGCAGCAAGCTCATCAACAGAGCCTTGCAGCCCAGCAGCAAGCTCACCAACAGAGTCTGGAAGCTCAGCAACAAGCCCAGCAGCAATCTGAGGCCCGCTTCATAGACCTGTTACAGAAGCAAGAGCAGAGACTACAACAAATGGAAGCAGTAATGCAGCAACGTCCGCAGACCGGTGAGGGAAGCCGTCCCACTAATACCGCGTCCTTTGGGGTGAGTCGTTTATTGACAAAAATGACTGGAGAGGATGATCCAGAGGTATTTTTGACCACATTTGAAAGGACTGCTGAAAGAGAAAAGTGGCCTGAGGAGCAGTGGGCTGGACTGGTGGCTCCTCTGTTAACTGGTGAATCGCAGAAGGCTTACTATGACCTAGAGCCTGACCAAGCAAAAGACTATGTGATGCTAAAAGCTGAAATATTGGCAAGGCTGGGTGTCACCCAGGCTGTCCGGGCTCAGCGTGTGCATAACTGGACTTTCCAGCTTGGAAAACCCCCCAGGTCTCAAATGTATGATCTCATTCACCTGAGCAGAAAGTGGCTACAGCCAGAGACTTTGTCCGCACCAAAGATTGCGGAACGTGTTGTAATGGATCGGTTTTTGAGAGCTCTTCCTACTGCCATCCAAAAGTGGGTAAGCCATGGAGACCCAGAGACGGCCGATGGTCTTGTGGATCGTGTGGAGAAATACTTGGCTACAGAGAACCTGACGGCCTCTTCCAGAGACACTCGGACTTTCCACCCTAAGACCAGACCATCCCCAGGGGCGGATAAGAGGATTCCAAGGGGTAAGGGTGGAGAGAGTGAGAGGGTGGGAGCTCTACCCCAAGTTTGGCGAGAACAGCCTGGGAAATCAGCGGCTCAAGAGGCGGCAAGAAGGATCGTTTGCTACCGCTGCCGGCAAGCGGGACATATTGCAGCCAATTGCCCGGTTGTGGAGGAACCCATGCAGTGTGACTTTCTGACGGGCAGACGTCAGTCGCTGTGTGCGACAGTCGCATGCACTGCCATTCGAGGAACTGAGAAACATTTATGCAAAATGTGTGTTAATGGTAGAAATGTTGTGGTATTGCTGGATTCAGGTAGCCTTGTGACCCTGATAAAGGCTGAGTTAGTTAAAACAGAGGTCTCTGGGAATAGCAAGGTAGCTGTTATTTGTGTGCATGGGGACACCCGAGAGTATCCAGTGACTACAGTGTGTTTCGAGACCCCCAAAGGTACCCTCTCTCATCCAGTGGGCTTAGTATCTCAGTTACCGCATGACGCCATTGTGGGAAGGGATTTTCCGAAGTTCTGGGAACTGTGGGATGATCCTGAAACCCCCACTGGTGCCCCTATGTACCAGGAATGTGATAGCCAGAACTCCCCTGAGAGTGGTGAGGACTCTCCGGAATTTCCCTTATCAGTATTGGCAGGGGAGACTCAAGAAACTGGAGAGGAGCCCACCTCCTCAGACGAAAACCTACCGTCTGTGGAGTTTTCTGATCTTGAGGTTCACAGGGAAAACTTTGCCACAGAACAGTTGAAAGACCCCGCCCTAATAAAGGCACGGGAAAACGTAGTGAAAATAGATGGCGAGTTAGTGAACCCAGATAATACCTGCACTTACCCATACTTCAGCGTAGAGAAGGACCTACTGTATCGGGTGGCAAAAAGGGCAGAAGAAACCGTTGAGCAGCTTGTGGTGCCCAAACCTTACAGGAAGTTGGTGTTGGAGTTGGCCCATGGGCACATTCTTGGAGGTCATCTGGGGACAGAGAAAACCCGAGAGAGGGTATTACAGAGATTCTATTGGCCGGGGGTGATGAAGGACATAGAAAATTATTGTTCCTCCTGCCCTGTGTGTCAGAGGTCGGCCCCGATGCCACATTTCCGTAGCCCGCTGGTCCCTCTACCCATCATTGAGGTCCCGTTTGAGAGGATCGCCATGGATTTGGTAGGTCCTATAATCAAGTCCGCTAGGGGGCACCAGTACATATTAGTTATAATGGACTATGCCACCCGTTATCCAGAAGCGATCCCTCTCCGAAATACCTCGGCCAAAACCATAGCCAAAGAGCTATCTCTTGTGTTTAGCCGGGTGGGTATTTGTAAAGAACTGCTTACGGACCAAGGTACACCCTTTATGTCCCGGGTTATGAAGGAGCTGTGTAAATTGTTCAAAGTGACGCAATTACGTACATCTGTGTATCACCCCCAAACCGATGGGCTGGTTGAAAGATTCAACAAAACCCTAAAACAAATGTTGAAGAAAGTGGTGGATAGAGATGGAAAGGATTGGGACTGTCTACTTCCTTATCTGATGTTTGCTATTAGGGAGGTGCCCCAATCCTCTACGGGATTCTCCCCCTTTGAGTTACTGTATGGGAGACACCCAAGAGGGCTGTTGGATATTGCCAAGGAAACTTGGGAAAGTGAGAGTTCTCCCCACAGGAGTGTGATTGAGCATGTCGCCCTGATGCAAGACCGAATTGCACAGGTAATGCCCATCGTGAAGGAACATTTGGCCCAAGCGCAGTTAGCACAGCAGAGAGTGTACAACCGTGGAGCCAAGACCCGTACCTTTTCCCCGGGGGATAGGATACTGGTACTTGTCCCTACGGTTGAAAGTAAATTCCTTGCCAAATGGCAAGGCCCCTACGAGATAATGGAAAAAGTGAGCGAAGTGAATTACAAGGTCAGACAACCAGGAAGGCGAAAGCCCGAACAGATCTATCACGTTAATCTGTTGAAAGCCTGGAGGGATAGAGAGTCCCTAGTCGCAGACACTTGGTCACCAGCTCAAACTGGTTGCGTGATTCCTGAGGTTGGAATAGCAGCCACCTTGTCACAACCCCAACAACAGGAGGTTAAGGAGTTTGTGCTTCGCAACAAGGAGGTATTCTCTGAGCTGCCGGGACAAACATCTGGGGTAGAGCATGACATCATTACCCCGCCCGGTGAAAGGGTGAAGTTAAAACCCTATCGGATCCCAGAGGCCCGAAGGGAGGCAATACGGGAGGAAGTACAGAAAATGCTGAACTTAGGGGTGATAGAGGAGTCCCAAAGTGATTGGTCTAGTCCCATTGTGTTGGTGCCTAAACCGGATGGGAGCTGGCGATTTTGTAACGATTTTCGTCAGTTGAACAAAGTTACAAAATTTGACACCTACCCCATGCCACGTATAGATGAGTTGATCGACCGGCTGGGAACAGCCCGATACATGACGACTCTTGACCTCACAAAAGGGTATTGGCAAATCCCCCTGGCCAAATTGGCCAAAGAGAAAACCGCATTTGTAACCCCAGACGGGGCGTTCCAATATAAAAGAATGCCGTTCGGGTTACAGAATGCGCCGGCCACATTCCAGCGGAAAATGGACCAGATGCTGAGGCCCCATCGGAAGTATGCTGCGGCTTACCTGGATGACGTAATTGTCCATAGCACAGATTGGGCCTCACATCTGCCAAAAGTGCAAGCAGTCCTGGACTCTGTTCGGGAAGCGGGGTTTACGGCTAACCCCAAGAAGTGTACCATTGGGCAGGAGGAGGCCAAATATCTTGGGTACACCATTGGGAGGGGAGTAATAAAACCCCAACTCAACAAAGTCGAGGCCATCCAGAGTTGGCCACGTCCCAACAGCAAGAAGCAGGTACGAGCCTTTCTGGGAATCGCTGGGTATTATCGGCGATTCATTCCCCACTTTGCTTCTAAGGCTGTGCCCCTAACCAACCTAACGAAGGGGAAAGGGTCGGTCATGATTAAATGGACCCCCGAGGCTGAGGCAGCATTCCAATTCTTGAAACAAGCCTTATGTAGCCAGCCAGTGTTGTACTCACCCGACTTCTCTAAAGACTTTGTCGTACAAAGTGATGCGTCAGATGTGGGGTTAGGAGCAGTATTGTCCCAGGTCTGGAACGGGGAAGAGCACCCAGTCATTTACCTCAGCAGGAAGTTGAAGTCCCATGAGGTAAATTACGCCACAGTTGAAAAGGAGTGTTTAAGGTGAAGTGGGCTCTAGATTCCCTTCGGTACTACCTGCTAGGTAGGCACTTTGACATGGTTACGGATCACGCTCCGTTAAAGTGGATGGCTCAAAACAAGGAAACAAATAGAAGAGTGAATAGGTGGTTCCTGGCCCTCCAGGAATTCAACTTCACAGTAAAGCATCGCCCTGGCGTTCAAATGGGGAATGTGGATGCTTTGTCTCGAGTACATGAATGCCTGATTGCTGGTGTTCCAACCCCGAGGTTAAAACAAGAGGGGGGGGTATGTGACAGCAGGAAGGTAAAGTCACCTGGTTGCATCCAGGGGGGTAGATATATTTCGCCCAGATTCAGGCTTTACGCCGACTTATACAACTAGGTGGAGAGTTGTATAAGCCCAGCTGAGGATAGTGGGCTCATGGATGACTCATACCTCTAGGGAGAGTGCTGGGCGTCGTGCAGACAGGGAGTTGATGAGACCAGCTGAAGCTTGTCAGCTCATTTAGGCCTCTATAAGAACTCCCAGCTTCATTAGGGGTTAGCTCATGCCTGGAAGCAGACCTGTGTGGACTTCCTGGAGAGAGTGAACCCTTGTGCGGTGAGACAAAGCCTGTGTGGCTATTTGCTTGGACATTTAAAACCAGGGACTTAGGGACTAGGACAGCACTAGGCTGATCCCAGTTGTTAGTTAGGAAACCTGTATGTTTAGTCAGAGGTCAAGTTGACCAGGATTTATTTTGTTTATGTTTCTTTTGGCTTTGCTGTGTTTTGTCACTGTAAATAGAAAATAAACCGCACCTTTTTTTGATTTTGAAAACCACAACCTCCGTTTGCTGGGCCTGTTTTTGTGTGGGGAGCCCACCCCGGGGGTCACACACACCCGCTGCCGAGCTAACCCCCTCACAATATATATATATATATATATTAGTGGTGCAACGGATCGGTGACGATCCGTGATCCGAACGGGTCACCCCGTTCGGATCGGCACACACCGCGATCCGCGGCCTCGGCCTTAGGAAAGGCCGCGGCTTCGGCCTAGCTCCGGAGCCGCGGCCATCTTGGTACACCCGGCGGCGGCCGCCTTGTGCGTGCTGACGTCATCACCCCTCACCCTCGCTGCTCGTGGATCTGAACTGGCCGGCGGGAGAGTAAGGTAAGTGGGGGAGATGATTGTGGATATTACAGGGGGAGAAGATTGTGGATATTACAGGGGGAGAAGATTGTGGATATTACAGGGGGAGAAGATTGTGGATATTGCAGGGGGAGAAGATTGTGGATATTGCAGGGGGAGAAGATTGTGGATATTACAGGGGGAGAAGATTGTGGATATTACAGGGGGGGAAGATTGTGGATATTACAGGGGGGGAAGATTATGGATATTACAGTGAGGGGGAAATTACGTGGATATTAGTAATTTTTTTTTTTTTGCCGATCCGAAAATGATCCGATCCGTGACCCCTGATCCGAGGATCGATCCGATCCGTGAGTTTTTTGATCCGTTGCACCCCTAATATACACACAAAAAAAGTAGGTGAACCACTGGGAATTAACTGGTTTTCTGCAGTAATTTGCTGATCCTCATCTAAGTCACAACAATAGACAAACACAATAGGGTTGATTTACTAAAGGCAAATCCACTTTGCACTACAAGTGCACTACAAGTGCACTGCAAGTGCACTTGGAAGTGTACTTGTAAGTGCAATCGCTGTAGATCTGAGGGGAAGAACAAAATGAAGGGAAGTTCTGCTGATTTATATCATCCAATCATGTACAAGCAAAAATTCTGTTTTTTATTTTTATTGCATGTCCCCCTCAGATCTACAGCGACTGCACTTCCAAGTACATTTGCAGTGCACTTGTAGTGCAAAGTGGATTTGTCTTTAGTAAATAAACCCCCCCAGTGCTTAAAATGTTTCTACATCCAGGAGCCTGCAATCACTATATCTGGTCTCCCACAGTACACAGAACATGGAAATGCAATTATTATAGTAAATATAAACTGCTAAATAACTTTTCTCATCAGCAGTATATAACAGTCTTGTGACTTCTATCAGTGTCTGGTTAAAACTTGTAGGAGTTTTAATTCTCCCTTGATTGTCCTATGAGGCTGCAAAACCCCTGACCCTCATTCTGGATAGTGCTGATTGTCTCTGTGCTAATCACACGCATCCTCCCAAGAAAAAAAAAAACTCTGTAGCAATACACACCAAACTAAGCATGTGCAGCCTGACTCCAAAGGCTCTGTTCTAACAGGAGATGGACTAGGGACAAAGGGGAGGATCAAACCGCCTTTTTACACAATGCAGAGGTTCCAGAGTGAGTATAGCAAGCATGCTTCACTGCATATACACACTGATTTTACTGTTGTGGCTTTAATAACACTTTAAGCTGATAACATGTCTTGTGTCTTTATAAAACACACCCCTTAAACAATCACAGTTTATATTCACTAAAACTATTGCATTTCCATGTTTTGTGTACTGTAGGAGACCAGATATAGTGAATTCAGGGTCCTGGGTTTAGTAACACTTAAATGTGGAGAAAGCCTTTAGAACCACTTTAGGCAAGCTATCATAATAATAATAATAATCTAAGACTGAAGTTGTGACTGGTCCTCTTTAGCCCTAGCCATAGGCCTATAGGATCTTTCTGCAGATCCAGTCTCCTGCTCTTTAATTGTATTATATAAGAGGAGAAATTAGCAGGAGTTCTGGAATCAGCCTTACCACACAGGAAATGTCTCTTCGCCTGGAGATGAAACTGTAGAGATCGTTACAGAACGATTTGCATTATTAAGCTCTCAGCGCTGGAGGTATAAGCACGGCTTTGATCCTTGCTCTACGGAACAAGAAGGAGCTAAGGCAATGTCAGAGCTAGGACCTACAGCA
The DNA here is from genome assembly GCA_029206835.1 of Rana muscosa. Taxonomy (NCBI): domain Eukaryota; kingdom Metazoa; phylum Chordata; class Amphibia; order Anura; family Ranidae; genus Rana; species Rana muscosa. The sequence continues at coordinate 79,211,314 of CM055116.1, read as the reverse complement.
TTTCTCGGGAAGCCAGCCTCCATCGATCATAAGTTTACCCCAACTAGCTCATCCACAGAGATACACGCGCAGTCCATTAATTCTGGCTCTGTAAAGATGAAAGATATCTGATCAAATACGATGATTTACTGTTTCCAGTAGGGAAATTAGTCAGGAAATATGGTAAGAATCAACAGAAAACATCAGACCATGAATGCCTCAGTGACTTCAACAAAGGAACACATTAAAAATGTTGCAACAATGAACATTTTATGTTCATTCGTTTTACACAGCGATTCCCCAAGATAAATTACATCAGAGACGTAAAAATAAGTCCGGAAAATAGAAACTATTAGATATAAAAAAAAAAAACATTAGGCATATGTTTTTCCTGCTGTGCTTGGAATCTAAGTTGAAAATTGCTTTGTTGGTTTGTTTAAAGAAGACCCCCCACCCTCTTTAGACGACCTCAATCTTGACTAAGTAAACTTACCTACCTCCGTGCTTCCTCTCCTCCTACTTTCATCCTTTTCATGATGTCTCTTTTCTGCGTGTGCCCTCGCTCTTGCAAAAATCCCTTATGGGGTACGAGGTCAGTTCAGAATATACTCCTATTGCACAACTGTGAGATGGAACGCATCATGTGCCTCATCTTGCTCATGTGCCATGCGACATTACATTCACCTGTTTAAAAAAAGCTATCGCTATGTTGCAGTCCTCTCGCAACAGCAGCGGATGGGTATCTACTTGATGAGATCTGGGAAGCAAGAGGGCTTGGGTCTGGTTTACTGACCCTTTTATAGTCTCTCCCAGAGTTCTTTCCCTGGAGCAGATGGGCTGCTGGGAGATGTAGTCCAGGGATAGTTCTGCTGATCAAGGATGTCTGTTCAGGAGACTATAGTTCCCACAATGCTCTTGGCTTTAGTCAGGAAGATGATGCATCTAATCCGAGCCCAGCACTAGAGGAACACACACAGTCCAAGAAAGTCTGCAGTGGCAGATACTGTCCGCTGTCGGTAACACTTGCATAATAATATCCCACAACATTTTCCTAGTATCCCAGGGAAGCTTGCAGATGCACCTCCATGATGCCTAAGGTCAAAGGAAGTGGGTTGGATTATGGCAATGGAAGAGAACCAGTGTTGGACCATAGAGGAGAACTCTGAGGGTGGAGCTTGACCATGGAGAGTAGGAATGTAGCTTGGCAAACTGGAATCTTTTTATAGAAGTGCCAGAGCAGTGACTCCCCCTGCTCCCCCCCCCCCTTTTTGCTTGTTCAGATATCCCCATATGACATTTAATTTAGAAGCATGGCGCCTTAAAAGGAAATAACTTATATCACACTTTTTCCTTTGGAATACCAATAGAGCTACATAAATCAAACATCATGGGAGCACCTTGCATTAAAGCTGGACTCCAGGAATTAGACAAAATCTATCCTAGCAGTGACCCCCCCCCCCATTGCAAGGGTGAAATGCTCATTTAGTCTAAGGGCTCTGGGACAGGGTTTAGGGACCCTGGTTGCAAGCTCAACTCCTCTTGTACAATGGTGGGAAATAGCAGGGGCGTAGATAAGGGGGGTCAGGGGTGTTCAAACCCCCCCCAGAGCATCCTGGAAAAATGTCCAGACAGTGTCCCTGCTATTTAGCTTCAGCATCAGCACAGTAGAAGCATTCAGAGTTTCAGAGTACAGCAGCCAACCCCCTTCTATTGTGCCCTATCCCCTCAGTTTAATAAGGGGTCCCCCTGAAAAGTATGAAATAACTGCGAGGTCTCAGATGCCGGCAATTGACAGTGCACAGTTGAGGGAACTTCTAGACTCCTCCTTGAGGTAACATATGACACAGGAATGCAGAAGTTTTCCTACTTCTGTGCCGTGCTGAATCTGAGGTCTGGTAAGTGGGAAGGCATCAATTTTATGTTTTGGGAAGGAGGAAGTGAGAATTCCAGCCTGGGGGAGTTTCTTTTCGTGGGGGGTTAAGGAAAGTGGGTGGGTTTGCTTTTGGAGAAGAAGGAGAGTTTCTTTTAGAGAAGTTTACAGGGGGTGGTTAATGGAAGGGATTTGCTTCTGGGAGGGAGTTTGATTGTGCGAAGGGAGATTTTCTTCATAATTAGGAATCTTTTCTGGGGGAGAGGGTAAATGAGGGAGATATTTTTTTCTTTGGGGGGTCGGTATAGATATAGGTGGGTTCAATTTTTGGGGGGATATTTGAGGGAGGGAGATATTTTGCAGTGTGGATCTTTGCTTGGGGAGGGAGGGTTTTAAGGAGGGAGAGGGGTTTTTTTTTTTTTCCTTTAAAAGAGATTTTTTTTGTAAATTATACTTACCTAGGTGGATGGAGCATCGATCCAATGTTGCATCTGTCCCCAGCTGCTTCTAAGACCAACAACAGAGCGATTAAAGACCGCTGATCACTCAGTTCTCAGCCTTCAGTGAGCAAAGAGTGGTGACTGTCAGTCCCTGGCTCTGCCCCCCCCCCTCCTCCAAGCTCACTGGAATGCCAGGCTATGGAGGGGGCAGGAGCGGCTGGCTCAGGGTCTCTGGGGCTTACTGAGAAGCTGAGCAAGCTACTGGTCCAGGCATCTGGGTGAATCCTGACATTAAAGTTAGGATCTTTCCACAGCCTGGACCTGCTGAGCGATGTCAGCTGACAGCGGGCAATAGCTGGCTGTCGGCTAAAAATGGGTCACAAAAGTGCAGAACAACCAAGCAGTATGCCGTCCCTTCAGAGCGCATGCTGCTTTCCATGTAAAAATCTCCTAAACACCACATGTTTAGGAGATATTCACTGTACCTACAGGTAAGCGTTATTTTAGGCTTACTTGTAGGTACAAGTTCAAAAGCTGGGTTTACTACAGTTCAAGACTGAATAAAAGCCAACCATATCGACCAGCTGTAAAGGGCATCATCCTGTGGTAGGCAGTGCATAATATATATTTTTTTTCATCTCTTAAAACATTTCATAAAATTTCTTAGGACACAGTTTTTTAAGGTTTAAATAAATCACTGAATTTACTGCCTACCACAATATGTTGTCCCTTTTGCTTTGTCCCCCGGAGCTTAACCACTTCCTTCCTGCCCATAGTCATATGACGTCCGCAGGAGGGATCTCCCATCCTGGGCGGGCGTCATATGTCATTTTTGAAGGAAAAAAAGTCATTTAAAACTCACTCGCGGCTATTAATGAATTGTCGGCTGCCGGCAATACATACAAAAGTCATTGATACCCGTCAGGTCTGGTATAGATATTAAGGGGAACCCCGCCGCAAATTTAAAAAAAAATGCGTGCGGTTCCCCCAAATATCCATACCAGGCCCTTCAGATCTGGCATGGATTTTAAGGGGAACTCCACCCCAATTTTTTTTTAAAATGGCGTAGAGTCCCCCCAAAAATCCATACCAGACCCTTATCTGAGCACGCAACCTGGCAGGCCGCAGGAAAAGAGGGGGGACGAGAGAGCACCCCCCCTCCTGAACCGTACCAGGCCACATGCCCTCAACATGGGGAGGATGTCCCCATGTTGATGGGGACAAGGGCCTCATCCCCACAACCCTTGTCCGGTGGTTGTGGGGGTCTGCGGGCGGGGGGCTTATCGGAATCTGGAAGACCCCTTTAACAAAGAGGACCCCCAGATCCCGGCCCCCCCCTATGTGAATTGGTAAGGGGTACATTGTACCCCTATCATTTCACGAAGAAAGTGTAAAAAAAAACAAACAAACACACAAACACCTTGGAAAAGATCTTTATTAAAAAAAAAAATTAATAAAAAAAATAAAACCTCTCCAGCGGTGAAATCCAGTGTATGGGAGAAAAAGAAACCCTGGACTGCCGCACTCTGTATAGACAGTTATTTATTCCAAAATTTCAGGTAAAAAATCCAAATTCAAAATAAATCCATAAATCCAAAACAACAAATGCAGATGGTGTGCATGCAGGGAAGGGTGGCTAACGCGTTTCACGTCACGAATTGACGCTTACTCATAAGCTGGTGAAATCCAGTGTCCCGCGGCGATCCGATGTCCAGCGCTGTCCGTCATTGGCTGAGCCTGAGCGGACCTGATGGGGAACTTCCTCCGCAGTCTATTACATGTATAGACCCGCCCCTTCTAAAGTTCTGCATCAGGTCCGCTCAGCCAATGACTCGGTGTAAGGCTGAGGACCTGATGCGGAACATGAGAAGGGGCGGGTCTATTCATGAATTACACAGTGAAGGAAGTTCCCCATCAGGTCCGCCCCCTCGGTATGTCAGACCGCGCCTACAATGTACCCCTTACCAATTCACATAGGGGGGGCAGGATCTGGGGGTCCCCTTTGTTAAAGGGGTCTTCCAGATTCCGATAAGCCCCCCGCCCACAGACCCCCACAACCACCGGGCAAGGGTTGTGGGGATGAGGCCCTTGTCCCCATCAACATGGGGACATCCTCCCCATGTTGAGGGCATGTGGCCTGGTACGGTTCAGGAGGGAGGGGGGGCCGCTCTCTCGTCTCCCTCTTTTCCCCTGCGGCCAGCCAGGTTGTGTGCTCGGATAAGGGTCTGGTATGGATTTTTGGGGGGACTCTACGCCATTTTTTTTTAATTTGGGGTGGAGTTCCCCTTAAAATCCATGCCAGATCTGAAGGGCTTGGTATGGATTTTTGGGGGAACTCCACGCATTTTTTTTAAAATTTGCGGCGGGGTTCCCCTTAATATCCATTCCAGACCTGAAGGGCCTGGTAATTGAATTCTGGGGGACCCCCACGCTTTATTTTTTATTTTTATCAATGACTTTTCTATGTATTGCCGGGAGCCGACAATTCATTAATAGCCGCGAGTGAGTTTTAAATGACTTTTTTTCCTTCAAAAATGACACTTTGTGCAGGGACAGTTCTAAGCACGGGAAACATGCGCCACTTTACATGCATATTATACACACACCCCAGGTACGAAATTTAAAGGAATATTTCACTTTTATTGTTTCACTTTAAGCATTATTAAAATCACTTCTCCTAAAAAAACGGCCGTTTAAAAAAAAAAAATTGCATTGATACATGTCCCCTGGGGCAGGACCCCGGTCCCCAAACACTTTTTATGACAATAACTTGCATATAAGCCTTTATAATTAGCACTTTAGATTTCTCCCATAGACTCTTCGAATTTGCCGCGAACACCCCAATTTGTTCGCTGTTCGACGAACGGGCGAACAGGCAATGTTCGAGTCGAACATGAGTTCGACTCGAACTCGAAGCTCATCCCTAATGGGCAGGCTGAATGTACCCAAGTTAATTGATGGATCAACTTGAGTACAACCAGCCAGTCAGATTTTACATACAATTATCACTAGCAGCTCTTGTAGCCACTAGCAATAATTACTGTGTTCTCCTGGCAGGGGCGGTTTTCCCACCCCCACCGGGAGAATGCATTGGCAGCAGGGATTTCCCCATCAACACTGTCTGTGTTGATGGGGGAATCGGGGCTGTTTGCAGGGGGGGCCCCATACAACATTTTGCAATGGGGTCCTGTGATTTCTAGTTATGCCCCTGTTCACACGGTAAGTTTTTTTTAGTTCAACCCAGTGAGCAGAACGAAAAAAAAAATGAGGGAGCTTAGGAGGAGCTCGCTGTACTAATTAATACACTACCGCACCACAACTACATGCATTGCGTTCTATTCAGTTGAATGGGGATAATTTTTGCTGCGCTGCATTGCAAAGCCTCATGGCCCCACTCTGCTGTCATATGTTTTTACCGTACCTCCCCCAACATAAAAGTGTAAATGATGCCTTTAACCTCCCTGGCGGTATGATTCTTTCTGGAATTATGTACCAAAAGCGGTACAATTATTTTGCATGAAAATTTGGTGTTATGTATTATAGGCCTGCGATTCTTAGTAATTACTTACTTAAACCTAAGAAAACCAGAGTCTAGTAAACATCCCGGGTATGATAAATATGAAACACAAAATTATAAATTATAATATAATAAATAACTATAAATAATTATAAAAAATAGTAATCTAATTATAATAAAAATTATTCAATAATGTAATCAAATCAAAAACACTGAAATTTGCTCAGTTGCAGAATTGTCGCTGTCATTAGATTTAGTGTTTGATGACGAATTTCCCCACAAATCGCTATCGCTCAATTCTGCGAGTGATTCTAATTTATTATCGCTGCTTTCTAGTTGGTCTAAAACCACTTTTGACATAAAGGGACACTTTTTAGTTGCTATGGACAATCCCCAGTTTACAGGCAGAAAGAACGATTTTTATTATATAAAAGTGCATGCAGGACACTGGGCAGACCACTAGGGACCAAGGGGGTGTGTAATTATTACATACAGTACTGTAATCTGTAAGATTACAGTATACTGTATGTATACTATGTGTTTACCTTTTTGAATTTGCCGCCCAGTTCCGCTCCCATGCGCCGCTGCGGTTCGCAGGGAACGGAACTAGGAAGTCAGATGGGGTCGAAAGTGCCGACACTCGCCGGAGATCTCGCTGGCGATCACAGCAGAGGACATCATCGCTGGATCGCCAGGAGAAGGTAAGGAAACTCCGCTGCGAGCTCTGCAATGTCTACCCCGAGCGTGACTCGGGGTTACCGATCCTAGCATAAAAAAACAACCCCGAGTCACGCTCGGGATTACCGCTAGGGAGGTTAAAGTGGTTGTAAACCCTTCACTTTATGATACAGGTTAGCCTATAATAAGTGTAGTGCTACCCCCAGTTAAGAGAGCCGCTGGATTTTGTTTCGGGCCCTGTGTACAGCACCGCCAACCCCTGGCAATCTACTCGACCCCCTCTGGCACAGCTAGTCTAGGGACTGTTCTCTTATCACAATCTAACAGTTTATGCACATAATCTATTTGTATTGCAAGGGTAACCTCTTTGCATAAAGACAACACACTAATAGCAACAGATAAATTATAACGTTTCTTTACTTTGGGTAAAAGGCATAAGGTTAACACATAAAACATATATGTCTGCAGAGCCCTGCAGCAGAAAATATAACGCAGGCGGTTACCCGCCAAGTACAGCTATCTCTAACTATGCGCCCTTATGGCGCAGCAACCAAAGTTCTAACTACGGATCAGGCCTGACCCAGATCTAAACTCAGTCTCTAGAAGAACAATTTCTTTGCATGCAACTTGACTGGTGGTGCACAACAGGGATGGTAATTTGTAATCCAAAGGGTAGGAAAATAAAAAGAAGAATAAACCCCTCACAGGAGACTACTCAACTCAGTTCCGCCACTAGTCTCCTGTGGGACAGTAAAATAGAACCCGGAGGGCCAAGGCAGTCTCTAGGCCGAATCAAAGTACAGTCTATATGAATGAGCAGGTGCTCGCTCACCACTCCGGACGTGATCCCAGTCCGGGACTTCCACCTAGTGTGTCTCCGCACACAGTATCCGCAACGACCGGGTCTCCAGTTCAACTGATGTCCAAACTCGACAAAGTCAGGTGCCACCCAAGCTCTGCAGTGGGGTGGAAGGCTCTCTGGAAGTTATGTAAGGCCCTGGCTTCCGGCCCTGCACTGCAGCAGATCCGCACAGGAAGACCTGTTGATTGCAGCGCGGTGTCCAAAGAGGCCGAGCTCAGCCTCGCCCTCTTCTTATATAGCCCCTCCCATGAGTCTCTGCGGTGGCTAAATGCACCCTGGGTGTTGAACGGGGTTCTGGGTAACGTAGTCCCGGGGCCTTAAAGGAGACCCCGCTACATAAGGCTTACCTGTATCTATCCCGGATATCTCCTAAACCTGCACGGTTTAGGAGATATCCCCTGTCCCCTGCATGTGCCGATGTCATCGGCACATGCGAACTGAATCAAACTGAAGCAATGGCACGTATGTGCCGTTACAGATGGCTCCCGCGCGCATGCCAATCACAGTGCCGGAGCCCACGATACCCAGAAGTCACTCCGGGAGAGATGTCGCCGCCGGAGGGGGCATGAGGACCGCTGCGGGGGCTTTTATGTAATTCATAATGAGCTAGTAAGTTTGAAGCACCTGAAACCCCCCCCCCCCGAGGAAAAAAAATATCTACGGCCCTGGGTAATAGCTATGCACTGTTCATGATGATGCCAAGGGAACCAAGCCACCACACTATATCTCCACACTCCTAGACTAAACAAGCAGTGCGGTGGAGAGGGAGGGGGTAACTGCAAGACTTGAGAACATGCATATATGATGCTGTCTGTCAATAGCATTGACAGAGCAATAAAGCACAAGTTTAAAATAAAACTGACCTCAACCTGTTATTTATTTATATTTTTAACTAAAACATCTGCAAAAAATTATAAAAATAATAAAAACAAATAATATAGACCAGCGGTCTCCAAACTGCGGCCAGATGTGGCCCTTTGCTTGCCTATATCTGGCCGTTGGGGCACTATTTCACCAACTGACACCAATGATGGGGCACTATTCTTCCATTGATACCAACAATGCGGCACTATTTCTCCCTTTAAAACCAATCATGGGGCACTGATGTTGGGGTGTTTTCTACTCTCGCTGGCCACAGTCCGGCCCCCCTATAGCCTAAAGGACAGTAAACTTGCCCTTTGCTTAGAAAGTTTGGAGACTCATGATATAGACCATACGTTTCTACACAGGTCATCTACCTACCTTTCACTCTGCAGCCAGCTGTGATTTGTTTCAGCTAATTTATATGTCACTTGTTTACATTAGGAAGTTTTGCTTTAGAACAGTAATTTCTACATATTTTTGCTTGTGTAAAACTTAGTTTTGCTGTCCATAATATATAAATTGCTTCATGTTTCTAAAATATGAAGGTAAGTGGGTTTTACTTCCAGTTCTAAACAAGAATCAACCTTATGTTGGTTGTTTATACTGTATAAGTATTTTTCTGCAGATGTAATAATTTAGGAATAAATCACCTACAAGCATCCATCGCCCCTAAGACTACCTACTGTAAATGTTTCATAAATCTCCACTAGAAAAACCGTACGGTGTCTTAATTAACTTATAAGTCAAGTCCTCAAATACATCTAAAATATGATCTTTGTTTTGGTTACATCTCACAATTAATGAAACATGACTTTACGTGGCAAGGTTGTTATTTTGAATAGTTTGTGTAATTGCATTTTGGGGGTATCTTTGTGTACAGTGATTATCTTATCGTTTTGTCTTAGCCTGTAGTGTAATCAGTTGTGAAGCCGTGGCATGTTGGTAAATTGCCTGCCATTGTAATTTACATTCTTCTGATGAACCTGGCTCTACGTTTTTAATTGCAGCCATTTCACCATGATCTCAAGATTGTAGATATGTGTTTTATAAAATACCGAGGGCTAAAAGGTTTGTGAGCTGTTAACCCCTTCTTACCATGCATCTTTCCTGGGCGTTCAGTAAGAATGGATGTTATTTCTTCAAGTTATCATACTGAGCATATGATGAAAAAATACAGAGATTGCCTTGAGGCTACTTTCACACTGGGGCGGGGGGGCGTGTTAGTGGTAAAGCGCCGCTAATTTTAGCGGCGCTTTACCGTTGTAATAGCGGTGCTTTCTGCCACTAGTGGGGTGCTTTTAACCCCCGCTAGCGGGCGAATAAAGGGTTAATAGTACCCGCAAAGCACCGCTGGCGAAGCGCTTTGGCAGCGGTGCCCATTGGTTCCGATGGCAGGGGGAAGTGGAGGAGTGGTGTATTCACCGCACCCACACTACCCGAAAGAGGCTGCTTGGAGCACTTTTTCTAACGTCCTGCAAGCACACCGCTACAGTGTGAAAGCACTCGGGTTCTCACACTGGGGCTGCAGGGGAAGCGTTTTTCAGGCGCTATTTTTAGTCCTTTAGCGCCTGAAAAACGCCTCCAGTGTGAAAGTAGCCTTAGTGAAACCTGCATGTCAGAATTAGCAGTAGCTCAAGAAATTATAGATAGATTAATTCTCCCCAAGTCACCCCAATTGGTAAATGAGCCTGCCTGCGAGTGATGTGGTCAATATAAAGTGTAGGAGGCTGGAGTAGTGAGGCTTTTTAAATTCATTTAAATTCAGTTGGTGGCCTATGCCTTCATGAACCTCTTGCAGCCCACATATGCCCGGCAGCAAAGAGGTTGCACAGGGTGCACTTACGTGTCCATGGATGGGAGATGTTTCTGTGCAGAGAGTATTCTCACTGCTCACTGTCAGCACCGTGACTGAGCTGTCATAGATAGGTCCTGTTCTCTAGTAATGATCAGAAGCTGGTGGGATGGGCTCCTGGTCATGTGACCACTGTGACAGCCAATCACAGAGTCCAAGGCACTATTCCCAATGTGCACGTTCCTGTAGAGATTGCTGTATGTGTAAGTGGGTGCTAAAGCGACCACCGGCTGGAACCGTGAATAATCAGAGAGACTGATGTCACCAGTGCACCAAGATCTCCAAAATGGGTCCAAAGCTTTTATCAGTGATCACATCGTTACAGTCGATAGTAACGTTTCTGAGCCACGCAGGACCTCTTCAAATGCCTGATGAAGGGGTCACATGCCTGATGAAGGGGTCCTGCGTGTCTCCGAAATGTTGCTATCTGCTGTAACGATGTGATCACTGATTAAAGCTGCCCCTTGATCAGTCCATCCCTGCCCCGTCCCTGCCCCTAAGTGGTTTAAGATCAATTCCATAATTTTTTTAAATCCTTTTTTCTAATCTATTGTCCTGCCTATACAAAATAAAAATAAAAACTTAATGCAATAACCACCCTACCACTATTATTTTTACCCCACAGACTCAGTATGTAATCCAGCACAGGTCATCATCTGGATTGAATGAACTTAAAGTGATTGTAAAGTATAATGTTTTTGTTTTGTAAAATAATGAACATGTTATACTTATCTTCTCTGTGCAACAGAATTGCACAGAGTGGACAAAATCCTCTTCTTCTTGGGTCCCCCGCTGGTACACTCAGCTCCTCCTCCTCTCGGGGTGCCACCATAAGAAGCCGCTATGGTTGCACACCTGCGGACTAGATCCAAAGCCACACTGCCTGCATCCATAGGCACAGACAGTTGGGGTCAGCCCCACCCCTGGCTCCCTCATGACAGGATTGGACTGAGAGCAGCGGGAGCCAATAGCTCACTCCCTCTGCCGCAGCAAATCCTATGAGAGTGGGGAGAGCCGCGACAGACGGGTACAGAGCCCGATCAAGTGAATATTTTTTTACTTTAATGCAGGGAATGCATTAAAGTAAAAAAAACATTTAGGCTTTAGGACCACTTTAAGGGCTCAGCCCCCGGAGACAGGTCATCAAACCATCCAGGAATCAAAAGGCAATGCTGCAGGAAATCAGAAGCTGAGCCACAGGGACCTCTTAGTAGCCAAAGGGCCCAGGATTTAAACTGATTACCGTATATACTCGAGTATAAGCTGAGTTTTTCAGCACATTTTTTTGTGCTGAAAATGCCCCCCTCGGCTTATATTCGAGTCTGTGTCCCACGGACGAGGACGAGAGGATGTCCGTGATAGGCGGAACACTGAACGCTGACTCACTGCTGGGAAACTGAGTGTGTCACCTATCACGGACGAGGACGAGGAGGAGGCGCCACTTTTTTACACTGGAGGGCCGCCGTCTGACTGCATGACACGGGCTGATTAGGTATGCAGATCGGCACAGTGAGGCTGCAATGGGCACAATGAGGCGTGCAATGGGCACAGTGAGGCATGCAATGGGCACAGTGAGGCATGCAATGGGCACAGTGAGGCTTTATTGGCACAGTGAGGCTGCAATGGGCACAGTGAGGCTGCAAATGGGCACAGTGAGGCTGCAAATGGGCATTGTTGACCCTCTTTTCCACTTACAGTAGCTGCTGCATTTCCTACCCTAGGCTTATACTCGAGTTAATACGTTTTCCCATTTTTTTGTGGTAAAATTAGGTGCCTCGGCTTATATTCGGGTGTATGTGTTCAAAATCCAGAGAGTTCTCATGAGAGTACATAGGATGTTGACCTCTTTCATTCTTTCTTTCTTTCTAGTTAGAATGCTCACTTTGTAAAGATCATTCTTATTTTTTTTCATATAGTTTGTCACAACCTGATGCAAACTGACATTCGGTGCCATTACTCCTCCTTAACATGCAAATTGCCTGGCCTTTGCTTTAGTACTGTCCGATTCACTAATCCAATATCTAATCCAATATCTAATCCAATATCTAATCCAATATCTAATCCAATATCTTTCTTTCTTTCTCTTTCTTTCTTTCTTTCTTTCTTTCTTTCTCACTTTCTTTCTCTTTCTTTCTTGTAAGAATACTCACTTTGTAAAGATCATTCTTATCTTATAAAGTTTGTCACAACCTGATGCAATCTGCCATTCAGTGTCATTACTCCGTCTTAACTAGGGTTGAGCGAACCCGAACTGTAAAGTTTGGGTTCGAACCAGACTTTTGGATTTTTGGGTCCCGGACCCGAACCCGAACAATTGACTCTATGATCGGGTTCGGGTCCGGTGTTCGGCGATGTAATGGCGCATTTCTAAAAGGTACAGGGCAGCCAATAAACTTTTGTTTAACTGGTGTGCCCTTAGAAGCCATCACAGCCATGCCTACTAATGGCATGACTGTGATTGGCCAGTGCAGCATGTGACCCAGCCTCTATATAAGCTAGAGGCACACAGCACAGCTTGTCACTCTGCTTTAGACAGTATAGGGAAAGGATCCTGGCTGCTGTAGCTGTGAGGGAGAGAATGAAATGATAGGAGTTAGTCCTGATTCTGCAATCTACTGAGAGAAAAGATAGAGACAGTGTAGGACAAGGTTCCTGTTGCTGCTTTCAGGGAGAGAGATTTATCTAGGAGTCCAGATTCAGAGATCTAATAACTCAGCGATCTGCATAGATTTACCTGGTTGGGTTGCAGTGCACAGTCTTTTTACACTGCCATGAGCCCAGTGTCAGAGAAAATCTAACTTTCTTTTTCGTACATCACGGGACACAGAGCGACTTAGTCATTACTAATGGGTTATATAGTTTACCTTCAGGTGCTGGCACTGGCAACTTCCAAACCGGAAGTACCCTCCCCTATATAAGCCCCTCCCATCCGGGAGCACCTCAGTTTTTTGCCAGTGTCTAAGGTGTTGGCCAAAGAGTAACATGTGTTTTCCTGGGCTTGCGTACAGGTTCTTTTACGGGCCTTAGTAAGCTGTTCCGGATCCCACCAAAAAAGCTTCATAGCTAAACGGTCGGTACCCGGGCCTTGCAACAGAAGAGCAAGGTTTTGCCTGTAATGCTTCTCTTAGGAGGGCTGGACCCTGGGATCCAGAGCTCTGGTCATACCCACGACCAAGATGTTTTCTGTGCAGGGTGCTATACAGGTCCAGGGGAGTGGAATCCTTGGGAACCCGGTCCCTGAAGGTTTAATTACAATGCCTGCCGTGATAGGTGAAGTTTGGGCTTCTGTGGACCAAACAGAGTCCTGCGGCGGGGAACAGGTAAGTGGGGGCCCCCAGGAACTTGGTTCTATTGGGGGACCCCCAAGCCTAATTTGTCTTTCTGTCTGTTACCTAACGGTATTCCCGCTAATATCTGTGTATGCCTATAACTACTGGAAAATGTAAAATTTTAATAGTAGTCAAGAAAAAAAAAAAGAGGACCGCGGTACCTGTGTTAAACCACTAGAGGCCGCTGTGGTCCATTTTTCTTGTCATGTGGATCTTTGGTTTTCTCAAGTCAAAAGATCCAGGCAGTTGGTAAGTTTCTCTGTGGGAATCCAGTTCCTCTGCCCTGTTGCTGCGTCATCCACCGCACAGGCCCTCCGGCAAAAAGGGCCCTGGCTCCTAGTCCCTGCTTGGTTTCAAAAAAGGGCGCCAATGGCGCACAGGCGCGCGCGCGGGCGCGTGCACGCGCCTCCTATGAAAAAAAAGGGGCGGGGCGGGTGGATGACGCTCGATGCGCGCCGCGGTGCTTCTGTGCATGTGCAGGCGTCCCAGCATGTATAAAAGACACAGTACAAGTGTCAGCTGGATGCAAACAGAGCTAGCAACAAAACGGTGGCACACAGAGGCGGTTGATGCAGGCATCCCCATAGAAAGGCACTTTAGTGGACACCAGCTGGTATATAGCAGCAACTGTGTTAGACTATTACCAGAAAAATTGGTGTATGACGACGGGAATACCTCAGCTTTGTGCTTAAAGGATATGTCGTCCAGACGCTCCGGAAATAAGTCTTCCAGGAAGCCAAAGGGGTCTCCATCGGGCTCTGAGGATATTGGGCATGCTTGTACTGCACCAATCTCCCCTGAAAATTCAGAGGTCAGTAGCCGTAGGAACCCCGCAGGAGTGCCTGGTGCTGCGGCTGTCCCCAGTCCACCTGCTCCTGTATATATAACAGAGGAGGTTTTATCCTCAACTCTGGGAGGATTGGAAGAGAGATTAACAGCATTGATCGCTGCTTCCCTGTCACAGGGAAAGCGCGTCAGATCTCCGTCTCCTCCTTCAGAGTGCCTGTTAGTGGAGGAACAGCCCCACACAGAGATCGACCTACCTGAAGGGGATCAGGATGAGGTTGATTCAGTTATAGAGGAATCAACAGTGGAAGAACCTTTCTCAGCATCTCAGGCTGAAAGATTATGGATTCAGTCTCTGACTAACATGGTCCGATCAGCATTTAAAATGCCTCTGGCGAAACCATCAACCACTACGGTTTCCTCGCTGGGGTCGCTGAAAGCTCCCCAGGCTGTCTGTTCCTTCCCAATCCACCCTTTATTGGAAGGGCTTATTTACCAGGATTGGGAGCATCCTGATAAAATATTTACTCCCCCCAAGAGATTTCCAGTGATCTATCCCATGGAGGATAAGTTCATAAAAAAATGGAGGATCCCTACAGTGGACACAGCCATCTCTTGTGTAAATAAATCACTGACATGTCCAGTAGATAATGTTCCAATGTTCAAAGACCCAATAGATAAAAAATTGGAGTCTTTACTAAAATCTGCTTTCTCTACAGCAAGCATGGTGACACAACCTGCAGTAGCAGCGATTGGAGTCTGCCAAGCAATGAAAGATCAGTTGAAACAAGTCTTAAGGGACTTACCAGATCAGCAGGCTCTTGCCCTAGCTGACCTACCTAGAGCCTTGTGTTGCGGTGGACGCCATAAAGGATACAATCCAACAGGCATCCCGCTTTACGCTGTCTGTAGACATATGCGTAGGCTTCTATGGCTCAAAAACTGGTCTGCTGAAGCTCCCTGTAAGAAATTGCTGAATAGCTTCCCATTTCATGGAGAACGCTTATCTGGAGATGATCTGGACAAATATATCCAGAAAACTTCTGCCGGTAAAAGTACACTCTTGCCGGTTAAGAACAAGGGTAGAAGTCCTTCTTTTAAGAGGCCTACTTCTCCAGTCCCTGGCACATCGGCTGTGAAACAGTTCCGACGGCCTCCGCGGTCAAATCCAGGGGGCAGAAATCAGGGACAATCACAGGGTAACAAGAAACCCTGGGTCAAGAGAGGTACAAAACCTCCCCCCAAGTCATGAAGGGTTGCCCCCACTCAATCGGGTGAGGGGAAGACTTCAGTTGTTCACAGAGACCTGGCGGGACACCATCAGAGACAGATGGGTGATCTCCGCAGTAAGTCTGGGATACAGGCTGGAGTTAAAAGACATTCCTCCTGCCCATTTTATAATCTCAAACGTGCCAAGCGATCCCCAGAAGAGTGGATCCCTCCTTCTGGCACTAGAACAACTATTGCTCCAAGGGTAATCATGAAGGTTCCCTTGGAAGAAAGCGGGTTCGGGTTTTACTCGAACCTTGTCACAGTCCCCAAACCAAATGGGGACATGAGGCCCATATTAAATATAAAAGGGCTAAACAAGTTCCTACATATCAGGACTTTTTCGGATGGAGTCGATCCGATCGGTGGCCACCGCCCTACAAGGGCAGGAATGGTTAGCCTCGATCGACATAAGGGATGCTTATTTGCATATTCCCATCTGTCCGGCCCACCAGAAATTTCTACGCTTTGCAGTAGAAGGGCGCCATTTTCAGTTCAGAGCCTTACCTTTCGGTCTGGCCACAGCACCACGAGTGTTCACAAAAATTCTGGCCCTACGATTGGCCAAACTAGGAACACAAGGTGTAACGATAATGGCATATCTAGACGACTTGTTGCTGATAGACCACTCAGTGAAAAAAACTAGAAGTGGTCGTTCACAAGATAATCAAGTATCTGGAATCTCACGGTTGCATTATCAACCGAGACAAGTCAGCCCTAAAACCAGTCAAAAGTCTGGAATACTTGGGGGCTAAGACTGGATTCAAATCAGAGAAAGATTTTCTTACCTCCAGAGAAGGTGTCGTCTTTGAAAGATTTGACCCACTTAGTGGGTACAAAAAAGAAAACCATCCATACGCCTGTGTATAAGGCTGCTGGGAAAAATGGTGGCTTCATTCGAAGCAGTACCCTACGGTCAATTCCATTCAAGGAACTTGCAGAGGGCCATACTGTCAGCCTGGAACAAAAAAGTTCAGGCTTTAGACTTACCAATGTCCCTGTCCCCTTCCGTTCGCAAGAGCCTCCATTGGTGGTTGGTGCCCCAGAATCTGGAAAAAGGGAAACCCTTCAGTCCGGTTTCTTGGAAGGTGGTCACTACAGATGCCAGCCTCATAGGCTGGGGGGCAGTACTGGAGCAATGGTCTCTCCAGGGCAAGTGGGCAGAAGCAGAGAAGGCCCTGCCCACCAATCTCTTAGAGATACGAGCAGCCCGGTATGCCCTAGTAGCATGGACATCCAAACTCCAAGGGTCACCTGTCAGAATTCAATCAGACAATGCCACAGCAGTGGCATATATCAATCACCAGGGTGGCACCAGGAGTCGTGCAGCCCAGAGGGAAGCGAATTGCATCCTGGAATGGGCAGAAAGATATGTCACAGCCATATCCGCGGTTTTCATCCCAGGAGTGGAAAATTGGAGAGCGGACTTTTTAAGTCGCCAGCAATTATGCCCGGGGGAATGGTCTCTTCACCCCGAGGTTTTCCAGGCAATATGCCAGCGGTGGGGAACACCGGATGTAGATCTGCTAGCATCCAGATTCAACGCAAAGGTGGACAGATTTGTGTCTCGCACAAAGGATCCCCTAGCTTGCGGTTCGGATGCCCTAGTGTTCCCTTGGGATCAGGTCAAGCTGATATATGCATTCCCACCGCGATTATTCCGCAGAATCAGGGTAGAAAAGAAACCAGTGATTCTGGTGGCTCCAGCGTGGCCCCGAAGGGCATGGTACGCGGAGATTGTAAAAATGTCAGTGGGAAGTCCTTGGACCCTCCCACATCGTCCGGACCTGCTTTCGCAAGGACCGATATACTACCCTTCCTTACCAGCCCTAGGTTTGACGGCCTGGCTATTGAAGCCCACATTCTAAAAAAGAGAGGGCTCTCTAATCCTGTGGTATCTACCATGATCAATGCCAGGAAGCCGGTATCCAGGCAGATCTATTATAGGATCTAGAAGGCGTACATCACGTGGTGTGAGGCCAAGAAATGGCATCCACGTAAGTACGTAATAGGTAGGATTCTGGACTTCCTACAGTGGGCTGTACTTAGGAAGCTTGCCTTGAGTACTATCAAGGGTCAGATGGCCTTGTCAATATTTTTTCAAAGGCCCTTGGCTTTGCATTCATTAGTCAAAGCTTTCATACAAGGAGTGATGCGTATTAGCCCTCCGGTTAGTATTCCCATATGTCCATGGGACTTAAACCTGGTTCTGTCGGTTCTACAGAAACAACCATTTGAACCATTGCGGCACATTTTCTTGGTTCTTTTCACCAGGAAATAGATTTTCTTAGTAGCCATTTGTTCGGCTAAAAGAGTATCGGAATTAGCCGCCTTGTCCTGTAAGGAGCCATATCTGGTTGTCCATAAGGACAGAGTAGTATTACGTCCTCATCCAGCCTTCTTCCTAAGGTGGTATCGAGGTTCCATTTGAACCAAGATGTGGTTCTTCCTTCCTTTTTCCCCAAACCTAGTTCGGTAGAGGAAAAGTTATTGCATTCTTTGGATGTAGTAAGAGCGGTTAAAGCTTATCTTAAAGCCACTGCTCAGATTCGTAGAACGGATACTTTGTTTGTTCTGCCGGAAGGCCCCAGAAAGGGTCAGGCAGCATCAAAAATCTACTTTAGCCAAGTGGATTCGACAGGTCATAATACAAGCCTATGGCTTGAAAAGGAGACCGCCTCCGTTCAAAGTTAGGGCGCACTCCACAAGAGCAGTTGGAACTTCATGGGCAGTGCATCACCAAGCCTCCCTGGCTCAAGTCTGTAAGGCCACAACATGGTCCTTAGTACACAGGTTTACTAGATTCTACCAGGTAGACGTCAGAAGTCAGGAGGATGTCGCCTTTGGGCGCAGTGTGTTGCAGGCCGCAAAAGAGCCTCATGCCTGATGGCGCCCAGCTTATGTATAGTGTATCCCTCCCCTCATTGGGCATTGCTTTGGGACGTCCCATTAGTAATGACTAAGTCGCTCTGTGTCCCGTGATGTACGAAAAAGAAAAAGGGATTTTTATAACAGCTTACCTGTAAAATCCTTTTCTTGGAGTACATCACGGGACACAGAGCTCCCACCCCTCTTTTTGGGACACTTATTGCTTTGCTACAAAACTGAGGTGCTCCCGGATGGGAGGGGCTTATATAGGGGAGGGTACTTCCGGTTTGGAAGTTGCCAGTGCCAGCACCTGAAGGTAAACTATATAACCCATTAGTAATGACTAAGTCGCTCTGTGTCCCGTGATGTACTCCAAGAAAAGGATTTTACAGGTAAGCTGTTATAAAAATCCCTTTTTTATCTGCAAGCTCAGTGCACCAGCACTGCATATGTTACGTTGAGATACACCCTGTACATACTGTGGGTGTATTCTGCTCTTCCAAAAACACCCATTTAGGGCAAAAAAATAAAAAATTTGCAGTGTTTTCTGCATATATGCAGGTGTGAGATAAACTATTTATATATTTTCCTTCTATTGTGCTATTCTATAAAAAGAATTTTAGGACAAAAACATTTTTTTTTTAATAGCATTTTCTGCAGTTCTGTAGGTGTGAGATACACCGTTTACATACTGTAGGTGTATTCTGCTCTTCCAAAAACACCCATTTAGGGAAAAAAATAAAATAAAAAATTGCAGTGTTTTCTGCATATATGCAGGTGTGAGATTTACAATTTATATATTTTTCTTCTATTGTGCTATTCCAAATTTTTTTTTTAGGGTAAAAACATTTTTTTTGAATAGCATTTTCTGTAGTTCTGTAGGTGTGAGATACACAGTTTACATACTGTGGGTGTATTCTGCTCTTCCAAAAACACCCATTTAGGGCCACAATATATATTTTGCAGTGTTTTCTGCATATCTGGAGGTGTGTGAGATAAACAATTTATATATTTTTCCTCTATTATGCTATTCTAAAAAAAATATTTTAGGACAAAAACATTTTTTTGGAATAGTATTTTATGCAGTTCTGTAGGTGTGAGATACACTGTTTACATACTGTGGGTGTATTCTGCTCTTCCAAAAACACCCATTTAGGGAAAAAATAAATAAATAAAAATTTGCAGTGTTTTCTGCATATATGCAGGTGTAAGATTTACAATTTATATATTTTTCTTCTATTGTGCTATTCAAAAAAATAATTTTTAGGGTAAAAACATTTTTTTGGAATAGCATTTTCTGCAGTTCTGTAGGTGTGAGATACACAGTTTACATACTGTGGGTGTATTCTGCTCTTCCAAAAACACCCATTTAGGGCAAGATCCTAAATTTGGAAAATATGAGGAGAACGTCAAAAGGGACGTGGCCTCGGTCGTGGTGCTGCTGGTGGAGCTCCTGTTGCAGGGAGAGGACGTGGTCGATCTGTGCCAGCTACACGCACAAGTGAAACACCTTCCTCAGGTGCGAGTAGGCGTCAGAGCTTGCAGCGGTAATTTGTCGCGCCTAATGAGGCTGTACGAATGTTGAGGCCAGGACAAGTAAAGGCGATAGTAGATTGGGTTGCTGACAGTGCCTCCGGTTCCTTCACATTGTCTCCCACCCAGTCTTCTGATGAAAGATCAGAGTTGGCACCTGCAGCCTATGTCCATCAGTCTTTCACCTCACCCCCTTGCAAATCAGCCAAGCAGTCTGAGCCCCAAATCATGCAGCAGTCTCTTCTGCTTTTCGATGACTCTGTTAGCAGGGTTTCCCAGGGCCATCCACCTAGCCCTAGTTTTAAAAGCCTGATGGCATTGGCTGTCCCACAGTACGTCGTGCCCAGCCCCCACTACTTTTCCAGGTGAGCCATCCCTTCCCTGCACAACCAAGTGGGGGACAAAATCAGGTATGCACTGCGCAACGCCATCTGTGGCAAGGTCCACCTAACTACGGATGCGTGGACCTGTAAGCACGGTCAGGGACGTTATATCTCCCTAACAGCACACTGGGTAAATGCAGTGGCGGCTGGGCCTGTGGCAGATAGCAGTTTGGCGCATGTACTTCCACCACCGCGGATTGCAGGGCGCTTAAGTTTGCCTCCTGTTGCTAACTCCTCCTACTCCGCTTCCTCATCCTCTACCGCCTCCTCATCCGGTCAGCGTAACACCTTCACCACCAACTTCAGCACAGCCAGGGGTAAACGACAGCAGGCAGTTTTAAAACTTTCCTGTTTGGGGGAAAAACCCCACACCGCGCAGGAGTTGTGGAGGGACATGGAACAACAGACCGATGAGTGGTTGGTGGCAGTGAGCCTCAAGCCCAGCCTGGTGGTGTGCGATAATGGACGAAATCTTGTAGCAGCTCTGGGCCTAGCCGGTTTGACGCACATCCCTTGCCTGGCGCATGTGCTGAACTTGGTGGTCCAGAGGTTCCTGAAAAATTACCCCAATATGCCAGAGCTGCTGCAGAAAGTGCGGGCCGTCTGTGCGCACTTTCGGCGTTCTCACCCTGCTGCTGCTCGCCTGTCAGCGCTGCAGCGTAACTCATATGTGACGTGCCCACAAGGTGGAACTCCACCTTGCACATGCTGGCCAGACTGTGCGAGCAGCAGCAGGCGATAGTGGAGTTTCAGCTGCAGCAATCACGCGTGAGTCGTTCTGCGGAACAGCACCACTTCACCACCAATAACTGGGCCTCCATGCGAGACCTGTGTGCCTTGTTGCGCTGTTTCGAGTACTCCACCAACATGGCCAGTGCCGATGACGCCGTTCTCAGCGTTACTATTCCAGTTCTATGCCTCCTTGAAAAAACGCTTTGGGCGATGATGGAAGAGGATGTGGCACAGAAGGAGGAGGAACCGGGATCATTTCAAAGGCTTTCAGGGCAGTCTTTCACAAGTGGCTATGAGGGTGGGTTTCTGCACCAACAAAGACCAGGTACACAATTGTCCGGCAGCAAGGGCACAGTTCTGGAGGATGACAAGGTGGAGGATGAGGGGGAGATGGAGGAGGAGGAACCATGTTCACAGCAGGGTGGCACCCAGACCAGCTCATGGCCATCACTGGTGCGTGGCTGGGGGGATACAGAGGACACAGACGATACACCTCCCACAGAGGACAGCTTTTCGTTGCCTCTGGGCAGCCTGGCACACATGAGCGATTACATGCTGCAGTGTCTCCGCAACGACCGCCGAGTTGCCCACATTGTAACTGGTACTGATTACTTGGTGGCCACCCTGCTGGATCCCCGTTACAAGAACAATGTACCGTCCTTAATTCCCTCACTGGAGTGGGATCGTAAGATGCGCGAGTACAAGTGCACACTGGTAGCCGTGCTGCTGGTGGCATTCCTACCTGACAGCGGGGGTACGGTGGAAGCACAAGGCGAAGGCAGAGGAGGAGGAAGAGGTCGCCAACACAGCCGGGGCACCGCCAGCACCTCAGAAGGCAGGGTTAGCATGGCTGAAATGTGGAAAAGCTTTGTCAGCATGCTACAACAACCAGCACCACCAGCTGAGATGGAACGTCTTAGCAGGAGGCAGCATTTCACCAACATGGTGGAGCAGAATGTGTGCACACGCCTACACGTACTGAATGATGAATCTGCCCCCTTCAACTTCTGGGTCTCCAAATTGGGCACATGGCCTGAGCTTGCCCTTTACGCCTTGGAGGTGCTGGCCTGCCCTGCAGCCAGTGTATTATCTGAACGTGTATTTAGCATGGCAGGGGGAGTTATCACAGACAAGCACAGCCATCTGTCCAGAGCCAATGTGGACAAGCTCAAGTTCATTAAAATGAACCAGGCATGGATCCCACAGGACTTGTCCGTATCTTGTGCAGAATAGACATGTATACCGGTGTTCTGACAAAAACTGTCCGGCCATCGGGTAGTATCCGGCCCGTACTGCGCAGGCGCAGCGCTTGCACAGTACGGAGGACAAGGAGATTCACAATATCTCCGAAGATGAACGGCGCCTGCGCAGTGAGTGCAGGTTCAAGCCCCACCATCCAAGTGGACATACGGTAGAACATAGTAACAAGGCCCCTCACGGGCTCGCTTCGCTCGCCACGCTTCGCTCGCCACGCTTCGGGCACGGCCTTGCTTGGCTCGGCTTGAACCTCGGATGGTGTGGCTTGAACCTGGACTCACCACGCAAGCGCAGTACAGGGCAGACACTATCCGACAGGGGACAGAATTCGACACATCACCGGCCTTACCCAGCCATTGTTGTATTTTTGAACCAGTGTTGGCTACCTCGTCCTCCTCCATCGCCGCTTCCACCTACACAGCCACAGCCACATCCACCGCCACCTCAACCCCCTACTCCATATGGACCTCGTCCTCCTAGGTCAAGATAATAATTTATTTATTTTTAATTTCAATGTATTTTATTTTCCCACTAGCTTATCCATTAAATTGAAAAATATTTTTTCCAGAAAGGGCGTATCCTGGGGCATTCCCACATATGTGTGGGAAGAGGCGCCTCTAAGTGTAGACGTTTTTAAACAATTTAATATGAACTGAAAAGTACAGGCAACTCACATTTTACAATGTAAAAGCAGGCATTGTACGAATTCCATGAAGAAAAGGAGAGATCATCAGGTCAGTCATGCTGTGCTGTGTCCTGCTGTGGCGCTGTGCTGCTGGATGTCATCAGGTTCCGCATAGAGGATGGAAAAGCCGGCGGCGGTGGGGAGACGACAGAGCACGGCCTAGATGGTTATTTCCTGGCAGGCAGGGAGCGATGACGCCACTGGTATGCGACGCGTTTCCTGAGCTGGCATGCTGTGTATAGCGTGGCAGTCGCGCTCCTTTGTCAAGCTTGACTACAGTACAGTACTGGAACAACGGTTTCTGTTTCTTCTTTGATGGCAGCCCTAAGACTGTAAATGTGACCCCCCCCCCAATTTTTACTGCATACCCCCTTCTTCTCCCTACCCCTGACCCCCATCATCTTGCTCATAGACTTCCAGAGCTTGGACTCTATCATCATTATCTGTACATTGTATTGTACACTCACTTAATATATACTTATTGGATACCAGTGATCTATTTTTTTGCGCATTTTTACTTGTGTACCACATATGTGTGGCATTGTGCCGTTGAGTTTCTGAGGTTCTTAATGACTTTGGCCCCTTTCACACTGAGGCATGTTTACCGCGTTTTCGCGGTAAAAATAGCACTGTAATAACGCCTGAAATAATCCTGCCCCAGCATTCTCAATGTGAAATCTCTGAGGGCTTTCACACTGAGGCGTTGTGCTGGCTGGGCGTTGAAAAAAATCCTGCAAACAGCTTTTTTAGAGCAACTTTAGGGCGCATAAAATAGGGCTGTACAAACGCCTATCCCCATTGGAATGAATGGGAACCGCGGTAAAAACACATAGGCATAAGCGTTATTTAAAAAAATAACGCTAACGCCTATGCGTTTTTACCGCGTCCGCGCTATTTTTAGCGCGAACTCAGTAAAAACGCATAGGCGTTAGCGTTATTTTTACCGTGAACGCGGTAAAATCGCGGTACAAAATCTCATAAATTTTGAGCTTTTTTCAACGACTCAGTGTGGACTAAAATGGATCTAAAAAAGTAATGGAAAGGGCTAGAGGGCTGCAAATGGCAGCCAAATATTGTTAAGAGCATGGCAAGTGCTCTGCAAACAAATGTGGATAGGGAAATAACTAAAAATAACATTAAAAAATTAAATAAAATAAATAATATGCAGGAGGCCCCCTTCCTGTACCTCTTCTGCTGAGAAGGGGGCCTCCCGCATATTATTTTATTTTATTTTATTTTATTTTTTTATGTTATTTTTAGTTATTTCCCTATCCACATTTGTTTGCAGAGCACTTGCCATGCTCTTAACAATATTTGGCTGCCATTTGCAGCCCTCTAGCCCTTTCCATTACTTTTTTAGATCCATTTTAGTCCTCAGAAGTTCGGGTCCCCATTGACTTCAATGGGGTTCGGGTTCGGGGTCAAGTTCGGGTCAAGTTCGGTCCCGAACTCGAACTTTTTTACGAAGTTCGGCCGAACCCGTCGAACCCGAACATCCAGGTGTCCGCTCAACTCTAGTCTTAACCACTTAAGGACCGAGCCTCTTTCTGAGATTTGGTGTTTACAAGTTAAAAACAATTTTTTTTGCTAGAAAATTACTTAGAACTCCCAAACATTATATATATATATATATTTTTTTTTCCAACACCCTAGAGAATAAAATGGCGGTCGTTGCAATACTTGTCACACTGTATTTGCGCAGCGGTCTTACCAGCGCACTTTTTTTGGAAAAAATTCTCTTTTTTTAAAAAATAAATAAAAAAAACAGTAAAGTTAGCCCAATTTATTTTTATATTGTGAAAGATAATGTTACGCCGAGTAAATTTATACCCAACATGTCACGCTTCAAAGTTGCACCCGCTCAAGGAATGGCTACAAACTTTTACCCTTAAAAATCTCCATAGGCAATGTTTAAAAAAATCTACAGGTTGCATGTTTTGAGTTACAGAGGAGGTCTAGGGCGAGAATTATTGCTCTCGCTCTAACGATCGTGGTGATACCTCACATGTGTGGTTTGAACACTGTTTTCACATGCGGGCGCTGCTCACGTATGCATTCGCTTCTGCACGCGAACTCGGCGGGATGGGGCACGCTTAAAAAAAATTTTCGATTATTTATTTTACCCTTTATTTTACATTTTTACACTGTTCTTTAAAAAAAAAATGGGTCACTTTTATTCCTATTACAAGGACTGTAAAGAGACAGGATCTCTTAAATATGAGATATGGGGGTCAAAAAGACCTCAGATCTGATATTTACACTAAAATGCAATAAAAATAAAATAATTTAATTTCATAAAAAAAAAAAAAAAAAAATGTCCCTTTAAGAGCATTGGGCAGAAGTGGCGTTTTGACAATGCTTCCGCCCTGCAATGATATGGAGACGGGTGGGGCCATCTTCCCCTCACTCGTCTCCATACCACACAGGGGACACAACACGATCACCTCCGCCGCTGCCTACGGCTCCGGTAAGCGGCGGAGGGCACTGGAGTGTGGAGGGAGGGGGGGTGGGCCTCTCCCGCCGCCGATAAAAGTGATCTTGCGGCGAATCCGCAGCAGAGACCACTTTTATCTTGAAGCAGACCGCCCGCTCTTGAAGAAGATACTGGGTTTATGGTAGCTAGCTGCTACCATAACAACGGTATTGCTTTTCAAAGTA